>CM024604.1:4286996-4886996 GCA_014182555.1 Eucalyptus erythrocorys
AGCTGCTGAAACATTGGGATGAGCAACGACATGATCAGGTGCGGCCGGTACTTCCTCCTGCCGAGGTTGAGCCACGGATACTCCATGGCCTTGGACGCCTTGCTCGCCTCCCGGATGTCGTTGAACTCGGCCTCCACCTCGTGGTCAGAGACCCCCCGGATGCGGCGGAGCATCTCCCGTGCCTCCTTGGGATTGCCCTTCTCAAGGATGGAGTTAGGGGTGTCGGGGAGGAAGAAGGCCGAGATGCCGATGATGAGGGCGGGGACTGCCGCACCGCCGAGGCTCACACGCCACCCTTCGCCGTTGGCCATCTTCTGGGTGAAGTGGTTCACCACGTTTGCGCACAGGATGCCTAATGAGATGGACAGCTGGAAGAGCGCGTTGAGCGAGCCGCGGTGCTTGTATGGCGCCACCTCCGACAGATAGAGCGGCACGGACTATGAATTATAATTACAAATCACGTTTAGGTCGATTCCATTGCAATCTCAAACGTAACTCATAATTCGAATTACACAATCACGGTGGATTAAAGTCCATATAAATAATCAAAAGCCATTGAAAATCGGCTTAAACCGTTACTTTGTCGACAATTCTTGTCTTGAAAGGAAGCATTGTTAAAACGCTCAACTTCGCGCTAGCAAGAAAGTCGATAATTTAACTAGATTACTTCGTTTCAATTAGGAAAATTTATGAATTTGAAATTAACCTAATACACTAAATATAGGATTTGGGATGGCCTAATGACTAATGAGAGAGATCTAGCGGGGAATCTAGCAATTAGTCATCTTACCACAAGCAAAACCTGTAAATTTCAAGTAACAACGAATCCAGTTCCGCAAGACCAATGATGCGTTTAAGGGCAAACCATGATATGATGAACAACGAAAACTTGGTTAAAAAAAGAAAAAAATTAGTGCAGTAATTAAGGGGTTTTACTTGAGTGACATAGCCGAGTCCGAAGCCGAGCAGAGTCCGGCCAACCATAAACATACCGATGTCCCAAGCGGCGGCATTCATTAGAGCGCCCCAGAGGAAGATCACGCCGCCTACCAACATCGACCACCTCTGACCCGAAATCCTCGTCACCTGGTACGCAGTGAACGGGGCTATGATCCCTGCCATGTAGGGCGACGACATGAACATCGTCACCGGGAACCTGTCGACCTTGCAGTATCGGTCCGTCGACTTGTCCGACGACTCCTCCCGGTACACGGCGGGGAAGAACCTCTTCAGGAACGGAGCCATGGACGTCACGCTGCCTAAGTGAATAATAAATCACGAGAGAGAGACTCTCAGTCGCAATAAAATCTGAAGTCTCGACGCGAACGACGACAGAAGAGAAAAAGGCTGATGAAGACGAGCAATCACCCGAAATGCCAACGTCGTATCCGAACATCAACCCGCCCATGGCGGCGGCGATGCATGTGATGAGAACGTAAGCCGTGACTTTCCCGGGATAATGCTCGGCGACGCCGCCGCTTTTGACGCCGGAGCCACCAGCCATCTCGGTGAAACTACAAAAGACACAAACGTGGACTGGAACTGTATTTACATGCGTTGGTGTGGAGACGTTTCTTAGTCATGTGCAGTAAGAGGGACTCTTAATAAAGATTTGAACTGAGGAAAGCCGTAGGGATAGCACAACTGATGAATTCCAATATCCTCATTAGATAATGATAATCCGAGAATCCCTATCCTAACTACTGCCAATATCTACAGGGAAATATTATTTTATAGTCAATTGAAAGAAATCGTCTTGTATATATCTATAATTAATCAAATGCTTATTACAAGTAAATAAACAACAACAAAAATTAGAGAAAAAAACAACAAAAAAAAAGAAACCCGAACTATGTCTACTATCCTAAATTCGTGACCAAAGGAGAGCGAGATTGCATAAGGTCGCGGGTGTCTAAGAAAGCCAGGACTTTGCTGCCGAGGGCCATCGTGCGGTCACCGAAGGATAGAGGAAATAAAACGGTAGTTGAAAGTGCGGGGAACGTGCAGCAGAAATTCAATACCTATACCTAGGGAGATCATTTTATTAATATATTTAGTTGGACCCACATTCACTCAAAAACTTAAACTAATGAGTTATGTGTCAATTATGATATATTAACCGCTCAACATCATACTAAATCTTTGATGTAGGAAATTTCTCATACCATTCACTTACACATGCATCTTAATAATGAGTTCGCTCGATAGATTTGCCGTATTGTCCTAGATTTCCCGGTGAGGAGCAGCTAAATGAAGTGGATAGAAAGCATGATGAAGATATTCAAGGTGGGAGAGTTATCTCCAGTATGCTTTTGTTCCTTCACATGCATTACTCATGGTGATTGATCTCGTGTCCTTCACTTTACGGAATTTTCCTTTACTCCCTCATTTTATACCTCTTCTTCAGATGCTTGATGATATTCAGAAATTATTCGACTCAAAGGACTCCTTTTAGACGCGGCGGCGGAGCTCAAAGACCACGAAATCCGCCACGGCGTCAAGCTCAATTCTAAATCTATGCAAAGCTTTGCGTGTTGCTGGAGCTCGACACCATCTAGGCCGAGCTTGGCTTGCGGCTTCAACTTTGGGGCGCACTTCTTCTAGTTTTCCCTCTACGATCCATCGTCTTCTTGGATCTTCTCTTCAATAGCACAAACCAACGTTTGAGTTTGTAACCCATAGAGAGAAGTAAGGAAAAACAAATTGGGATTTCTTTTATAAAATCTATGAGATTTTGTGAGATCACTGCCAACTATTCTAAAATATAATCTGTGAGATTTTGGACCTGAGTTCGAATCTTTTTAGGTCCCTATTTGCTGTTCTTATTTGTCTCTTCAATTATATATTTCCACATTTTAGGCTTAGGTCAAAGTTCAACCTACGGGTGACGGGAAATATTAGAGTAATTAAATATTAAATCATGTATTCATTTAATAGCTTAAGCTTCTAAAATATATGACAGTAATCTAAAAAAATTTCACAAAATCCTTATAGATAAGCGCATTTGGCCAGCTATTTATGATGGGGCGCTCATGTGGCAAACTTATTCTGTATAAACATTAATAATGCTACGTTAGCTACCACATAGGATTTTTAACGCAGATCTCTGAGGAAATTGTGATAGAGGGTAAATGTGTTATAAGAATATAAATTTAGATTTTTTGGTATTGCAAAAAAAAAAAATTGAGATAAATGCTAGCGGTGGGCAAAGTTTAAGATTTTGGTGGCTTTTTCCCTGAAATTCATTATTCAAATTTTTCTCCTGGGTAAATGGTAATTAGCTTATATATGTAATGATATCCTAGAGCAATATTCAAATATAATTAGAAGCAATTACTTCACTTACGACGGCTACTGGGGTCAATATGAGAAATTACTGTGCTTTTACTTTCCAAAGCTAATCTTATTTTATTTTTTGCCCCAGTTGAGGGTCGTGATCAGTGAAACTATAAACGTTACATCTTTGTTGACAAATGGATAACGTAAATTCATAATATGGTTATATCTCCGATTATTTAATCTTCGAGCACTCACAAAAGGACAATGAATTTTTCAATTAATTTGTTCAATTTAGAATATCTAATTCTTCAACCGTGAAAAAAGTACAGGTACGTGCAGCGCTCATGTGATCCTCATAGGAAAAAGGTTACTTGATTGATCCTACTTTATATTCATCTAACAAAAATACTAGATTTTATAGATGTCGAGCATTTAAATATCTATTTATATAAATTTCACAAGCTCGAGTATAATATAATACCTTTAATAATTATCAGCAATAGCGCCAAGGAAAAAATTTACGAAGCAAAAGGGAATCAATAATTCCAAAACTATCCGATGAATATTAAAGTTAAATATTTGCAGTGTGCATAAAAGAGAATCAATAAACCTAAACTGGTCGTACTTACTCAACGACAAAAATCTGCATGCAAACCCTGGTTTCAGGAAAGCATACAACCTAATCAAACCTAACATATTGAAATTGCAAAAATTAGAAGTATAGTCAAATGTTTTCCTAAAACTTTAGCAAAAATATCAAGCGCCTAAACTTTCTCCGTGAACGGCGGTCCATCTACGGCCACATACTTCTTCCAGTACCAATGTTCCTCCCAGATTTGGGACATCTCTTCGATCGGGATGTTCCTTGTCTCAGGCAAGAAGTAGTAGATGAAGGCGGTCATGAGGGCGACGAAGAAGGCGAAGAAGATGAAGAGGCCGAACTTCATGTGGCAGAGCATGGCGAGGAAGATCTGCGCGACAAGGAAGGTGAAGAACATGTTGACGCACACGACGATGCTCTGAGCAGCCGACCGGATCTCCAGGGGGAATATCTCGCTCGGCACCAGCCACCCCAGCGGCCCCCACGAGAAGGCGAAGGCAGACACGAAGATGCAGATGCAGATCACCACGACGATCGCATACCAACTAGGGAGGCTGTCCACTTGGCCCGTCACGCCGAACTTCCAACCGATCAGGGACGCCAACGCCACCTGCGAAATCAAGAGCGGTTTTAACTTTTCACAGAGTATAGGGATCAGACATTCGTGACCACACTCATAGAGGAACATCGAACACCATCCACGATGGTCTAAACAGGCTTTACAGACACTTAATCAAAGATCCATACGTGGTCGGATGACATAATAGGGAGTGGATAGTTGAAGATATTGGGTGAAGAGTGTAATGAGTCTCAAGATGTTTCCGTACCTGAAAGATAAGCATCAACCCTCCACCCCATAAGAAGAGGCGGCGGCGTCCCCACTTATCAGTTCCATACACGGAGATGAGTGTCGCCGCCGCAAAGACGCCGCCGGTTATAAGCGAAGACATGAGCGATGCGTCGTTCCCGAACCCGATGGTGATGAACAGGACCGGCGCGTAGAACATGACCACATTGATCCCGGTAAGTTGCTGAAACATTGGGATGAGCACTGACATGATCAAGTGCGGCCGGTACTTCCTCTTGCCGAGGTTCCTCCACGGGTACTTCACGGCCTCGGACGCCTTGCTTGCCTCCACAATGTCGATGAACTCGGCCTCCACCTCGCGATCGGAGACCCCCCGGACGCGGCGGAGCATCTCCCGCGCCTTCGTGGGATTGCCCTTCTCGAGGATGGAGTTGGGGGTGTTGGGGAGGAACAAGGCCGAGATGCCGATGAAGAGGGCGGGGACCGCCGCACCGCCGAGGCTCACGCGCCACCCTTGGCCGTTGGCCATCTTTTGGGTGAAGTAGTTGACCAAGTTTGCGCACAGGATGCCCACCGCTATGGACAGCTGGAAGAGCACATTGAGCGAGCCACGGTGCTTGTACGGCGCCATCTCCGACACATAGAGCGGTATGGACTGTGAATTCCAATTACACGTCATGTGGAGTTAGGTCGATTTCATTGCAATCACAAGCATAGCTCATAATTCCAATTACGCAATCATGGTCGATTAAAGTCCATAAAAAAAATTAAATGCAACTGAAAATCTATAAGTATTATCATCAAATCTTTTAATCGAGATTTCGAGAAAATCGGCTCAAACCTTTTCTTTGTTGACTTGAAAGGAGCGCCCACATCAGCAAGAAAATCAATAATTTAGCTAGACTTACTCTTCTTCGACCAAAAAACAAAACTAGATTAGTTAGTTTTTATTAAGAAAATATAGGAATTTTAAAATTAACTTAATATACGTAATCTACTAGGGAGTTCAGTGGTTAGTCAACCTTTCACAAGCAAAACTTTTAAAATTCAAGTAACAACGAATCTAGGCCAGCAAGAACCATGATGCGTTTAAGGGCAAAAAACATACGTGCAGGCTATTCACATGTAACCCTGATCGATACGATGAATAACGAAAACTTGGTACGAAAATAGCGCAGTAGTCAAGGAGTTTCACCTGAGTGGCGAAGCCGACTCCGATGCCGAGCAAAATCCGGCCAAGGATCAACATAGTGATGTTCTGAGCAGCGGCATTCATGACAGCGCCGCAGAGGAAGATCGTGCCACCCAGCAACATGGACCACCGCCGACCCATCCTCCTCGTCACCCTGGATGCAAGGAACGAAGCCACGAGCGCCGCCAAGTAGAGCGACGACGTGAACATCGTCAGCGTGAAGCTGTCGAACTTGCAGTATTGGTTCGTGGACTGGTCCACCGCCTCCTTCCGGTACACGGAAGGGAAGAACCTCTTCAGGAAGGGAGGCATGGACGTCACGCCGCCTAGGTGAATACATCATCACAGGAGAGAATCTCAGCGGCAAGAAACGCTGAAGTTCCGACGCGAAAGACGGAGGAGAGACAGGGCTAACGAGATGAGAAGCATTACCCGAAATACCGATGTCGTATCCGAATATCAACCCCCCCATGGCCGCCGCGATGCATGTGATGAGAACGTAAGCCGTGAGTTTCCCAGGATAATCCCTGGCGACGCCGCCGCCGGTTTCGATGCCGAAACCGCCAGCCATCTCGATGAAACTACAGAAGACAACGAACTTAAATGGACGTCGAGGGAGGGTCAGACTGTATTTATAGGCGTTGGTATGGAGAGATGCTTCTTCAATCTCGGAAATTCAATTCTATTTCCACTCGGATTCGGTCTTCTGCAGTAGGAGTGACTCCTCTTAAAGATAGGAACCGAGGAAAGCCGTAGTAATAGTACAACTGATGAATTCCAAGATCCTTTAGTAGATAATGATAATCCGATGTTTTAGAGGGGAAAAAAAAAAGATGATGATAATCCGATAATTCCTATCCTAACTAGTACCATTCTCTACAGGGAAGATTATTTTATACAGTCAATTGTGAGAAATCGTCTTGTATTTATCTATAATTAATCAAATACTTATTAATTATTATGACTAAATAGACAAAATAAAATCTGGGAAAAAGTCAAAAAAAAATCTCAAATTATGGCGATCGCAACACACTTATTACGGTTTTTTTTTTTTTTTAATCTCGAAAACCTTAAATTTATACATGTATGACACATTTACCATTCGTGATAGTTATGTCAAAAGTTATCGCTAAAAATTCTATATGGCAGCTAACATGGCATTATTAATGTTTTTCATATAAAGTGGTGCCGCACAAGAATCATATAGAAAAATAAAAATAAAAATAAAAGAAAAAAAACCAAAAAAATAAAATTCCAAACTAGAGAAGAGCGAGACTGCAATAATATCATGCGGTCAGTGAAGGGCCAAAGGATAAATATGTTGGATTTTGGTGTCACAAAAAAAAAAAAAAAAAAAACATATGATAAATAAATGGCGATGGTTATAGTTTTAGGTTTTTGATGTTTTTATTTTTGTGTGGCGCTATTCTCACTACCTTAATGACTAAATTCACCGTATTTATACTAAAAAGACAAAACCACCCTTAATCTTTCAATTGCGGTTTAAAGTGATGGCCTAGTCCTTCTTTTTTTTCTATTTTTTTTACTTTTATGTTTATGCTAGTTACCATAATTAAACAATTCTCCTATTTTATTTTGTTAGCATATTAAAGAAAAGTGTATTCTTGAACATTCTTATAATTTTTGACAAGCTTTGTGTAAAGTTATCCTGCTAATAGAAAGGAAAAATCACATTCTTGATATAGTATACAACCAAAAAAACTCTTCTTCATCAATGATCTTATAACAAGTTATTTATTTTCTGTCCCTCTTATTTCAAAAGCTTACTTTTTTATTGGAATTTTTTTATTAATTTCATTAGTCTAAAATATATCTTAAGTCTCATATTTACTATATTAAAAAATTAAATTTTTTCCTTGAGATATTTTTATATAGAGTATGTAAGACCTTAGATAGATTTCTAGGAATAAACTAAAATCATTATGCACAATGAGATGTCTTGATTTTTATTTTTTTGGCAAACGGTATAATATTAGTTTTTGTCAACTCAAAATAATAATATTTCATTGGCATTTAAAAAAAAAAAGTCTTACTTTGCAATATTTTGATTTAATTAAATTTCATCTACTTAATAATTTATTCATAAATTTGATTGATAGCATAGAAAAGACATGGATTTCTTGGAAATTTCTTTCGACAAAGCAATTTTATAGAAGCACTATCCCATAATGATGATGATGATGATGATGATGCTGCCTTTAAAATACATGGAAAATCTACAATAAACCAAAAACTAAACGGGAAAATTCCAAAAAGGAATCCAAAGTACCCTCTTTTTCTCAAATAAGGATCCAAAGTGGATCTTGTTTCAAATAAGGACCTCAAGTGCCTTCATTTTCTCAAATCAAGGTCTAAAGTGAATTTTTTTTTTTTTTTTATGACCCAGGGAACCCCGCGCACCGTACCAACACGGATAGCCCGACAGGCCCGGGGTAATGAGGGGTAAACCCTGGAGCGACGCTAGCGGAGGACCCACCACCCCAACGTCGTGCTAAAGATCCCGTGCGACCAGCGGGATTCGAACTCCTCTCCTCTTAGCAAGGATCATGAGAGCTCTTATCCAACTGGGCCACCGCAGGAGGTAGTGTCTAAAGTGAATGTTATTTCATAGAAAAATTTTAAAAAAGGAACCGAAATGTCATTATTTTCTCAAATAAAGACCCGAAGTAAACTTTGTTTCAAATAAGGATCTAAAGTGACCTTAGCTTTTTCAAAAACAGGGCTTGGAGTGGCTTTGGTTATTTCAAATAAGGACTCGACCTTGCCAATCACTGACTGACTAAATTTTCCAACCGGTCAAAGGTATTTTTGTCAGTTTGCATTTCACCTTCTTTTTTTTTTTTTTTTTTTTTTTCTAGTTCTTCTTCTTCCTCTTAGCCAAGGGTCAACCGACCACCAGCGATGCCCACAGAGGGCTAAGCGAGGGTCACCCCCACCGGCGAGGGCCACCCAAGTTGGCCACAAGTGAGGGACGACCTTGCCTGAGCATGACGACCCTCGCAGGTCGTCCCTCGTCTAGGGGCCATTCGTGAGGTCGCCCCTAGTCGGTCCCAAGCAAGGGCGGCTGACGAGGTCACTCAGCCCTTGTCAGCCTCGCTTGGGGCCAACTCGGGCCGACCTCGCGGATAGCCCCTAGGCAAGGGTCGCCATACCTAGGTGAGGCCATCCCTCACCTAGCCTTTTGTGGGCATTGCCAATGGTTGGCTGGCCACCGACAAAGAGAAGGAAGAACCCGCCAAAAAAATGGAAAAAAAAAGGAAAAAAAGAAAAAAAGGGGAAAATGACAAATGATGAAAATACCCTTGATCACTAGAAAAACGGGTCCTTATTTGAAAAGGACATAGCCACTTTAGACTATTATTTGAAATAAACATAACCACTTTAAGTTCTCATTTGAAATAATATTCACTTTAGACCTTTATTTGAAAAAATGAAGGCACTCGAGGTCCTTATTTGAAACAAGATCCACTTTAGGCCCTTATTTGAGAAAAAGAAGATACTTCAGGTCCCTTTTTGGAATTTTTCCAAACTAAACATATGAAATTCCTAATTAAGGTAAGTCAATCCTGTATAGATATAGGATTGTTAAAAAAGGAAAGTAAGTAAATTTAGGATCATCAATTTAAATTGCAATCGAACGATAAAAGCCAAATCATATGGATTTAGTTGTATACGGGTGAAAATAGTGCCATTTCCTAATCGAAAAAATTAACAAAAAGGAAAAAGGTAAAAGCCAATCTTAAGTCAAGTATGAGGGGGGCGGGAGAAATAATTTAGTTAATTCAATGTGAAGCCAATAAATGAGTGAAAAATAGAGTAAACATTATTTAATTTTGGATTAACACCCTTAAAAATCTCAAACTGGTACATCTGTGATAAATTTATCTCAAACTATTTTTTTGATCATAAAAAACCCCAAACTTGTATATTTTTGACAAATTTACCCAAAATTGGTACATTTATGACAAAATTACTCTCTATTAGTTTTCGTTAAATTTTATTGTCAAATTATTAAGTTAAATGACACATGACAATTTATTGGTATACTAATTTTAGATTTTATGCTCCGTTTGTTACAATTTACAATTTTTGTGATTTTTGGTGGTACTAATCCAATTAAACGGATGGTATATTTATCACAAATTTATCATTTTTGTATTTTTGCGGTCGAATAAATCGGTTTAAACCACCGCTTGCGGTGGTTCAGTTGGATAAGGCTCCCATGATCCTTTACGAGGAGGAGAGGAGTTCGAATCCCGCTGGCCGCATGGGATCTTAAGTGTGACGTCGAGGTGGTGAGTCATCCGCTAGCGTTACCCCACGTTTACTTCACCTACGCTGCCACGTGACGGGGTTCCCGAGTCATTAAAAAAAATAATAAAAATAAATCAGTTTAAGATAAATTTGTCACAAGTATATCAGTTCCGGATTTTTCATGATCAAAAAAATTATTTGGGATAAATTTATCGTACTAATTTGGGGTTTTTCAGAGTATTGACCCTTTAATTTTTTGCTTAAGATAAATTTTCAAATATGGTATTAAATAGGAAGAAGAAACTTCCCCTTTGTTTCTCTCTCTCTCCCTCCCTCCCTCGTTCTTTCTCCGACTCTCCTCCACGTAGAAGAAGCTCCCGGCGATTCCCGTCAAACTGTACGACCTCAACCCATAGAGAGAGAGAGAGAGAGAGAGAGAGAGAGGGAGGGAGAGAGAGAGATTGCTGTTCGCCGTTCGCTGTTCGGTTCGTCGGGAGCCGCCTGGAGCAGGCGTGGCTCGTCTGCATCGTCGAGAAAATTTGGAGGGGTCATAGGTAATGCGCGTCGCCCCTGACTTTTATCTCCCCCGACCGTTGCTGGGTCGCGGTTATTTTCCAATGGGAGGATCGTTATGGTTGTGCTTTCTGATGTCCTGGTCAACTTCTGTCGGGGGGCGAATCGTGGCCCTCTGTTTTGCTCCTGCTGGACTAGATCTGCGAAACGTAGATGGTGTTGGTGTGATTTTGGGCTGGATTCATGGGACCGAGCCTCCTTGTGCAGTAGCTTTTGCTTTGACCGGAAGTGCGCATGAACAATTCGGGTTCGAGGGCTGAGCGGCTTGAACGTCTTCGGCGTCTCGTGTCGGTTCGCGTTTAATGATTCCCATATGTTGGGATCCGGCAGCTAGTGTACTGATTGATGTGTGCTTTCGTATCCTTGTTCGTGGCGGATTCAAGTTCGGTTTTTTCAATGAAATTTGGTTGAATCCTGTTGATGGTAATCGTGGGTACTGCTTATGGATTGATGAATTTCATTCGATTATGTCTCGGTAAGCAATGGCCTGTGATAGTGTTTTATGTGAACGACCACCGCGTCGAAGAAAAGGGAAAGTAATCTTAAGAGGGCACTTGGATTAGAGATCTTCTTCTATAGCAATCTTGATTTTTGCTAGTAACAAGCAGTATTGCTTGTGCTATGTGTGGGATCTTACCTTATTCACACTCTCTCTCATAAATTGACATTGTGACAGCAGATACTGTAATTCACTTTCATAGATTGAAGTCACAAACCTTATTTATGGTAAATAGACTGTTTCATGTAATTTGTCTAAACTCAGAGGTATCTGATAGCTTTAAATCAAGTGAACATATCTAAAATACATCTATGACCATATGGTGGGTGCTGCTTTTCTATTTGGAAAAAGATGGGAATCTAGGCCGACTTGTTTGATTAGTAAAATGCATTTATATCTTTTGGATGTATCATTCATGTGTCAATTTATGGTGAACTTTGAATAAATTAATGGTTTTGATATTTAATTTAACATTGGTGATCATTTACATGGCAAAGTGTATGTGCATTGCCATGGACTAAGTATACCGTTAGTGGTGAAAGCACCTGATACTGCTCGAGATTCTGTTGTTCACTTTCATGGTTGACTGTTAAGCTTTTTATCTTACCTCTTTTGGGCAATGGATGCAGGCGTCAAGAACCTAGTAACATCAACGAAGGCTTGTTGAAGAATGGAAGATGGATTATCAAGTTTCTGGGGTCCTGTTACATCCATTGACTGGTGTGAGAAAAATTATGCCCACTCTTCATATATAGCAGAATTATTCAACACGGTATCAAACATACCTGGCATACTTTTGGCACTTATTGGCCTGGTAAATGCCTTGAGCCAACATTTTGAGAAGAGATTCAGTGTCCTCCACATATCAAATATAATACTCGCCATTGGTAGCATGCTTTACCATGCCACACTACAAAAAGTGTAAGTACTTCTCTCAATATGTCCTGAAAGTGCTGTCTCTTGCTTAGTTCTTCTTTAATTAGTTGTTGAAATCATGCTGAATGTATGTGTATATGTAATGTCCACGCATTTTCTAGTTTGTTAACCATCTGCGAGTTCAAATGTTGAGTAATACTCACTGTCATAAATCAGCTGCATACAATCTGATGGAAGTGATCCAGCAAAAGCTGTCCATAGCTCATGATCCTTCCAACAGGTAATGTCAACCAGCTCTGATTAGCAGCTGGTGTTCCACCTCCTTCTCTCCCGCCCAATCCTCTTTTAAGAGAGTCACATTAGGCCCCTCTCTCTCCGCCTGCCACAGCTGTTCCTCCTCGCCTATCAAAACTTGACCTTATTGCAGCGGAACCTCATCAATTTTTCTATTACCTCCCTCACCAGTAAGGTGAACTGTGGCCTGCTCATCAAAGTTCATTGAGGGTCACAACATACAATAGACACAAGCAAGAGAAGCTGTCGTGCCTTGCCATGGTCCTCATTGCTGCGTTGAAGCGTACGGAGGGCCTTGATGAGACCAGACATATTTGCACAGTCTGTTGTTTATGGAACTTTCAACTCTCCTTACATCTTGGAAAAAATGAGAACTTACTTCGGTCAGATATATATATATATATTCACCGAGTGAGGAAACATTGGCCCAAATAGATAAAGAAAATTGCATTGTTTGTGCTGACAATGAGAAATTGGCAAAAAGGTAGGTTGGAATTGCACCTACCTGGCAAATTTCTGTCTGCGATGACTTCTCACTTGTGAATCATTGTTTTTTCAAAATAGTGTATCTATGCTTAGGGTTAGCATGATCATCCTTGAAATTTCACTTAAGAAGGAAGCTGCAGTTGGATACAAGTGTTGCAGTGTGAATGTCCAATTGAAAGGAGACAATAAAGCTGGCAATTAGAGATATGGGATTGACGTATTCTTTAAGCTATTGGAATCTTAGTTCGCACAAGCCATCTCTACTATAAATCGGAAAGATCACTTTCCACAATAATTAGGCTGGCTGTGTTTGATATTTTGTTATAATATAGTTGTTGATGGTCCATATGATATTTATCATTTTCTGGAATAAGTCTGTTTTTCCATTCATGCGGGGTGAAATTTTTTGTTACGACTGAGTAAAAGGCAACTTCAGTATTCATTGGTTATAAAACATTGAGACCTGACTCACAATAGGCTCCTATCTGTCCACATGACACTCTACGCACATCACAAACTGCAGTAGAGAAATACAGAACAACTTCTATTTGTGAGAAGGATTCATCCTTTGCTGGATGATCATAGTGAGGGGGCGCTAGCTTGTATCTATGAAGTAAAACAATCCTTTGCTGGATGATCATATTGGGGTGGTGCTAGCTTGTATCTATGAAGTAAAACAGAATGGGAGATATGTGATTCCATGGACCAGGGAATCTTTGACTAAATTTAATCTTATTGTGATCTGGAGTTATGTGCCTGAGTTAATTTTGGTCAAAATAGGTTAAGAGTGATGAATCATCTATGATTTCTCAAATCATACTTGAGTGACTTTTATTCCCTTAAACTAACTTCAATTTGTGTTTTCAATTCTTTAAATACTCCATTTAATTGCTAAGGGTATCTAACTGGAAAGTAATTTTGTTTCATGCAGTACACATCAAGGAGATGAAACGCCTATGGTATGGGAGATTCTTCTCTACATCTATATTCTGCATTCACCAGATTGGCACTACCGGAGTACAATGCCAACCTTTCTGTTTCTTTATGGTGCTGCATTTGCCATCCTCCATTCACTAGTACGCTTTGGAATTGGCTTTAAAATACATTATGCAATACTCTGCCTCCTTTGTATCCCTAGGATGTACAAGTACTACATCCACACAGAAGATGTCACCGCAAAGCGTCTTTTGAAGTTATATGTTGCAACCGTATCTCTTGGCAGTCTATGTTGGCTTTTTGATCGTCTGTTATGCAAGAAAATCTCTCAGTGGTATATTAATCCCCAAGGTCATGCTTTGTGGCACATGCTAATGGGGTTCGGTTCCTATTATGCAAACACTTTCCTGATGTTCTGTCGGGCCAAGCAACTGGGATGGAATCCAAAAGTTGTTCGCTTTTTGGGAGTTTTCCCGTATGTAAAGATTCAAAAGCCAAAGACGCAGTGAAAGATAAATCAGTTACGGTCTCGAAACCAGAGGTAGCCAGGTAGTGTATGGTTTGGCAGTACTGACAACAAAATCACCATTCTTTACTCCCTTCTAGTCTTATGTAGAGGGCAATTGGATAGTCATGCAATAGTTTGGGATATTTATTAATTTGATTTGTGAACTAGATTTTTTGTCCGGTTCTAGGTGACTTATGTACGTTTTGAAATCAGTCATTTTGACTTTGTGGTAAGTGGTGGCACCTACATGATTTTAGATCAATTTGCAATTGCTGATGCTTCTATTTCCACTTCAGTAGTTGCAATCTTGTTGTCTTTTGGTCCTCTCACTCCTCTTTTGGTACATAGCATATGTGATATGATTTTACAATTTCGACTCACGCTGTACTTCCTTTTTTGCTTAATCAGTACAATGTAATTACATTTTTCATATGCGATAGTGATCCTATAATCAGTCTTAACTTGACTAGGGCAATTACAGGTTGTTAATCGATATTGGCTTTTCTCCTGGAACAGTGTTGTTAATGTGTAGTTATTTAAATTTCATTAGCTAATAAAGTAGGCATTTGAGTTTTTAGGCCAGTTTATCAAATGTCTTTTGCGAGTATGACAGACTGTTCGGAATCAACCTAGCTTTCACCAGGTTCAAGGAAATTCCATCAAAATTGGAGAATGAGATAAGTTGATGGAAGCAGAAGAGATATGGCCAAACATGGCTCCGATGTTTGCAGATGGGATTGTTCCTTCTTCTGGATGCTGTTTGGGGTCGTGGTTGAGGGTTTGAATTTCAAACCTCGCCCGACCCAATATTTTCCCGCTGACGGGTGACCATACGCAAGCTTTTCCAGTGCGATTGTTTCGGTGGAAAGACACGGCATGAAAATTGTTCCCAGATCATGTGTATGAGCATATGGAATTCTGTCTTGTAACTGTTTATCATCTTCTTTTGCTGGTCACTTTCTCTTTGGCATCCCATTGTTTACGAAATGACTGGCATTTTATGACTCTTCCTTGGGCTAGGAAGATGAATGTGGATGGGTGGAAACAAAAGAAGATCAAAAATGTCTCATTTTTGCGTTAAATAGTGCCATTGCCCAAGATGCAAAATGGGTTTCGATGGGTCATGAGTATGAATTACATCCACAAGATAAACTTAATAAATATTAAACGAAAAAAGTATATATTTAAAACTCGTTGTTTTGAAAACTGGTCCAATGAAGGTATCCCCACCAAATTCAGAAGAACATACGATCCTGTAAAATTCATCACTTTTAGTAATTGCTTCACTTTCACTCTTTGCCAAATCTTTTGACTTAGACGTGGCCATCCACGAGAGTTTGATTGAGCCCATTTGGAATGGTCTCGAAGGGACCACTTGGTAGGACGTCATGCTTGGCAGCAAGTGTAAAGAAAGCTGCTAATAAAGAAGGTGCTGGCCAGGAAGCGACTCCAATTCTAGCTACCGGAACAACGCGAAACGTTTTGAAAAAGCCATAGAGTTTGCACGCATCGCTAGTGGGATCCGAGAAGCAAATGCCGATTCAAGTCCGACAGCTTGCCGCGGATCGAACACCGCCCGGTCGTGTTCTAACCAATGCACCATAAAATGTGGTATCGATCTCCACGAAAATCTGTTCACCTTCCCTTTTGTCGATCATTTAATGTACCTGACCAATCGGACAGCATATGCATTAGGCAGATCGCATTTGTTAAGAATGCAACGAATGTGTCCCGATCACGAAGTTCCCGCAACCAAAGGACTGTGCATTGATTGAAGAAGACCACCCCAACTCGCTCAAGAGATTCCGAAATGTTTCCGATGATGGACAAGATGGTTATTGCACCGAGGATCTAGAACTCTCTTGACATATATGTTAGTAGGAGAGGTAGGTTAAAAAGCACAATCTCATTCGCCGGATCGAAGGATGATTAGTGGTTGTAATTCGGGGGTCACTAATATTAGAAGGAGTGTCCTCTCCTCATTATAATTATCTAACCATATTATAATCAAAATTCCATTCCTTCTCTCTTTAGGAACTCTCTCTCTCTACAATCCGAGTGAGCTTGATTTGAGTGAGCTCGAGTAATCGATTGATCCGACAAAGGCTTGGTTTAGGCACTCCAATGATCCCAAGCGATCCACAAAAGTCTAAGTCACCGCACAATCCCAATTCCAAATGATTAAGTCATGACAAATGCATAGGAAAATTTGAGAAAATTTCAAATGAAAACTTAAAATGCCATCATTTTTTCAAATAAAGATATTGTTTTAAATAAGAGTTCAAAATGTCCTCATTTTCTTAAATAAAAATTTGAAGTCGATATTATTTCAAATAAAAACTTGAACTCATTGTTTAGTGAATGATAATTTTGTCTTTTAAATTTTTAAGCTTTCTTTCTTTTTTCTATTTGTTCTTTCCAAACTCAAAAAAAAAAAAATACGAGGCCTCCCCTTTGTGGCTATCAACCTATTGCTAGTGGGGCGGTGGCGATTGGCCCTTGCCTAACTTGCAACCTAAGTGGCAAGTTCTCACCTCTAATTAATGAGAGTTGCTGGCCCTCGCCCAAGCATCAACAACCCTATTGCCCATTGTCGCCACTCGCCAGCAATGGAGCAGTGGCCACAAGTGAGGAGGCTCTCTTGCCTTTGTTTTTTTTTTCTTTTAATTAATCTAATTTAATTTTAGTTTAAATTGTATTTAGATGAAAGTATTTTTGATCCATCAGAATTTTTTGCCTTATCAACCGGTTAAATCCTTATTCGAAACAATTAGAATCATCTCGAGACTATTATGGTCACTCTAGACCATTTTTCGAGGAAACGAGAAACTTCAAATTCCTATTTGTAATTTTGTCGAAAGACTTTAGTTTACATTTTTCGTTTGGGGGACCAGAAACGTAGTACAAAAGTGCATGCAAAAGGCAGAATCTGGTGTCCGTGCCCACATAAAAGCAAGAAGAAATCGCGCCGTACGAAAATGACTGACTACTGGTCATGTCCAGTTATCACGTCTTAGCAAAGAACTCCCTCAGTGCGTTCGGCTCCTTCCCCCTCTGTGTGTTAATTAATGAGATTCGCTTGCGTAGGACGTCCATAATCCCTGACGCCATTTCATCATCGGGTCGCATCGCTCCTCATCAAAAATCTGCCTCATTGATTGCCCCGCAAGCTGCTGCAAAACCTCTGCTAAGCCAGCCTGCTACGCTACCCATTTTTGATCAACTCATTCAATGTCTCTCCATATTCCTTTTCTCTCTCCATCTCTGACCCATTTTTGATCTCCTTATTCAATGTCTCTACGTATTCTTTTCTCTATATCTTTTTCTCTCTGTCAACCGTACAGAAAGCGAGGCTGAAACTCCCCGTTCTTCCCACTTCCTCTTCTTCTCTTACATTTTCAAGCAAAACAAAGGAGTTGGAAATTACAAGCCATTTTCCTCTTCTTTTTCTTTCGTTCAAAAATCTCTCTCGCCTGCTCGAAGATGGCAGCTTCTACTATCAGCATTGGAACGGATAAAATAGACGTCCGGGTCCGGGGCCAGGTATGACTTCTTCTTCTTTACGCTCTTCTTTTTAGTGTCTTTTACTTTCTGGGTTTGTGTATCTTTAATATATGTACAGGGCTGTGATGGTGTGATGGTGTTGCTTTAATTTCTTCAGTGGGTTAGCTTGATTTCATCAAAGGTTTCACTTTCTGGGTACAGTATGTCTTGTGTGTGTCTGGGTCTGTTTGTTGTTCTGCTTCTTCAGGTTAGCTCAGCTAAAGATCCCATTTTTATTGCAAGTAGTAGTGGAAATTTCAGCTGTTGTTCTGACTAGCCAGGACACATGCAGATCATACCATTGAATTGTGCAGCTAGAGTTGTTTAAACACAAATTTTAGGAGTAATAGAGGATGAGGGTGTGGCATCCTTTTGCAAGAACTCAGAATGCCCTAAAATGGAAAAGAAAGAGTTTTTATCTTTGGTTGAAGAAAAGAAAGAGGTCAAGGTGGTGACTTTTGCGTTTTAAAACATTTCATGAGACAGTCATATTATCGACCATTTGTCCTGCTGCGTTGATGCTCATCAGCTCGCGCATTGCGAATTCGGTGTATCATGCTGACTGCTGGTTCGTCTCTGATCCTTCCTTTAACTCATGCAGGTCAATGTCGTAAGTGTAGTGGTAATAGCGATTCGTGTGCTTAATTTCACGATCAGTCTCTAGTATCAAAGTGACAGATGCAGGAAGGAGAAAACTGTATCAAGAACGGTGGTGGTGGATAGGAAAGATCACATCCATTCTTCACATATGCTGCATGTCCAGTATTTCACTTTGATGTGTTGTCTGTTTCTGCGCTCAAGGCATCTTATTCGACCTGCAGGACGATCGCATCCTTTACTTCAAAATCAGCGGGACAGCGAGGCTATCTAGGCTGTTCAACATCTACTGTGAAAGGCGACAACTGGATGTGCGGACTGTGCAGTTCCTCCACGAAGGCAATCGGATTACTGGCAATCAAACCCTTCAATCAGTAAGTATCAACAACTCTCGTATCATCTTCTACAAAAACAGAATAGCAACTAGGTAGCTATCGCTACTTGGTCGGTAACTGTTTTCTCGGGGACATAACTTAGCAGAAGCAGTGCTTGGAATTCATGATATATTTTGTCGTAACCCGCAGTTGGGATTGGAGGATGGTGCCGAAATCTGCGCCTTTGTCCATCAGACGGGAGGCGGAAGACAGCAGCAGTGCTAAAAGACTTCCTTCTGCAATGAAACAACCAGTATTGTGTATATCTTGAAGCTCGGTACATGTTCATATGTAAACTTAATCTGGGACAGATGACAGCAAAAATGCCTTCTTGATCTGCTTGTTAGAATTCTTCTGGCCAATCCTATGTTTTGCGCAACTTCATTATGTGTATCTTTTTATGCATTTGGTAATGCTATCATCGAATGTGAATCAACTTCATTATGTGGATCTAATTGAGATATTATGACTAATCCTTATTTCCTGGTGCAACTATGTCCACACCTATTTTCCACAGTTCCATTTTTTTTTTTTCTCATTTATAAACCGAAAAGAGAGATTTTATGATAGTTTTTGTTGCCAGTTTGATTGTAACTAAGTAAAAAAAGCCGTAGCATTTTATTTGATGTGGAACATTTCAACCCCAAGGACATTGATTGCATGAGCGTATTGAAAATTTGCAAAATTTCCCGTTGATTTGCTTAATGAATGTTAGGACGCTTTCTTTTAACATGACTAGTCATAAACTTTGACCAGTGTCTGATGGTAAGGGTGTCATGGATCGGGTGGGGCTGGGTTTTAGGGCATGATTGACCCAACTCGATCCGATTCATTTCGTCTGAGATTTGAATATCGTATAACACGAGGGAACTGGTCGGGCTAGGTCGAGTCAAACCCAAATATCATAAAATGATTCCATTGAATGGGGAAAATCGGAAATTTATATAAGCTACTCTATGCATGGTGATGTCAAAAAAGCCCTCGTCAGCCCACCAGGCTAACCCTATCCCAACCTCATCACTACTCGAAGAAAACAAAGGCCTAACCCCTAAAAACCTTTAATTTTAGGGCTAGGGTGGGCTTTTTGGACACCCATATCTATCGATCTGTTTGCATGAGGCTTTGATCCAACAGGAAGAGACTTTGGAACAAATTTTCCCGACAAGTTGATCTTAATTTTCTTAAGAGATAAGGACGTCTAAAGCCTTTAAATTTATAAAAGTGCAATTAATTATTTAAATTTTTCGAAAAAAGCCCAATTGAGTTTTAAAATTTGTCTAATTCATGCGATCAAGGATTTTCAGTTGACTCCATTCGATTCAATCTGATTGATAGAATACATCGATGAGGCATTTTAAATGATTTTCTTAAGATATAGTGGCAATGATATGAAAAGCTCGAAAAACTAAGGGAAAGGGGGGAAAAAAACCTAACAAGGAAAAAGCCCTTATCCAAAATCATCAAGAAAGGGAGAACGCTAGGGGGCGTGGGGCGTTGGTGCGACTGCCGGAGGCTCATCGAGGGTCGGCGGCTGATCGCGTGGCCCTCACGAGAAGGATCGCAATTGCTCAGGGACTGCCTCGACAACGTTCTAGGCTTTGTTTTATGATTATTTTTGGCTTTTTTTCGTGATGTGGCACCCACTTGACGCCATGTCAACACTA
This sequence comes from Eucalyptus erythrocorys, assembly GCA_014182555.1. NCBI lineage: Eukaryota > Viridiplantae > Streptophyta > Magnoliopsida > Myrtales > Myrtaceae > Eucalyptus > Eucalyptus erythrocorys. The sequence continues at coordinate 4,307,502 of CM024604.1, forward strand.
TACACCCTCCAAAATTATTAGAAAATATTACACTAATATCTTTATTCTAATGCACTAATTGAATAATTTTTAGAATTCGATTGCACTTTCGCAAAGATTTTGAAATTCTTAATATAATTGACTCGACTTATCTTTAATTAGTTTGTCGGTCAATCTAGCCATTAATTTAGCTCTGATTTAGTAGTCGAGTTTGGAATTGCAGCAAGCAAACTTTTCTCTAAGAGTCATGGAATGAACTTTAAAAACGGATTTAATGAAAAGAATCCACGAGATGTCACATCAATTAGCCTTTAGAATGGAATTTTTCATAGACCTACAAAAGATGAACCACATTGAAGATTGTCTTAGCTAACTCTAATTCCGAGCAGCCGTGCCCAAAAAAATATTATATCATTTGGCGGACCCTTAGTGTGGACTGCTCAAATTATCGAGTGAGAGGGTCCCCATTTTGCTACCAAAACTGAAGCATTACCAAGAATATATGCTAACTCAAGCTCATAAAATTAGCCAAATATAAAAGATTGCCAAGCCTGCCAAGCCTGCCAAGGCCGAGCATTGCCGGGAGGCTTCCAACGGTTTCGCAGCGATTGAAGGAGTCACTCCCGCATAAGGCACTCCCCCTACTGTGCCGCCGTAGGTCGTCGTGGGAGGAGAAAAGATGGGTATCGTCGGTGCGTTCGGCACGACAGTGGTCGGCGACGTCGGGAAAGTGGTGGACGGCGTGGTCCCTCCTGCTGTGCTGGAGATTTTTCCAAAGGGGAGAGAAATTGAGAATCAACCAAAATTCCCTCAGCGAGAATTTTCTTTTTCTTTTGAAAGATATGCCGTGCAATTTGCATAGAGCAGATGAAGATGAACATGTGATAAGAACGCATTGAAAATGTTAGATATGCAATGATTAAGAGGTGTAACTGAAGGTCATCAAACCCTAATGTTGAGTGACTTGTCCTATTGAAGTTTCTTTTCCTATTTGAATCGTGAGGACACACTAAAGCATTGAGGTCAGAAGAATAAAAGCAAAGCAAAGCTTCCCAGTGAAGTCATTCCACTTCTGCAAGATGCCTCTTTCATATATTATATATTTTATTTCTTTCTTCTCTCTTTAATTTTTTGAGCAACTGGGGTTCAAAGTGAGAGATAGGACCACCTGCAAAGAGAATGTCATGCCCTTTTCCTCATACTCTTGGTCTTTCTATCCGATTGCTTATTCACTCAGATTCACAGTTCCCTTTTCATATCTAGTAACTATAACTACAATTCGATTTTGACATCGACCATGAAAAAATTTCCGTAAATGTATCTTACAGAGCAACAAACTCTTTGCATGAATTTATAAGAACATGCGTGTTAAGATGGCTTGTGAAGGCACATTAAATATGTTCCAAAGCTGTAATCAGCTTCCCCACCCGATGCATGTAGATCTCTCGAAAAAAACGTGCCTTTTTTTAAGTATTGGAAGTTGCCTAAATTAAGTTATCTTACCCTTCTTCAATCACCTTAACGATGAATGTTGTTAACTAGTCGGTCAATACACACAAAACACCTGAGTAAATATAAGTCTAGACTTAAGAAATAAACATATGAATTTACTCAAATCATATACTTTACGCAAAGTTAGTTAAAAAAGGAAAAAAAAAAAAAAATCAACTGCATATTGGTGTAAAAGCTCTTTGGAAAAATGGGAGGACAAACCTCAAAGCCGGACCTTGAACATCACACTTACGAAAAAGCCGAACAGAATTTGGACATTCGACGAGGAGGTACATTGGACATGGAAATCCACGTCAGCTGGTCAAAGAATTTGACTGGACCCCAGGTGCCGCGGGGCCCACATGTCACGTTATTACTCAGCAAAAGATCATCGTTAGTCGTAATTTTCCAACTTCAAAGAGAAGGCTGTCCTAAACTCACCATGTAAAAACTTTTATTTTTACGGGAGTTTCTCTCTCTCTCTCTGCTTTTAAGAATTTAGAGGAGGAAAAAGAAGAAAATAAATGGGGTGGGATCTATAATATATACTGCTTGAATAGCACTTGCAAAAAAATTATTTTCTTAGATAGATGTTAATTTAGTTATCTAATAAGTGTTCAGAATATTCCTAAACGAAAATCCTAAACTTTTTACCAGAATATAACCGAGTCTTTACGACCTAAACAAGTGGAACGACATATCCGAACTAGCTTTGGCATAACAAATCTTAACTAGATGATGTGATAATATTAGCGAAGGTGAATCATCGATAACCATGTCCATTTTTTTAAGCTAAAAATGGGGTTTGTCCCTCTTATTCCGCATCCCCTAATAGGAAGTCAAAAAGTTTAAGGGTATAATCATTGCTAAACATGTCGTAAAAGTCGAAATTGCTCACTTCCTTCAACTCATAAGAAAAAAAATACCCACGAGAGCTAGAAAAAGAAATTCATTTTGTATCATTACAATAACCATAGGTTATCAAAACTAAAAGTATTAAGTGCTTGCTTCCAATCTAGTACATATTGTGCCATTTAACAAACAAACTTGGTTACGGTCACTCTCTTATTTCAAATATCGTTCTCTGGTTGATTACAAATATTTCATTTTCTCTTGTACTTCTGTTCAAATATTCATTTCTGAAAAAGCAAATCTACCTTCTATCGAATTTATTAGTGATGAATGTCATGCTCCTGCCATTGCAAATTTATTAAATAGGTAAGTTTCAAAATATTTTGAAAACAGCAAGGTAAGGTAATATCCCACCTCAAATATACACGCCAAAATACCTTTCTAGCTTTGGAAAAACATGAACACAACCGGTTCAATGCCCTAAAACAGTCGTTAATTCCCACATTACAGAATGATTTCACATGGATTATTGATAGATTTTTCTTTTTCTTTTTCTTTCTTCTTGGTTAGAGATTATCAGGTTGATGGATGGCACTTGGCAGGAGTACACTGCCAGTCATTTTCAGAGAGAGCAGAGAGCTGTCGTGTGGGGAATGCAACTGAACGCCGACTTTGAAATTGGAAAAGCCGATGCAAGATGAAAAGAAGGGAAAAAGAGAGATCTCACATGATGATCTCGATAAACCCACCAAAAAAAGAGAAAAAGAAACTGAGAAATTGAAAGAAAACGCAAAGCAAACATCGATCCTGAAAATAAACAGTACAAGTCGGTGGTCTGACAAACCCTCACCACCCCCCCAAGATCTAGCCCTAAACCGACCCTTAAATAATCGGTCTCCTTCATTAAGTAAAAACCTTATTATTATCTTTTCGATCTCATATGAAACAATCATATATACGAACTCACTTACATATATTTATACAATATGACATGATAAAAGCGATAATCTAGACCCCAGTATTCTCAAAAACCCAAGAACTGCGTTGAAAACAAGCGGAATATGATATCATGCATGAGGGCCATCATCACCTAAGAACGCCATTCATGCACGACGACACGTGTGTGAAATCGCCTGCGAACTACTGTAACATCCAATGACTTGAATTAGCTCTATCTGAGTCCGAGCAAGCCCCTCCTCCATCCTCGTACTTACCCTCCTCCCATTTCTAAGCTACTGAAGGATATAACAGTAACCCCGGCAACGAAAAAGTGAAGGGAAAACAAGCATCTACACGCGCTCCTTAACGTACGCGCTCCTACTGTGAAAATGCAGAAGATGATGAACACAGAGAGAGAGAGAGAGAGAGAGCCAAACATACCTCAGAGACGATGGATACACGCACGATCCGTAACCTGCGCATTGCACCAATCAAGCACCCCAACACACTAATCAAACACTGATTCGAAAGAAGACGAGCCGTGTTTATTTTCACTTTTGAGGGGAAGAAGAAAAGGAGAGGGAGGGAGGGAGGGAGGGAAGGAGGACGGACTTGGGTCGGAGGCGGCGACGGTGGCGGTGCCGGCGAAGTCGCAGCTGCCGGGGGCCATGCCCTTGCGCTGGTAGAAGCTGTTGAAGGCGTAGGAGGCGTGGGCCAGCAACGAGTTCGGCAGGTAACACAGGCCGCTCGACTGTATCGGGGTGCAGTCGGCCCCGGACCCGCACGCGTAGTCGAGGGCCCTCTGGAGCGCCTGCTCGCTCGCGTCGCTCCGGGCCACGCACCACGTGGCGGCCCTCCCGGGGGTGGCCGCCGCCGAGAGGAGGAGGAGGAGGAGGAGGGGGAGCCACGGCGAGGGGTGCGAGGACGGTGGCCGTGGCGGCGGAGGTGGTGGTGGAGCCATGGAGAGGGAGGTGTTATAGTGGGAGAGGCGAGGCGAGGTGAGGCGAGGAGGTGGTGGGGAGGGGGCTTTAGGCTTTTAGCGAGTAAAGCAAGAGAGCGACTGACTTTGCTCTGTTGATGATCTATTTCTTTTTTTTTTTTTCTTTTTTTCCATCTTATTCTTCTTTCCCTTTTTCGGCTTTTGATGATCTGTCTGGTTCTACGATACATTTATATATTTGTATATATATCTTTTTGTCCCTGTGGAACTTTGGAGGAATTGAATTGAATCTCATTGGCATGTGGCCTCTTTTCATTTTTTGTGGTGCTTACCTTGTGAATGGAAGCCCAATGGGCACGACTAGGATAAGTCTCCACTGGCCCTTCCTGCTAGGCCTTGGTGTACTCGTGCACAAAAAGGTGTCGTCATCTGATGCTAGTCATCTTGACAAGGCCATTTTGTAGGCAAAACCATTTTGTTTCCTCGAAATACTATTTTATCTCTCACCTGAGGCGTCACCTACTCCAACTTGATGAGATCTAAAAGAACTGATTATGAAGCTACCATTCACCAACTCTCCGAAAAGGAAAACTGGCCCGGTGTTTCGATGTTGCATGGGCTTATCCTTGATCGGAAACTCTCATCCTATAATCATTAGACTATTATGTTCAATGGTCTTTTTCCCTATCTTTTGTTAATAAGTTCTTGGATAGCTGATTACCTCATGTATGTATGTTTGTGTGTATGTGAGTGTCTGTGTAATTTTGTTGGTGCGCACCTAGACCTATCAAAAATGGTCATAAATTCATTTCTTAACCCACATATAATGGGTCGAGTTATATGTGAATCAGTTATATTTAGTAAGTTGGCCATAAATAGGTTTAAACATAATGAGTCTTGAATGAGTTTACAATTCATTAAAACACAACCCACTCTATGATTATCTCTTTATTCTCTCTTACATTCGTCCAATCTTGTGCTTACTAAGGGTACATTTGATAACTATCCAATTTATCTTAAAATTTCCTAAAATTGAGGAATTACGACATCGAAAAAAAAAAAAAAAGACCTTCTTGATCCATTTTATAAATTATTTGATAATTATTAACCCAAGTCCTAGTATTTTTATTACCTTCGGTATCGATATCAATCCATGACTCAATATAAACTTTATTTTGAAGACAAAAATTGAAAATTCTCCAATCAAAATATTTTCTATCTATAAACTTATCCAAATTTAGAATATCATCATCTTCTAAATTAACAAGGATTATACCTCCTGACATATTAATTAATTTACATTTTCTATATAACTTGTTGTACTTACAAGAAGTCTTTTGTTTATTATTTAAATGTAATGGTGACACATAAATATGTGAATCTTTCTTATTTTCATAATTAATCGATTTATATGACAAAAGGTCATATCCATAGTATTTTTGAAGGTTATATTTTGAATTTGATAATGAATTTGATTTAAAATCATTTATTTTTTTGTAATTAATTAATATAAATCGATCTTTTTCATACAAATGCCTTTTGTTGAAATCTTTATTTTGCACTATGCATTTTTCGTTGAATTTATTTTGCCATTTGTGTGGTACTAATCAATACCATCTAATTGGAAATAAATCCTATCGATAATGACCCCTTAACCAATTTCTCCATTGAATCATTTCTGAATTCAAAATATTTTCATGTTTTAATTTCAAATAAAAAATTCCTTGTGTTTCAAAATAATCGTTTGTTTCATTTTTAAGAAAAAAAAGATGTTCCGTGATATTGAAGGACATATCTTAACTTACACGAATTACAAATTTGTGTTTGATATAATCGGTAAAATACATATGCTTGTGAGAAGGAGGATAATAAATCTTTGAATTTTTATCACTAATATCGTTTTTATTTTTCCTTCTTCTTTAATCCAAGGGGGACTATTATATAATTTTATCATATTTTTAATATAATTTTGTTATATTTTTAATATTATTTAGAATTATAATTTTTTTAAATTTTTTAATTTTTAAAATAATTTTATTGTATTTTTGCGATCAGCTAGAGGAAGAAGAAGAGAAAAGAAAAGGAAAAGAAAAAAAGAAAAAAAAAAAAGAACATGATTTGGCTTGATTATGGAGTTATTCTCAAAAATAAAGAATCATCTTTTTTCTACTTTTTGATTTTATTCCAAATTTATTCCCAAAAATAAATTTAATCTCAATAACAAAAAGTTACTAAACGAATTGGGAAATAGGGGTGAGCATGGTCCAAATTGGGCCGGCCCATCCTCTAACTTTAGGATCAACCAGCACAGTGCCGATCCTCAATTTTTAGGATCGAGGACCGACCCTGTTGAGTTTGGGACTGAGGACCGGACTGACTCAGTGGATTTGGTTCGATTTCAAGTTCAACCCGAGACTAACCAATAATTTATTTATTTCATTTTTTATACTATCTAAAAAGACAATCAATGATCAAAATGACCAGATGGATTTGGTTTGATTTCAAGGTCAACTCAAGACCAATTGATACCTTTTGGTTTCATTTTTTGTACTTCTTGAAAAGGCAAGCAATGAGTGTCAAGTGGGGTGAGTGTCGAGCAGGGAGCAAAAAGCTAGGTGAGTATCAAGTGGCGAGCGGCACGAGTGACCCAAAGCGAGTGAGGCGAGTGTAAAGTGGCGAGTGAAGAAGTTATTTCTTTCGATTTTAGCAAATTAAATACTAAGATGACAAATAAGACAGGAGAGAACGAGTATTAGAGGAGGACGCCATAAGGAGCTATTTATACCCTTTTGAACTATGTGAGTACTCCTTACAAAAACATATTTCTTCTTTGTAAATTATGACTTTTAATGCCGTAAAAAACATTAAAAAATCTAAGTTTTTAAAAAATAGTATAAAATTACTTGAACTTCTTACTAAAAAGCTATTTAATATTATTGATACCGTTTATTTTAGGGTTTTCTATATAAAAAAATTATAAATATATATCAATTTATAATTAATATTGGTTCGGATTGGATTGACCGTAAACTTTCAAGACCGAGAACCAACCCTACAGTGCTAGTTTAGGAATTCTAGGACCAAGGACCGACTCGTTCTTTTTTTAGAATCGAATCAGGACCGCCAAGGTTGGACCGGTCTAAGGTTGGTTCAAGGTTAACCCTAAACCGATGTTCACCCCTTATTGAGAAATAAAAGAATAGAATCGGGTATTATTTGACACGTTACCAAACATGCCCTAACTCCACACTATCACATCAGTTTAGGTATGGATTTTCTTAGATTTGGTTAAACACGAAAGTCTTTTAGTAATAAGAGTCGGACTAAGTATGTGTCACTAAATATGTATTACATGAAAACGGGTAAAAAACGAGTTAAACGGTCTATTTGGGCCGTATTATTTTGGATCTGACCCATTTGTTTAATAGGTCAATCTGCATCCCAACTGGCCTATACGGGTGGGAATTTTTTTTTTTGGACGAGTCTGTAGGTGGGAATTAAATTACTCCCTATAGTCCTCAAGTGGACAAAACGCGAGGAGGCATGGACAAATCATGGACAAATTATGGACGGAGAAAAATAACCGTTGACCGTTGGCGAGTGACGGGGGGCAATTCCGGCATTTCACGCCCAAATCGTCGGCGAAGAAAATATAAATACGGCACGGACCCGTGAAATCCCCCTCGTCGCCCACCCTCGTCTTCCTCTCTAGCTGCTGCAAGTTCCTTCCTTTTGCGCGACGACTTCTTCGCTCTCGAAGGCCCTTCCCTCGCCTTCCGCCATGACTCATATCCTTCGATCTCTCCGTCTCTTTTGTGGGTTTTTCTTCTTCTTTTTTTAGTGGGTACTTCGACATGCGTTGATTTGCTCGCAGCGTTCCGTTTCGATGATGCCCCCCCCCGGGTCTTTGCTTCGAGATTCGATCGTTGCCTTTTTGAATGTTTCGCTCGTTCGCTTGCTCGCTTGAATTTCGAAAAAGGGTCGCGAAAGGATTCGTGGGTTCCTCTTGCTTTTCCTTGATTCCTCTCCTTTGATCTTGATGTTGATGATGGTGCACGCGGCAACCAGAGAGATCGCGACCGGGAGAGAGCCCAGGCGCGGGGTGCCAAGAAGGGGACCAACAAGGACGACGGCTTGACTCCCGAGCAGCGCCGCGAAAGGTCGGTCTTTCGATCTCGCTTAGGGTTTGAGCGATGGTGATTTTTGGAGGGTTGTTTGTTTGTTTGTTTGTTTTTTTTTCTCCATTGATTCATGATTTGGTAGCTCCTGTTTTGTCCTTATCGATGATGTTTCGATGTGGGTTTGGTGGTGAATTTAATCGGTGGGGTTTTGTTTGATCGGATCGATTTAGGGATGCGAAGGCCTTGCAAGAGAAGCAGGCGAAGAAGGCGGCCCAGGCGGGAGCCAGCGGGGATGCCGGAGGTAAAAGCAGCGGCAAAAAATGAAAGGCGTTGGTCCAATTGGGTTGATTTCTCCTTTTCCTCCTGAGGGTGTCTTTTGTTCAGTATTTCTGGGTGGACATAGTTTCCATATGAAGAACAAGACGTGAGTTTGACTGGGGTTGTTGGTTATGTTTCCGATTGTTCAATGTCGAGAGAAGTTTCGTGGTTGTTAAGAATCTAATCCATCATCGTCATGTATTTGTATCGGTGATCATCTATTATTAGTCTTCATGACTTACTTGAGTCTGGGATGGTCTAGCTACTTAACTTCATTTTCTTAAAGTCACTTTTCTGAAGAGCATTCTTACCGGTTGGCTAAGCTTATAGTACATCAGTGTTAATGACTGTAGTCCTCACGGAATGTCCTTCTACAACTCGGGCATTTTATGAAGCTATTAGTAAACACTGCGAGAGTTTGCTGCATGATTGACAATGTAGGTGAGTATGTGAGGATGTCGAGTGCCTGCGGAAACAGAATGAATTGATTAGAATCTATTAATTTGAGGTCAACTATAATATATTAAGCTTGAGGTGGCAATGTCTTGTCTGTATTCTTCCTTTTCTTTTTTTTCTTTTTCCATATTAATGGTGTTCTATTGCTTATTCTCGAATCTTAGGGTGTGAAGTAATGGAAGATCTAGCGAGATGGAAGATCTAGTCATTTGCTATTCGCATTGGTTCCATCATTTGTTTGGTTGACACATGATGTCCGGCCAAATGGTGTGGCCTAATGATTTTTAACCAGCTATAAGTGGTGAAGTATAGTTGAAACGCACTGATTGCATTGTCATGATGCATGTCTGGAGAATGGCTTGATTGCCGGGAATGTCAGACCTACATAGTTCTAGATATAGTTTGAATTTCAACTTGGATGTCACGATTGTATCTGATTTAGGTCTTCATAATTCAATAATACTCTAAACTGCTAAATTGCTAGCGAATTTGTCAGTTAAGTGCCCATTCAATGATACTATAAATTTCTCAATTGCTTGGTATGAATCTAGTAAGTGCCAATTCATCATTTAGGGTCTCTTTGTTCTCCTAGAAGGTGTGGCTTCTATCATATTCACAGCCGAAATGACATTTTAACCATTTCAGAACAGTGCTGAGGTTTCTGGGCTGTGTCATGATTCTTTATTTGCATTGTTCTGGATATGTATATAACCTTTTAATGTTTGCCTTAAAGTGCAAAAGTTGTCTGAGAGAATTGGGTTTTTAGAAATATTTACTCTTGGTGGTGGAAATGAATATTTGCAGTTCACAGCATGGTATGTCCATTGTTTATCATGGAATTGCTTAATGAGTTAAACATATTGTACTGAAGCAACACTAGTGTTGGCGCATGCGCTGCACGCCTGTGTGAAGATAAGAAAAAATGGAAAAGTGAGACAATGGTTTTAGCTTAATATATACTAAGATGTAAGTTTGTCGGAAAGAACTACTGACAGACACTTTTCTAAGTTTTGACATTTGAAGCATTTCATGATTTCCTCTTGTATCTGTTGATCCACCAGATGAAATATGTCCTCAATTATATTTTTGCTGCTATTGGTTTTTAAAGATCGATTCTTCAATTGTTTAGCTTTGATGCAAGGCTTTTACATTGATTTGGCATGTGGTTTTTGTGTGAGGAAGAGTCATGGGTTGACGTTCTAATTCAAGCTGGAAGTAGAATGAAGATTATCATGTTAGGAAACCTTATTCTCATCTAAGTTTGATGATCCTTCAAATTTTCGTCTTCGCCTGTCATCTTTATGTAAAACGAATGAGGGTTCTCAGTTTTTAACAAAAGTTTTTACTGCCCAGTAGATATTGCTTCACCATGATTCATTCTTCTTAGAACTATTGATTGTATATACCCAACATGTTGTTGGCTTGTAGATCTCTATGGATCGGTTAAATACATTAGATCATTGCGCTTAGAAGTATGTGTTGTATATAGTTGAAATGAAGTTGGCTTTTAGAATTCTTTGAATCTGCTAAGTTTTGTGCAATGCCTTTCTGTTGGTTTAAATAACATTATGTCGTTGTAGCCATAGAAAGTTCTGTCAGCCTTTATGTGTTTCCTAGTTCACGAATCAGCAGCACATATTAGTGGTCGATTAATTTCGATGCGGATGTGTCTTTTAAGGTGTTGTAAGGATGTTTTGATCCATTTTCAATCATAGTGTAGGTGAGAGAGCTAGGAGGACTGAATCCAGATCATTCTTCACTGAATGTAGGACGACACATTGAGAATTCGCATTTTGTGCTATATTTATTTTGGAGGGACTATGGCAGAATTCGGATTGTGGGGTTGATGGCATTTTAAACCCTTTAATAAGTGTTAAAGATAGTAAATCGGCAGTTCTCTCAGAGTGATCATTGTAAGTAAAGGTGAGATCTGCGCATCAGGTTGACTGGAATGGCCTGTGAAGGATCAACATGGCCAAATCAATGTGTGAATCAACGTCAGAGAGTAGTGAGCTTCAATAATGACGAATTGTACATGAAAACTGTAGTATTTCCAAATCACTGTGAGAATTGTGTATTTTAAGATCGCTAGGATACGAGTTTGGTGTAACATCGAACATTTGAAAGTACAATTAACAATCTTTGCAAGCATCCTTAATTCGAGATCACTTTTCTAGGTCTTCGCATTTCTGTTACGTCTATCTTACTTGGTCTTTATCGATTGCACCATACGAAATCAATCTTGACAATCTAGGAACTTCTCCATGTCATTAGATCTAATGTCATAGACCCAGGTTTTCCTTATGGTTGCTCTTGGAATTTTCCTTAGCAAGTTTCGGAAATCGATGGAAGTTGCTTTAGTTGGCTAGTTTGCTCGGTCAAAGGGGGAGTCGAATTATCGCGTACCCATTACCATCGCATATCCTCATATAGCTTCCATGTTGGCCTATTTCACGGATGTCGATCAGATGAACATATTGGAGGAACTCTTCAAAAGATCGGGTTTGATTGAGATTTTTGTTGTGAGATTTCTCTCGAAAAATTACGAAGAATCTCAAAGTAATGGCCCGAGAAAGCTGGCTGCTGTAGCAGTTGGCCTGTGCATGCTTGCATGGAAAGGCAATTGTTCGAGTTCTTTTTCTTTATGCGAGGCTTGAAATTCCAAGCTAGAATAAAGAAGGTCGAGTTGTGATGGAGGGAAAAAGAGAATGACAAAAGAAAAGCCTACAGAAACTTGGCCTCTGGTGTTTCCCCAAGGCCTCTTTTGTACAAGAAGAATTTGCCCACTTTATAAGCTATGATATGTGTGTGTGTGTGTGTGTGAGAGAGAGAGAGAGAGGCATAATCATGAGAGGAGACAAATATGACATTGAAATAACCTTAAAATAGTCCTATGAGATCTCTTCGCCACATCTTCAAAAATTATCCCTTCCTTTCTTCTATTCGATTGGAAGGAGGAATGATGACTCTTGAATCTTTAGTGACTTTTAAATCTTTTAAATTGGGGAACCTGGTGCTAGCTTTAAGTTTAGTTTTTCTATTAAATAGATGATTAAAAGGGGGAGACAGGTCATGTGTGATTAGGGGAAAAAGCACATGGTCAGTGTCTTAAAAGAAAAACTCCAAGCACTAATCTTTAGAAAGCTCGGGATGAAGTGAAAGGTTAAGGAGGAAGGGAGATGAACCGTCGGTTTGTGATTAGTCCTGACCCAAAACCCAGCAAGCAAAGAGTCATGGGCACCAGTTACAGTTGGTAGGCTATTTGTCATGAGCTTTATATCCGTAAATTTATTGTACAAATGCAATTCAATCGTAAATTTTTTTAATTTTGTCAATATAATCTTAAATTTTTGTGTGAAATTTTAATATAGTTATTGCCGTTAATTTTCATCCAAAATTGCTGATGTGGCGATGCGTCACTTAGGATGGTCGGCGATAATTGGATCGTTACATTATTAATTTGAGTAAGGATTTATGATTAAATTGAAAAAATTTAAAAATTTAGAATTGAATTGACATCTACACAATATGTTTAGGGTTAGTTGGGTAATTATTCCTCCTTAGCATTTGAACAGATTTGGCTCTTTCTGGGAAAAAATGACCTGGCAAGGTACATAATTCATGAAGGGTCCTGTCTCTATATGTATAGTTTTAGTGCGAATCAAGAACCGCATTTGGCTTTGATTTTAGTGAGAGAACACTGCAACAAATCTTTCTTTCAGCTTTGTGCAAGGAAAAGTCACTTGCCAGCTGTTCTATTTAAAGGTGATTGGTTCCACAGCGGGTAGACTTTAGAATTAGAACTTAGAATCTATGATGTTATAATCAGTTCTCGATTTTGGATCCTCAAATCTACCCTGTTTGTCTAATACTTGTTTTGGAACCTATCTTGTTTTTTTAGTCCAATTCAAGGTCTAGCCAAGAACCTTTTTCTTTTTTTTTTTTTTTCCTTTTTTTGTTTCATTTTTTACGACAAAATCATATAAAACTACGAGCAACAAAATAATTCAAAGTAAAAGATGAACAATAGAGATCCCTATCTGCAAAAGACAACAATTCATATTATGAAGATGTAGTCATGTATAATTATAAATAATAAAAAATTCAAACACATAACATAAAACATAAATTGTAAAACTCCATTTCTCATTCATCCATAAAATTTAGGGGAAAAGGAAAGATTGATGAGGAGTTTTTAGGAAGGAAAGGGGACGAAGGATTGTTGAGGTTAAAATTTAGGAGAAAAAGAAATTAAGGTTTTGGCTTTTTAGCTTGTAAAACCGATTTCAAATCTAGTTCCATAATAGGGCTATCTCGGTCTTGTTCCCGAGTGGTTATTCATTCATAACATGTTCCCGAACTGGTTCTAATGGGAACTAGTTCCCGAACCTATGTTTTAGGTCATCTGGTCCGATGTTTGAGTATTACCAATCCAGTTGCACACCCCTAGTTCTATTTACCCTTGAAACACTCAATTTCGGTTCTTACCATTGGCTGATTCACCCCGCATTTGTCCAGTTTTAGAATGCATAATAGGATGTCATCATTATGACCCAATATAAAAAAAAAAATATATATATATATATATATATATATATATATATGATCTCTCCATTTACCAACATTTCTTCGATCATAACCGGTCAAGGGTTAATGTTGTCTAACCATGAAGTTATACGACAAAATTGATCTAACAAGGGACTTGGAATCTAACATGCTCAAGTTTAGGGCACATAGAGTCTTCATATACATTTTTTTCCTCATAACTACTTGATACGGTCCTATACAATAAGGTTTGATGCCGGCGGGCCCATCATGATAGCCCCACCGGCTTGTAGTAGTCCATCAAGTGTTTTTGTATGAGATAGCAAATGCTTAAGGGCATGAGTTAGCTAGAGGTTCAACTAAAACATAGCTCAAACTTGTGACCTGAATGTTGGGTGAGCACAAAACTACCAAGCCAATTACGCTCGGTGATCTCCAAAATTACAAATTGCACAGGTTCTGTCTCTGTCCAATTTCCTTCTATGCTAGTAAGTCTTCTATCTGAACAACCTCACATAGAAGTCCATCAAAGGAACGTTTTCCCAAAAAATGAAACCTTCATCATCACGAAGGATTTTCAGGGATTTTCTAGATGTCCTCAGTCTAGAAAAGCAGATCAGCAACACTTTTTTAGTGCAACTTTCGTTCCTAGCATCCTAGGATTCTCCAATCCTTTGCCATAGCCGAGCTCATTTCTGAATCCAACAGTCGAAGCTCGTATAGCTCCTGGACTCTCTTCTCCATTCAAATCAAAACAACCTTCAGCTCCTCCTTTCAGAGATTTTCTAGGCACAAACCAGAAGAGTGCCTCCACGCTGCTGTTTTCTGGAAACCCTTCGCCTTCCACTCCCCAGCTCAGATTGTTTTGGTGACAACGAGCCCCCGAAACTCCAAAAACTCCACGGTTTTCAAATCAATCACTTGCAAGTGTCTCCCTAGCGCTAAAAGTGCTTGACAACAGCATCTTCTTGACGAAGAAATCATTCAGAGGAATGAGGCAAATGCATTGCAGCAATTGGGTTGCAGACATCAGGATACCAACAAATAGGACAAGGGTTTGGCTTAGGAATTTTGACACTGCTCAAGAAGTTGCATGTGAACTGCTGCTCATATTCCATGCAGCGAATGTGCTCAGCTGTCCAAAGGATGAATTTAAAGGCAACAATTTGACTGGACTAACAGCTTCTCTCCTTGAAGCAAAGCTCAAATGACACGAAGGACTTCAGTCTCCTCACTAGTGGGTGTTGGAAATCTTGTTGCCATCACCACTGGCTGTCCACTGAATCAAAGAGAAAATCAATGGAGATGGCGAGATCACCAAGAAGAAGAGAATTCATGAGACATGGCACTGATGATAATTCAGGTGGTGTAAAGTTGTGCAGAATGCGATTCTTTAATATAGACATGATCTGGGTTGCCATTTTGCTTTCGAATTTGTGATCACCATAATGACAATCCTTATAATGTAGTCAACTGCTCTGTTCTTGGATATGGATACGAAGTCCAATCTGCAAATTTTGGCATCTACATTGATTGCCTCATGCTTAAACAAATTTGATTTCACCATCTTTAGCCAGCCATTTCAGTTGGACCAGAGTTTAAGCTCTACAAATGCATCTATAACATTAGTCGAAATAAGTCGTTCTAGTTTCTTGGGGAATTCAAGTAATCTGTGTTCTTCACTAATTGCAGAAAGAAGTATTTTTACTAACGAAAACATCAAGCTTTTGACTTGTGAAGAGAGAAGATCCTTCTTGGTGACGGTGTACAAACGTGCATTTCTTGGCATGCCTTGATCATGTGTCCAAGTATGAGAGGCACAAGATCTCAGTTTTCGTGAGCAAAGTAACATCTACTGTTTTTCTGATTCTAGCCTTGTGCAAAATACGGTCTTTGTGAACATGCACAGTTACTCGATTCAAATTTCAACTCACGAAGAGAAGTTTCTTCCTAACAAAGACCAAAGCTATCCAGGTTTGGCCATAACTTAAAACTACTAATTCTGCAAAGGAACATGTAGCTCTCGCTAAACAACGTTAGAACCACTAATAGAACTGAAATATCACTGCCGATGATCTTCCCTGAAATATTTCAAAGCAAAAAAATTTATCCTTCAGCCAGAAGATTGGCCCAATTTTTCTTTGTCTACATCTTCGACATTTTCAGTCCCATCTCTGACGCTTTCTGCCACTTCAACATTCTCAATGGCTATGTCCTGCTTCTCACCAACCTCCTCTACATTTGCAACATCCATCTGAGGATGTGCCTCATTGACATCCAAATTGCTACTCTCAAGGACTGCAGCAGAAACAGGTGAAGCCTCCACATCCAATTCCTTCTCAGTGTCTTTGTCGTCCTCCTCAGAAAAGCTTTTATCGGTGCTACTCTCGTTATCTTGGGTTTGGGGAGAATTCCCCTCTTCAGTCTCTTCAGGATTTGCATCCACATCTGCCATGTCTACATCCAATTCAGGTAGTCGTTGTTGCAGGGGCACAGCATCGCTGACGACCTGGCCCATCCTCAATCTCTCCCTGTAGCTCTCCATCTCCATCTTGTACCTTTCTTTATCTTTGAGCGCTTTGTCTTGATAAACCTTCAAGCCATCAAACTCAAAATGATTATAAGTAGACTAATAGCAAGAATGTACCAATTCAGACCAGATCAACAAGCTGGAATCGGCTACTATAACTTGCGCACTTTGGCTATGCTGGTCCAGGGCCAGCACATTTAAGCCCAAGCATGCCCACTGAACTTAAAACATGATCAACACCTGTCAAGCTGGGCTACATGTAATGGTATTTTCAATGCACATGCAATTAGACATCATAAGCAGCAAGCAGGCCATGAGAAGGCTGATTGGACCTGTAATTAGGTAATTTCTAAGAATGCATAGATGAGACAAGGCACGGTCCTTACAGTTCTTTCAGATTCGTTTAGCTTGTTCCAAAGTTCGCCGATCATCCTACTAATCTCTCTGTCCTTCCCAGGGTGGAGAGGTTTCAATCTTGCGTGCTGCTCGGCAAAAAAGAAATTATAACCACTTCTGTTAGGTTTCGGATGTGCGGGATCCCTCCTCTTGATCTCAGATTTTTTCCTTCTGCGCCGACGTTGAATGCCAGAACTTCCAGCTACATTGTTATTATTAATGGAGAAATTGAATTGCTGAGGCATTTTTCCAGTAGCGCTCTGAGGCGTTTGGTAAAGTACACCCTTTAACTTCTCCGAGCCTATTGTAACAGTTACTAGGTACCCACTTTCGAATTTCCCATCAATAACCCCCACCACTGGAGAATTCGCAGGCCAGTTAGTGCCTGCCGCAATATAGACGAGAGCGTAAATTTCACTCAAAAACAGCCATAATCAAGTTTTCATGAACCACAGCAAACTGCCACTCATAGTTCACATGATTCACAATACGATACCTCGAGGCAAGTCCGATGCTGTTGTCCTTGGTTGCACAGTCATTGGCACTTTGCTTTCTTGAGCAGGACGCATAGCTTCCATCTGTTGTGCCAAAAATGTTGGCACAGGGGGGCTCTGCAGAGTTCCTAGGACAAGAAAATCATCCGATGAAATGTACCATCAACATTCTGGACAGTTGCTTGAATGAAACATTTGAAAAGTCTAGTCACAAACCAGCAGAGAGAGGAGTCCAAATGTGGGCCTTGAAATAGTAAATTTGTTCATAATGATGAAGCAGTGAAACATAATACTTGCGCAGCACGAACGAGGCATTTGTTGCAGTGGAGGGGAAATTGAAGATTGCAGTCACATCTTTCCATCGTCTCTCCCTAATGATCTGACGGTTCAATTGGTCAGCAATTTCTTTGGACAAGATGAAAGAAGATATTCTCAACTTACATCTATTGTCTGCTCTTGACCTTATTCAAGGAGGACCATACATTACAGATAAATCTACAAGATTATACATCATAGCAAAATATCTAGAGGCTGTCAAGTTTCACCCGTCGATCACATTCCACATCATAGCCTTCAAAACTATACTGCTAATATGTAAATTTACCATACATGAGAAGTTTCATGAGCTATATAATGATCAAAACCAAGTGGGGATAGCAGAAACATTAATAGAACATGCCCTTATGATCCAAAATAACAGTAAGTAAATCTACCTTGCTGTCCTCAAAGTTTCTTAATAGCAGAAAGATTAATAGAACAGATATTTCTAATTTAAGTTTCTATTATTTGTCAGAAAACTGGTCAAATACATTAGGTAGCATGTACAGTTACAATATTTCTCTGACCAATAAAGGTAATTATCTAGGTTTTCACAGATTTCAAGGCACAATTAAAAGAAAACTGACATTTTATGGAAGATTTTACATGTTAGTTTGATTTCAAACCAAAATTAGAAGAAAACTTCCAGACCAAAAAAAGAACCCAAATTTGGGTTACAAAACACATTCCTTGACAATAAAGGAATTAAACAGTTTTCAGAAAATATTCAGTGAACACAAAAAGAAGAATGTTCTCTAAAACCAAATGAACCATAAAACATAACTTCGTGAATAAGCAAAGTAAATAGGTACCTTGAATGTGACTGAAAAAAGATGAACTTATTAGCTATGTTATGCTGGGTAGATTATCAGTCACATATCAAACTGAATTTTTCTGTGTTGCAAAATAAACTATACATATACTCCTATAAGTAAAAGTAGCAGACCAAAATAATTATATTTAAGATAGATGAAAGAAGAGAAGATAGATGACCATCGTTTTCATGCATCTCTTGAAGACCGGCACACAGAAGCAATCCCGAATACTTCAAAGTGTCCCACAAAATACTGTATTGATCCGGTGAAATGGCAGATGAACCTTGGGAACTCTTAAACAAGGAAATGACAAACTAATTTCCAGCAAAATAAAAGGATGTATCGTCTTACCTTTTCAATGCCACCGCGAGAAGTTACTTCCACAAATAACCGATGCAAGTCGAGCTCTTTGCCCCCAATAATAGGAATCCTGATATTATGGAATTGAGGATATGAAGAGGACGACAACAGCAAAGCAAGAACACCCAAAATAGATGACCAAATGAAGATCAGTACATGTCAAATCATTAGAATACTTCAAATTTTATCTAAGGACTTCAGACACAACTAATTGCAGAGATATTAATAGGTATCAATGGAGTAGCAAGAGTAAATACTTTGTATTTTGAACAACGCTGATGACAAAGACAAACAAGAAAGACTCTTCTCTTTTTACTCTCAAAGAAGTAAAATGACTGTTTTCGCCTGGTTGAGATTGTCAACGAATTCTGCAATTTACACCTAACTTCAATATCTAATGCCAACAGCCTGCTTAACCTTTTTTTTTTAGGGGCCAATCAACAGCTTGCCAACTGAATAACGTGTTCCCATATACTTTCTCAGGAAATAAAGGAAAAAATCAAGTCTTGAGCATTCTCACTGATTAAGCAACTCCTCAAAATCCTCAACAACCACAAAAGCATTAGCTTTTTGGTGCATGTACATGAGCTTGCTGTTTACACATAAATCTCTTCTAAAATGCACATACAACCACCAGACAACGAATGACTTAGTCCTTGCAGAAGCAAGTGAAAGCAGACTACCCTAGCTAAATGTCAGAAAGCACCCAGTATAAATTAATACTTTTATCCCTTAGAAACTGCAGTCTCTGCGAATCTTCAAATAGACATACATAAATACAACTGATTTACTCTAATTCTCATGCATTGTTTTAAAACTTATTCAAAAAATCGCAGCTTACAAGAATGAAAGATCACAAGTTCTATTAAGGAGCTTTGGAGCTCCCCAGTTAGGACAACTGGGGTAGTCCTGATCACTGCAAAAGATCAAATGGACAAAGACGACCTGTTATTTTGCAACACAGGCCAGTCAAGTGAGTCGGTTCACCAACGCTCATGTCCTCAAAATGGTGCAAAATAACTAAACCCTTTCTAATCTCCACATGAGATTCACAAACAAGTTTTACAAGTGAAATGTCCATTACGTGGTCGCCGAACAGATAAAAAAGACCCCTTGGGATAATACCGAGTTCATTTTCCAGTTAAAAGATTATTTCCTAGTACCAAATATAGCAAAGGGCAAACCATTATTTCTCTCTCAGCCAACTGTGGAAAAATGAAGCATCCATCTCCTCATACTACGCCTTACAAGAAAATAAAACTAGACCAATAAGAGAAGTCCTTCGTCCGGACCAATGCAATTTTAACTAGCTAGAGGGGCCTCTCAATAGCAGAATGAATATATCCAGCAACTCAAACGATTAGTTAAAGGAAAAAATATAACGAGTCCAGAAAGGCTCAACATTACAACAGATAAGAACAAAAAAAGAAAAAACAAAAGGAGCTAAGGTTTTACATGAATTTGGTCCCCATAGTTGAATGGAGCTTCTCCAGAGTAGTCATAAAGAGGCTAGGACTTGCCACAACATCATCATACTCTGCAAGAGGTGGAGGGTATGGATGATATCCAGAGGTCTGCATTTGCTCCTTCATTGGAGACATTGGACTTTGGTTCCCACCAGAAGTTGATGCCATCCGCTGGCGGTTCCTCTTCAACCAGCAAAGCTCCAATATCGACCTCCACCTTCATTCCAATATTGATAAGAATTAGCAATGAAAAAAAGAACAAGACGTACCCTTATAATTAATAAGGAAGCAGTTAAGATAGTAACTACCCATTAAGTGTTCAGCAGAATATGCAGAATCCCAAAGGACTAAAGGGATGAAGAAAACGCAACGGAGAAAGCAAATGGACCCGGGAGAGGGGGGAAAATGAAAGTTTCAACACTAGAGAATGAAAAAATGGAAAAAGAATAACCCATTAAATTAGTATTCAGATAGCTGGTGGGGCTCAAATAACAAGAGACGAACCAAACTTAATGAGAGCAACGACGACTTCCAAAAGCTGAAATAATAACTCCCAGTTAGAAGAGGGAGGAGGAGGAGGAGGGTTGTCTTGCGTGATTTGATTCGAAGCCCAAGAGAAAAAAGGCATGTGGTACAGCTTAGTAGCTGTCACAGCCATGAATTGCTTCAGTGTACAATAGATGTAACAATGGCAGCAGAAGAAGCAGCAGCAACGACTCAACAACCCATCACGGCTCACGAAGAAACTTTTTCTATCATTAATCCATCACCACCATTAAAAGGAAGCTAAAAAGAAAACACCCTTTTTAGACACCCTTTTAGGCCCCCTGCAAAATCTTGATTCAGAAAGCCTCCCCCCACCCCCTTCTCTCTCTATCTCTCCCTCTCTCTCCCCGTTCATCTCTTTGTCAAAACACAGGGCTACATGGGCTACTACCTGGTCTGACATTCCTAAGATATCATGATATCTAACTTTTGTTCTCTATTCCGAGAGTATTATATTATAATCATTTAAAGTTTCTTTCTCTTCATCTGACACTGTGAGAGAGAGAGAGTCGCGAAGGCAATACACACACATCTATCTATTATATATATATATATATATATATATATATATATATATATGGATACATGGATTTCTATTAGAAGAAGAAGAAGGACCAAAACTTGCCTTTGCCCTCCAAAAGGCCCCCACCATGAAATTTCAAATCAGAGACTTTGTGTTGTGTTATGCGTCCCCTCTTCCTTTCCCATGGAGGACAGAGAAAAAAAAAAGGGATAAAGTAAGAATAAAGAATTCACGACGAAATGAGGAGGGCGGGATAAGAGAGAGAAAATGCCCAGAACAGTACAGTGCTCAGATATTCAAAGCACCCCCTAATCCTTGCCTCTTACGGGGGTTGTTACCGTACAAAAAGCAATTAATAATCCAAACGGGAGCAGGGCCAAAAAGAAGGAGAGAAAGTTTTATACTTTTTATATACCCAGATGAAGATAGATAACAAAGGTGAATTTTTTTTTTTTTTTTTGCAGCAGGAGCATTTAAAAATAAAGCACATGAGAACCTTACCAGGCACAAGCTACAGCAGGGGTGGGGGCTGAGATGGCTGGTTTTCAAGAATGATGGTGACGATGATAATGGGGGGGGCATTAAAGAAGGCGCTTCAGATTAGCCCACCTTGCGAGTGGTGATGACAATAAATGTGGCTAAAGCTCTCTCCTTTTTCCCCTTGGGGGGAAGGGGAAAAAAAAAAACTCATTTTTATTGTAAGCAAATCGTGGGTTTGATTTGCATTACACGGTTCCTGATATATCCTTGCCTATTTTCTTGGCCATCTTTGTGATATATACCAATTCAACCACCCCCCCACCAAAACAAATCCAGACTACGTGTCGAGGCGTAAAAGGGTGATTTTTGGATCTTTCTCGCCTTTTGGTTTGGGGGAGTTCTTTTTTTTTTTTTTTTTTTTTTTTTTTGGGTCAAAAGTCGGGGTGGGAGTTTGAGTGGTCGAGGCCCACATGGATCAAGAACAGTCTTAAAGGAGTGCTGCTCAATGAAGATTTCAAAGAAAACATGCGCAGGAACTTATACAGAGAAAAGGGTTGATGATGATTAGCGCAGATGGGTGTCCCTGGAACGTATTTGCATACGCAATGAAATTCTTTTTTTTTTCCTTTTGTTTTTCCTTTCTTGGGCGTGTTATTGATTAAGCAAGAAAGGGATCTTGGGACGGACGGACGGATGGATGGATGGAGGAGAACGGGTCCGATTGACTGCCCGGAGGAAACGGCAAAACGAGATTTGAGATATGAGCGCTGTAACAGCATTTAGCTTTCTTGGAACAAGTCTCTCTCTCTCTCTCTCTCTCTCTCTCTGTGTAGAAGAAAGCATGATTATAGCTGCATTAATATCATCATCACCGGCCCCTATCTTCCTCTTTTCCCACTTTAAAAAAAAAAAAAAAAAAAAGGAAAAGATTTGATGGCAATCTTCTCGTGCGACCAGCGTGGCTGTCCGGCTTCAAAGTTCGCATAACCACCGTTCAAATTCATCAGATTTTGTGGGCGATGCGATGGTATTAAATGGACTTAGCCAGAGAAGGACAAAAGATAAGCGTGACCTTGATACTAACCAACTGGCATGAATGGCTGATTAGTCATATACATCTTTACTTTCTTCAACCCCCCATTTTGTTTTGTGAGATGGGTACCTAGTTTTCCGTTAAGGTTAATGGTATGAATTAGAAATTGGTGGTTTTAGAATGGACAAGTTTCGAATTTGAAACTTAGAACCTAAAATTAGTTGCCATTTATTGAAACCTATAATTTACTCTATTGACCTTAGAACCGTCCTTATTGGTTCAATCGGGATTCGATAACTAACCAATTCATTTTTTTTTTGGTAGTTTCCCTTATTTTATTCCTTAAAATGATAAATTTTAGTAAATCATCTATCTAGTTACAGGAGGTAAAAGAGGCAATAAAAAAATAAAAGATGCAAGATAAAATTAAAAGAAGAGAATTAGGATTTCTCAATTCGGTTCTCTTCTACGATTTGGTTCCCTGGTCTGCAGAACCCAAATAGAGAACCGGACTAGTGACATAGTTGGTTACAAAAATTTAGAACTAGGAATTGGACTAGAATCGGCTAGGGAGGGTCGATTCGATTCAATTTCAAAGTCCATCATGGATCAGTGCTTGCCCTTATGAATATATTAGACACTGTATTAACATCCTTGAATCACTATAGTATTTCCTCTTATTAAGTTTATTTCATTCATAAAGAAATATTTACATAAAGAGTATTTACATGGAAATTTTTTTTTTTCAACTTTAACCCCTAGGTAACATGTCTAGCCTCGGGGAAGGTGCGAGGCTCCTACCTCGGGGAAGGTGCGAGGCTCCTAGACTCAATTCTTATGGTGCGTTTGATAATCATTTTATTTTTAGGAACAATTTATACTTAAAAATATTTTTTCCAATTTTGTTCCTTATACAAGTTTCTCAGCATTTGAACGCATTTGGTAGATATATAAAATTTTTATTCCCTAAATAGAAAAAGAATATGAATGCATTTGGTATGACTTTCAAATGTTTTTGTGATGTGAAATTTCTTTTAAATTTTTAATACTTCTTTGAGATTTTTCCTTTACTTTACTTCCTTTTCTAGCCAGTCACTAGGCCTCAACAATGGCTAGCAACCGGCCAAAGACAAGAGTTGACGACCTCACTGGCCTTCGGTGCGCCTTGCCTAGCCACCAACGAGGCTCGACTTTGCCCAGCCATAACGAGGATCCGGCAAAGTTGTCAAACCTCATCTCTAGCTAGTCACTAGCCATCACTAAGCCTGGTGACTTGCTAGAGGAGGAAGAAGAAGAAGAAAAAATAAGAAAATGACTTGGTCTTAGAAATTGTTTTAGGAACAAAAAATTAAGGGTGTAGATAATAACCATTATGGTCATAAATTGATTTCTGGAACAGAAATAGATTTTTTTTTTCTATTTCTAGATGAGTTTCTAAGCAAAAGAACTCATTTGATAACGACGCAAAATTTCTACTCTAAAAATAGAAATTCGTTTGATAATGATATAAAATTTCTCCATTTCGGACAGCAACAGAGGCGGCGGAGGTGGCGACGACCGACAATCGACGACGGCTGACGATCAGCAAACGGCGTACAGCGGACGGCAGATGGCGGCGGATGGCGGTGCCGCGGATGGCGAATAGCAACCGGTGGCGGCAAGGCAATCAACAATCGGCGAACGGCGAGTGGTGGCGGCGGCCGACGGATGGCGGCGGCTAGCGGATGGCGAAGACGGTGGTTGGCAATGACGGATGAACAACCGATTTGTAGTAAGGATGAACAATAAGAATAATTTTTATTTCTCAATTCTATTCCAAAAATAGAAAAAAAAAATTATTTCTGATTTTTATTCCAAACCTATTTACGGAACAAAAATCTATTTCGAAATAAGAAAATGAACTCAAACGGATTTCTATTCCAGAAACAAGTCTGGAATAGAAAAATTGTTTCTAGAATAGAAAGTCTGGTTTATCATGCACCCCCTTAAGTTTTTTCTACTTCTTACTTCTATTTTAGCCACTCATCTGATACTGGGAATAAAAAACTTTACTGATATTACCAAACATATTTCTATTCTTTTTCTGTATCACGGGACAAAAGAACAGAATTAATCAATAATTGGCGAGTTACCACATAGGGCCTCACTACTTCCAAAGTCTAGGCAATCAAGATTAGTCGCGACGACAAAGGTGAAAATAAATTCTACGGAATTAGTTTTGGTTTTTTTAAGAGGCATAAAGTATTCTTATTCATCACAATATATATATATATTACAATTCATTTGTTTTAACTATGTGATACTAAATGGCCCGAAACAATTCTCGGAATACAAATCTGTTTGGTAAAATTATTTCACTTTTCTATTTCGAAATAGATTCTTGTTCCAAAATTAGGTTTGAAATAGAAATCGAAGTAAAAATTTTTACTTTTCTATTTCGAAAACGAAATGAGAAATAAAAATTTTTCCCATTGTTCTTCGCCGCCATTGATTGCGGTCGCCATCGGCCGCCGGCCGTTCTTGCCGCATCGCCGTAGCCGCCGGCTGTTGCCGCCGCCACCGGTCACCGGCCAACGCCGCCGGTCACCCTCGATCGTCGGCCGTCGCCGCCGGTGCCAGTCGCTGGTCACTGCCACCGGTCGCCGCCGCCGCCATCGCCATGTCCGTCACCGCTATCCGCCATCCACCGCCGTCCAAAAGAAAGAAATTTTGTGTTATTATCAAACGAATTTCTATTTTTAGAATAGAAATTTTGTGTCGTTATCAAACGGTTATTTTTGCTTAAAAATTCTTCTAGAAATAAAAATAGAAAAATCTATTTATGTTCCATAAACTATTTCTAGAATAGAATAGTTTTCATGCGTGCCCTGATTTTCCATAAAATAGACGAAAAATGACGGTCATTGCATTTTGTTACACAATGAACTAGATTATAACGAAAGCATAGACAAAATGAAATTCGGGTATGTCTCTTATCTTTCATTAATTCAATCATGAAAATCATTCCAAACTTCTTTAAAGTTTCTTCTTTTAAAGTAAAGGTTTTCTGATCAAATGATCTTATGTTTTTTCTTTCTACTTCCTGTAAGATATTGACCATTATAAAAGATCGGAAAACAACAGAAAGTATGATGATTCTATTTAATGTCTCTAGGTATACGGTAGATTCAACCCGGAAAAAAAAAAAAAACTAGTAATATATATAGCTGCATCACTAGCTAGTTATGTGTGTGTGTGTATATTCACGTATGACTTGAGGAAGTCTTACATAACATAACAATTTAGAAAATATAGGTTGTTTTAAGAGTGGTTTGTTTCACGAAAACTTGAGATTTTGGAAATATTTTTTGAAAAATAATGGCTTATATTGCTTATGAAAATGATGAATGAAAAATATTGTTATTGCCCATGAAAATAATGAAACACAAATTATTGTCGATAATGAAAATATTTTCCATTAACTAAATTTTTAAAACGATATAACCAAACACTTTACATAATATTTTTTAATGGACCTAAATAATCATTAAATGGATAAAAGGATGTCCCACATCGTGTCATACACGAAGTATATCTCCAATCAAGGCCAAATGCATATGGTATTAGGCTAAAAGATGGATCTAACTTCCTGATAAGTTCTGGACGACAAAAGTTGTGGAAAATGAACTCCAAATATTTCGTTTTATATGCCCGTCATACCCTTTGAGATGAGCGCAGTTAATGGGTTAGTCAAATGAATCTATCGTTTAGGAAATGGTGGTCCCGAATGGTTCACCGGCAAGTGCCAAAACTTTGGACTCAACTTTTTTTTTTTTTTGGTCAGAAAACTTTGGACTTAACTGTTTCATGTCATCTGCAGAGCTTTTCATGGGTATCTAGATAGCCGAATCTCTGCATCCATGCCCTTTAATTATCAAGGAAGGATGAAAAAAAGGACAGCCAATTAATCAATCCACAGAGTTTTCAAGAGTGAGAACACAATGAAATGATCATTAAATAGTCTAACCATCAATAGAAAAATAGTTAAAACAAGGAAAATATAAGGAAATATGAAACCACAATTGCTTTTTTTTTTTTTTTTTTTTTTTTTTTGAACGAGTAAACCACAATTGCTTTAGTAGGCAAGAAAATCAGTTATTAACTAGCCTAGGCGTTTAAAAATCTCGCGTTAGATGAGATCCATCATATGAAAAATAGGATATGATTTTCTTTTTGATTGGAAATATCATTAAATTAATAGGATAAGATCTATCTTCTGTGGATCATTGGTTGTTAGTTACAAGTTAAGGAGCCAAAACTCCTATAAGGGCCTTTGCAGCCTATTCATTTGATATGCGAGAACGGTGGGCTCCATGAATGTGTTATATATTTTTACGTGTCTGTGCTTGCACATCCTGCGGCTCTAATTGGCATAGTACGTTCTTCTTATCCTATACGGGACAATACCCTCTTGTTGTTTAATATCACATTGATCCTAAAACGCGGACAAAAATCTAGATGAAACATTTTAAGGATTTGCTTGGATCCCAAGTATACGGTGTGTCATATGTGGTCATAAAGACGAGGACGAATGTTGCAGATAAAGCGAGGGGGCGACGTCACGTGCACAGAGGGCTCATACGCTAGTGGTAGAACTCCATGCACTAGTCAATTATTATATCAAACTGCGCAATTATTTCGTATTCGGCATTTTATGAATATGAGAGGATAATAAGCTGGGCTCTTCCGAGTCCACTAAAAAGTCTCCAATTTCTTAAGGTGCTCATTGATTATCTAGTCATTATATATGTGAATAAAGTTTCTCATATTCACGTGAAGGTCTGTCCGGACCATCGGCTCATCCACACTCCAAGATCCATACAAATTCGATAAGAATATCCAATATAGACCATAGGAGGAATCCTCTTATTTGATAGCCAGAAATAAGATTCTCACGATGTGGCATTCCATAATTAACTCGCCCGAAATAGTCTTATTTGGTGTGTTCCATACCAACTTCACGGTTTTGTCCTCTAATATAGATAGGCACTTTTCCAGGAAGTTACTCATCTTAACAGCGCAACAAACCCTCTGCAGAATGTGCCAAGAAAAAAACCTAAGATGACTCGTTTCGGCGAGGCCAGGAGTGATTCCCAAAGCATGAGGATCTGGACAAGGAGCAACTCTTAGCAAATTTCTAAGATGACAAATCGGTAAGAATGAACCAACTTACACATCGAATATGGAAAGAATGTGCTGGGTTGTATATGTAAAAATTATAATTAACTCACGAAAGTACCTTCTAACGTAATGGCACTACTCAGCTTTGAAACACCAAAGTTAAACATGCTCAATGAAAGTACTACCAAGACGGGTAATCTCCTTAATCTAGGGATATCACACATGTCGTCACATCTCATTAGTCATCACATGCACTCTTTTATTTATTTTTTGGGTAAATTATACAGGCAAATAAAACAAAGACGCGATTGCCTTTAGGTATGATGATAGGACAGGCAGCGGGGTGGGAACGAAGTCTCAACCATGCTCCACGGCCCGCGGCTATCGGTGCAGGTACCCACTCGTCACAGGTATCAACGCATCGACAAACGACGCGTAGCGAGCGTAGACGAATTTTTCGAAGAACTATGGCATATGGGTATCAATCAATACATCATCAAGAAACGATGCCAAGCGAAACAACATTCAGTGATAGAAACATTGCATCATTAAGATGATGCCGGGACGAGATCTTTCAAAGTGACTAAGCATCTCTGCATCACAAGTTTATCTGCACAAATATCTTGGAGGGCTATTCCTAGAAATATCTTGAGGAGATGATTCAAAGAATTATTTTAAGGTAAAGGACTTTTCATAGCATGAGAGTCGAAGAACACGTGGTTATCAAGTCATTAATGAGGACCAAGCACCCGGTACCGAGTCAATGATGCTTGATGTCTCCAACAGAGGATTGAAGAGAGAGGACCAGAAGATGATGGGGTCTAAGAGGAGGAAAGTATTGACATTTTTTCATAGGATTCCTAAGTTGATAATGATTGAGCAATAACGCACCTTAGAAAACCACTTGGTGCAATATTAGTAGAGGATCAGGAGTCTCATTTTTCCGAACTAACCAGTCTTACCATCTCATCAGAAAGACCGAGGGCATATGTACATGAGCCTGACTTAATCGTATTACCAAAATCATGCGACATCCTATATAATCCACTGGTTACATGGAAAAGCAACCATCGTCATCATCAAAGATCAAACTGATACTATTTCAAGTCCTGGATCATAAGATGAAGTCGCTTGGAGGGCGTATTCATAAGCTAGTATGCATAAGCATAGACGTGTTCACACCCTTAGTCAGGTGCTTCGGTTGACTCCTAAAGATACACTTCGCCAGCGCCTCTTCTTGGCACTCACCTGGAAAAGGTAACAACACAAGCTTCGTTATTCTGAAGAACAAAAGCAAATCCCACCATAGATGTCACACTAAGCCTAGTAAACTTAATTTGGGCAAAGATCCTTCACTATTGGATTCTGCTTTACAAGAAACAAGTACTTAAAATCATGTGACGTAGCTACTGACTAGCAAAGAAAGAGGTGCGCAATTTCAAGACATTAAGATGAGTTGCAAGCTTAAAAATACATTAACTATAATTTACAAGGCGTGCAGCAGAAGGGGGACGAGGGATGAAGCAGTTCCAATTTTACCAGAATTCAAGTAATCTGGAAGACACTTCGACAATTTCACACAGGTCGACTTATCTCAGACATCAAAATGCACATTGCGGATATACATTGCAAAGTGGCAACCACAAACCCTGCCAATATATCATTAGATCCATAGATAGTTACTTTAGGAAAAAAGAATGCTGGAGCTCCTCCAAGATATAGCAAACGAACACTGTCCTCTTATCATTTGATTTGCAAGCGAGAATCACATGAATCTAATGCTCTCGAGCCAAAGGGAAACCAAAATCAGATCAAAATAGGAACGAAGAGGTAAATTTCATTCTCAAATGAGAAAGCTAGCAAAACTAGGTATCTAATGTGGAACATGATTCTCATAGATAAAACCACTCACAGTGTTATAGATATCCGCAGAAAATAGCAATTCGGTTGTCTTCCCTGTGCCAGTAAATAACATGTTAACATAAAACTCAGTAGCGCACCTTTGAGGATGGAGGTGGCAGAGAAGCCTGGCGCTCAGCCTTCTCATATCCTGTCATTTCTCGGATCTCACGCAGTTGGCTTACTATGTTTTCCAAAAGCTGCAACTCGTCCTTTCCCCTTCCTCTGTTCCCCCCCAAGAGATTGAGCTTTTCTCTTCCCTCTTGTACAATCTTAAGCCGCTCCCTAAGCCACCCAACTTCATTGTCAATTTTCATCCTCTCATAATCGACAGCAGACATGGAATTTCTACGCAAATAAGAGGGCAAGGCTTGCCCCTGTAAGCTAACTACTGGCACATCAGAACTGCTTCTGTTCATGTCTATACCAGTACTCCAATTGTCCAGGACCAGATGCTCGGAACTTGTCGGAATATTTGATGGATCATTTTTAGTCGGCTTTGCCCCCTTACCATGTCCCACTTTACTATGTCCACTGGGTGGTTTATTGCTGATAACATGAACATCATGGACACAGGGCTCCATGCCATATCCCAATGTTTTTGATACTTCACCATCCATACCTGCATATCTCTCATCAGTTTCCATATCCCCACCAACAAATGGAAGGTTCACATGGCCCCCCCTAATAAAGTCTCATTGATATCTGACACTAAACCTTTAGACGGGCTTGAGTTGACAATTAGGAGCTCATTTTCCTTCTCATTGGTCTCCCCACTGAAATCAAATCCCTGTGAAGAGAACTGCTTATTTTGGTTTGGCAAATCTCCTTGAAGGGCAGATAAATTGTTGTCTATGGATAGCACTACCTTTTCCTGAACTTCTTGATTTACCTCATTAACAGCCAGATGCGGATCACTTATGTCAACACCTGGTTGCCCAACACTACTACAGCTTGCTCTCAAAGACTTATCATCCTCAAGCCACTCTGGAATTTGTAATTCTCTGTCAAAATCAACAGCACAATTCTGAAGTGGAACGAAATGGACCTGAAAGCCTGGATCATTTTTTGCTTCAGGTTTCTCCTTCTTGATAAGAGACTCACGAATGCGCCACAGCATCAGCTCTGGATCTTCATTTGAAATCGATGTTCTTGTTGCCCCAGGAGCTACTGATTCATTCAGATCATCGTCCAACTGCTCATTTGCAAATATCATTTGCCTGTAAGATTCTACTTCCTTCTCCAAGAAATGCCTTTCCCTTTCCCTCCTCAACAATATCTCTTTGAGAATGTTCATTTCCTCGGCATCATAAGAAGATTTTTCCTCTATCATTCTCTGGTATTGCCGAGCTTCCATTTGGATTGATGCCTTATCTGCTTGAAGACGCAGTATCATAGCCATGGCTTCATCCGCAGCTGTAGCAGCTGCATTTCTTTCTTTCTCAAGCTCAAGGTACAAAGTATGGCGAGCAGAGCGCTCTTCTTCTAGCATTTGCTCCAAGGCTCTAACTGTATCCTTATTGCTGGCTCCAAAATCAGACTGTAGATTGCCATCAGCTCCAAATTCTTTAAAAGCTAATGAATTTTTCTCCGTGTCATCAGTTAAATTAGCAGTATTCTCAGAATCACGCAGAGCAGAGTCCATTAAACCATCCCTTTTATCTGAAACTGCACAAGAAAGCCTTAAGAAGTAAGACAATTGTCATCTAGGAAGATGAACAAGCCATACTACTGTTCAACACGGACTCAAGCCAATTCAAGTATCAAGAAATAATCTACTGACTTCAAAAGTGCTCAAACAATTCTACCTGCAAACCACACGTGATAACTCGACATTAGACGGCAATCTCTCCTCCTTGAAACTTAACCATTATATGCATGTGGTTTAGATGCTTTGGACACAGTGATAGAATATAATGCTCTCTATAACATGTCTATGAAAGAAACAACAAAGGACGGAATTACTCTGTAACTATCTTCACAACACTCATTGAGTGA
The DNA here is from genome assembly GCA_014182555.1 of Eucalyptus erythrocorys. Classification (NCBI taxonomy): domain Eukaryota; kingdom Viridiplantae; phylum Streptophyta; class Magnoliopsida; order Myrtales; family Myrtaceae; genus Eucalyptus; species Eucalyptus erythrocorys. The sequence goes on from CM024604.1 coordinate 4,339,161, forward strand.
TGGTATGCCTGTCACTATCATCTCAAAGGTGCTAGTTTCATTAGAACACAAGTCAAAGGTACCAAAAGTCCAGTTTTTGCATTGACGTAATTAGCTCTATCACAAGCTGAGTGACTGGCTTCTTTATCCAAGAAAGAATATCAAGTTAGGCGCACATTTCGACCACTTGTAACAATAATAGCACGCACTTTGTAGGCACACGTGGTACACATGATTATCCAAACCATTTAGCAGTGATTTAGTTAGATGTGCACAAGCACATATGCTTATTATTTAAGGAAGATTAAACAGTAATATGTCTATCTAAGGTAAAAGAGCAACTAAGTCTTTCTATATGAGGGTGACTTAAATGTCAACACTATGCATAAAGACCAACCACTTATGAACAAAATGTCGTACTTGAAGCATGTTAGGTATCTTCCAATAAGGGCAATCCTTCAAATTAAGATATTGAGCCCAGAAATCGTACAATGACAGTCAAAAAGGCAAGAAAATACAAGATGGATTCATACAAAAAGAAGATGCTTTTCTAACTCTGGGACTCACGTATAGTCAATTTGTACCAGATGCATTTAACAATTAACTACAGTTAGATTTGCACATTTTAGGAGCAAAATAATAGCACATTCCTTTAATGCACAAGAAAGCTTTAATGAATCCATTCTCCAGTCATTCGCAGGAACTGCATTTTAACATTGTTTGGAAATTATTTTTACCAATAATGCTATGTTATAGAGTTTTTTGCCACACATATTAACTGAAGAAAAAACCTAGAGATGACAAAGACTTACTGAGAGGCATGCTAGAGTCACCACTCACCTTGTACACAGTTAATTTGGGACTCTGCGCAGAAGAAGCTCTCTTCGGGAGACTCCTCTCTGAATTTTCTCATGCTTGAAGGAGAAGGCACATCTTGCCCATCCGCTTGCCATGGATCATATGAAGAGACTGATGAAAACTTCCCATATTCAACTGACCCTTTTAGACGCCGCCGAAGACCCTTGGTCCTCTGGCTCAAAGCTCCCTTTCCCTTAAAGTCAAATCTTCCTTCTTCCCCCAAAAGTGAGTCCTCTGCACGGGACGCAGCATCAGATTCATTTTTTGCAATTGACCCCTCGACACCTATATCTAGTTCTCTCCTTTCTGCATACGAGCTACATGATGCTTCACCTTCCAATTGCACATGGCCATTTTCGCAAATCCCCTGTTCCTCTGGCTCCAAAATCATCTCACAAGCCCAGTCATTGGTCAATACTGTATCGAAAGGGAAGTTGTTCTTCAGAGACTTTTGGATGGAATATATTTTATCCGACGGTTGCTCCACCAAAACCTTCCTAACACAGCGACCACTATTTGGATGCCCAAAAAGCCCATCGCACGGACAGGGCAAACACAACCCGAAAACCCCCAAAAACTTTGAGGCGAAATAACCGAAAGCAGCTGCGCACAGCAGAGAATACGCGATGGCGAGATCAAGAAATGCACCCACCAACCCACTAAAAGTCCAAACACGCATCCCCTCGCACTCCATTGCCCCTTCAACACGAGTTCTGCGCACTCCACCAATGATAACCAATTAACAAAATCCTCTACTTGTCAACTAAGGCACTGCATAGAGAACGAACCGCATGGAAGAACACTAGAACAACATGGGGAAGCAGGGAAGCAGCAAAAAAAACGAAAAAAAAAAAAAATCCCAAGAAAGCTCCAACCAACCTACTCAGATTAAGCAGAAACCCAGAGGCTGATTTTCCGCGGATGCGGAGTCTATTTTTAGAAAGACATCATGCAAACGGACACTTCCCATTTTCGCAATGATGCAGAGCAATCGACCCAGCAAGCTCGAAACTTGCAATACGAACGAGCTACCCAGAAGAGAATACACAGTGACAACTCTATCCAAACGAGGAAAAGAAGGCCAGGAGGAGGCATAGATTCTGGATGAACTCACCCAGCGGTGCAGTCAGTTCGCTCGCGCGAGTGCGAATCTCGGGCTGATGATTGAAACCCACGATTTATACGGGCATGAGTAGGTGAAGGAGATGGGGGATGAAGGATGAGGATCGACAGTGGGCACCGATCGGGGGGGTTCGAACGTGGACAAGAAGGCTTTTTTTTGGATTTGGTGGGGATGGACGAGCCTTCGGTTTTCGTCTTCGTTCAAACGTCGGCTTTCAGTTCCCATTACCGAGGCGTGCGTGCTGATGCGGATACAAACGACGCCGTCGCACGTGCGCTCGTTGTCCCCACCCAGTGGGGGCCCACTCGTCTGTCTGCTAGGAGCCGAGTATTGCCTGCGTCCGGATTTATGTGGAAAGCTCGCGTGAACCGTCGGATCATTTAGGTACTACGTGGTAACAGGCCAATTCCTCACCATCTTTCCTTTATTCACTAGAACTAAAAAATGAACAAAAATCAATTGGATGATGTCGGTTAATTTTTATATTCCTAAAAAATGATTAATGATCGGGTAATAGATTTGAAATAGAAATAATGAGTATAAAAATTACTTTTTTCTTACAAGGAATAATTTCTAAAACAAGTCATTTTTGTTTTCTTCTTTTCTTCTACCTCTAACCAGTCGTCACGATGAGCAATAATTTGGTGGCCTTGTTGGGCCTCGATGAGGCTCGACCTCATTCTGGTTGGGCGAGATTGCCAAGGAGGAAAAATAAGAGAAGAAAAAATCTCACAAAATTACTAAAAAAAATTAAAAAAATTCTACATCACAAAAGAAATTAAGGGTCGTACCACACGTACTCTTATTCTTTTTTTTTTTTTTTAATGATCCAGGGAACCCCACACGGCCGACAACCGGAGATAAACCACTGAGGGCAACACGTGCTAGCCGCCACACACATGCCATCGGGTAAGTCGCCAATGTCTCACGCCGCCTCCCTCCCCACTTGCGTCGCGGGGTTTCGAACTCCGCACTCTCTAAAGCCTACCCACCGAGCCACCACGGCGGGTGATTTCTTATTCTTTTTCTATTTCAAAAATAGAAATTTTATGAAGTTATTAAATACATTCAAATGCTTAGAAACTTATTTTGAGAAGAGAATAAGAAAAATAATGTTTGAGCAAAAATTATTTCTAAAAGTATAATAGTTACCAAACAAATCCTTAGTGATGAAATGATATGATATTCTGAGTTTTTTCCATGATTTTTGTTCTTTTTGTTTTCCTAAACAAACTTTTCTTATCTAAAATTTTCTTTTTGCCTAACACTAAATATTTTCAATATTTTACTGTAAATAAATGGATGAAATAATAAAGATGGATACAACAATAATAGGATGGTATTTTCTCGAGGACTTCTAATGATTTTTTATCTTCTGCCAATTTCATTTCTATCTATTCTTATTATCAAATGCACTTAAATCAGTAGAAACTACAAAAGATTGAATAGTAACGCATAACATGGCTGCTCAAGGAATTTCCCAATTAGGTAACATTTTCCTCACAATTTACATCTAAATAATTTTAGGCGAACATAACATAAATGATATTGGTTTTTGTCGATTCAAAATGATAAAATTTCACTGGCACTAAAAGGGAATTCTTATCCTATGGAAACTTTCGATTCACTTTGTCAATGTAACTGGGACTTTGTCGTGAAAAATCTTGAACAAGGATTCTTCTTTTGTTTCATCATCCTATTATATTTATTTATATATAAAAGACAACTTATAAAAAATAATTTGATGGTGATATATCCAGCAAAAATAAAAGTGTGCAAACACGTGATTATACCAAAAGGTCGCTTCCGTTAAAAATTTTCAAAATTCTACTTGGCAATTAATCCACGAAAATGCTCAACGACATTGAAAAAAAGTATGTTTCTTAAAATTTTCTTTCTTTGACAACGCTAATCTCTACAGAACTAGAATCTAAAAATAGGAAAAGAAACATAGTGCCTTTCAATATACCTCTTTAATATACTGGGATACCCACAATAGATAAAAGCATGACATGTGATATTCTTAATTATGACAACTAAATCCTACATAGAAATAATAAAAAGAAAAAAATAAATAGTTTTGGGCCACCACTTCGAATTGAACGAATGATTAAGTGCAATTTTACTTTTTTGGTAAAAATGGGATCCATCTAATCTCATAAAGGGTGGAAATAGTGTTGCAAAGAATAAAAACCCGTTATCCTAATAAAATAGAAAATCAAAGGAATAAGGATTAACACCGTGAAAAATCCTAACTTGGTACACCTGTAATAGATATACTCTCTATTAATTTTCATTAAATTTTATTATCAAATTACTAAATTAAATGACATGTGAAAATTGACCAATTTATCAGTTTATGATTTCATCATTCGTTTGTCATAAATATAACCGTTTTATGGTTTTTCGTGGTGTAGAAACTTATTGAAATTTATCATAAATGTACGAGTTTGAAATTTATTATGATAAAAAAATTAGTTTTGAATAAATTTATTATCACTATTACTAATTTGTAGTTTTTCATTATATTATTCTAAGAAACAAATGGGCAAAAAAAAAAATCATGGGCTGGGAAAGTTGGGCGTCCAGCCCAATTAATACGTGGGTCAATGATCCTACTTGTTTTTTTTTTTTTTTTTTTTTTTTTTTTTTTTTTGAGGGACAACAATTCCTATTTGGTCTCTTGTCGTTGGGTTTCACCATCTACACTCACTGTTGGCTCATTTTGGTCAAACTAAATTAGAGTTATTTTAGTATATAATTGTAATTTGAGTGTAAGTTATGGCATATTTTTAAATGACAAATCGATCATAAGAATATAATAATGGAGATTATCATTGAAGAACGTTTTCAAATAACTCATAAGAATCGAAACATTTCTTTTCATTATCATATTGCATCAAGAAACCAATCTCATAACCTTGAAAAGTAACGTCTTTGTTTGATCCCCACTCCCCTTTCTCGACAAGAGTGGTGCCTTCTCTAGTGGCGGCGGAGATCTTCCCAACGAAGCTTCTTCCGGTAAATGAGAAGGGGTGCACCAGATGCCGACGAATGATAATTGAGTCTTGTAATTAAATCAATGCTCATCTTGCAGAAGCCCCACGCATCTCCCTTCCATTGTCTGACGCAACCACGCAGTTAATGCTCATAGCAATACCCGACACCCTTTTGCTTGTGAATTTGTCTCCAAAGCTTTAGTAAGTGAGAAAATAAGTTAAGTCTGAATAAATTATGACGAAATTGCGTACATGTCTATGAGTCATTGTAAGGTTTTAGGCATTTCGCACTTAATAAAGGTCACCTTACAAATGTCATAAATCTTTTTTCTATTTGGACTATAATATATGGAATTTCATATATAATTTTTCTATCTAGCCTCCTCAGTTGGAGATTGTATTTCATAAATTTTTATCCCCCCCTCATCTCAATTTCAAAATTTTCACCATTTCCTATCTATATTTTTCAATCCTCGAATTTCTTGATTTTTGAAACGTAGTAAAGTGGTAGAAAATGGTGAAAAATCGAAGCGATATAGATTTGAATCCTTGCATGAAAATAGGATTGCACAGATTCACAAATGTGAAATTGATGTAATGTAACATATTCGATACAAAAGAAGATGAGGATATTAGAAACTATATAATAGCCAATCAAGTTTTAGAATAGAGAAGGGAAGTGGAATGTTATTAATTTCATGGATTAAATTGATATGTAGAGTTTAACATATAACTCTTCTTATACCAAGTATTTTAGCTTGTGCATTTGATGACCCCATGTTAATGGTTTTTCGAAAAAAGAAAAAAGCATCATGGTATTTTGTGTAAGAATGAGGAATGAAATTAGGATAACTCTTTCATCACATAATAGGTTAATTTTGACACATTAAATAAAATGGAAAAATGACATAAACAATCCCTGAAACCAATGTATAATTTGCTACATGAATTTTTAATTTGTTTAATGTAGTATATGAACTTTAACTCAATGAGCAATGTAATTCCTAAACTTTTAATTTACTCAATATAGCCCCTGAACTGTATGAAAAATGTTTAATTAGTCTCTAGTTTGGAATAATAGTATTGAACATTTTCATATAGTTCAAATACTATATTAAACATGTACTAAAAGTTTAGAGATCGCATTATATATTATATTAAAGTTCATAAGTTATAATAAATAAATTAAAAGTTCATGGATCAAATTATATATTAGATGAAAGTGTAGGGACTGTTTATTTAAAAAAGTTATATATATCTTTTGCTTTCACAAGTGGATTACTTCCGAATTTGGCATGAGAGGATTTGCTATGATGATGGAAAGTTGACTAGGAAAACCCAAAAAATAAATGAAGGAGCTCTTCAAGAAAAAGTTGTACTTTTTTTTTTTTTACTTGGCCAAAAAGGCAAAAAAAGAAAAAGGTGTGCATAAAGAAAACAGCTTTTTGCAATTATTGTCTTCTTTCGCTTGTTGCTGGCGTTCGTGTCCAATTGAGAGCATGGCGGACCTTCTCTTTTGTTTTTGACCGCAATGACACCAAGGACTTGGACATAAGGCAGGTCGTTAAAAGACCTACGGGCAAATAGATGGGAGAATCCTTTGGGCGAGGGTGACTCCTTTTACCATGTTGCAAAATGATGGGGCTCATCCCTATGGTGACCGGTGAGTCAGCTAATTAGCCGATTGCGGTTGGCCTCTCATTAAGATATGTTCCCAAGCGTTAAATGAAGGGAATATAGGCAGCTTCCACACCTAGGAAAATATAGTGACTCGAGGACTTTCTCATAATAATCGATTTTGAGTATAACATTAAAATACTTTGTCAAAAGTCTTGTCTGGACTTTGGCATCCCTCTCACGTTACACACCTAAAGGGTATTCCCTCTTTCTAGAGAAAATAATGATTCAAGGAAAATTAGGAATTGAGGCATGTGAACACCAGCATTGTAATATAAGGATGTTCTCTTTTATTTTTGACCACAATTGCAATAAGGATGTTCCATGCACCATTTAAGAACCCTTCCCATCTTTTCTCCTAAATATAGCCAAGCATGTTGTGGCCTCTCAACAAACCCAAAAAAGTAAAGAAATAAAAGTATGCAATTGGAAATTTTGTATCAATAGTCAAAAAATCGACGACATCAATGTGCTCTAGTTTATGAAAAAAAAATCAAAGCATCATGGTATTTTGCGTAAGAATGAGGAATGAAATTAGGATAACTCTTTCATCACATAATAGGTTAGTTTCGAGGCATGAAATAAAAAGGAAAATTGACATAAACAATCCTTGAAACCAATATATAATTCAGCTAACGAATTTTTAATTTGTTTAATGTGATCTATGAATTTTAGCTCAATATATAATTTGATTTCTAAATTTTTAATTTATTTAATGTAATCCCTGAACCGTATGAAAATATTCAATTTAGTCCCTAGTTTGAAATAACAATATTGAACATTTTTATACAATTTAAGGACTATATTAAACATGTACCAAAAGTTCAGGTATTAGATTAAATAAATTAAAAGCCCATGGATCACATTACATATTGAATTAGAATTCATGAAAATTATATTAAACAAATTAAAAATTCATGGACCAAGTTATATATTAAATGGAAGTTTATGAATTGTTCGTATCATTATATATATATATATATATATATATATATATATATATATCTTTTGCTTTCACAAGTAGATTACTTCCGGATTAGGCTGAGAGGATTTGCTATGATGATGGAAAGTTGACTAGGAAAACCCAAAAAATAAATGAAGGAGTCTTCCAGAAAAAGTTGTACTTGGCAAAAAAGGGAAAAGGAAAAAGGTGTGCATAAAGGAAAAAGCTTTTTGCAATTATTGTCTTCTTTTGCTTGTTGCTGTGTTGAGGACATGGCGGACCTTCTCTTTTGTTTTAGACCGCAATGGCAACAAGGACTTGGACATAGGAAGGTCCTTAAAAAAGGTCTATAGGCAAATAGATGGGAGAATCCTCTGGGGTGGGTGACTCCTTTTTACCCATGCTGCAAAATGATGGGGCTCATCCCTATGGTGACGATGAGTCGGCTGATTAGCTGATTGCCGTCGGCCTCTCCTTAAGATAGGTCCCCAGGCGTTAAAGGAAGGGAATATAGGCAGCTCCCATGCCTAGAAAAATATAATGACTGAGGGACCTTCTCGTAATAATCAATTTTGAGTGTAAAACCTTAAACTACTTCGTCCAAAGTCTCGCGTGGGCCTTGGCACCCCTTTCACGTTAAACACCTAAAGGATATTTCCTTTTCTTGAAGAAAACAAAGATTTAAGGAAAACTAGGGATTGAGACGTGTGAATACCGACATGACACCTAATATAAGGACATTCTCCTTTATTTTTTACTGTAATTGCAATAAGGATGTTCCATGCAACATTTAAGAACCTTTCCCATCTTTTCTCCTAAATATAGCCAAGCATGTTGTGGCCTCTCAACGAACGAAAAAAAAAAAAGGTAAAGAAATAGAAATATGCAATTGGAAATTTTGTATCAATAGCACTTATCAAAAATCAGACGACATCACAGTGATCCAATTTATGTGAAGCTTATCATCATCAATAGTTGTGATTCACTTAGCCCCAAGTAAATTAATTTGCAATTTTTCTTTACGGTGGATTGCCTTGAATAGATTCTTTTTCTTTGGGTGTTATGTCCTCATAAGAGTGATTTTTCATTTCTAAAATTTCAATTCCGAGAGAAAGTGTTGGACGGATGCTGTATTCCTCATATTATGAGAATTAAACCTCATTGTGAAGTTCTATTGGACACGAGAATTTAATTCCTAGATGCAAGACTACTAAATCAAGTGAATCGCAATAATTGATTTTTGAATTATATCTAGGCCCCACATGTTGGACCGACAAAATTGATTTTTGAGTCATATCTAGGCCCCACACGTTGGACCGACAAAATTGATTTTTGTGATTTACCAAGTCCAGTGGAGCCAAATGTAGGCAAGTTTCCCTATTGGACCAACTAAAGCTTGAGGCATATGGATGAGTTTGGACTAGAAAGATGCAAATTGCAACCCTAGGAGCAAGCTCAACTAAGCTCGGCACTATTCAGAAAAGTACTATATTCCACAATGGGCAACTGGGCAAGATAGGCTTGACATCCAAGCTCGGCTCGAATTGAGACCACTCAATCGCCATCACTAATTGGAAGTAGAAGTGATCAATGAGTAGAGGTGATCAATGAACGGACAGCTTGCTTAACCTAAAATGTGGATGGGATAATTTCGACAGCATGCTTACCTTAGGAAGCCAGGCCCACCCAATGACCTAGGCCCTGGCCGAGCACTACATGGAAATTTCATGGCAAGGGCTTGCTTGGGCTACATAGTAGACCCAACCTTCAAGTCTAATATAACCCGATTTCACTTGGTGATCACCTCTGAATCGAAGTGCAAATTGTGTTGGCTAGGGGAGTTATATTCCCCTTAAATTTAAAGTCAACATTGTCGGTGAAAAGCACGAATTAGCAAATGATTGTAATAAAGACTTTTGACTTGTGATTTTCTCTCCGGCAAGAGATCTATCTGTAATTTGTTCATGTACATCAAAGAAATTAGTCATATTTCATTAATATGTATATATAATTCCAAAATCAGCAAAGAAAATAGTGGGCACAAGTCCTTTTTTTTTTTTTTTTTTTTGAAACAATTCTGAGGTTATGGTTGACAAGCAGACCATCTTTATAATTACATATGAAAATATATCCCTTACGATCCAACATGCACATGAGCAATTTCTATTTTTTTTTTTTTTTTTTATGAAATTAACGTGAAACGATCGACCTTAGCTCCCTAGATAAGTCCTACAAAGAAATTTTTTCATCGATTCCCTCGTTTACGTTTGAATTTGACAGAGACAACCTGAAGCTGAGGTTTCGGCATGTTGAGTGCCGTTCGTACCTTTTTATGATCCAATTGAAAATTTCACGCGACGAAGGTGCAAATTGTTGACTTTATGGGAAATGATGGGTCCATTCAATTCTTCTAGATAGAATAAAGTTCGAGAATGAATGTTTTTCATTACCAAATCTTTTCTATTTTCTCATTTTTAAGGCTTCAAAAGCAAGCAATCATATCACATCACTCTGGGCCCAACCACGAAAGTTTCGATTTCATATCGCAGTCTTCTTATTTGAGATTCCATTTGTTTTATAAAAAAAATGAATAATTTAAAAAATATTTTCCCTCCTCCTACGGGAAGATTCAAACTATCTCGAAACCAACCAGAAAGGCACTATAAAGTCTAAGTTGGTGCACGGGCTCACATGACATATAAATCTATATAAATATAAGTACTATAGATTATAAATAGAATCAATTAAATAAATAATGTAGAGTTTGGAGTTGCATTTGCATTATATGGTCATATATCTTTCGAATTCACTTTTGGTCCATTTTTCCATTTTTTCTGATATTGATGGTCACCATATTTTCTCAATGGGGTCACTGATGTTTTAGTTCCAATGGGACACAAGACCAACATCCCATATGTTTATTATAAAAAGGTCGGGCCAAAATTCAGCCTTAAATTCAATTTGTATTCCAATGGAGTGCACGAATTACAAAAATATCGATGTTTAGGGGCATTCATTGCTTGCAGCTCTAATTCCAAAGTCATGGGCTAAGCTGAGCTCCGAAGTCAAGCTTTCTTCCTAAGGTCCGGCCTGTTCTAGATGCTTTCCTTTTCTCCTGAAGAGGCTCAACCCCGTGAAAACGCTCTTTAATGAAACTTTAGCTTTAGCTAGTTAGCCTTTATCCCGAAAAAGCAAAAGAGTACGACAATGCAGTCCAGACCAGGAGGCAAGTCGAAGTGAAGTTCCTATTGAGGAGGAAGTCATAAAGGACGTGCCTATCAAAAAAGACTAAATGCTCTAAAATCGGATTGGAAACTCTTAACAAATTGAAAAAAAAAAAAAAAAAAAAAAAAAAACCACTTTGTGTCCAAAGATAGAATTTCCAATTTTCGCTATTAATTGATCCGCTCGAGGAGTGCTGGCGCCAGAACTTTTTGACATTTGTGTTCTAAAGCCGATAACAACGCATTTAATTACCAAACTTAAACTTACGTACACGCGCACAAGCAATGAGGTTTAGGTGATTTTTAAAATCTCGTCGATGAAGTAATCATTGACTTTGCTTCGTGTCATGGCATACGATCTGATTTTACATGTCAAACTCCGCGCACCAAACACCGAAGAGAATTCCGATCCCAGGAGTCAACATTTCGATAGGGTTTTGGTGTACAGACGGCGCGTCCCCATCTCAAATTTCTCAGGGGGGGATCTCCAACTCGTGACCGAAAGTCAAGGATTGGGAGCTGCCCCAACCTTCATTTATTGGACCTAGTATTACCTATCAGCTCTATGTGGGGAGGGTCTCGTTTACTTTTGTCGAGCTAATTGCATTATGAGATGGAAGATTATCCCGCGAAAGAGTTTTAAAAAATTTGCACAAGAAGCCATACAAGATAAAAGAAAAAGATATGGGTATATGTGTATTCAATAAACGTCATGCACCACACCATCATTTACTGTGAAATATAACTTATATTAATAACCACCATGAGCGTGACAAGTAAAAATGATCAACAGGTAGGCTTAGCCCGGTGACGGCTTATTAGATTCGTATGCACATTCGTACTTAAAAGCTGTTAAAACCTCTATAAAAGAATTGATTAAAGTTAGCCAAATCAACGGCGGCAAACCCATCTATTTTCACCCTTTCGAGCAGACCTGGCCTAAATGAGACTTGGCAAGCCACTCGTACGTTGATCGAGTTCTAATATTGACATGATAGAGGCAAGGAAGCTTTAGTGGCGCACACTCAAATATCACATCAACCTTTGTTAGGGCCAATTCGAAAGCTGAATATAATATTTCCTAATCATGAAATCTCCATATAGCATGGCCAAGTTGGTGAAGGCGTTCCCTCCCTCTAACGCTGAAGATCGAGAATTCGACTTTTCCCAGTTCGATTTCGTCCTTTAAGTATGAGGTCATATGGTGATGGATTTCTGTGTTAGTCCCCTTAAAATATAGTCGTTGATACTCAAAGTATAAGTCTTACTGAACAATCCTTGATCACCCAAAAGAAAAAAAAAAAAAAAAAAAAAAAAAAAAAAAAAAAGATGAATTGCTCCGTGACACATTTAAAATCACGAGAGAGAGAGAGAGGGGAGGGGGTTGGGGGGGAGCGCATCTCTTTAAATTTTCCCTCGTTTTCCACAAAGAAAGAGGAGTAGGCGGACCAATTACCAAACCCTTGTCCTGAAATAAGATGGATACATTAAATACTTCTGCTAAGCCAACAATCTCATACTCACCTTCCTAACCACCGAATAAATAACCCAATCGATCCCATCAATCAATGAGTCCATACACACACACAGTCCGCTGGCCACTTTGGCTCTTCTTCTGGCATTGCCTCTCCAACCACGCTTTCTCATTTAATTTCTGGTGGACGTGACATTGTGACATGACATCGCATTATAAATGCGTTTTGTTCGTGTCCTAGAGTCACGTTTTCCCATTGCTAAGTGATTTGATCATCCACTCTTGACATTTCCCGGGTCGAGACAAGGGACATGTCCAAACATGTCTCTTTTCACTAGACTCCTCTGGGGGCAAAAAAAAATGTAATTTTTCCTATCTTCCAGTAGGTTCAAGTAGATGTCCTCATCATCTTTCTCTAATATTGCCGTATCTACAGGGTTGAAATTAAAACCTTCGTTTGGAGTTAGATGTCGTTGTTTTACCTCTTGATTGAATTAGTACACTAGGGGGATAGGCGTGGGGATACTTCGGTGTGGAGAAAAGTAGGTGAGTCGCTACTTTTGATGGAGATATGGCGATGGAGGAAATAGTTGATATGTCCTTATGATGATAATTTCATTGTGAGAGAATAATTGATGAATATGTAATTGTCAATTTGCATAAAGAAAATGCCAACAACTTTTGATAAAGAGTGTTGATGTTGGTGCGCACTCATTTGTGTGCGCCAGATTAGAAAGTAGAAAGAGAGTGATTTTAAGTTGAACCGATCCAACCTCTCACCTTTACGAACTAAAATTTATTTGGTTCCCAAATTTTGGAACTTGAAACTAACATTCTAGACCTTAGAATTGATCCTACTAGTCCGAGTTTTAGGTTGGTCTAGAGAATTGGACAATTCTTCTTCTTTTTTTCCTTTTATTCTTTGAAATGACAAACTAACTCTTACATAATACATACCCTCCACGCAATATTTAAAATCATGATACTTAGCCACAAAAATGCGAGAAATAAAACACTGGTGAATGTCAAGCAAAATTCTAAAGCAAGAGGGAATTATGCAACGCATCCCTTCGTCAAGCAAAACGACAACTAAAGCAATGACTTGAAATCTCCATTAAAAACAACAATTCGTAAAAGATGAATACATTTTATAAAGAGTTAATATCATGAAAAACTTCAAACTGGTATATGTGTAACAAATTTATTCTAAACTATTTTTTTGGCCATAAAAAATTCCAAACTGGTATATCTGTGATAAATTTCCTTCAATTGACAAAAAAAATCATAAACTAATATATTTATGACAAATTTATCTCAAACTAAATTATTTGACCGCAAAAAATCTCAAATTGGTATATTTGTTAAAATTGGATTAATACCACCAAAAAAATCACAAGAATTGTAAACTGTGACAAATGAATAATAAAATCCTAAATTGGTATACTAGTCAACTATAACGTATCATTTAATTTAATAATTTGACAGTAAAATTTAATGAAAACTAATAAAGGGTAAATTTATCATAAGTGTACCGGTTTGGAGTAAATTTGTCAGAAGTCTACCAGTTTAAGGTTTTTGGTGGTCAAAAAATTAATTTTGGGTAAATTTATCACAGATGTATTGGTATAGGATTTTTCAGAGTATTAACCTAATATAAAATAAACAATAAAACGTTTAAAACATGCAACATAAAATAAAAAAGTTACAAAACGTCATTCCTCATTCATTTATAAAAAGATTGCTCCAAATTGTATTATTTTGAAAACAAAACATAATTAAAATAAGGTTGGTCTCCTTGTTCGGTTCAACACCCTAACTCTGGAATTGGATTGCATAGCGTTGGCAACTGAGCATCGGACCTCACGATGTAGTCCAAATCCGGTTGCTCCTCGCTACTAGGAAGAGAGATAAGGGGAGAGTTGGTCAGAGAGAGAGAGAGAGAGAGAGAGAGAGAGATTGATGACCTTCAATTCTATTAAAATGTTCATTTAACAGAGGGTAGACATAGAAATTTCAGGAAAATTTTCTTAAGAGAAATACTACCAACAATATTTTAGTATGTAGGAATATGATATATAGTTGGTGAGTTAGAGGACCAATCAATGTTATACCTTAGTAAACCGAAAATGATACAAATGTCTCTTTTCTTAAACCTATATAAAGACCTTACTTAAGTAGATGGCATGTATCGACAATTTGATAAATGGGATGGGATCCTCCTTGAGTAGTACGTGGACTTTTGTGACTTTTCACGGTGCTTTCGACTCTAATAGATTTTATGTGATGTAATTAAAGGTAAAGAGTGAGCATTTCGTCAACTGCTTGGCAAATGGGTTGATTATATTAGTCGATGAATAAAAAAATCAAGCATGTGATTGACTATAATTAATTCAAAAGAAAATAACAAATCCGACATTACTTATAACGTTGTGATTAGTTGGACTAGATTGATATTCTTAGTTAGTGGAAATTTTTTATTATATTATATTATATTATATTATAAGTGTACTGGAAGCTTTAAAATTTGTCAAGAAAATGCAATCAAATCTTTTCGTTAACTCCATTCAATTTAATTAATGAAAAATACCGAAATAGCTTTTTTTAAAAAATATTTTCTCTCCTATGTGGGGATGACATTGTTAAAACGTCTTTTGAATTCAAATAGATTAGAAAAGAACAAAAGAAGAAGACAAAATCGCTGAAAAAGGGCAGGTGAGGGTGGGGGATGGTTTGCGGGGATCACGAGGCCTCGGCTGCAAGTAAGTATCTCCATAGAGATTTTTGTTGGGAAAAAGTAAAGAACGTTTTTGTTGGGAAAAAGAACGATATTTATGGAGAAGGCGTAGAGAATTTTTCTACTATTATTTTTATGAAAATTAAATAGGATAAAATATTAAATGAAAGCAATAAAGATGAATAGTAAATAACACCATACCCTCCAAGGTGAAGGAAAAATCACGAGAACCATGGGACCATAGTCCACTTCAAATTTCCACTATAATAAATAACGTGATACAACTTCACCCAAAAAATAATGTGATACAGCTTCACCCAAAGGTGAATTTCTCACTATCTTCAATTTATGGATTTGAACCTCTCACAAACTAATTGAATAACTCACTCCTCTTTATTGAAAAAGATAACTCTCTTTCTTGGAAGAAGAAAACTGTTTCTTTTGCTACTGATATTCTTGCTTTTGTATATACTTTTATGTAAAGGAGGACTCCTATTTATAGGACCAAATGCAATCCAAATTGAAATTATATGATATGAAACTTATGTAAATTTATCTCATAATCTCTCGATTTTGTAGATAAGAAGATCACTTTGATTTCTTTTCTAATCTCCCTTGATTTTCTAGATGTTGAAGATCTTGATTTATCTCTCGATCTCTTTTAATTTTTTTCTCCTTTTTTTTTTCCCTTTTACTTTTACACAATCATTACAGTACATATTTTACTATAGATATACATAATTGTATTGGCCTCTCCAATTGGAAGTGACCTCTTCAACAATTTTTGCATATGCCGAATGGCCGGTGATGGTGGCGCACGGGGGTTAAGCCCAAGAGAAAATGTCTCCATAAAGATTCGAATTCAGTACACGCATTAATAGTGCTCAGCGAACGCCACCGAAATTTGGCTTAGAAAGTTGACAACCCTTAATTAGGAGCCGAAAAGAGAGAGAAGACTTCCGATTTCCCATGTTCCCAAAACCGAAGGGGCGAATTGATTCAATGATACTCCATCCTGATGGAGCGGTTCATGCCTCTTCTCGTCCTCGAGAGAACGAAAAGTAGAGAGGAGAAAAACAAAATGGGAAGCAACAACGCTCTTTCCTCGACCAGCGCAACGCCAAAAAGCCGAACATCAAACGTGGTTCACATAAACTCCCTCGATTTCGATCGGCCAACACGTGAAGTCGACGTGAAACGGACGAACGTATCGGCGCGTCCGATGAATACCCCGGCCGTTCACACGTGCACGCGGTCCGGAGAATTTTACTTCGCAATGCCTCCAAGGAATTTTATCACTTTCTGGAAGCCAAAAAAACAGGACCGCGGTTGGAATTGGAGATTGACAATTCACGGGAGGATTCCTCTCTCTCTCTCTCTCTCTCTCTCTCTCTAGAGCGACGTCATCATGTTTTTTTTGTTGGGTGGGGAGGTTCAGATAGGGCCGGTGACATTACCGTAGAATTCAACTCATGCAAACCTAACAACGTTGAATTGTGTACACACACACCCCAAAAAAAGAAATCATTAAGAAAAATCAAGATCGAAGAACGTTTCTAATTCCTCCCCCTGCTGCAGCCGCATTGCTCGCCGTATATATACCTCATGAGCTCCCAAGAAGCCACGACGAAGGTGGGAACCGAGCGCTTTCCCACTCCTGACGACGACGACGACGCAGCCATGATGAGCCGCGTCTGCTTCGCCCTCCCCGGGGACCAGTCCGGCGAGATCTGCCTCCGGCCCCCGAAAGAAGGCCTCGAGAAGCGCCGCCACCGGGATTGCGGGGGCCACGTTCTTGGTCTGATCCGCCAGCAGGTGCGCCGGCTCCACGGCTCCCGATGGGCCGTCAAGTTTTGCCATCATCAGGAAGAGGACGGCAGCGGCGGCGACTGGGAAGAGAAGCCCGAGAAGCAGCGGTCCGGCGTCTTCTTCGACATGGAAGGAGTCCAGCTGGCTGACAAGGTCGGGAAGGACAACCCCAGGATCTTCGGCTACTCCGAGCTCTACATCGGCTCTAATGGGTTCAGCGAGAACGAGGTTCTTGGGAGCGGAGGCTTCGGGAGAGTGTACCGCGCGGTGTTGCCGAGCGACGGCACGGTGGTGGCCGTGAAATGCGTGGTGGAGAGAGGGGAGAGGTTCGAGAAGACCTTCGAGGCGGAGCTCGTGGCGGTGGCGCATCTCCGGCACCGGAACTTGGTCCGCCTCAGGGGGTGGTGCGTCCACGAGGACCAGCTGCTGCTCGTCTACGACTACATGCCGAACCGGAGCTTGGACCGGATTCTGTTCCACCGGGCCGCGGAGAGCCCGGCGCCGCCGCCTCTCGGCTGGGAGAGGCGGCGCGAGATCGTCCGCGGATTGGCGGCCGCGCTGCATTACCTCCACGAGCAGCTCGAGACGCAGATCATCCACCGCGACGTCAAGACGAGCAACGTGATGCTCGACTCTCAGTTCAACGCCCGGCTCGGGGACTTCGGGTTGGCCCGGTGGCTCGAGCACGAGCTCGAGTACCGCGCCGAGGCGGCCCCGCCGCCGTCGACCAAGATTCACAGCCGCTTCCATCTGGCGGAGACCACCAGGATCGGCGGCACGATCGGGTACTTGCCGCCGGAGGGCTTCCAGAGGCGGAGCGCCGCCACGTCCAAGTCGGACGTCTTCAGCTTCGGGATCGTGGTGCTGGAGGTGGCCTCGGGGAGGCGGGCGGTCGACCTCGCGTGCCCGGACGACCGGATCGTGCTGCTCGATTGGGTCCGGCATCTATCCGATGAAGGGAGGCTGCTGAAGGCAGGGGACAGCAGGCTCTCCGACGGCTCCCACCGCCTCTCCGACATGGAAGACATGATCCATCTCGGCCTGCTCTGCACGCTCCACGACCCGCAGCTGCGGCCGAGCATGAAATGGGTCGTCGAGGCCCTTTCCGGCAACGTTCCGGGGAAGTTGCCGGCGCTACCTTCCTTCCGATCATGCCCGCTGTACATCTCTCTAGCCTCCCCAACAGGCACGAGCATGAGCAACACGACCACGGAATTAGGCCAGTCCGCCACCACGTCGACCGCCGCCACCACCCCCACGACGTCCGGCACCGCATTTAGCGCGTCCCACTATGTCACCGCCGATGCCGAAACCATATATGCCACGGCCGAAAGAGGAGAGACCAACAGCGATGCCGACAATCCCTCCTCTGCTAACGGCGGTGGCCGGCCCCGGGTGAACGGTTTCTTCTCGGTCGAAACCCCGCGCGAGATATCGTACAAAGAGCTTGTCGCCGCCACGGACAATTTCTCCGACACGAGGAGGGTGGCGGAGCTGGACTTCGGGACGGCGTACCGCGGGTTCCTCGATAACCGCCAGCACGTCCTGGTCAAGAGGCTCGGCATGAACAAGTGCCCTGCACTACGAGCCCGGTTCTCGAACGAGCTGCACAATTTGGGCAGGCTCCGGCATCGCAGCCTCGTGCAGCTCCGTGGATGGTGCACCGAGCAAGGAGAGATGCTCGTCGTGTATGACTACTCGACGAATTGCCTCCTGAGCCATCTCCTGTTCCATCACGATGATCCGCGCAGGGGCCGCCCCGTCTTGCGGTGGCGTCACAGGTACAACATCATCAGATCGCTGGCTTCGGCAATTCTTTACCTTCACGAAGATTGGGACGAGCAAGTGATTCACAGAAACATCACCTCTTCTGCCGTCATTATCGATCCGGACATGAACCCACGGCTCAGCTGCTTCGCCCTCGCCGAATTCTTGACAAGAAACGATCACGGGCATCGCGCGGCGCATAATGCAGACAGATCAGTTCGAGGGATCTTCGGCTACATGTCCCCTGAGTATATTGAATCAGGGGAAGCTACCACGATGATGGATATATACAGCTTTGGTGTCGTGATACTTGAGGTGGTCACGGGATACATGGCGGTCGATTTCCGGAGGCCTGAAGTTTTCTTAGTGAGAAGGATATGTGAATTGGAGGCACAGATGAAGACAATAGAAGAATTGGTTGACATGAGACTGAACGGTGAGTATGATCTTAGAGAGCTGAAGAGATTGGTCAAATTGGGAATAGCGTGCACGAGATCCGACCCTGGATCTAGACCGAGCATCAGGCAGATCGTGAGCATCCTCGACGGGAACGATCGATGCTTCGTACAATGCCAGAGCGAGAGCCTGAACGAGTGGAGCCATAGAAATGCCACTTCTTTGTCAATGATCAGAAGTATGCAAGCTGTAGGAATTCAATAGGATCTGCCAAACCAGTATGAGATTTTGAAAGAGCAGAAAGTTGATGCTGTCATCAAATCGCTGAGAGCGATCTGCAGATAATTCCTTACCCTGTAGAGTAGAGTGCAGAGCGAATGTAATAGGATGAATGGAAGTATGTAAGCACAGAGGTCTTAATAGTCAACAGTGTTGCCGTTGACTGTACACATTTCGAGTTTTATGAGCTCGTGTATGTATTTGGCTTGGCGCATGCATGTACAGACATCGCCCAAGTTTTGGTTCTTCTGCGAAATTCGGTCCATCTCTATATATGGCGCAGAACAAGCAGACACTTCCTAAAGAAATGTTTGCCAATGTCCTAGGGACGGAGAGAACCATCCCAGCACTGTACAGGTCCACTCATGCTAATTTCTACGACAGACTAAGAAAAACACTTCCCAAGAAAACGATTTGGAAAACGAAAGGGTCATGCAAGAGTGCTTCTCTCAACTATCTGTCCATTGTAAGCAGAAAGATTTGTCTGTCTGAGCTCCTGCTAATTACGCATGCTCGATGTGCAAGATGAAAGTGCCATGATCCATTGCAAGTGCAGCTCTGAACTGAAGTGATTAGTGGAGCAGACTCATGCAATGGAACCTTTCGCCTCTGCAAAGCTTGCTGTAGTTTCTCGAAGGAGCTTTAGCATGAAATTCTGGAGAGCTTCTGCATAAGAAAATCAATTTTGAGCTGCGATTGAAAAACGAAGTATGGGCAAAAGGTGAATATTAGGAAGGAAAGTATCAGTGGTATACTGCTCTGAAAATCTTTATCCAACTACAACAGATATTAGTGATCTATCTAGTAACAACTGTAATCTGCCAAACTCATTATAAAAACTGGGCATGTCAGCATAAAGAGGAACAAAGTTTGATTTATTCTTTGTAAGACACTTGCAGGTTTGACCGGTTATTGGACGGAAAAATGGACAAAACACTGGGCTAAAAACACTATTCATATTCATAAGCAAAAGACCGGAAAAAGAAGAAGGAAAATGTAGGGATAAATTCACTGGAAGTTTTAAATTTTGTTACGAAAGTCTAATTCAATCTTAAAATTTTCAAAAAGGTGTAATTAAGTCTTAAAATTTACCATAAAAGTGCAATTGAGTCTTAAATTTTTTAAAAAGTGCTATTAACAAAATGACTTAATTTGACTAATTTGAAAATTTTTTAGGACTTAATTACATTTTCATGATAAGTTTTAGGACTTTGTTACACTCTTTGAAAATTTTAGAACTAAATTCTGTTGTAAAATATCGCGTGGCGAATATATAATAGAGAAGAGATTAAAGAAGAGAAAGCAAGTGAACACTAGAGATAGTAGCAAGATGAGAGAGCTTTATTTCTAGTATCTCACCGTCGTGTTTACGTGTGATTGTGTATTGTACATCAAAACTAAACTCCTATTTATAGGAGAACAAGAATGTACTTATCATTAATATCAATGTATCGAATGATACATGTACGGGATAAGGAAACGAACGTTTATTGTATAGGGAGATGTACTTAGAACATTTGATACAAATGTACCATAATAAGTACATTGGATAAGATGAATATAATGAATATTCATTCATGTATTCTATCCATTCATGTATTTCATAACACTCCCCTTGAATATTCATCATATTCATTACGAATGTGCATCGAATGATATTGCCTCATTAAAAACCTTAAGCCGGAAAAACCCAGTGGGATAAAAACCGGACAAAAGGGAAAAAGAGTGCAGAGCACACATGTTATGATCTCTCCCTTTTATGGATGCATTAATTGCCTCGTTAAAAACTTTAAGCCGGAAAAACCCTATGGAAAAAAAAAAAACCGGACATAAAGAAAAAAAGAGTGTAATGTATATATAGCCACTCCTAGGACTAATCATTATTGCATCTTGTGAACTAGCCGCATATCAATGCTGCAATGCATAGTTCATAATATCTCCCCCTCAATAGAGCCATATAGCCACTTCTGGGGCTAATTAATCTTACATCTTATGAACTCGCTTCATACCAATGCCATATACTAATTTCTCAAAACTTGATGTTGGCAATGATTTGGTAAAAAGATCCGCAAGATTATTTATGGATCGAATCTGTTTAACATCAATTTGTCGACTTTCTTGGAGTTCATGAGTATAGAAAAATTTCGGCGAGATATGCTTGGTCCTATCACCTTTGATATATCATCCCCTGACTTGTGCAACACAAGCAGCATTATCTTCATAAATTATAGTGGGAAAATTTGTAACCGGTATTAAGTAACAAGAATTATGAATATGTGTTATAACGGATCTTAACCAAACACACTCTCTTCCAGCTTCATATAAAGCAATAATCTCAGAGTGGTTAGAAGATGTAGCTACTAGCGATTGCTTTTTGTAGAACGCCAAGAAATAGCGGTGCCGTTATAACAAAATAAATACCCGGTTTGAGAGCGAGCCTTATGTGGATCGGATCTATATCCAAAGATCGCATATCCAACTAAACCGAGTTAGTGGAATCCTTGGAATAATATAATCCCAAATCTATGGTTCCTCGAGATAACGGAAAATATGTTTAACTCCATTCCAATGTCTCCGAGTTGGCTCGTAACTAAAACGTGCCAATAAATTTACCGTAAAAGTGATATCTGGTCTCGTACATTGTGCCAAGTACATCAAAGCCCCAATTGCATTGAGATATGGTACTTCAGGACCAAGTATTTCTTCATCAGATTCTCTAGGACGAAATGGGTCCTTTTGGGTATCTAGAGACCTTACAACCATAGGGGTGCTCAATGGGTGAGCTTTGTCCATGTTGAAACGTTTAAGCAATCTTTCAACATATGCTGATTGATGGACGATTATTCCATTTGCTTTATGCTCAAGCTCTAGACCAAGACAAAGTTTGGTTTTACCCAAATCTTTAACTTCAAACTCCCTTTTCAAATATTCAGCAGTTTCAGCTAACTCTTCTGGAGTTCCAATTAAATTTATATCGTCGACATAAACTGCTATAATAGCAAATTCGGTTTCTGACTTCTTAATAAACACGCATGGGCAGATAGGATCATTTTTGTACATTTCCTTAATTAGGTACTCACTTAGGTATTGATACCACATGCGACCGGATTGCTTTAACTCGTACAAGGATCTTTGCAATTTTATTGAGAATAAATTGCGGGGAGTGCATGCTTCAGGCATTTTGAATCCTTCAGAAATTTTCATATAAATATCAGAGTCTAATGAGCCATATAGATATGCCGTCACAACGTCCATAAGATGCATTTCCAATCTTTCAAAGATTGCTAGGCTAATGAGAAAACGAAATGTAATCATATCCATCACAGGTGAATATGTCTCATTATAATCAATCCCGTGTCTCGGGAGAATCCTTGGGCAACGAGTCGGGCTTTATACCCGACAACCTCGTTTTTCTCATTTCGTTTTCGGATAAATACCCATTTATATCCAACGGGCTTTACATTATCGGGGATACGAGTTACGGGTCCAAAAACCTCTCGTTTAGTTAGGGAAGCTAATTCAGCTTTAATTGCTTCCTCCCACTTATGCCAATCTTGCCTTTGACGACATTCAATAATAGATTGTGGTTCACAATCATCATCCATAATTTGATGAGCAACGAGAATGCAAAAGCATCATCAATGATGATTTCATTTCGATCCCAAATTTCATTACAATATGTAATGGAATTCTCGCATTCCCGGGGCTAGTGTTCCTTTCATGGGTTTGCGCCTCTTCAGGGCAATAAGCTCTTTGGGAGTAAGCACAACGCCGAGCTCTTCTCGGAGCGGATTCCCGATTCTTTCCCCTTCGTTTTCGAGGAGCAAGATCTTTGATCCTATCGGTCTACCACGCTTCAAGTGCGGGGGATTTTGATCCATTTTAGCTCTGTTCTTCGGGAACAGCTATCCTAGCCGGAGCATTTGCAGCTGGAATATGAGACTTCGTTACCTTAGTAGCATCATTAAATGCGTCGGGAAGTCTATTGGCCATAGCCTCGTAAATGGATTATGCGTTGCACCTCGTTTTCACATTCGGGAGTCCTTGGGTCTAATTGAGATAAGTTTTTCTCATTCCGGAGAAAACCTTAATTGGTTTTTGTTTTGCAGTCATGGAAGTTGTAGGTATCCCAATTGATGGAAACCTAGTCTCATCGAAATGACAATCCGCAAACCCGGCAAAAAAAAGATCACCGTAGTTGGTTCCAAGAACCTAATGATAGATGGTGAATTAAACCCAATATAAATGCCCAAACGGCGTTGGGGACCCATTTTCGTCCTTTTTGGCGGTGCTACAGGCACCTGTACTGCACAACCAAAGGTGCGTAGATGTGAAATATATGGTTCATAGCCAAGAACCATTTGAAGGGGAGATTGTAAAATACTAGCAGTGGGGCGTAATCTTATTAGAGTTGCCGCATGCAAAACTGCATGACCCCATGCTGTATCGTTGAGATTCGTTCTCAATAATAGAGTGCGGGCAATGATTTGATACGTTTAATTAAGGATTCTCGCAATCCATTTTGAGTATGAACATATGCAACCGGGTGCTCAACCTCGATTCCGAGTGAAGCACAATATGTATCAAAACTCTTTGATGTAAATTCACCAGCATTATCCATCCTTATGCTCTTAATTGGATAATTAGGGAATTGTGCCCGGAGCTTTATAATCTGCGCAAGTAAACGTGCAAATGCGACATTGCGCGTAGATAATAGGCAAACATGGGACCATCTATAGGATGCGTCCACTAATACCATAAAATATCTAAATGGTCCACTTGGTGGTTGTATTGGTCCACAAATATCACCCTGAATTCTTTGCAAGAATAAAGGAGATTCAAAATTAACCTTTGTTGTAGAAGGTTTGATAATGAGCTTTCCTTGTGAGCAAGCCTCACAATTATAATCTTTGGACAACAATACCTTTATATCCTTTAAAGGGTGCCATTTTGTATTTTGAATTATCCTACGCATCATTGAAGCGCCAGGGATGACCAAGGCGATCATGCCACGAGTCCAAACCGATCGGGGCTTACCAATCTCCCGGGATGTGGTAGCGTAGGTTTCAACAGCTTTAATCATGACACAATACAAACCCATAGAAGAAGCTTCTAACTTCTCATGGATGGTCTTCAGGCCCATCTTATAGGAGGAAATGCCAATATATTCTTTATCTTGCTCATAAATAGTCTCAATATGGTACCCATTACGGCGTACATCTTTGAAACTAAGCAGATTCCTTTTTGATCGAATGCTTAGAAACGCATTCTCAATATGCAGGATTGTGCCATTTGGCAAAATAATTGTAGCATTCCCAAAACCATCAATAATCGGAACAGAACCTGATATTGTATGGATTTGTGCCTTACGCAATGTCATACTCGAGAAAAAGTGTCTACTACAAAATATAGTATGTGTTGTTGCACTATCAAGCAAACAAACATCTTCTTTTTTCTCGGTATTTTCCATTTGCATTTATATTGACAACTTCAGGTGTCAAGTATCATAAAAGTTGCATATTAGTTACATAGTCGAATAAAATTTCAAAAATAAATATTATATAAGGTTCATAAGTATTTCATAAAGAACAATAAAAAAAAAAAAAAAAAGTAATACATTTAAAGCGAAACAACATAAATTTCAAAGTTCAAATTATTATCTAACAATCTGATTCATCAAAGAAATCAGAGACATCCAATGATGCATTTGCTACTTCAGGAGCAAGAGGAGTCCCACCAACGGAGATATTGTTGGCCTCAACAGTGGTTATGGCAGTAGGATTGATTTTAATGGCATGAGATTCACCACGCTTGCCCGTATTCTTTAAAGATGCCTGGTATAGGTCAACAAAATGTTTTGGCGTACGACAGGTACGTGACCAGTGTCCAGTCATGCCACAGCGATGACAAATACTTTCATTAATCACCTTCTTTTGCTTCTTTTCTTTGCCATGATTCAGGCCAAAGTTTGATTTCCTAGGACGGTTAAATTTCTTGCCATCCCTTCTAGGATTATGTTCTTGCTCGCGCTTATAGCCCTTAAAATGGCCAGTATTTTTCTCAAAGTTAGCATGTGCTTCAGGCAATGCTTTTGAGCCAGCAGTCTAAGATCATGATTTTTGAGCAGCAATTCATTAGTTTGCTCAGCAAGAAGAAGAACAGAAATTAATTCAGAATATGTGGCAAATTGACGTTGCCGGTATTGCTGTTGCAATACAATATTCGAAGCATGAAAGGTGGAAAAAGTTTTCTCAAGCAATTCTGCATCGCTGAGTTTGATACCGCATAACTCTAGCCGAGAAACGATATCAAATAAAGCAGAATTATAGTCAGACACTGATTTGAAATCTTGCAGTCTGAGATTTTGCCAATCATATTGTGCTTGAGGGAGGATAACAATTTTAGTATGATCATACCTATCCTTCAACCTCCTCCACAGGATATGCGGGTCTCGAACGGATAAATATTGAGTCTCGCAGGCTCTCATGCAAATGACGGCGAATAAAAATCAGCGCATTTGCTTTATCCTTTTCATTTGAGGTTCCATCCTCTCGTAATTGTATTAGCGAGATCTTGCCCTTAGAGGTGCATTTCCATGTCAAGGCGCTAGGATAGATAATTCTTTCCACTCACTTCCAGGATGTAGAATTTGGGCTTTTCAATATTTGCCATAATACTTGCAAAATAAATCCTTAAATTAATTAAAAGGATTTCCAAATATCCACCGCTACTTCAGGAGCGAAGGATACTTTTAGATTTAAAATTTTGGCTTCGGGCCAAGAAAAATAAGAATGAAGAATTGATAGAAGAAGATGAAGTATAAGTTGATCAATAAAAATAATACCCATCTTGCAAAAATTACTTACTCAATCGGTAGATCCTCGTGCTGATAACGTGTTGTAAAATATCGCGTGGCGAATATATAATAGAGAAGAGATTAAAGAAGAGAAAGCAAGTGAACACTAGAGATAGTAGCAAGATGAGAGAGCTTTATTTCTAGTATCTCACTGTCGTGTTTCGTATGATTGTGTATTGTACATCAAAACTAAACTCCTATTTATAGGAGAACAAGAATGTACTTATCATTAATATCAATGTATCGAATGATACATGTACGGGATAAGGGAAACGAACGTTCATTGTATAGGAGATGTACTTAGAACATTTGATACAAATGTACCATAATAAGTACATTGGATAAGATGAATATAATGAATATTCATTCATGTATTCTATCCATTCATGTATTTCATAACAAATTCCACTTTATTGACAAATTTTAGGACTTTCAATGTACTTATCCAAAAAAATTAAGAGTTAATACTTCAAAAAACCCAAAATTGGTACACGTGTGACAATGTACCCCAAATTAATTTTTTAACCATGAAAAATATACCTATGATAAATTTACCTTAATTGTGGGAGGTTTAAAAAAGCATGTACCAATTACAAGAACTTCTTTTTTAGTAGGTACACTTTCTCTTTGTGGTATTCCCCCCTTGCTTGTTTTTGGTCATACAACTAGCCAATTAAGAATTCTCAGATGTACTAGTACTAGCAAGTGCATCAAAGATGTAGTTATCGATTCTCCTGAGAGGCCACAATTACCGCCAGCAAACATATTAATGACGAGGAACGCATTTTTGCTATTCTACTAATTAATATTTTGACTTGCTTTGCTATATCCTTTTCGATCATTTCAATATTAATTACTATTTTTTTGATAAGCTTATCGGTCGATGAAATCGTAGGACTATATGATTCGTCAGAAAAAGGCAAAACGGAAGAAAGGGGGGAAGGCGAGGAAGAAACAGTGTAGAAATAGAAACAACTTTCGAAACGAAGGGCCTGTTTGGTAACCATCCCAACAGTGCCGGATTCGATTTTTTATTCCTGCACTTAGTTTGGGACGAGAATCGCGTTTGGTAAAATTTTTGTTCTCGGGAACAAATTTGTTCCCAAAATCAGTTTGGGACAAAATTTGAGGATAAAAAAAAAGTTGATTCTGCGTCCGAGAATCAAAAAAAGAATCAACACAATAAAATTCTTATACTAATTATTATTATACTATAATAATAATATAATAGTAATTATATTAGTATACTAATTATTAGTATATATAATATTACTATAATAATATATATTACTATAAAAATATATAGTAATCATTACTATATAATATTACTAATTATTACTATAATATAATTATTATATACTAATATAATAATTATAATTATCTACTAATATATAAATTGTAATAAGTATGTTAAAGTATATTACTAATAAGTAATAATATTAATAGTATAATTAATAGGAGAAAAAAGAAAAAAAGAAAAGAAAAAATTAAAAAAGAAAAAAAGTAAAAAAAAAGAAAAGAAAAAAGTAAAAAGTAAAAAAAAATTAAAAATTAAAAGATATTAATTTGAAATAGAATCAATGAACACGTTATCAAACGCAATTCTATTCCAGAATCAGAAATTTTGGACAGTTACCAAATACGTTCTTTTACTCAGAATCAGTTCTCGGAACATAATCAAAAATAATCATTTCTTGTCAGAATCAGTTCCCGGGAACAGAATCGTTATCAAACGCGCCCGAAGGGGACTAAACAGGAACAAGAGGGATCCACCGAAGAAGATCCTTCTCTTTTTTTGGAAGAAAAGCCATGCTCGACTAGCCAAGTAGACAAATGACCCTGCATCTTTTTTATCTCCCGCATTTTGATTTGTATTTTCTGAGCAGTTTTTGGATATCAAACGGACCTCCCCAGAAGGTAATTTTAATGTGACCGATTTCCCCTCTTTTGCAATCAGTTTCGCTACAACACCCGCTGCTCTACAAATATCAACGATTTGGAACAATAGGAGGGAGAAAACGAAGAAATCGTGGCAGAGGATCATCCGATTCGTTCCAAAAAAAAAAAAATCCAAAACTGGTATACTTGTGATAAATTTACCCAAAACTAATTTATTCAACTGTCAAAAACCATAAACTGGTATATTTTTAACAAACATACACCCTGTTAAATCAAATTAATATCACAAAAATTCACAAATATTATATAATATGACAAACGGAGAGTAAAATCACAAATTAGTACATAAGTCAACTGTCACGTGTCATTTAATTTGGTAATTTAATAGTAAAATTTAATGGAAACTAACATATGATAAATTTTTCATAAGTGTACTAGTTTGAGGTAAATTTATCAAATGTGTATTAATTTGGAGTTTTTGATGGTTAAAAAATTAATTTGGGATAAATTTATTACAAGTGTACCAGTTTGAGTTTTTCAGAGTATTAACCCAAAAAGTAATAATGAAGTCAGTATTTCCAATATACCAAATATATTCAGTTCCTAATAAGATTGATCCCCAAATGATGAGCGGATCACCGGTTTTAGAGGTAAATAATTCTGCCCGATAATGAACAAGGAGAAAAAACAAGTCGCATCGTGTAATGGTTAGATAATAATACTGGACGATGAAGGAACAATCAAAGAGAAGAGACTAGGAAGATGGAAGGAAAGAGATCATGATACTTTCAAGCCAGTTTTCGCTGGCTAAACGTTATATATGCACACGAGCCAAACCATACCATGAGCACATCATTTTGCCACGAAAGGCAAAAGGGTAGTTTTATAACAGTTGACACTATTATTACACTTTGTCGGTAGTTCCAGTACTCTGCCCTGATAACAAAACCAAGACAATGTAAATCTTCCAGCAATAAAAGAAGACAATGCAAAATCTTCCAACAGCCTGCTGATAGTAAGTAACGTGCAATGCAAATACCAAGAAGTCCTTGTCCAGTAGTATCTACTTCTCCTCCAATGACGAAGTAGATTTCAGAAAACTTCACCATGAAGCATTTGGTAAAAGGTGAAAAACTCGAAACACCTTCTGATGGTGGAAGCATTTTGTTAATGATATATCCCATTAGTGATTAATCTCCACATAGGCAGTCCAAGCTTTCCATCAACACAAGAATTATGCTTAAAACTTCGATTATACCATTAATTTGTGCCGATTCCAAATATCTACTTTTAAGATATACAGACTACAGTTTCTATAATCGACACTGCCCGTTGGATCAACCAAACAGGTAACGATGATGTCAAGGACAAATAATGATGATGGTGTCATGTTCGCTGGAGGCACATGCTCATACTTCATCACATATTATTCATCATCCAGTCTACTTGCTTTTGTGTGCTGCTTTCCATTGGCAATAGTTCCCGATTACCAAAGACCGGCCTTAATCTCTTCTTCATAGAAATAACATGCGACCCTAAAGTGTTTGGTGAAATTGAGCTGTCCAATGATGTCAAGCAGCTTTCCACTGAGCCATCACCGAGCCGAGATGGCAAGCCAGACAGTGAGGTGCTATCTAAAGCAGCTGCTAGTTCTGAGAAACAAGGCATCTTCGGAGTATCGACAGCCCTTACTCCAGGATAGTCATTAGAGACCTTAATAGCTAGTTCAGAGAGCTCATCTCTGGCTTCTTCAAGCCCGGCAGGGACCGCGACTTGGTCATTGAGAACTTTACAAGCTTTCTCAAGTATTGATTGTAGATACTTCCCTTGGGCTTCAATCCGCAGTTGGAGATGGCGCTGCACCTGGGCAAAGCAAATGCTTTAAAGAAGCATAGTCAAAATGTCATAAGAGCATCCTATAACGGTTAAGACAGTTTATTACTTCTATAGAGCCATGAGTTTGCGCCAATAAACTCTTTTGTGCTAGGATAT
Source organism: Eucalyptus erythrocorys (assembly GCA_014182555.1). Classification (NCBI taxonomy): domain Eukaryota; kingdom Viridiplantae; phylum Streptophyta; class Magnoliopsida; order Myrtales; family Myrtaceae; genus Eucalyptus; species Eucalyptus erythrocorys. Next base: position 4,369,170 of record CM024604.1, read on the forward strand.
TAGATATTTTGCTTTTATTGGTACTTAAAAGAATCTGAATCTTGAGCGTTGATAATACTGGTGGTGGGTAAAATGATTCATTAGTGATTGAAGAAAAATGTATAAGAAATCTTCTCTGATATAATGAATATTTTAAACATTCTCTCTTTTCAATCGACCATCATCAGCCAAAAGCATAAACCAAGCACACCTCTCACATTATTTTATTAAGCAAGAACTTTCCACCAGCAGAGTAAATTCGATGCATGAGAACCAGGTTTGTTCAATACCACTATGTTCTCTTAGCAGCAGCTAAGCTGAGTACAGCCAGCTTAACAATTATTAGTTTCAGTCTGCGCATTCTTGGTAATGCATCTTAATGACCAATTTGGTAGAAACAGATCTGCTATTTCCGTAAATCTAAACATTTGATGCCAATTCTATTCAGACCAAATGAGAGGAAACCAACCTCTAGTTGCTCATGAAGCCTTCGTTGGACTTCCATTTGGACACGCAAAGCCTCAGTAACTCGGTAACTGCCGTTTGAAAGATAAAAAACAGCCATTACTTAAAAGCAGATAGACACCAAAAGCTTTATTACCATAAAGGGAATAGAAGCATACTCATTAAGTTCCTGAGTGAGGATTCTTGATGAAGATGCATCAGATGAGCCCGTGTTCAGACTATCCGTATCACAAGGGGCTGCAGCATCAACAATAAACAGTGAGTGTGGTTAGTTGCTACTCTCTGTGTGCACATATGTATGCAGAATTGGAAAAAAAAAAAAGAAAACTTAAACAGAAAACTTTCAGCCAACATCTTAAGAGAATAATTTTTTCAATACAACTAGAAAGTGCTTGTCTAAATGAAGAGGTATAAAAGATGTGGTGAATAGCTTAATAATATACATCAAAGGTGGAAACGGACCTTCCTACGGAATGCCCACTAGACCCAACGGGGATGTTAATTTCATTCAAGGAGATATTGATTGAACTGGATGGATATAAAACATATAGAACAAGAATGCATGTAGAAATGTCCAGTTTCCTTTCATTTCTAATCTGTATTCGATGGTCAAAGTTCATTTGGTGAAGTTTCAGATGAGAGGTTCTTTTCAAACTAGCCTAGCCATGATCTACACGAGAAAAAGATATGTAGTCAAGGTGAAAGAGAGCAGACCATCCTTGGAGTTGCCACTTGAATCTTTGCCTGACTGTTTACCTAAACGGTATTTCTGCAAGAACAAGGTACAAATTTGAAGGGCAGAGCACATGGAGGAATAACTACATGATATAAGCTGGCTTAGAAAACTCAAATTATAGAAAAAAATGAATGACAATAGAAGCACAAGACAAGACCACACAACCATGCAGTGGAAGTAAAAATTGGTAAAAGCAACCAAATTATGCTTCACTTTAGCAACAAACCTGAAGATGAGACTTCAAGTGATACAAAGTAAGGCCTTTTACACCCATGGTTCTCATGATAGTCTTTGGGGTTGCTTCTGCAAAGTCATATGAAGGGAAACATGAAAAAGTCAGATAGAAAGTCAAACCATGAAATCCAGTATAAAGGCATCAATAAAATACACGAGCAAACTGAAATTTCTAGATGAAAATTGGTGACGGAAATGGCTATTGCCTTTAAAAGAACATTTCTGCCCTTGTAAGTCAGTATTCTGAATACAATTGGCAGGGTGGATGGCCAGTGCTTTTTACTACTATATGAACAGAAAAGATAACTACTAAAATGCCATTTATGTAGGAGAATTGGTTCATTATGCTGAAACAATATCATGTGGCATGATCGTATAATGACATTAAAGTATTTAAAGTGGTCACTAGTTATGGTATACTGACAAAATCATGTGGCATGAACATATAATGACATAAAAGAATTGGAATCATCATGACACAAGCCACATTTAGCTTCCACAAGGATTACATCACCTGAAGTTTTTGGCAGGCTAGACATTCCTACTAAAATAGAAAAATAGCAGAAAAGGAGAAAAGGAAGAAAGAAAAAGAAGAAAGAAGCAGCAAAAGAAAGAAAGAAGCCAACTAAACTTGCAAGAAATGAATCACTGCACTATTGAGATCCTTCTCAATGATAGAGAACACAAGATTTAGAAATATGATCAGGGAAAAGATGTTATTAACATATCAAAGGAAGAACAGGTAAATGCTTTCAGGAAAAACATTGCATCTATTTCAAAGGAGCAACTATTATCATCTTAATTGGAGAGTCTAGAAATTAAAGGAAAAAAGAGGGTTGTAACGAATGGCTGTGATTCACGAGTAGAAACGCCCTTCAATGGCAGCTGTCCATGAGCATGGTCACAACCCTGCACTTGTAACACGCATGTTGTCTTCCCAAGTATTGGACTAGATTTGGTTAAGAAGAACTAATGTCGACCACACTGTCACTATTTTCAGTCATATCCAAAAGTTTTAGATCAGATCAATTGCATAAAGCTCGCCGTAAGGATTTAAGTTCAGAAAAAGCAAACTCTACCCATCTCTTCAACCACTAGCAGGTACATGGCTTTATAAAATAAGCCCATACGTCTGAACAAGTTCCAGCAAATGTTTGAAAGCAAAATAAACCCAATCTTGGTTCCTACAACTTAAGATTTAGACATCATGAACCACCTTATAATGGTGCCTTCATTTGCTTTTCTCAACACGCCCACCAAAACTCATGACCTAAACTCGGAAAACAAAGTACCAGAATTTGTCGATAAAAAGATACAAATGACATGTAGCAGTCATGGGAAGAGCAATCAAGCAACACAGAAAGCTTCAAAATCTGGTTGAAGATTAACGGTTGAGTGCCTACGATAACTAACCTCACATCCATCTATTCGTTTTGAATTTTAGAGAGTTGGGTCATAGTTCAATAATGTTTACCTAATACCAAAGATAGGATCCTACATCCGAATCTCCAACCGCTTCATTTGTCACCCTATTAAAATCAATCCCCACAATCCAGATTAATAAAGAATGCTTGCCAACACAAAGAGAGAAAGCGTCGAACAATTTGGAAATTCAAGTCCGAATTGTTTACTTTATGCGAGGAAGTTACCCCGAATGCAGAGACCGAATAGTTCTTTGAGCGCAGAATCTCCCCCCAGATTGCAAATAATTCGCTAGAGCTACGCAGAGAGCAAACAAGCAATCGGTTCTAGTCGCGCCGAGTTTCAAATAGAGTAGGCTGCTCCTTAAAAGGAAGATTTTTTTTTTTTCAGCTTTTACTCAGCTAAAGATAATCTTGATGAGTTCTGGGTAGCAGTCAACAAGCGTCATCACCTTGAATTATCTATTGATTACTGAACTCTTGCACATTCGTATAAATGACAACAATAAGAGGCAAGTGCTTAGTCAAAACTGTTGTAGCTCTGTCCAGTTGGGCTAGCAATCAAAATCCAACACTAGAAATCACCCAAGATCCTCCCACAAAAACAAGAACCAACTCCGATCAAATCAAGTCAAACGAGAAACCCAGGAACCAGAGAAACCTCAAGAACCGACCACCACCACCACAAAGCCGAGGACTTACTGTCGGGACCGCCCAGCTGGGTGACGGCGTCGACGAAGCGGTCGTGGAGCTCGGCGGTCCAGCGGAGCCGGGGCTTGGGGTCGGCGGTGAGGACGAGGCAGGCGTCCCCGGCCAGGCCGTGGCCGGCGCCGTCGAAGTCGCCGCGGAAGTCCCCGCTCGGTCCGACGCCGACGCCGACGCCGACGCCGACCCCCCCGCCGTCGAGCGGCAGCGAGTGGAGCGCCTGGTACATTCGGGGCCGGGCCGGGCTCTCCGGAAATGGCGGGTCTCGCGCTACGCAGAAGCGATCGAGGGTCGAGAATGCGTTAGACAGGGAGAGAGAAGGCAAGGAGCAGAGCGAGCATGTGAAGGGTAGAGAGAGAGAGAGAGAGTTCTTTTTCTAACAGAGGAGAGAGAAAAGGCATGCAAGCGCAAGCTCGATAATACGGGGAGAGAGAGAGAGAGAGAGAGAGAGAGGAGAAGAGAGACGGGACAGCTCGGCTTTTTGTTCCGTCTCTGTCGCGCAGGCGAGCATCGCGTACGGCCGGCGTACGTGAGCCCACCGGACCGTTCTCTTGTGAGGCCCCCGATGGCGATGAAGTGAGCTCACATGCATCGCCCTGCCGCCGGTCCCGTCGGGGCACGGCTTGAATTGAAGCAGCGCCGATCTGCTCCCGAGCTCGATCCCGCCGACACCCGAGATTGACTTAGTGGGTTTTTTCCGACCGACGTTGTTGAATTGAGCTCAAACTCGGCGACCATTGTATTCATATAGGCTCGTGATCTACTCATCATGCGGAGAAAACATCCTCTTGATTTTTATGTCGGAAGAGCCATCCGATGCTTCACTTAGAAAGCGACCGGATAAGATAGAAAATGCAAAAGTGAGTTGACGCGTTAGAAGTTTGTCGTGATCATCTCAACGAGAGTGCTCATCAGTACACTCACCTGATTTCAGTGTGAACCTAATTTTATGAGAGAGGAAACTATTTATGAACTTTTTTCTTTTCACATGCTCTCGGAGCTCGTCTCGCCGATAATTATGGATCCATCACTAATCAATAAAGAAAACATAAGCGTGGATGGAAAAATTTTGAATTGTAAACATGGAAATATAGGTACATAAGAAAAACGTGAAGTTTCATCGAGCAATGCCACAGTTTCATCATGAAAAGCATATTTTGCTTTTACTCTAAATTCATAGACTTTACATTCATCTACAAGACAAAGTTAGGCTTCAAGATTATCCCCGGATGCTTGATTAGACATATGCATTTTGGACCCACGTATCTTTTTATTCATTATGACAAGTTGCTTTTGTGATCACATAAAGTATATTCACACACACATTTATGCACCTTCTTGTCATCCTAGTACATGACAATTGAAAGTCGTGTAAATTATTCCATCACGCAACCTATTTTATAAACTATTTTTTTTTTTGGTCAGTCCTATTCTATTCCTACCCTACACTCACTTTACTTTTTACCTTGCCTCTTGCAGAGCGTGGGAGTCGAAACCCACTTCTGAAATTTACGCATCCCCACTCCTTCCTTCCGAGAAGGTGAGGATTTGAACTCCTCACCTCCCCCTTTCATGTTGGAAGGGTGGCCACTGGAGTGAATCCGAGTAAATAAAAAAAAAAAAAACCTATTTTATAAACTGTTACTGTTGGCATTTCCTATTCCAATTCCATTCCAATTTAAACCTACATTTTACTGGTTTTGCCCATTTAAATTGAATTGACCAGCCACTTGAAACTTTCTACCTAAAATCTCACATTTCAATTGGTCATGATCATCACCATCATGTGGCAATTCATAAAAAAAGAGAAAACAAGAAGAAAAAAACAAGGGGGAGAGAGACAGAGAGAAGATGTTGCAATGGAAATAGGTGGATAAGGAGGCAGACAAAGCCAGTCCAAAGAGATAGGAGGCCAGCAAGACAAGGGCGGCCACTCCATGACCCTACCACTATCACCTTGCCTCTTACATATTTTCATGCTAAAAATATTGCCCCAAAAAAGAAAAAAGCATTCATGCTAAAAATAAATAAAATAAAATAAAATACATTGAACATTGAGAAGCTGTCACTGCACTTCCAGACAAAGTGTCTTCCAATCTTGCAGGTCTGCTGCTGTTAAACAGCAAGTGTTTGATTCTGTTTTTGACAAGACTGTGCCCATTTTTACTTCACTTTTTGCATGCATTGATTGTCGTACAAGAAAAATACTCTCTCTCCCTCTCATTTTATTATATATTTTTTTATTATAGTTAACTACAAATTTCTAATCATATCGTTGATTCGCACATGTCACGACCAGTTTTCTAATTTTCCCCAATCATTCGATTATCTCAAATCCTCAATGGAAAGTTCGTACGATTGTAATTTTAATGATATCATTGAAAGGGGTATAATTCAAATCGAATCTCGTGCCGTTACTTGCCTGAGGATAATATATATCTCATTTTTATTATATTTACAATGCCATGTTAAAATAAATTTGAAACCGTACGATTAATGCGAGGGAAGAGCTGTTAGGTTTGATTAAGAGAATAAGTTGTGATAAATCAATAGTTGATAGCTTATATTATATTCTCGAGTGGGCCGACAGATATTATTTATTTTCTAATAGTAGCATGGCAATTACTTAATCGATTGTGTTTTTTTAAAGATAAAACTGACAAAGCACCCAGAATAAAAAAATAATCCCTGTCATTGCTTTAATGGGTTAAATAGCAGATGGGGTTGGAAAGTCACATGGCAAGTTGCTTTAATTACAAATAATTAGAAAAAACAAGTCCTTGCCAGCAAACAAATGGAAACCAAGCTCCAATCACCGTTTTTGAATGATTAGGCCTTTGACTAATTCACTTCTAGTTCTTGCCCAAGGGGGTTATAAGGGAACACCCAAAATGATTAGAAAAATCATATTGATCAATATGGACAAACCACTACTTTACCACAAGGAAAAGCAATTACATTACCATGTAAGGCATCAAGATAACCTAAGTGGTTTCTTTAAATAAAGATAGATGAGAAACAAAGATATCCTAACATAGTAATTCATGAGTTTGATCTATCTGATCTATATCTATGGTCCCAAGACAAGATCAACCAAACTTGCCATCAAAACCCGTCAAGCTTTATTCTATACTCGATTTCTTGAACATGGACCCTAGTTACAAACATCATCTTGTGACGATAAAAGTCCAATTCAACAATAATAATTCATTTTATATACAAACCTATCCATTCATATTAGTTTTGATTGGGGAAAATGTCACAAATGATCGATAAACCTTCATCTAATGTTCAATTTCATTCATGAACTTTCGATTTGCTCAATTTGGTATCTGAATTATTAACAAATGTTCCATCTAGTCCTTTCGTTTATTCAAACCGTTAAGTAATGACATGGAGCATTAATTGATGACGTGGAACTAAGTTGGATTACTATAATTATGAGTCAATATATATCTTAAAAAAGGAAAATAAATTAGAGGTCAGCTAGAGATGAGAGCACCAATCACAAAAACAGAGAGAATAAGTGGTTCTGTATTTCTTTTTTGGATGGTGGCTACAATTTGACTTGTTTTAAAGGTAATTTCCATGTGAATATTCCACATGTCCTTTTTTATTTTATATTTAAGAGACTAAAAGCCATGTAAGCAAATTCCGTTAACTTTAACTAACGAAAGGACAAAATTGGTCAATTTTCAAATAGTCAGGGATGAAATTGAACATTAGATGAAAGTTCAAGGACCAAATTGAACAAATCAAAAGCTCATGGATAAAATTGAATATTAGATAAAAGTTCAGGGATCAAATTGAGCAAATCGAAAACTCATGGATGAAATTGTAAATAAGATAAAAGTTCAGGGACCATTTGTGACATTTTCCCTTTTGATTGAGCTTAAGCATTTTTTTTTACATGGATATGTGATCTTCCTTGAGATACTATATACAATAATGCACCTATAGTCAAACTATTGTCTCGAAATATGCATTTCTTTTGGTTGAGCTAGTAATCTATAACAAAGTATTGGCGCCTTCACCTAATAATAAGTCAAATCATGTTAACATAAAAATACTCAAAAAAATTGCATTAGGTCCCCTCCACTGAACCTGTCAAATTCTCTCTCATGAATATGACATCAAGCAATATGGAATGCACATTGCTTTCTCATTTTCCTTGCCAAAAGCACTTAAAATTAGAAAAAAAGAACAAAAGGGTTTTGGCTTTGATTTATTGGGCAGGTCAACCCCAGCAAATTGCAAGGACCACCTCTATTTTTCTAAAGTTGACAGTAATATTTGGCCCAACCCATCATGGCTTACTAAAAGCAGACTTCATTCAATTGAAATTCAACCTTGAAAGATCTAACGGCATGATATAACCAATCAGCCATATAGCATAAACACCACGATGATTGATTGAAAACATCAATTTAATTCTGACCATGATCATGGATGTTGCTTTCATTTTTTTTATAATTAATTAATATTTGAGATAATATGAACTCACCAGCAACCATCTCCTCCATTGGTCTCTATCATCTACTACATCATTGTCATGGTCCTTTTGATTTTATCATCTATTCCTTTGTTTATGTATATGGCGGAATTCCACTTAAAACTATTTTCTTTACAAGGTGATTTTCTTACAAAATATTCCGCCACCCGCTTAACAATCATATTCAAAACAATTTAATGAAAATAGCTTCGAAAGGACATATACAAGAGGATTTGAATTTTCTTATGCTCATGTTTGGGCACAGCTGACGACAAATTAGATGCTACTGCATCATCGATATAAAAAGGGAAAAAGGGATAACAAGTAGCACCCCATACATATGATTTAGACAAAATAGGATTTTAGTCTCCACACGCAAAAGTTGGCAACTCCGAACCTCCTATTGTTTCAGCACCACTTTATTCAGTCTAAAATACGATTTCAGGAAGTAGAAAATAGACAAATCTCCATCCAAAAACTCAATTATCACATTTTCTAGCAGGGGGCCCAATAGTGACATCCAATAAAAATAAACATGGGGACAAAAATACGTGAATCGAATCGAGGGACATCTGATGGCAACGGATGGCTTTATGTGGCATCAAAATATCATATCCTATAGTCTAATATGCACAATTTTGCGAAAGTTCAAGGTTAAAAATAGAATTCAGCCCCAAGATTACATAAACCAAAAGAACTAGTCTCCCTCCCAAAAAAAGAAGACAAGGGAGCATTAAATTAGTTGATAAAAAAATAAAGAGACTCAAATCCAACGTTGCCAAGAGGAGAGCTTGGCCCAATGGGCCTTGAAAAAATTGCCTTATTTATGCAAACTTTGCATTGTGGTTTTTGAAATTTCAGCTCCACCAATTGGAAATAAACTCTATATAAGGGAGAACCTAAATTAGTTGATAAAAAAGTAAAGAGACTCAAATCCAACGTTGCCAAGAGGAGAGCTTGGCCCAATGGGCCTCGAAAAAGTTGGGTTATTTATGCAAACTTTTGCATTGTGGTTTTTGAAATTTCAGCTCCACCAATTGGAAAAAAACTCTACATAAGGGAGAACCTAAAAGGGTAACAAGAAGAAGAAGAAGAGAGAACAAAATGCCCGTAATAAGATGGACTAAATTGAAAACAACACAAACTTTCGCTAATTTTTTTATTTTCCTCGCGGTGCGACGTGTCCTCGGGAAAGCGAATCCTCAACGACATGCCGCGCCCCCTATACAAGGAGCGACAGGGCGAGTACATTTTGGGCCAACCGGCTTGACTTGCAGGAAACTCAGGTAAAAGGATTCGTAGAGATAATTAAAGACTTCTCTAGGATAATTTTCTTCATTAGAGATATTTCGATGATTTTGTTAATTATCCGTATATTTTAAGATTGCATATTATATGCATTGAATGATATATTATCTTTGAATAGTGGCCGAATTAGAATTTGCCATCGCGGCTTATTTGTGCAAACTTTTGCGTTGTGATTTGTGATATTTCAGCTCCACAAATTGAAAACGAACTCTACATAAGGGAGAGCCTACAAGAGGAGGAGGAGGAGGAAGAAGAAGAAGAAGAAAAATCAATGCCCATGACAAGATGGGCTGAGTCGAAAATGACACATCTTTTTTTTTTTTTTTTTTTCTCCTCTCATCTCCACAATTCTTCTTCTAAAAAGGTGTTCTGTCAATCCATCCTTCGGGATCAATGTAGCTTAAGCTCGCCAATTGCTGCACGGATGAGTCGTCGAGTTTCCTCTCCCAACTCACCCTTTTGGACACGTCGGCCCCAGGTCCATAGCAGCCATACTCAGCAAAAGTCAACTGATACCTGTCGACACATCATTCAACGATTTCACATGTCGTCCTAACTCTCTATCATGAGACAAATCACAAATTATATAATCGATAGGGAAACTCACTCGCGGCCGACGAAACTCCAGGCATCCCATCCCTTGGGGTCGACCACGTCCGTGAAGTTAGAGTAATAGAACAGGACCCGTGCGTAGCCCCGCCATGGCCTTCCTAGCAGGGCCTTGCCGAACCCGAACACGTTGCAGTTCTTGAAGACGAACCCGTCCGTGTCTTGCTCATTTTCCCTCCCCTGCGCCGTGATGTACCCCGACAACCCCGCCGGCAGGGCGTTCCCGAGCACCGATATGGCACAACCCTGATATGTATAAACACGGCGATGTTATCAAAAGGTGACCGAGTCGGCTTGACAGAAGATCTTTCGAGGGAGATAACAAGTGAAAAATTGAACATCGATCTGAGCGTCAATGTTCACTCTACTATATCCAACTTAATTCACCTAACAATTTTTTTTTTTTTTTTTTGGTCAGACACCTAACAATTTAGAAGAGCATAAAAATTCACCCTTTAAAATATATTTATTTTACGAAAAATGAATGATTCAAAAGATATTTATCAAAAAAAAGATTGTCTAAATTATTTACAAAAAATGAATGAACGGAAGATATTTTCTTCGTCCATGAAATTGTTTAAATATAAATTGTTATCAATAATAAAATATTTTTTTATTGGCTAATAATTTCAAGCGACACAAGTTATATATATTTTTAAAATATTTTACAAATCGTTCATTTATGGAAAAATAATTGGAGTTAATGTACATTTTTTTTTGTTCCACTTTGGCAAAAATATACTAATTGCATCGAAAATTGCTTTCATTTTTCCGCATTAACTTTTAAAATGATTATAAGATGTTATATTCCCCCTAAGAATTCTAGAAGACAATCCGAAGACATAAATTATGTTGGATTACCGAATATTAGAGCACATGGAAATATAGTCATGAATCATGTCCCCCAAGGAGATCTTGAGCACTAACATTACAAGACAAATTAGGTAAATTCCAACATAATTTCATTGCCAAGAATTAAAGAGATTGGAACCACTAAAGTAGCCCGAACCCAAATAATACTTTCATTCCACTTATTTAATTCTACCCAACAATTATTTGTTTCCCTAATAATAAATTTTTTTTTCCATTTTCACCCGAAACGATCGAATCACATAATCCCACATTCTCCAAAAAAAATTTCCATTCAGTCCTCCGATTTAAATGCCACTCCGGCTCTTTAATTACTCTATTTATAGAAAGATCAGTCCGATGCAAGTGTTATTCGAGCTTTGCCGATTTTCTTATGGAAAATAAAGATATTCCCACAAAAGGAAATGAATTATTACCAACTTTTTTTGTCAATAAATTATGACCAACTTTCACCACGCACTATTGGTAAGAGAATCCGATCTAAATTGGGTAAAGTCTAATTTATATCGTGCAAAACTTAGGAAAGAGAATACTTACCAAGAAAAGAAAAAACTTAGGAAAGAGAATCAAGCGAATGATTTTCAAGAAAACACCATGGCCAAGAAAGCCTCAAACCTCGTAAATGGACTGGCCACCTCCGAAGATGAAATCGACCGCCCCTTGGATCGTGCAACGCTTGAAGTAATGCCTGCCTTCCACGTCCCACAATGTGTCCTGCAACCCATAGAACCCGACCCGGTAGAAGTAGGACTTGTCGCCGCGGATCATCGCCGCCGCCGCCGGATGCTTCGGGTTCCCGTTGAGCGGGTTGTTGTACGAGTTCTGCCGCCCCCGCACCACCACGAACCCCCGTGACCGGAGCCCGGCATAGAGGTGAAAAATGACTGATCAGAAAAGCTCAGAACAAACAAAGATAGGACGTACGTCGAGAAATCTACTGCTCACCCGAAAACTGATGCTCTTGACAACGATGTTGTCTGCTGCCGAAGTGAAAGTGGGGCTCTGGGCGACGGTCTCGTGATCGTCCCAGACGATCTCGGTCTTCCTCTTCCCTCGTCCTTTGAGAATGATGAAGGGCTTGTTCTCCGGAATCTGCACCTTCTCCCTACACGTGGAGAATACAAAAGGGCAAGTTCTCGTTTCGTCAGTTCCCGCGCGCGCGAACAACCCAAACACCATCCGCCGAGCACGCCCGGAGCATCAGATCAAAAGGCCAGACTCACCTGTAGCTACCTTCCTTGACGTAGATGCAGAACCATTGGTTGTTGTTCTCGGGGACGGCATCGATGGCGGACTGGACCGTGGTGAAGTTCCCGGAGTGGCCCGACGGGTCGACGCGAATGTGCCCCCGAGAGGCGGCCCCGGGGGCGTCTATCCAGCCTTGCCAGGCGCAGCTGCCATTCGCGGCGGCGGCGGCGGCGGCGGCGGCGAAGGTCGCGCAAAGTAGGACAAGGAGGAGGCGGGTAACCACAGGTGCCGATGAAGGATAAGGGCAAAGAGCTTGAGCTCCGGCGGGTCTGAGGCTAAGAGAAGCCATAAGAGTAGAAAAGCGAAACTGTAAAACCAAACGATATGAGGCACTTTTCATGGTCGAATACTATATAATAAAAAAGATGGGGAAATCAGAGAGTGGGTTGTATCCTCTGGAGGGAAACCTCGGAACGTTAAGGCAACTCTCTAATTGCCCTAATTATGGAATCTCCAAGATTTTCCAGCTGGGATTTCTTTCCATAGTCCTCCCAGTTTTTACTTTGTAAGGCAATATGCAGTTTTTTAATTTATTGCCATAAGTCAAAATGGGCATGAGATTTGCATACATAATTAATTATATGGCACAAAAGGGGAAGCATATATGTCGTGTATCGCTGTAAGAAATGTTTGGCTATTCTCGTCCTGGGTTGTAGCTAAATTATAAAAACATTAAAGTTGAGATGGTTTTTGCAAAGATAAGATGTACAAAAGGAGGGACTGACTCGGATTAGTGGGCGGTCGGCGAGCCTCATGTGCCTATTGGTTTAAAAGGATATTTATGAGTAAGATGGATCGTTGCTAATCAATGTGGTGTATTGACGTAAGAATGTTTAGCTCCTTTTGGCCATGTTTTGACTCCTTTTGGCCATTTCTTTCCTTGGGTTGTCGCTTGTATCGAATTAAGAATCGAGATGATCTTGCACAGACACGATGTAACAGCCAGCACCACGCCGGTGTGCGTAGGAAAGGGGGGACCGATTCGGATTAGTCAAACATGGCCAAATTTATGAGTAAGATAATCGTGGTTCATCAATGCCACAAATTATGTTATCATGTCTGAGTTCTCTATCTTGCATCGGATGGCCAAAATAATTAGTTTAGTTTGGCCATGAGACTAGATTCTTTTCAGATTTTGCCACAGAAATTGGAATTTTTTTTTTTTTTTTTTTTAGATTATGATCATGTTTATTTTATAGAAAATGAATGATTTAGAAAATACTTTCTTAAAAATAATCAATCGTATCACCTGAAATGATTATTAAATGAAAAGTATTTTCATTATTGACATAATTTGTCTAAAGATTTCTGCAGATGATGAAGATATTTTTTAATAATTTATTTTTATAAACAATACAAATGATTATTTTAAAGAAAATATTATACAAATCATTAATTTTTCACAAAACCAAAAGAGCTTGAATTCATTGAAGGACTTAACAGACGCAAGATCCTCCAAGTTCGGATCATCATGTATCAGGGATTATCAATTGCAAACGGACAAAAATCTCTATCAACGATTGAAGATTTTTTGAAGTCATTTTTAAGTTATGATATTATGAACAGGAGACGCGAATAAAAGATGCGCGTGAATAGTAAATACAGCTATTTACGATAGGTGAATTTATCTCTCGAGAGGCTATAAAAAATCCAACTGGAAAGCCCCTTATCGTACCTACCAAATGAAAGGAGAATATATGATATCTTAAGGGAAAAGTATCAAAAAAAGTCAAACCTATTACATTGATGTAAATTCAGTTCTTAATTTTTCAATTGACTAATTTAGTCCTAAACCTTTTAATATTTGTATCAATTTAGTCAATTTAGCCAATTTTGACCGGTCGGCACTAACGTGGATGTCGACCGGACACTGGTGTGGCAATTTTTACGATTTTTTTTTTATGATTTTTTTATTTCCTTTTCTTTTATCCCTCCTTCCTCCTTGATCGTGTTCTTGCGGTGGCGCCACTTGGCAAGGCCACGAAGCCCTCATCGACACCGGCAAGGGTTGCAACCCTCGCCCAAGGTTGCGGGCGGCATACTGGTGATGGCCGCCTTCACCCGCGACCACCAGCACACCGCCGCTGGGTGAGGCCGAGCAAGGGCCGCGACCCTTGCCAACAATTGGGGAGGGCTTAGCGGCCCTCGCCTAGTGGCCGGGCAAAGCCGCTAGGCTAGTGGCCTTGGGAGAGGGCGAGTGAGGGCCATGACCCTCACCGGCGGTAGGCAAGGCTTCGTGGCCCTCGCCGGCCACCATTGGAACAGTCCAAGAAGGAAGAAGGGAGAAAAGAAAAGGAAAAAAAGGAAAAAAAATTAATAATTTTTTAAAAATTATATAATTATCACATCAACGCTCGATCAAAATTGACCAGGATAGACTGAATTGGTATCAATATAAAAAAAATTTAGGATTGAATTGATCTAATTAAAAAGTTTAAGATTAGAATGATATTAATAAGTTTAAGATTTTTTTGATACTTTTCCCGATATCTTAACTTTCCTTCCTCATCCTCAGAGATAAGAGTCTGACGAAAAATCCAAATTTAACTTATATATGCCATCATTCCGGTCAACTTCTTCATCCGTCTCGAACTATGTTAGCTCACATCGAAGTGGTCATCACCCTGAAACTTTAAAAAAGAACCATAATTGAAGGGAACCAGAATTGACCACCGTTTTTTACGCTCGTATCAGGACCATGTTCTCTCGAATGATTCCTGGTCCGCTCGTTCTCCATGATACTCTACAAGCCAACCTAAGATAATAACCATCATCTTCATTTTGCTTATGATGATGCTCTTCACTTCCTGAAGAATAATTGGTTTACATATTTCGATCGAAATATATGTACTAGAATTGATCAAAGGAAAGCAAGAGGAAGACGCGGATTATTCTTGTCGTCCTTTGTTTAGCCTTTGCCATAATTAAGCAAACTTCAAATTAAGGTGGAAATGTGCAAGGTCTTCCATCTAAGAACAACCAAATTTGCAAGCTCTGTAAACTAAGATATGGCTGAAAAGCAAGAACCAAAACTGAAATAATCCTCTCCATATTGTGTAATTCAACGCAGACCCAAAATAAATGTAGTCGAAAAAAGGGTGGAGAAGATCCCGAAATCAATATTTTATGGGCGCGATGATTTCCATCTGGGCACCGAGCTTCTCTTCAGCAGCCTTCTCGGCCTTGACCCTCAGCTTGGTCAACTGCTTCTTCCTCTCATATAAGAGCTGTGATTTCTCCTTCCTCTTTCTCTCGAGTTCCTGCACAAGCCATGAGCAGGACATGAGAGATGTAAATCAAACAGTCACAAGTCACCCATGAATGACAAGCCTGTAAACTCTGCAACGCATGAGACTGAGTCACAGAGGCAGCTTCAGATGAAACACGGCTGGGAAACACAAGGAAAGAAAGACAAACTCATAGAGACCTCTAAGACAGATCAAGGACATAGGTAACTGTGGCATTCAATTATATTTTCCGACCAAATAAAAGATTGATAGATTACAAATTGTCCTAGGCATGACAGCAGGCAAATAACACCTACACAACCATTGAAGAGATAGACAGGAAAAAAATTGTAGCGGAAAGGAAGATCAACATAGAGGGCAACGTTAAGAAGGTGGTGCAATTGTCATAGAAACAGGAGAGCATAGTCAGACTCTATAGAATGCAGCCATCAGAACATCCATGTTCTGTACGATCAGGTAACAGACCCGCAACCAGCCCACGCACAAAAAATATATAATAAGAAATAGTGCTCAATCTCACCTTAATAGTTTCATAGTGATTCCATCCAACTTCAGATGAAAGCCTGCCCAGCAAGCAGTATTTGTGACCAGCCTGGAGCCTCAACACCCTGATCAATGTTAAAAAAGGAAAAGGCAAATGAGATAAGAAATAGTCAAATGTAGATCCATGAATATATATAACATAAGTTAAAAATAGAAGGAGACACACAATGTGCCTGTCAAACAAACTCACTTGAGAGCATCAGGGATGACCATTCTTTTAACCTTGTCATATGGCGGTGGAACACCCTCAAAGGTTTTCAAGCGTGCAAGCGCTGCCGCTCCTCGCTTGGTCTTGTGAGGAATCATCCTGCATTTGGTTAAATTAAGATTGTGCAATTTTGTGAAAAGAAAGGAGAGCTTTTCCAGAAGATAGTAGTCTCAGCTTGAGCAGATACTAAATGTTGACAAACGGAGAGCAAACCAATCAGCCAACTAAATGGAAAACCAATTATCATCCTGTCACTAAGGAATTGAAACATTTGTATATGTAAATAGAAGTACATATGCAAAAAAAAAAAAAGGGAAAAAAATAGATGGGGAAAAGACGAAGGATCATACACATTTCGGACAAAGCCAGACAATATAGGATGGAGACAGTCCCGACTTGTTCTAAAATCAAGTCGATAACACATCACAAAAAGAATGGTCTTTTATCTCATCATTTGCCATTTCGTCCTTGCAAATTTGTCATAACACTCGAGTGTGAATTTGTCAATTTACTCCTAATCCGAGAGAATTAATCCAGGTCCTGTCATGCAGGGCCCTAGTCCCAATGTCCTTGCCAATGAACAACAAGAACGCAACAGGTAGTGACGTTCTCTCACAAGAATAAACAAACACTGATCATCAATTTAGTACAACGACAACAAGACCAATGCGCCCTCCAAATCTAAAAACCACCAAGATCAAACATCAACATTCCCTCTTCCATTCAACTAATACCTTTCCCTCCAATCCCTCAAACTATAAAAACCGAAGCTTTAAGCAACTGAAAAATCAAAATCGAAACTTTACCAAACCGGCGGAACAATCAAACGCGAGAGCGAAAACCCGAGAGAGAGAGAGAGAGAGAGAGAGAGAGAGAGAGAGAGAGATCATGGTCCGTACCCACGGATGGTGCGCCACAGGATCTTGGCGGGGGCCCTGAAGTGGATGGGGCCGTGGGAAGGCTTGGTGTTCATGCGCTTCCTGAGGAACCGCATGTACTTCATCTTCTGCCTCACGAGGCCGCCGGAGAGGCAGATCTCCTCGCACCGCACCACCACCACCCGCTGGCCGTTCAGTAGCTCCTTCGCCAGCACCGACGCCAGCCGCCCCAGCATGTGGTGGCGCCCGTCCACCACCACCCGCTTCGCGCACAACCCCGACCCGGACACCATTTTCTCTCTCTCTCGATGGACTGCCGCGGCGGCGCGAATCCTCTCTCGGCGGCGGTGGGTGTGCAGAGAGGAGGAGAAGAAGACTGAAGAGCTGGACGGCTAGGGTTTTTGAGAACGAGGCGAGTGGAAGCTGGGAAGAAGATAATGGTTGGGCTCGATTTTGGACTGGGCTTTGTGCATCGTCCACCTCGTGGGTGGGCCCAAATGCTTGGGCTTCGACCCACTTCGATTGTTAACGTTGTCTTGTCAGGATTTACCGTGCATTCAACATGGGCTTGGCTTCAGGGTAGGACGGGGACCGATCTGGTTATAGTTCCTAAGATACGTAAGATAGGTTCCGGATTCCAAAAATTGAGGTACTTGTTTCGATGGATAGATTCTCGGATACTTGAAATTCGAAACAAATCTTTGTGTTTTTCTTATTATACATCTTCACGTGATTCTATATCATTCTATGGCGTCCAATGATAAATGTGTAATCTAAAATCACTACACTAATTTTTATTTCCAGCAATATCCGTGACTAAAACTTTTACTTTGTTAATATTTTATGATTTTTGTCTATTTAAATGAGCTGTGATTAGTAGATTGTAGCAAATGAATAGTAATTAGAGATGGTGATTCACTACAATTATTCAACTAAGAATACATAGGTGGAATTTGGGTGAACTTTGGAATCGATCTTAGAACCTATAATAAAATAGGTTCCAAGTTCTTGAGTCTACAAAGTAGGTTCGATGTTCAAAAATTAAAAAACTTGTTCTGGCGGATAGGTTTCACGTTTTACATGAAATTTGTAAAGAACCTAAAACCGCTTACCTTTATCTTTCATCCCAAGACAATAACATGTAAAGAAAATAAAAAAAGAGGCAACCATATTTATCGAAATTCAAAAAATGAATCAGATCAAGATTGAAATGCGTACTAGGCGGGTGGTCATTTTCATTTGTTATACCGCATTGGCCATGTAATCGGTCCATAAAATGCTTCGTAGCACAGAATCAAGGACTTGTTATGCTTGATGAGATTTCTGGACATTCTATTGTTTAAACCAAAAAAAAAAAAAAACTTTATTTATCACATTAACTGGAAGAAAGGAAGGAAAATGTTTATGCCAATGATGATCGGAATACTACTTCCCGTTTATTTATTTGGTCGGCTGCTCCGTGGTATAGATACATGGTGTTCCCAACTTGATTTATGCAATTATATTAGATGTTTCAATTTCAATCCAACTGCAATTAAATATAGAGCACAGAGACTCTACTGTTAAACGATGCGAGATAATTTTAATACTCCACTTGCATGCAGATTGAATTAAGAACGGCACATAAATTTAACCTACATACATAAAACGGCAGAACTTTAATACCATACTAAAAAGTCCAATTCAAAGATATTTTATATATATATATGAGCATATAAATCCCATTGCCAAGCGACATGTAAGATTTTCAACACTTTCGCGTGCAAGCCAAATTGAGAATGGTACATGAAATTTGAGTTACATATCCGGACACAAATGCAAAATTATTAACCTAACTCTAATATCATGTTAAAAATGTTAAAAAGTCTAAACCCCGCGTCCATCCTCAACTAACGGGCATCAAATACACTTTTCAGAAGTCGTGTCGGCACTCTGGTAAACTAGTTAGAAAGCTTCCAACAAAATAGAGAGAAACAAGTATAAGTAGGATATGCAACATAAGAGTTGAGGCAACCCATTGAACAGAGTTTTCGCATGCCAAAGGTTTCTCCTTAAACGGTCATGTCCGCAAGCTAGAAACCATACCAGAAAACATGCATTTTATCAGGTCGTGAAACCATACCGAGATGATCGTATCGCCACCGTGACGGACCTCGAAAGAAACAGTACCAGTCCCGACAGCAATAAGAACTTAAAAACAGGAAAGGACCTAATTATAAACTACATAAATAGGAAGCAATAAAGGTTTTGGCAAATTTTAGATTCTGCGATTGTGCCTAGAGCTTCAGCTCATACAGGAAGCTTCCCACGGTTCCAGCAAATGTCTCGTGAATGCTCTCGGGGAGCAATAAAATGCCCTAAACGTAGTCTCCTAAGATCCACTTCAATGTCTAACTCCCCCAACACCCCAGTAAAAACAGTTGAAAACTAGCCCTTTTTCTTTCTCTGGGGTCTTTGCTACAGAGCTTAAAGCCACGAATTTGCCTGGACCAACACAGATCGATCAAAGACCTTGAACACCTTGCAAGAAGATATGGCTCAATGTCTACAGACCCAGAACCAGAAGCCAGATTTTCCCCAATTCGAGCATTAGATTTGCAAGGTTGTCGTCTTCAACAAAAGCAAGCCAATCACCAAGAAAAGATATAAATCAACATTGCAATCATGAGGTGTACTCGAACGGCTGAGGCGGTTGTGGCTCTTCATCAACCGCCATGGCTGAAGAAGGGGCCTGCTGTCCAGTTGCAGATCCACCGGTATTTGATGCAGTAGAAGATGGTGAATCAGTCAGAGAGAAGACCTCAGGTTCAGTTGGACGCAGGTCTCTCAAAAGAACAAACCCTGAGGGAGCCAACTTCACAGGCACATATCTGCTTTCCTCGAGGAATTTAATAAATTTCTCTTGGGCTGGTACAACCCGCGCAGGGTTGGTCAGTATTTCAAATGAAGGCTCGGGCTCAACTTTCTTTTCTTGGGGACTATCAACCTGCAGCGACATTACAGGATGCATTATTTTATCACATCAGAAGTCTAAGAAGAAATTAAAAGCAAGCCATGCCCCTCATCTAACCCAGATCAAATTTGAACAACTTGAGTCATATTAAGAGAATACTGAGAATGAACCATGGACTAAATTAGGGAGACACTTCATTCGAGAAGCCTGTCTATTGCTCTGACTAAAGTACAGCGCTTAGATAGATTCTTGAACTGTCTGTGTTCAAAATCTCACAATTTACTACCTTTGCCAAAATGCAACGTGTGAGAATCAATACACAATCGTGATGCTCTTATTATAACAGAAACATGACTGAACTAACTAGCAGAAGAAGCTTGTACCTGCATAGAATCTCCGTCCTTCTCACTAACTGATTTTCCTTTCCCAGCATTTGAACCAGCAGAAGTTGCCTCTGCCCCAGATGATTTTTCAGCATTGGCTTTTTGCTCAGCTTCTTTCTTAGCCCTAGCTTTGGCCTTGGCTGACGTTGATAAGACTGCAGTTGGTAGCTTTACAGCAGAGGTAGTCGTAGGCACGGTAGTAGGCTTTGGATATTCAAAAAGGGAAGGTTTTGCATGTGATAAAAACTCAAACCTTGGAACTTTTAGGTCATAACTCAGTCCAACAAATGCTGTAGGAGAAAATGCCAGGCTAATGAAATAGATAAGGGGATACCAGTACCAAAACTGGCTAAACACCGCAAGTCCAACAACTGCTGTGACTTTATCATGCTTTGTCTTAGAAAGCAACCTAATTGTAACATTTCTTCCACCAGCATCAAGAATTCCAGAGGCCAAAATAGCTCCCATCTTGCTCATGGTATCTTCATGCTTATCCAAAATAATTTTTTCCAATTGCCGCCTACATGTCAATTCAAATATGAATAATGCAATTATAAATGACGCAACGGAATAAGACAACAGTCATTTATTCTGTTTAGAATAGATTATACAATACCTGAAAGCTCCAACACGAGAATCACTCGCTTCACTTGTCTGGACCATGACCATGGCCATGGCAATGAGAGCACCTTGACGAACAAAATCAACGACATCTGATGTCAGAGGCTCCAGCAAAGATATAGCCTCGCTTAGGCCAGTCCCCGCACAGGATATGCCCACGGCAAGAGCCGCACCATATCGAACATGTGGATTATAAGATTCAGACAGCAGTGAAACAATTCTGGGAGTCTGCATACATAGTCCGATCCAGAGTCAAAATCACAATGTTTGATAAAATCCTTCAAAAAAGGAAAAATGAAAACAACAGAAAAGAATAGAGGAAAGAGAAAACTCATTGCTGAAGAACAATTTAATCCATGAACAATCAGATCAGACTGGGCAAGCCAGATTCGAACTGGAATATACTTGCCAGCCAGAAAAGGGAAGGAGAAGAACCAACCTGTTCTGGCTCTGAGTAAAGCACAAACCCAAGGGCTAGAACTGCAGTCCTCCTAACATCGTCACTCACGTCTGACACGGCAAAGTGTAGCAGTTGACGGATGGCTTTGTTATTTGCTGTACCCCTGTACGCCAGGGCCAGTGCATACATACCACCATAACGAATAATAGGATCCTGATCCCGAGTCATTTGCTCGATTAGTGTATCTGCTTCCTCTTCCCTTCCGTAAACCATGAGGGCGATACCTAATGCTAATCCCCTGGAACAGGAGAATCCAGTGAACAATAGAGAATAAAATAGCTCAAGCAAGAAATGGGCTAAACTCCTCCAATTTTACCTAATGATCTTCTCGTGTTGTGTCTCATGGGCATAGGCAAGCATCTCACTTGCCTTCTCACTTGCAGTTCCCACCATGAGCAAACCCATACTGATACCTGCAGCTTCACCAGCAACAGCACTGTCTGTATATAGGGCACTTTTGATGTCATCATATATATCCTCATCAGCGGTTCCCAGAGCAGCCAATCCAAGACCTAAACATGCTCCGTGTTGTATGACCTGGATAATAAAAATGCAAGTGAGCATTTGTGAAAACAACCATTCCAGATTGCTGTCATTCATTTTATAGACTTAGCACCTCCACATTAGTACTGCGCAGGCTATCACGCAAGAATTGCTTGATGCCCTCTCCGTGGTTTGCATGAATGAGACCTAGTGCATAGAGGGCACCACCCTCGGAGTATGGACTGCCTCCACCACCAGCCCCTCCTTGGGGTAAGTAAGGAGCCATTAATGACCTCCCCTGCTGTAAGTGACCTCTGTGAATAACACCTAGGCCTGCCGTAGCACTAAATTTAGCCCAATTGGTGGCTCTGCTCAACCAATCCTGAAGAAGTGTTGTAGCAAAGCTCAGCGATCTTAATTAGAAAGCTAAAAAAATCCATGGAAACATTTGAAGAATAGATGGTCTGCCTTACCAGATTTTCCCTCAGGAAAGTGTCCACAGTTGTACCAGCATGCATAATTGCATTAGCATATATGGTCGCACTGTGGCAAACACTGTTTCTCATCTCAACAGATTGCTTAATTGTCTTCAGAATAAGCAGATCCGATCTACATAAATTATAAATCAGAAGCATAAGATTCCAAATAGTATTATAAATCGAATAGAAATCAATAAGGACTAAAATGATGAAGAAGAAGAAGAAGAAGAAGAAGATGATGATGACAAAGAAGAAAGGCTAGTAGTCATACTTATTATGACTGTAGAGAAATTGCAAGGTCAACTGAATTGATGTTTCTCCAGACAAAATTCCCCTGATTTTCTTAAGCCTCTCAGCATATATGCCTTCACTTGGATCAACTTGTTGAACAGTTGCATCAGAAGTATGAGACCCATCAGTCATAGCAACATCCTCTGACGCAGCAGGACTCTCATTTTGAGAAGTATCTGCTTCGTTATGTCCTGGTTGTCCAGATTCCTGAGGGCGAGAAGTTGAAACTGACAGACGATCTCTTACATTTAACAGAAAAGCTTGGTGCTCATTCTCCACAAGATCAAAGGCTATTTGAAATGCGAGCAAAGCATCATCCTTATTAGATCTCAGGAGTTTTTCCAATATCCGCGCAACTTCCTCAGGTTCATCCAAGAACATTAGGCACTGGCAAATGCTCAAATAGTCGGGAGAAGGCAGAATTTGATATACGTTCACAAGAAGACGAAGAACCTGAAGTGTAAACCAGGGTCAAACAATGTGCCAAGTCCATCCTCCAATAATTTTGCATATTTCATTTTGCATCAGATCTATTTTCATGACAATAGAAATATTTGTCCTACAATAGACATATTTGTCCTCGCATTCAATTTGATGACTTAAAAATTCAACAAATTACCACACTGATAGAAAATTTATGACAAAAGGGGAAAAGAATGATTGGAGAGCATATCAAAGAAAAGCTATAAGAGAAGCAGACTTATAACTTGGATCTTGTTAACAAGAACCCCTCAGGCATTTGTTAACCATAATTAGAAAAAAAAAGGTTTTGATTTCCAATACATTGATCACACATAACATTAGCAAGACTACATCAGAAATCAGACTTTCTTTAATGGGTGTTTAACAAGTGGGCCCAACACTTGTTAACAAAATCCTAAAACCATTAGTTACAGAGAGAGAGAAAGAGAGAGAGATTGCTGGCTAAAGATGATGTAGAACTCACAGAAATTGTAAAAAGTGGCTAAGGAATTGATTCTAAAGAAACACTGGGTGAAGATTTAACTATTTCCTCTCCAAGCAAGAAGAGTAGGAGCAATAGCAAAACCAGGATAAAATTCTTCCAGCCCATTCCAAGAAACTTCAACATGAAGGCTAAAGAAATTTTGGAAAACCATTTCATGTTAAATGAATCCAATTCACACTCGAAAAAATGAAAACACATACAGAACACAGAATTTGGAAAACCTAAGCCCTAGTAGAAAAGATTATAATTATAAAGAAATTGGTCACTGTTTAAATCTTAACCAATATCAAGTGCCTATTAGACTGTAGACCTAAATGTTTCAGTCAAGGATTCCAGTGATCCTGTCATCTCAGAAACTGTATTTTTAGAGATAACCGAAAATAAAACCCTTACCTCATGACGATATTCTCTGCGATAAACGAAGGAATGAGAGATATTGATACAATAAGAAAGAGATCCATGCACGTTTTCACTCCTTGTAATTGCTTCTTCTAGTTTGTCCAATCTTCGGCATTCAATTGCAATACCCATGGCTTGTTGGTACTTTCCATCATTGATACACCTAAATCAAGTAATTGTAAGAAGGCCACAGCAAGAAAAATCGTCATCAAATCAACAAAGGCATTGCATAGCATCATACTTATTAAGCATTCTCTCCACTATAGCCTCCAGCCGAGGATCCACTTCAGCTGCTTCTCTATTTGCTTCTGCCGCCTGAGTCTTAAGGCTTGCATATTCATCAATAGCTTTGGCTGAAAGTAAAATTAAAAAGGGGATCAAGTAAGTTCCAAATCTTGATCCAAAGGACCAAAGCACAACCACCAGAATAGCTGGAAAATAAACCAACAGGATGGTCACACGCATGAATAAAGTTGTTGGTGCTGCTCCCCCCCCCCCCAAAAAAAAAAAAAAAAAAAAAACCACGCCAACCAACTAATTAAAAAACAAAAACACAAGCTAAGGTTGCTATTCTTACATAGCAAAGTGTGAACATAATCGGAGTCATCCGAAACGTCAAACAGAGAATCAGCTCCAAGTGCATAAGACAGTGAATCATTAAGGTCGCCCAAATAGTAGAAAACCTGAAAAGAAAAAATATAGACAGGAAACAGTGGAGACACATCAAGAAAAGATCAGAACTAAAAACTCCAGATTCCAAAATCAAAGGCAAGGGAGGCTACAAGAATGCAGGAATTTGTAAGGTCAAACAATATGCACCAAAAAACATGGATTCAGATGAGGACAAGCCGACATCACCAGCAGATCCATGTCAAGAGAACACCAAAATCAAATGCAGATTCTAAAATCTAAACTAAGTGAACCTATTGGATTGCAGTAATTGTCATATTGATTCACGTGCATCAATAGGACATGCGCTCATCAACATAGATTTTGTGGGCATGATATTCCAAATGTTACAAGGAAGCTTGCAAGGACAAGGAGAACATAAGTTTAAATTGAAACATAATATATGCTACTCGAGCACATCTTCAAACTTAACTTGCCCTGAAGATTATGAAACTCTATCAGGACAATGTACAGACGCAAACATAAACTGAATAAAAAACCACAACTATGTAATAATTCAAAAAGAGAACGACCAAACAACCCATAAATACGTCGCAGGCAATTTACAGGTTGGCAGCTTTTAGAATAGCGTCGACGAAATCATTCAATGGCAAGGGGTAAATTCATGCAGCAATAAGTGAGTATAAAGATATGAGCCTTTGAGAGACTTTATGAAGGCCTCCTTTAGTCTGTATAATATTAAATGTTGATCACAAGGAATCCAAAACCACAACCAACTTTAGATAAAATAGATGGCTCTCAGCAGAAAATGCTTGAGTAATATCTGCAGTGACAGCTGCCACATATTACTAAGCATCCACAAAGTACCTATATCATATGATAAATGAAAAACACTGAAGCATCTAAGTTATGACGATGCACAAACTGCTCTGATTTATAGAACACAAAGAAGTAATCAAGACAACAGCTAACGACAGAGACACAATCCAGACTGACCAAAAAGAATCACGCAAGGAAGTAATCATGTAATGAAGTGGAGGGTTGAATAGAGCTATCACCTTTGAGACAAGCAGTGCTGCAAGTTGCCTCTGATGCTGATCAAACTTTTCGTCTTCATAAAGACTCTCTCTGAAGAGAAATTATCATAAGAGAATAATCGATCAAATCAACTAGAAACTTTTATAAAGTTGAACATAGCATTGTCAGATCACAACGGTTTTCCTGAACCAGTCTAGCTTGTATGCAAATCGCAAATCATCCCTCCTCAACCAAATTGTACAGTTAAATTAGAAGCACTTCAAGTTTGGAGTGTTCCTCAATGTCTAAAAGGGACAGAGGTTGCATTTAAGCAGTTAAACACACCCTCTAGGAAAAATAATTCCAAAGCAAAATGCAGACTCTGTAAACACCACCTCTAGTGCTCAATATGAAGGTGCCGGAATAACTGCAATAATGGTAAACTCGTGATTGATGCCAGTAATAAAAGGTGTGGATCACCAATTCCAGCCAAACACCTCATTCGTTGCTCCCAGAAGACTTCTGCATGCGCTTAAATTTGTTCAAAGACAAAAAAATCCCGTTGACTCTTATTAATCCCATAATCCTCAATCTTGCTTCCAAACATCGAATCCCCAATTTTATCTCAATCTAAAATCCTCCACCCATCGTGGAAAAAGATACAAAATTCAACAAGGGTATGCAAATGCAACAACCATAAACCTTAAAAGATACAAAATTCAACAAGGGTATGCAAATGCAGCAACCAAAAACCTTACTCACATTCCCCAAATTCACTACTCCAAAAACCAACAAAGGAGTAAATCAGTAAACAAGAAGCTACCGCCACTGCTCACCTCAGTTCAGCATCCCATTTTCACCTGAAGAGAACAACAACACCCCCCAAAAAAAAAAAAAACCCATATTCCATCTCAAAATGATATCTTTTTCGTTGTTTCAGCCAAGCAGCTCAGAACCCGCAGAAACCCAAAAACCCACCAATCCAACCAGAGGCGAATCAACCTAAACCGCATCGAAGCTGAAAGAGAAACTCAAGGGAAGGAAGGTTCCGACTCACATCATGGGGACGTTGGTGGAGATCTCGGGCCAGTAGTAGTCGACGCACATGTTGAGGTTGGAGAGGGCGTGGAGCTTCAGCCGCGGGTGGTCCTCGGTCAGCATCGCCAGCAGCCCCCCGGCGGAGCTCACCATCGTCGCCACCGCCATTGCTTCGCGACCCGAGCTTAGGGGCCTCTTCCTCGTCCGATTCGGATCCCTCGAGTACGATCCCGGACGGCAATCGGGATCGCGATTTGGGGGTTCCTAGCCGAGAGATTTTTCGAATTCGAACCCTAATTCCCAGACAGCGAGAGCGAGAGAGAGAGAGAGAGAGAAAGGGAGGAATTTGGTTGCTTCCTGAGATGGATTTTGGCTTTGGGAAACTCCTGCCTTTTCCTCCAAGCCAGCTCCAAGTAGAGTGACCCAATCGACTAGGAATTTAACTAAATCATCAGATATTAGGGCTAAAGTGATTTAATTATGTACAAATATCTATTTACTAATAACAAAATAAAATTTTCATTTTATAAAATACACTTACAGACATGATTTTTTCGTAATTTTTTGTTCTCTCGGCAGTTGCTAATTACAAAGAAAAATACAAATTATTTTGCATCGCACACATGGAGATTATGCGTCTGTCTTGTACCTAAATGAAACTGCTTTGGTTATTAACAAAATTTCTTTAGATAATTAATGATGTAACATGTTGACCATTATTGACATTTAAAGACGATATCTATCTGGTTTCACAAAATAAAGTATTATTAATTTAACTTCTCATCAACTAATACGAAGCGATAATTTGTTATCACATCTTGTACATTTTCAAAATCTCATGGTTTAAATGATCTTACAATACATGACTTTTCACTCATTATATAGTCAATGTAAATTCAAGATAACCATATTTTTTTTTAACTAAATTTCATGTACTTTTAAGGAAAATAAAATTAATGCAAATGTGTGTTCCCATACTACATGCTTTATATTAATAAAGATAAACGAACGGTTTATTATTGATTATCATGTGAACTTGTAAATTCTTTATCTAGTCGTTTAAGGTACTAATTCAGCCATTCATTTAAATGAATCAACTTTTAAAATTATAATTACTCCAAATCATACAAGGCATATATTTTAACATTTTTAGAATTTCAAATTCTGCAATTTTTACAATGTCGAAAATTTGACTCTTCCCAAAGTTTCAAAGAATTATAAAACAAGTTATCTAAAGCAAGAAATTTTTTTTGCTTTTAGCTAATCTCAAACAGGGCTCGTAAATTATTCTTATTATTTTTCCTTAATTATTTAAATATTTCCCAATTTTTTTTATAAAAAACCTATGATAAATCTATTTGTTAGTCAAAGTACATAAACAAGAATGAGGTCAGTGTAACTTTGCTTTTACTTGTAACATTAGCAAAAGTGCTATAATTTTCGCATAATACTCATTTAATTTTTTTCATTTATTTGAGTGCCATAAATTTGAAAAATTGGTCACTTGATTGCTATCGACAATTTACCTTATCAGAAAATTTGTCGTCTTACATGGTTTTTGTGGCGCTAACATGAACAATTTTTTTAATGATATTTTTAATTTTTAATTATTTTTTAAATTTTTATTTTTTGGCCTTTTTTAAGGGCCCTCGTTGGTTGTGAAGGCCCTAAGCAAGGCCATCGCAGCCTTGCCCATGGTCGCCCAAATCTTACAAAAGTCACCGGTGACCCTTTATGGCTTTAAAAAAAGAAAAAGAAAAAGAAAAATAATCATTAAAATTAAAAATAAATAATTAAAATAATTAGTGATAAGTGAAATGAAAGTCCTAAAACTTTTCATAAAAGTGTAATTGAGTTTTAAAACTTTAAAAAGTGTAATTAATTCCCGAAACTTGTCATAAATGTGTAATTGAGTTCTAAAATTTTTAAAAAGTACAATCGAGTTCCAAAATTTATCAAATTGATATAATTTATGTTATTTTATCGATTGCACTTTTTAAAAATTTTAAAATTTAATTACACTTTTGTGATAAATTTTAGGATTTTATTTGACATTTTAAAAGTTTTAGGATTCAATCGAATTTTCAATGACAATTTTTAATATTTGATTATTCTTTTTAGAAGTTTGAAAATTTAATTACATTTTTTTGATAAATTTTAATATTTCCAAGGTGGGGTTCAAACCCCCACCTTCTCGAGGAATGGGGTGGGGACGCGCAGTTTCGGGAGTGGGTTTCGACTCCTACGCCCGCAAAGAGCAGAAAAGTCGAGAGTGAGTGTAGAGTAGGTATAAAGTAGGACTGACAAAAAAAAAATATGTACTTATTCCGAATAATTATACAACATGATTTGACGGAAGTGACAGGTCGTTGCGCTTTTCTTCTCCCTTTACCTTTTGGTGTTTTGGTTTTCTCTCTGATGTGGAGATCAAGAGTTTGTGCTGAAGGGGCTTTACGTTGAATTGCAGCTTGAAGAACTGACGTATTATCATAGTTAGAAAGCCAAAAAAATGCATAACGCCACCACAAAATGACAACCAAGCGCATGAATCCACCTAAATACTCCATTGCATTACTTCACCTGAAGACCTCGCCGAATATAAAGGGAGTTGAGGGAAAACCCAATGATAACGTGTAAAGTGAGGAAGTTCAGTTCAGTGTGTCTATTTGTTTATGTGCAATTGCTGCGCTAGACTCGTTTTCAGATGGGTCGGGATGCTCTGCACTTAGAGCGGGTAAAGGAGCTTCCCTGAAAACGGAAGAGCAAAACATGCATACTTTGGCGGCATTTTTGTTATATGTTCATCGACCTATGTACGGAACTAAATTGTCGTGACAGAGCATGAATTTTGCATGCGTATGTGGTATGTACAATGTTAGCAGCATCAATTGAGAGGATGAAATCACTAAATTAATGTCTCAAACGAACAATATGTCTGTAGTCTCTCTCGAACATCATAATCTCGTTTATGCCAAATTCACTTAGACTAGGCTGTTTTTGAGTCATTCCCTTTGTAGGATTCTGCAAGATCTCTGTCTTTCCTACTGCATCTGCATTGATGAGAGGCTTTGCGCAAATCAGCAAACCAGGGCATGTGCTTCTCCCCTTTTTGCCCTGAAAAATGATGTTCATTTTCAGTCAGTTTTCTGAAATTTGATCCATCAAATATACTCTGTATCAGAGCAGCAAGCAATGCAATGCAAAGTTGACATTGCACTCTCGGAAAAATAGTTCTCCGGGATTAGGTCATTCTCTTCAAAACTTGTCCTAATTTGTGGAACTACGAGACATTTTGTTAGGCAAGGGTTCACCTTATTCGTGTATGTTGCGGTGACAGGTTTAGGATGGGATCACGTTCCTGGAAGACAATCCTGGCACTGATGAAGCTTTGTTGTTGACTTGTTAGCACACAGGTAATGTTTTTCAAATGTTCTTAGTTGAAACTAAACCATATGAGGCCTGTTGGATGTATGCCATAAAACTAGTTACATATTAGGGATTTTTGCCCTAGTGGCCACCTTTCACCGTGAAAGGGGGAGGTGAGAGGTTCAAATCCCCACATTTTCAAGGGGGTTGGGGTGGGGATGAGTAAGTTTCAAGAGTGGGTTTCGACTCCCACACCCTGCACGAGACAGGGCATAACTCTGAGTATGAGTGTTAGAGTAGGAATAAAGTAGAATTGACAAAAAAAAGAGTTATACTATCATTATTATTTAATTAATGGTAGTGACGTATTTATTCATTTGTCCAATTATTTTATATTTACGAATGATTCTATAAGATTAGTTGTAACTAGACCTATTTTTGAGATATTAAAAATATATGTGACGGGCTCATAATTAGACTGAATCTTTAAATCGTTTCAGGTCAATGGATTATCGAGTGGATATTAATAATCCTAAGCCTCCCTGCAACTTGCGTCGCAGGGGTTTCGAACTCCAGACTTCTTAGCGAAAGGAAGCCTGAAGCCTATCCAGCGGAGCCACCACGGCGGGTGGTGTCAATGTCTAATTGTTTATACTTTGGTCTTGTGTAAATAATCCTTAGACCTGAGACATAGTGTTAACTTGTGTGTCGAACAACTATGGTTCACAGGTGCACGTAATGCTGGGTCGTAGATCCATCTTTATACCCAATGGTCATAGTTTATTCATATACAGAGTTGTATATGTACGCAATATGGAACTTGTATCCTTGTTACATGCAAGGTATAGTAATGATGTAATATACAATCTAATTATGACACTACATTAAAAACCTCGGTCGGGATTATAATTGAGAATAAATTATTTATGTCTCGAATAAAATGCACATCAATTAGATTTGTGCATATAATCGAATTGGTGACTTGATAAATATTTCATGATTTTTGTTCAACTGGGACATAGAAAGACAGAATGATTGAATTACATTATAGCCAAAACTAGTAGGTTCATTATGTTCTTAAAACATTCACACTATCTGGGTAGTCATGACATATTGCTAGATGTCAATTATGGCTTGTAAAACCCAAAGATTGATCAGGGCAATTAATCTTTTGGAAGTACTAATATGTTAGTACAAGTCTTACTACCAACTTAGTGATGAACCTAGGATGTTACACACCATAAACAATTAGGATAACATGGAACAAGAGAGAGATATAATGTTGCAAATATGTTTACAATTACCGCAATTGAATTGAGTCAACCTGAAATTAAATTAAATGAGATTTAATTTAATTTGTATTATAGTCATGAGCCTGCGTGCATATGATGCACACGCATGCCCAGAGTAAATATATGTTAATGTACTCCAAATGTACACATAAAAATTATGTCATTTTTATTTTTTAAGGGGATTGATTAATAAATATTTATTCATTTAATTAATTAGTTAACCAATGTGCAAATGGTCAGCAATGACAATCTGCAATGCACATCATATGTGCATATTTTAATAATAATTATTATAAAAAAATTAAAATTAGGAAGCATCGTGCAATCGTGCGTGACGATTAGCAACAGTTGCTGATCGTCCCACGATCAGCCACCGTTGCTAATTCAAGAGAGTTTTTTAAAATGCCGCTTAAAGAGAGATAAGCAATGGTTGCTAAAATATAGAGAGAAAAAGGCGTGCATGTTCTTGTGTGTTGGTACACGAGAAAGAAGAGGGATTCGTTCTCATTCGGGCTCTGGCTAAAATCATCAAGGATATGGAGGATTGTCTCCACGAGATTGCTAGCATGATTATAGTGGTGATTATCCAAAAATTCTCTCTTCCATTCAACGTCCATTGGTGATATGTCTGAACTAGAGATTCGACGTTTGTAGGGCTCGAATTGAAGAACATCCGAACCAATTTGTTTAAACGCGCTTCGAGAGGTAATTCGTTTAACTCCATTTTATATTCAGATTTTTTATTAGAACACACAAATAACGCCTTTGAAGAATCATTTATAGAAATATATCATCGTTGTTTCCGCTGTATTTATGTTAATTTTGCCTATATATGATTCATGAAACCCCAGTGGCCTCCCCTTTATTAGAAAGCCCGATACTCAGTCCTGTCCAAAGATCTTTGAATGAAATGACTCCATTTTTTGCTTATCTTGAACGTGGATCCTAACAAATCGGAAAATTATGGAGACACCAGTCGCAGCAGCAGCACCATTGTGACCGTGGACGAGGGTGACCAAGTTGGGGACATCAACTCGTCGACCATCCTGGCAAAAAAAGCTAGACCATATGCGCATCCGTGGCTCCTCAGGTTCCTCATTCCCCTCGCAATCCTGGGTCTAGCTATTGGTATCAGTTTCTTCGCCAGATTGAACTAAAGTTCAAAGGAATTATATGATGTCAAACTTCAAGTTGAAGGAATAGGAAATGAGCTCAAAATCCAATTCCTTTTAGTAATCTGAAGGATCTTGATATCTGAATTGATAATACCAGAAATGTCGAGTTTAGAGCAAGTTCGCAATTTCTCTCATCGAAGTGACATAATTCTATCTTTGCATTGAACCATCTCATTGAAAAGATAAAAGGCTTGATCTAATGATAACTTTGAAAAGATAAGCTTAAAAATCTATTAATGAAGTATGGAGAAATTTCAAAAGACTATAACGCAAGCTAAAGAAATGACCTTGTTGTGTTTTATTTGGTTGGAAGGAATGCCCTGTCCTTCCAACTCGCCTGGCTGCAAAGTTTGTGGTGAAGCACTAGTGAGAGGAGGATTCATGATTTTAACCGTTTTTTTTTGCCACTAAAACTGAATTATCAAATTAATAAACCAATAACAACCAAAGATAATTAGTACGATATAAATTAGTATTTTGATTAAATTTGAACAATATAATTATTAGTTATTATGATTGATTGTACAGAGTATTAGATTGTGAACTAATCTATAGTTATAAGTAAAAATTTATTCTGGGTTGCCGAATTAGTTATGAAGATCAATAACTTAATTACGAATGGAGACCTAATTAAATATATAATAGATATTATATTAAAAAATATTTGGTTATATCAAATATTGTAAAACTAGAATTTATATCAAATATTGTAAAACTATTGATTCTATTGTTCTTTTTGTGGACTTATAAAATAATTCAATGCAACAAATTAATACCACTTTAAATGACTTTTTATTTTCGCCACTTTTATAGTATAATGCTGGGTGAATTTTTCATAGCACAATTATAATAATATTTTCTTTTTTAAACTAAATTTTGGGTTAGATTTATCGGTGCCCTCATTTCATTCCAATTTGCTGTCGAGCATGGAACATAATACATGAACTGGCAAAACCTCATCCCTCACTAAAAACTTCTTATTCAACGAAAATATTTTGATGAAAGTCATTTTTCAAAGAAACTTATTATTTTTAATTTATTTAGTGATTTAGAGAAAGTGAATTCCTTCTTACTAAAAGGAAAATTCATTTTCCGCAATACAAGCTTGTTTATAGTTTATGAAAAACGCTGTAGATCAATTAGTATTGTATCATCCAACTACTGAAACATAGGGAAACAATTTTCTAGACACATTTTTTCTTCAAACAAATAGACCCGGATAAAGACAAATGCATATTCAAAATAAGCTCAACGTAGGTCGTAATAACTTTTCTGGAGGTCTTATGTTTCTGTAGCCTTGTTTTGTTGCTACCAATTTAGGGGTCCACCTTGCCTTTCCCTTTTACTTAATAGTATAATATGGGAATAGAGATTCTATGATGGAAAGACGGTAAAAAAAATAGGAAAGCTCATAAAAGAATCTAGAATGCGAAATAGGAAAGGATAGAAAGATTAAGAGGCTGTTTGGTAACCATCCAAACAATACTCGATTCTGATTTTTTGTTCTCGGGAGTAGTTATGGAATAAAATCACGTTTGGAAAAATTTTTGATCCTGGGAATAAATTTTTATTTTTTTGTTCTCGGAAGTAGATTTAGAACATAATTAAGAATGAAAAAAAAAAAGTTGATTCTTGTTCCGGGAACAAATCTAATAATCAAAATCAACTCTTCTTCTTCTTCTTCATCGACCGCCATCTCGCGGTTGTTGTCTGCCATCGTTCGCCACTATCTATCGATGTTTACCGTTGATCGCGACAGCTAGTTCGACAAGTTCGCCAAGCCAGGGCGAGGTCTCGCGAGTTTGCGGAGGTAACTCAACCATCGGCGAGGCTCGCCTAGCCACCGACAGGGTTGGGTGAGCCTCGCGATCTAGCGAGGTCGAGCCACCGGCCCACCTAGCCACGGTGAGGCTCGCCTAGCCCTGTTGGTGGCCAGACGGGCCTCGTCCAGCCCCGGTGAGGTCGGCCTGGCGACCGGTGAGTTTCGGTTGATGAGGACTAGTCTCGCCAAGGGCCGACGACGCTCTGGTGAGGTCACTAGCCCTCGACCAGCCACTTGAAGAAGAAGAAGAAGAATAGGGGAGAAAGGAAAAAAAAGAAAAAAAAGGAAAATATTATTTAAAAATTAAAAGAAATTGATGTATAACAAAACTAATGAGCATGGTATCAAACGCAATTCTATTTCCGAATAAAAAATTTTGAATAGTTACCAAACGGTTCAAAATGCTTAAAAATCATTTTTAAAAATAAAATAAAAAAGAATTATTTATGATTATAATCTTTTTTCAGTAACAAAATCGTTATCAAATTCACTTTATGAAATGAGTTACCATACCAACACACCTACTACTGTCGACACTGCATTCAATGAGCACAATTCAACCTAGCCTCCACCTACCCACCAGCACCACCTACCATGGATGGCTTCAATGACCTTGCCGCAAAAGAAGAAAAGAAAATCTTATCTACGAATACCGTCCAGACATTTGTTGAACATGCCCATTGAGAAAATATTCAATTCCCAAAATACTAATCGTGCATGTTACGAAGATTAAGAAAATAAAAAATATATTGGACCACGTAGTGTTTAGCTTTTGTTAACGGGTGTATGAAAAAACTCATTAATTACCTAAACAAAAAAAGTTTTGTCATCTTCGAAAGGACTAATTTGACTAATTTTCATAGGCAATGCAGAAAGAAATGGAAATATGATATTACCGCCTACGGTGGCGCAGTTGATTTCGGGCTCTCCTCCCTCTACGGAGGGGAGGAGTTCGAATTCTAGAAGCGTTGTGTTCGCGCTACTAAAATGTGACTGGGATCGTGATGATGGCTCAGTTCGCCCCGAATTTACGTCTAGGCTGTCGGCTGACGGTGATTTCCGGGTCAAAAAAAAAAAGAAAATATGATTGTTATTTTGCTACATAATTTACATTTCAGGAAAATGAAAGAAAGAAAGTGACAGCTAATGATGTAATAAAAGTCTATATCTGCGCCCGCGCCCGCGCCCAATGGAGGAAGAAAAGGGAAAAATTGGAACTTTGACAATGCAAGTTCAATAAGGTAATAAGGTCTTCTCTCTCCTCTGTCTTCTCTCTCTGGCCGGCTTCTTTGGTCCGGAATCGTGTGCTCCTGTCATACCCACCATCGCAGCGAGCACGCTCTTGACTTGGTGAGAGCCCACAGTCTGATCGGCCAAGTCGGTGAATTTAAAGCCTGTACCTTTCCCACAGGTTGAACACCCTGCAGAGCCCAAAACCCACAGAAGCAGAAGCAGCAGCAGAAGAAAGAAGGAAGGAGGAGGAAGGAGGAAGAAATCGAGATGGGCGAGGCTAAGAAGGTCTTCACTTTGGCTGAAGTGTCCGAGCACAACAATTCCAAGGACTGCTGGATCGTAATTGGTGGAAAAGTTAGCTCCTTTTCTTTTTTCTAGCCTCCTTGCTCTGTGTGGTTTTTGTTCCTTGTCGTTGGTTCCCTTTTCGCATCCATCTTTTCACTTTTCCCCTTCATCAATCGACTTTCAAGAGATGGTCAATGCCAAAAGCGGCAGATGGATAAAGTTGAATGCAGGGTTTTTGTCCTGATTCTTTGTGGCCTTTGGGTTCTTTGATCAGTTGCTTTGCCAATGTGCTTTTTCTGCATTTGGATCTTGCAACCCAAGAAAATTGTTTGTTGTGTCGCCTCCCAAATTTAGGCGATCTGGGTGTCCTTGATTATATATCAAGGTTCGGACTTAAGGTTAGGGGAAAAGAAGTAGGTGGTCTCCTTTGTTTGATTTCTGTCTGAAATGGCTTTTATGAAGTTTTCTTTTTGTCATTGGGATCGATTAATGTAAGGATCCGGCTTTTGATCTTCGAATTCTATGACTCAAGTGAACTCGCCATCTTCTCTGATCACTCCGGGCCTAGTGTTGCCGATTCAGGTAGTGGTTTGAAAAGTCTGAAAAGTTTTAATTGCCCCCATCCATCAGCAACTGCTCGTTGTAGAGGTTTATCAACTTACATTTGTATAACCTGTTCGAAACAGCTTTATGGGTCGAATATCTGCTTTAGGCTTTTGCTCTGGGTTTTCTCCATGATGTGGCTATGAATATTCTGTAAATGTTGGTGGGGTTTCTGTTGAGTTACCAATTTTGAGCACTAGTAAGCCATGGTAAGCTGTAAGGGTTGTCATAATATGGAAGCTGAAAGTGCAACCAAAACCACATAGTTACAACTCATTAGTTTTGTATGAGAGAAAGCTTGATCACACCTCCAATTAAGCCCGTAGTCGATGAACAACTTCGGTCCTTGATTCTTTTTGAGGAAAATAAGGAAAACCCAGTTGTTATGTCTAAAACGGGAACTTTGGTTTCAATTGTATGTGGGCGTGTTTCTGTGCTAGAGACACATTTTTGGCATATTGGATAGGCGCTAGACACATTTTTAGCATATTAGGTAGGCAGATTATTTTGATCAATCAAAAAAAGAAAGAAAATATTTTTTAGTGGTATAGAATAGGACTTGAGGGGTTTGATGTACCTGACTTCAGTTAGCATCAGGTGCTTAGTAATTTTATCCTTGTTGCATTCCATGGTTAGACCCTGCTCCGCAACTTGAGCACTAAAAAGAGCTTAGCTGATAATTGAAAGGCGACAATTGCTTAATTTGGCTTATAAGATTCACTTTTCACATGTGTAAATAAATGTTTTGTCAAAGCAGGAATATCTGTATCCATTGAAAAGATGAAATCATGAACCGATTGTGTCTAGTATGCAATACGTGCCCATGATCTCTTGAACAAACTACTTGTTTCGTTTAGTTGTTGGGGTCAGACATTTATGCCAAATTCACTTGGCTATTATTGGTTATTGTATTTCTAAGAGTCTGCAAGGTCCCTCATGACTTATGTCTTACAGTAGGTCTAGTAGCTGCCCCCTTGCA
Source organism: Eucalyptus erythrocorys (assembly GCA_014182555.1). Lineage (NCBI taxonomy): Eukaryota > Viridiplantae > Streptophyta > Magnoliopsida > Myrtales > Myrtaceae > Eucalyptus > Eucalyptus erythrocorys. The sequence continues at coordinate 4,406,590 of CM024604.1, forward strand.
TCTGCAATGCTCTGGATGCCTTTTTTCATTTGAAGGTATTGATGAGACACTTTGCACAATGGTAACCATCAAAATGTATTCTTTGGATTTCCCATGTCTCTAGACACTGATTGAATTAATACAGTCTGTCCGCAATTGATTCCTCGGAAGATCTATTTGAGACAAACTAGAAACTTGTAAAATTCCACTCATGCTTGATATGTCTTACTGGAAGCATATCATGACATGGATCAATTTCTGTATATAACGTATTAGATTGTTTTACATATTTCAGCCAAATAAAATTTTCCCTGTATTTGAGCTGCAACAACTGCAGTAATGAAAATGTCATTTTACCCTCTTGCTTAATAATATTCATGACTATGTTTTTGGCGATAACTTTAATCGTCTATGCATTGACATCATGATGAACTTAACCCATTGACTACTTTGGAGAAAAGTAGATAATTTTCTTCTTCAATTTTCATTGCGGAGGAAGCGCACTGATGGTAGTAAGTGGCTGATGACATACCAAATTTGCTTTCCACTAAATGTATGAGATGATTTTAGTTTTGTGGTCCAACATTATTTGATCTGGCAATATGTTGCCTTGATATGGTTGTTCAAACAAGCTTTGTGATCAGAGATATTTATTTCTGTGAGTCTTAACCTTCTGCACTATTGGGCTTACTCGTTCACATCACAACAGGTTTATGATGTGACCAAGTTCATGGAAGACCATCCTGGTGGTGATGAGGTTTTGTTGTCTGCAACAGGTAATACCTTCCAATGTCCTTCATTAAGCTTTGAGACAATTATAAGGCGCTCAAGTCCATTCTAATGTCTAACCAAATCACTTGAGCGCTCTGTTAAAAAAGACCCACGCCATTTAATAGGGGAAGGATGCGGATCTTTTTGTGCCTGTGCAATTTAGTAAAACCACAGGGTTTGGGCTGTGATTCTTTTCCTCCATATTCTTTGCGTTCTTCGAGATCAAGTGAGCTCAAAATGGGAAGGTTTTTCAAATTTTCAGGGAAAGATGCCACTGATGATTTTGAAGATGTCGGCCATAGCAGCAGTGCCAGAGCAATGATGGACGAGTACCTTGTAGGGGACATTGACTCTTCGACTATCCCCACGAAAAGAGCCTACACTCCTCCGAAGCAACCTCACTACAACCAAGACAAGACTTCGGAGTTCATCATAAAGCTCCTCCAGTTCCTAGTTCCACTTGCAATCTTGGGTCTGGCTTTCGGCATCCGCTTCTACACCAAATCGACCTAAATTAAAGTCCTGATGGCACTAAATCATGTCAGAGTTAGACATTTAAAATTCAGCTAAGGAACTGCTCTAGTTGCCTTCCCAGATGGACCTGATCACTGTGGTGAATTACTAGTGTTCAGTGTACTTTTGAATGTTGCTTTCCGTCATATTAAAGTGAGAAAAATACCTTTTCATCCGTTTTTAACCCCTGACGTGATGAATGCGCTTTGTTTTATTGGATTGGTAGCTTGAATTCTGAAGAGAGATACAGGTAACTTAACTGAAAATTTCTTTTCTTAGTGTCTTGTTAATGCCAATGTAAGCGATGCATTTTAAGCGATACCAAGTCCCGTGATGTGCTCAACTTAAAGCCAACAACTGGGCAAAGGCAAAATAGATTGTAAACAAAATATGGTTGATGTAGCAGAGTTTGCAAGTTTAGGACGCGTTTGAAAACGATTTTATTTCTGGGAACAGCTTCTGATTAGAAATGATTCTTTTTTATTCTTTTCCCGAGAATAATTTTTAAGTATTTTAAGTTGTTCAAGAATCGTTCAAAATTTTTGATTTTGGAATAAAATTGCGTTTGTATTATACTTATTGATTTTGTTCCAAATCAATTTCTTTTTTAAAATTTTTAAATAATTTTTTTTTACTTGTTTACTTTTTTTTTTTTTTTTTTTTTTTTTTTTTCCTTCTTCTCATGTTCTTCTTCTTTTTCAAGTGGCCGGTGACCTCACCGGAGCTTGCTAGCCCTCGGCGGTTGAGCTTCGCCGGCAATCCTCGTCGGTCGAGCCTCGCCCAGCGGTTGGGCAAGGCCTACCTGGCCACCGGCGGGGCTGCCTCACCGGTGGCTGGGCTTGCCTCCGGCAAGCTCGCCGAACTTATTGCCAATGACTAGCGGACGATGGCGGCGATGGATGGTGGATGACAACCACGGGATGGCGGTAGATGAAGAAGAAGAAAGAAGAAGAAGAAGAAGAGAAAAGGGAAGAAGACTTGATTCTTGAATTTGTTCCTGGAATCTTGATTCTACTCCAAATTTGTTCTCGAGAACAAAAATTTTACCAAACATGATTTTGTTCCCAAACTACTTTCGGGAACAAAAAATCAGTTAGTATTAGGATGGAGATTCCAGTATTCCTAATTGTGAAGCCGATGGCCGGTATGAAACTAGGCCTTTGAACGTGTCGTGTGGCAGCTCGGGGACTGAGTCCTCGCGCTGGAGGAACCTGATCACTTGCCCCGCCCTTGGCCTTCTCAAGGGGTCTGGGTGCGCGCACCACAGCCCCACCCTCATCAGGGACTCCATCTCCTCTCTCTCAAACCTTGAGCCCAAGGTCTCGTCGGCTGCGCCGAGAATATTTCCGGCGAGGTAGAGTTCCCAGACCCACTTGAGCAACACAAACTGGCCTCCATCCTCGTAGCTCCTCCGGCCACACGCAATCTCCAGGGCCACGATGCCGAAACTGTACATGTCGGACTCCTTCGTGGCCCTCCCACTGGCGAGGTACTCTGGTGCCAGATACCCGAAAGTCCCAACCACTCTTGTCGTCTGAGACCTGAAGCGGGGGTCAACGAGCTTGGACACTCCGAAGTCGCCGAGCTTGGTTGTGAAGTTGGCGTCAAGCAGCACGTTGGCTGCCTTTATGTCCCGGTGGAGCACGCATTGCTCGAGCCCCTCGTGGAGGTAGTTGAGGGCGGACGCAAGGCCAAGAGCCACTCTGTACCGCACACCCCACGCCAGGCTTTCCGGGGCCTCAAAGAGGTGTTTGTCGAGGCTGCCTTTGGGCATGTACTCGTAGACGAGCAAGAAATTGCCTCTCTCTTGACACAACCCGACGAACCGCACCAGGTTTCGGTGTATTGCACAGCTGATGATCCTCAACTCATTGACAAAGAGCTCAGAGTGTCGGGACTCTGCAAAGATCCTTTTGACGGCGACCCAGCGGCCTGAGTGGTTCAAGAACCCTTTATAGACTTGGCAAGACGCGCCTTCGCCGAGCTTTCGATCGTCTGCAAAGCCGTTGGTCGCCGTGAGCAACTCCTGATAAGTGAACCTCGCAGGCAAAGCGCCCATCTCTCTGTCGACGTCAGTGAGGGCAATGAAACCATCTCTTTCGCGCCTCTTGACGGCGACAAAGCAAGACCACGCAGAGATCACCAGCAAAAGACATGCCAGGGGAACCGTGACCAGCATCGTTAATCGGTGAGGCTTGGAGTTCACCCCCTTTGGTGGCAATCTATCCATCGACGGGGGCATATCTGTGTCCAGATTCGATGTGAACTCCCATGAATTGATGCTGTGTCTCTCCGCAAAGAAGCCGAAAGAAGCCGAAAACCCGATCACAACCGATTCAGGAAGGACACTTGCAAGATCGACTTGGCAAGAAAGCGAGGAATAGCTCTCACCCTGGGAAACTGGTATGTCGTCGAACGACCAGACCACGCTAAGGTTCTTGCTCGTGGAATTGTATGTCACGAGAACATCGGTTGCTTTCCCGCTGTGCAATCCAGGATCCCAGCCGGCATAAACGAGTGAGGAGGGCCGGTTCGTATTAATTCCTATGTGGCGCACCGGGGGATCGAACTCTGGGTTCACATAAGTGTCGAACTCGACCATGACAATCTGGTTCCGAGGCCCTTCATTAGCCGTGCTAGCGTTGAACAGTCCCATGAATCCGCCGGCTGAGTTGGGCGGGATCGAGATCCCCACAGGAGCGAGGAAAAATGTGATGCCGTCGCTGTACCGAGCAGAGCCGTCAGTCTCGATGGTGAACGAGAAATGGGTCGAGAAGTCTGCTTGCCGCCCCGTGAGAGGATCCCATATGCGGACGGGCTTGGAATACTGGATCCGGCCCACCTGGAAGTGCGGCGGAGCAATGCCCGTGGTGAGATCGACATATCCAAATGCCAACGACGCGACACCCTCGTACAGTATGTCCCTCAAATCGGTGTCGAAGCTATCTATGCTGAAGGACAGAGGAGCAACGGAGGGGATCAAAGGACAGCTGACGAGGCAGAACAAGAACAAGCGAGCACGCAACGAAAGAGAATGGGAAGTTGCGCGCGTCATACTAAATGTGGGCTTTGGTCGGGATCGGATTGACCGGATTGTGAGATCAATATGTACCATTAGGGGGCTTTATAATGAACCCGAGTATGCCTTATGGCTGACCGGACACGGCGAGCAATCATAGATCAAGCAGCTTCTAGGATGTTTCCTGGCATTCTGCTTAAGTCAATTGGATAAATTAGTCACAAAGAGGAACAGTCAAATGGTGGGGATGGTATCATTGCTATATTCCGACGAAACGTTGTCCAACTTCTAGGATGGTTCATTGTATTCGACTAAGTCAATGGAGAGGGGGTTGTCTTATCTTAATCTGAGAGTGATAGTTTCGTTTTTAAAAGCATGAATACCATTAGACATCCCTAATTAGTATTATCTTGATGATACCTTCAAATTGAAACATTCATGGCGCATTTACACAATACTACCTACTCTAGTGGTTTGGGATCTGATGCAGAAATTGATCTGAGCTAGCATACCGGTTTCAGACTTTTCATTAGATAAAAATTAGCTTGGAGTTTATGTATTGGATATTAGTTTTGGGTTTTTCGAACAATTATTTAGGGTAATAGGTTTCACTCTCGAGCCAATTTCCCAAGACACTGTGACTAGAATCTATCGTTGCTGTTATTTGGCAAATGGGGAAAAGATTGCAGGCGTTCTAGGGAGCCACGGATGTTCACTGCGAGAGATGGAAACTGAGCGATTGATCCCCCCGAGTCGAGCGGCTATTGATAAAGCGAGCGAGCGATAGGGGATTGTAGTTTTGCATTTGCTAGGAGAGTTTGCACGGTTCACCTTTTTTACAAACTTTATCACACCACTCAATTTGTCTGACAGCAATTGCGAAGGAAAGGAGAGCAAGCTATGGTCAGATGAATTGCAATTTGCAGAGACTTGAAGCGTGGTTGAGGTGAGGTCAATAAACAAATATGGCCCGTGACTTACGCAACTTGAAGAGAGATTCGTAGTCATACTCATACTAATGCCAGCGGTGCATGTTAAATTGATATCAAGTCCCCATGATTTGTGCAACTTCGAGCCACCAATTTGGGCAGGGCAAGAGAGATTGTAACCAAAGTATAGTTGATGCAGCAAGTATGAACATTTTTGCATACAATGTGCCACTAGAGATTGTAACAAAAAAATTTGTGTCACTAGAGAATGTCTTTATGATTCCAATAAATCCACATATACCTTGTCTTTACAGTTAATATTTTTTTTTATGTATAACAAGACATATGCATAAAGCTAATAACTAGATGCCCCTAGCTTTCATTCAAGGTTTATATAATACATTGAGACTTTTATCAATATGTATTAATCTCAAGGAGGGACGGTCTTGTATGGTGGGGACAACTGCTATCTTCCGAACAAGAAAAGCCAACGCGGTGTGGCTATAATATACTGTTCCTGTCATTTGCCAGTCGGGGGAAAAACTGCAGGTTTTCTAGATTGATCGCCCCAAGTTGACCGGCTTTCGAGGATATGAAGAGAGCCGAGAGAGCTGACTGCGGATGAAACTTTTGCATTCACTGTGAGGAAGCTTGTATGGTTCACCTCTTTTACGGACATCGTCAGACCACTCGATGTCTCTTGTCCAAATTTGTACAGGAAAGGAGTCCGATCTTTGGTTAGATGAATTGCAATTTGCAGAGACTTGAAATCTTGAAGGAGGACGCACCATATAAAGTTGGGTCTGTCAAAAAGCTTATCGAGCAATGTCGTCCTCTTGAGCATTTTGGTTTTAAATTTCGACAAAGCTTATCTTGCAACAAGCCAATTCGCTTTAGGAATAATCCAATCTAATCATCAGCTTTTTTCTCTATTGGCATCCATCCAATCTAATTACCTTATTCTTTAAATATGTGCATGAAATCTTTCCTCCAATGCTGTCGTTTGAGAATACCTTTAATTCAATCGGAGCACACTAGACATGGTCAAGTTCAATCAACTTACTCTTATTGATCATCATTTCCCAGCTTGCCCAGCCCATAATCGAGAACGTTACAGGCCTTTTGGATCTTGAGATTTTAAGTTTTGTTCGATGGAAATGTGTGTGGTTGGTATTACTTTGAAAATTAACATGGATGCAGAATTTTTGTGATAGGGCAAGATGAAGTACACTTTGCAAAATTTTTATTTGAAGAATGCAATATTAAGGCATATATTCAATTGACATACATGTCCTTGATGGATAGTATTGAACACCTAACCACACAAATATTGATGGGGCAATTGTTGCTTATAGGACAGATTAGACCTAGTGCATGTGATCGTTGAATTACGTGGGTCCAACTTGGAGTTCATATGATCCAATGAATCTCATTGTGCTGTTGTATAAACTGTAGCCAATAATTTTCTATGCCGATGGCCCTGTAAGCCCTTTTAAGTTCGGTCCTTCACTAGATATGTTGTGACTTTCATTGTTGACTTCATAATGGACCTCAAAAGTTATTGAAGTGATATATATTGTTTTTCTTGTCCAAAGGTGCTAGATGAAAAGAATTAGTCACAGTTGTGATGGGAATCATTTAGGGTACTTGTTAAGTCTTCAACATTCTATTTCTGACCAAATAATACCCAAAAGATCGAGTGAAAACAACTGAAAACATTGCTCTTATGATTTTCGCTCTTTTTATGTGGACCACGCCGATTTCAAGATATGGTTTCGACAAGAATGAAACTGTGTTTCTCAGTAAGAAAATTTGATTTTTCTCTCCAACCAAATAATTTAAGAATATACAAAAGTAAAAGCAAAAAATTATACCTATTTTCATGGACATATTTTGAAAGATCACATGTAGTCTATATAAAAATTAAAAACGGTATCAAATGTCACATTTGCCTTGACCTTAGCTATCAGGTTGTGAAGTTACTACGAAAGACCCATCTTAAATAAAGCTCGTAGTCAACAAAGACCTTAAGTAATCTCATGAATCAAATAAGACAAAAATCAAAACCCAGGCAGATGGCCTGAAAAAACAAATATTTTGCAACTTGGTCAATTGGAGAATCGAACCCACCACAGCATATTCCGATTTATTGATCTCTTTCTAAGTCATCCCCACGGGTTTTACCTTTAAAAGAGTAAATTTTGTGGATGAAAACTAGTGTAATTCATGTAGCACTGCTCAAAATGACGTAGCCAAACAGCCAGCCTTGGTGTAATGTCCTTTTCCTACGCGCTCAGAATATTTAATTAGCAAGGAAGCTCTCCCACAATTCTCATCTTCTCTCTGTATTGTAAACTCCGTTGACGTTCTACCCATTGCGAATCAATACATTACAATGCAATTGTTTTCCGTGAAATAACCAAGCAACATTGAAGCAGACATCATAAAATTGCAAAAAAATGTTGTGTTGCCTCTAGTATTAGGGGTGAGCATGGTTCGGATTGATCCGGTTCACCCCTTAACCCTAAGACCAATTCGCACAGTGTTGGTCTTTAATTTTTGAGACCGAGGATTGACCCTATTAAGCTTAAGATCGAGGATCGGATTGACCCAATGGGTTCGGTTCAGTTCGGTTCGGTTCTAAGGTCAACTTGGGACCAATTGATAATTTTTCAATTTCATTTTTTGTACTCCCTGAAAAAGTGACCAATGATCGGATCGACCTGATGGATTTGATGACAAGAGAGGTCAGCTAAGAGAGGCGAGCGTCGAGCATGGGGTGAGCGTTGAGTGGGGCGAGCAGCAAGCGACAAGCGGGGCAAGCATCGAGCGGCATGAGAGACCAAAAGTGAGTGAGGCGAGTGTCGAGTGACGAGCGGAGAAATTGTTTCTTTTGATTTTGGCAAATTGAAGACTAAGAAGACAAATAAGACAAAAGAGAACGAGTACTAGAGAAGGATGTCATGAAAAGCTATTTATATCCTTTTAGATGTTGCAATGACTTCTCACAAAAATATTTTCTTTCTTGATAAATTATGGTTATTGATGCCGTAAAAGACATTAAAAGTCCAAGTTATTAAAAAATAATGTCAAATTACTTGAACTCTTCACTAATGAGCTATTTAATATTATTGGCGCTATTTTTTTTTAGGGTTTTCTCTTTATAAAAAAATTATAAATAATATATTAGCTATCCGGGTTAGACCGACCCTAAACTTTTAGGACCGATGACCTACCCACTTAGTGTTGGTCCAGGAATCCTAAGACCAAGGACCGATCCAGTCTCCATGGGAACCGGACTAAGACCAGTAAGATTGGGCCAGTCCAAGGTTGGTCCAGGGTTGACCTTAGATCGATGCTCACCCATACCCAATACATCATAATTCACGCATTTGCTAAAGTCCTTTCACCTTTTAAGCATGCGGAAGCCTATACGGTTAAACAACACCCAGGACATATAAAAATTCAAAGGATTTGATGCCCCTCGCATGTTATGGCTAACGTAATTACTAAAGTCTTTTCACTTTTAAGCTTACATAAGCGTGTATAGTTAAAAAACATTCAAGACATATAAATTTTCAAAAGAACACACACGGGAATGCAAACCAGGCAATCTTATTTCATTTTTCATTTCTATATATTTTAGGTGACGAGGTCAGGGTACATTGGGGGATGAGCAAAAGGTACCACTACTCTATACCACACCCAATAGCTCCAGCAGCTACATCCTCCAGACCTGGATACTACATATGTACTATGTCATCTGTCTCGCACTTGCAGTACATTCAAAATCTTGGCCCAATCTTCCCAAAATGCTATTGATTTGAGAAAAAATGATCAACCACGAGTGAGTACAAAGCTCAACAAGCAAATTATTAATCAGTCTATACCATATATGTCAATAACATCACAGGCGAGGAAGTTTAAATAGGAAAGATAGAAGATTATTTTGTTATCAACTTGCTTAAGACCTCTCAAATTCAGGATAACAAGGGGAAAACATTTCTTTTGAAAATAGTAACCCTGTGAAACTTGAATGAAATATGAGAAATTGATGATCATATTTTGCCATGAATTATTTGTCACCATCTTCAGGGGAACCCCGTTACCCCTAGGGCATCTCGTACCGGTCTAACATCACAAGGACATTTAAGGGAATCGTGTTGCACCTCCCAAGCATCCGGAGGAATCCAGTTACCCCTCTAGGCATCCTTACTACCACATGGGGCATTGTCATCTTAAGGATCGATGGCATTCCCAAATTAGACATTGATCCCATAGTGCAGCAATTTCATAATTCAATTTTAACATGCCATCCTCTAAGTTAATATATAGGAACGGTTCAACATCTACTATCAACTATCCTTTATAAGCCATAGAAATGATACAAACATTTAGTTGGCAATACCGATCAAAAGGATGGTTGTCCACACGCATGCACAATTACCTCACTTCTTAGTGAAGAGGTTTAAATTTAATCCAAGGCCCCTGCCAAATAGTTTTTGAACAAAAGAGGAAGGTACCAAAAGGGTATTGGAGTAATCAAGCATAATCAAATCCCCGAATCCATAATCTATGGTTCGAAAGGGTAAAGTATATCTCCCAATGCTTTACTTGGGTGTCTACTCAACCCACCAAAAACTAATTAGTAGCGATGTCTAAAAATCATTGGTATGTTAAGAACCTAAATTTAAGTTGCAAATCAATAGGGGCTTGGAAAAGCTCAAGCTAAGTTAAGTTTGTACCTTCATAAGCTTAACCCTAAGTGGTTCACTCCGAGGTAGGTCGCAACACACTTTAGTTCCAAATTTGCTTTTGCAATCCTCCGTCCAAAAATTTCCACTGATTTCTTCAAAATTTCAACAAGAGGAGGCTAATGTTGTTCCATACAAAAGTAAGGGTACTAATGAAATGCGGGTTCTAATAATGAACCTCTAAGCAATCTTGATTTTATGATTTTGAAGAAACCAATAGCAATTTTTGGACGTGCAGATAGACCTGTAACTAGCATGAAAGGTGATGGTTGTTTTAATATAAAAACTAGTTCAAGGCAAAATTGAGATTACTCTACAATTGGGATTTTTTTTTTTTACTTTAGGGAATTGGGCTTATTTGAAAATGGCATTTGGATGGATATAATTGTAAAATCAAAATCATAACAATCCATTATTTTTGAATTAGACCTTTCTGCTTTTCATCATACGATTATATAACCTTACGCATCTCCAAGTTCAGATTATCAAAGAGAAAATCGGCCTAAACTAAATTCTTCATATCTTTCTATAATTTTTGCACGTCCTATTTAAGTGACACGTTGCGTTGACTTCATATGACATATGTTAAACTCACATGAAAAGCCTATCTAGAGTGATTTTTACGCTAACTTTTGACTTTGTACTCCATATAAGTTTTGGAACTCACATGAAATGATTGGAAACTTTTCAAAATAGTTACACATCGATACAAAAAATTTTATGGAGTTTTTTCATAATCTTTTGTAATCTAAAGGGTTTTTTTCTTTCATATTTTCGGACTTCCGAACAAGTTGATACTTCTACCTTTTCTTGTTATCTTTGAAATATTAGTGCAAAATCTATCCGGAAATGTATGAATTCTATTCTACCCTTTCTTGTTATCTTTGAATATTCGTGCAAAATCTATCCGGAGATGGACGAATTTCAAATGCTTTTATCATATTTTCTACTTGAGTTCAAGTGAATTCAGTGCTTCCAGCTTTTAGATTACGACAGCTCAGGAATGTTTTATTTTCCCTGGAAAAAGAATGCCATGGACGATTTCGAAGATATCGGCCGTAGCAGCAGTGCCAGAGCGACGATGGACGAGTTACATTGTTGGGAACATCGATTCTTCGACTTAACCCCGAGCCTACGTTCCTGCGAAGCAGCCTCACTACAACCCAGACGAGACGTCGACGTTCCTTGTTGCCCTCGCGATCTTGAGTCAGGCTTTCGACATCCTCTTATACAGCAAATCGACCTAAATGAAAGTCCTGCTCACTGTGGTGAATTAGTAGTGTCCAGTGTACTCTTGCATGCAGCTTTCCCTCTCATTGAAATGAGAACCTCCAACTTTTTCATCTGTATTCTCTCCGACGTGATGAACGCGCTTGCTTCTTTATATCGGTAATTTGAAGAGAGATACAAGTAATTTAACTAAAAATTTTATTTTCGTAGTATTCTGTTTATGCAGATGTAAGCAACGTATGTTAAGCGATACCAAGTCCCCCATGATATTCTCAATTTCAAACAACAAATTTGGGCAAGGCAAACGAGATGGTAACCGAACTACAGTTGATGCAGCAGAATGTGCAGATTTTAGTCAGCATGTGTTGCCGTATGACTTTAGGATACAGGGTTTGTCTAGCTTCCTAGACACAGATTCGTGAATAAGAGGAGCAGATGGAGATTCCAGTATTCCTAATTGTGAAGCCGATGGCCGGTGTGAAACTGGACCGTTGAACGCGTCGTGTGGCAGCTCAGGGACTGAGTCCTCGAGCTGGAGGAACCTGATCACTTGCCCCGCCTTTGGCCTTCTCGCAGGGTCGGGGTGCACGCACCACAGCCCCACCCTCATGAGGCACTCCATTTCCTCCCTCCGGAACCCTGAGCCCAAGGCCTCGTCGGCTGCGCCGAGGATGTTGCTGGCGAGGTAGAGTTCCCAAATCCACTTGTGCAACGCGACCCGGACCTCTCCGTCCTCATAGCTCCTCCGGCCACACGCAATCTCCAGGGCCACAACGCCAAAGCTGTACATGTCGGACTCCTTCGTGGCCTTTCCACTAATGAAGTACTCTGGCGCCAGGTACCCGCAAGTCTCAACCACGTCTGCTGTCTGAGACCTGAATTGGGGGTCAATGATCTTGGCCACTCCGAAGTCGCCGAGCTTGGTTGTGAAGTTGGTGTCGAGCAGCACGTTGGCTGCCTTTATGTCCCGGTGGAGAACCCATTGTGAGAAAGCATGAAGCTTTGAGCTTCTGTTGCTATTCTGAAGAATTTCCAGAACAAGCAAAAAGATAGATCGCTAGAGATGCACAACCAGATCAACAAGAAAACATACTGTAGTGTATTGTCATCTCAATCGAACTTCAAATGTACAATGTATCTATTGCTGACATTATACAAGACTAAAGATGTTCTCCTCTGTTCTAACTGGAGTTCACAAAAATGGTGATCTCTAACCTTCAGCAGAACTTCCATGGAGAATGCATCTTCGATCCTTTCCTCTTCTTCTCACGCATTCTCTCTCTCACTATCTCTCTTTATATCAGTCATCATCGTTACTGATTCTCAAGAACCAAAAATACATTTATATGAATGACTCTAACAGAACCACCTCATCAAACTAACTCAACTAACTATATTCAGCACGTGTATTTATCTCTCCAGCTTGGCGATCTTCGTCGAGTTTTCTTTGGTTCTTCTGTCCATTGATGTTAATCTTCTCAGCTTCTTTAACTCACAATCTCCACCGTTAACAGTTACTTCTTCACGTGCCGATAGCTCCCTTTGTTGAATATGTTGCTGATATCCTGCTGAGGGAACTCTCTGTTCAACATTCCCCCTCAAATTGGGAGGAGGGAAATATCCCATTCCCAATTTGGTATGTAAATTCAGATGAATTTGTTTAGGAAGAGATTTAGTAAAAATATCAGCTAGTTGCTGATGACTTGGAATATGTTGAACTTGAATAGAGCCAGATGATACCTTCTCACGGACAAAGTGAAAGTCAATCTCAACATGCTTTGTTCGCGCATGTAAAACTGGGTTTGCAGTAAGAGAAATGGCAGATTTATTATCGCAGAATAATACTGATGTAGCTGGAAGAGGAATACCAATGTCTCTTAAGACAAAGCCAATCTAAGTAATTTCTGCAGTGGTTGAGGCTAGTGCCCTGTATTCTGCTTCGGTTGATGATCGTGAGACGGTCGCTTGTTTCTTGGCAGACCAAGAAATGAGATTAGAACCCAGAAACATACAAAAACCTGAGGTAGATCTTCTAGTAGTAGGACAACCTACCCAATCCGCATCTAAGAAACCACAGAGACTGATGCTGGTGTTAGAATGAAGATAATACCCCAAGTGCACAGTACCTCTTACATAACGAAGGACCCTCTTTAATTGTTGATAATCTGCAACAGTTGGTGTCTGCATTCGTTGACAGAGAAGATTTGTTGCAAAAGAAATATCTGGGCGAGTTATAGTCAAGTACTGAAGGCCTCCTACCAAGCTCCTGTAAGTAGTTGGATTAGCAATTGGAGCTGCAGCATTTGCTATTGGTACTGGCCAAAGAGGTAATGGTGTAGCAATGGGCTTACATGTTGCCATATTAGCTCTTTTAAGTAAATTAAGAGCATACTTGGTCTGGCACAAGAACAGATCTTGTGCTCCCTGTTTAACTTCGATCCCTAAGAAATAATGAAGCTTCCCAAGATCCTTCATTTGAAATTTACTGCTGAGAGTTTGTATCAACTTTGTTAACAAGTGAGATGAACTGCCTGTCAGAATGATATCATCGACGTAGAGAAGCAATAAAACTGTTTGTGACTCAGTATGAAGAACAAACAGGGAGGGATCAGCTGTACTACAAATGAAGCCAATTTCTAGAAGAAAGTCACTGAATTTATCAAACCAGGCTCTTGGAGCCTGGCGCAGCCCATACAATGACTTATGAAGTAAGCAAACATGACTGGACTTGTGTGGATCAATGAAACCTGGAGGTTGACTCATATAAACAGTCTCATTCAAGTCCCCATGTAGAAATGCATTCTTTACATCAAGCTGATGCAAGGACCATTGTTTCATCAAGGCTAAGGATAGAACAATACGAATGGTGGCATGCTTCACCACAGGACTGAAGGTTTCAGTAAAGTCTATGCCAGCCTCTTGGTGAAAACCTTTGGCTACTAGTCTAGCCTTCAGTCTATCCAGACTACCATCAGGTGCTAATTTGTTCTTATAGACCCATTTACAACCCACAACATTCATGTGATCTTCTCGTGGAACCAGGGTCCAGGTATGATTGGCATACAGAGCATTCATTTCTTCTTTCATTGCATTATACCAGCCCTCATGAGCTAATGCAGACCTGACAGATCTAGGTTCATCAGGAACTGGATACTCGACTAGACAAGCATATTTTGGGTTTGGTTTGACAATGCCTGACTTCAGCCGAGTTTGTATATGATGTATACCAGGATTATGTGACATAAGCTGTTGATCAGTTGTATGGGAAACTGATGCATGAGTAGGAACCATAGAATTTGGAACATGATGATCATGAGTACGTGAAATATCTGCAGACTCATTATCTGAGGAAGTATGTAAAGGCACAGTACCTGATGAAGTAGTAACTTGTGGTGATATTAAGACAGTTTCAGGCTGTGATGTCACACCTGAATTGATGAGTGACACTTGCTCATTATGGCAAGAGCTGTCCATCTCAGGACTATAGTGTCCAATGTTAACTTGCTGAGGTACGATGTTGCTGCTTGTGACATTTGTATTTGAAGTCTGCAACCCCTGTATACCTCCAAACCACTGACTATATAGGAGTGGAGTGTTGTGAAGTTCTTTTGTTGAAAACGGAAAGCAGGCCTCATCAAACATCACATGCCTGCTTATATAGATTCGATGAGTAACAGGTTCGAGACATCTATAGCCCTTGTGTAACTCACTATATCCCAGAAACACACAGATATTAGATTGAGGAGTGAACTTATGTTTGGCATAGGGTCGTAAGCATGGATAACATGCACACCCAAAGACCCTTAAGTGATCATATTTTGGCTGGCTCTTATTAAGCTTGTTATATGGTGTATCCATCTGCAGAGTTGATGATGGAAGAAGATTGATAATGTAGTTGGCTGTGGAGAAAGCATCAACCCAGAACTTCATAGGAACTTTGGAATGATACATCAGTGCTAACCCCAACTCCACAATATGTCTATGTTTCCGTTCTGCAATCCCGTTCTGCTCAGGAGTGTAGGGACATGAAACTTGCTGCTTTATACCGCAGTTTTGCAGATGAGTTTGAAATTTGTTGCTTAAGAACTCACCTCCACCATCACTTTGAAAAATTTTAATCTGATGCCCATATTGTTTCTCAACTAACTTCTGAAACAGGACAAACACATTATAGAATTCAGACTTCAGTCTAAGAGGATAGAGCCAGCTATACCTGGAATAGCTGTCAACAAAGACTACATAATATCTGAATCTTTGAAATGAATCTACAGGCGATGGTCCCCAAATATCACAGTTAATTCTTTCTAAGGGATGCTTTGCTGTATTGTCTGATAAGGGGAAAGGCAAAGTTGTACTCTTTGCTAGACAACAACTACTACAAACATTTGTAGTTCTCGAGTTACAGTTAATCACTTTCTGACTCTGCAAGTATCGTACAGTCTGAAAGTTTGCATGAGCTAGTCGCTTGTGCCATGTACATTCATCCACACTCTTTTGCCTTTGAGTGAAAAGAGCCTCTACAGCCTGTGTATTTACTTGATAAAGACCCTTATTCTTTCTCCCGAGCTTGGCTACTACTTGAGTATTGTTGTCCTTCACATAGACACCAAATTTGTCAAATATAAAGGAGCAAGGGTAATCATCAGTGAGCTTAGAAACTGAAAGTAAGTTCTTCTGTATTTCTGGCACTATCAGCACATCATTAAGAGGTATTTTGTTGCCTTTTGTATTCAAACAAGCATCACCAATATGAGTGATAGGTAGACAGGCACCATTACCTACCATCACAGTGTCAGAACCAAGATACTTAAAAGTAGTGTGAAGAATACCTGGGTCTGCACTGATGTGAGCTGAGGCACCTGTATCAGGGTACCACTCACTACCTTTAGAGTCCTCGATATGTATTGCTGTCAGGGCTGCAGGAATGCCCTCAGCCTGATAGGCATTATCAAAACGATACCAGCAATTGAGAGCTTCATGGCCTGACTTTCTGCAGATTTGACATTGTAGTCGAACTGATCTTATATCATTGTCATCCTGTGTACTCTTATTTGAGTTCAATGTGAAGGGAGGATATGTTTTAGTGGTCTGATATCTTTGAGGAGCAGTAGCATAAGGCCGAAATCCTTGATTTGCTACAGTAGAGAAACTTTTCTGTCTTTGCTGTTGATAACCCTGACTTTGATATGAAGTAGGTTCTTTAAGGTTCTGATTTCTGTCTATAAAACCAAATCCTCTGCCTTTATTAGCAGTAGGTCTACCACGACCATAGCTACGACCTCCCCTGTTATTCCCCCTCTGAGCTATAAAACCAGTAGCTTGAGACATATAGTTCTCCTCAGGAAGATTACTTTGCAACTGCAGTTGAGATTGTCTTAATCCAAAATAAGCCATATTTGGATTAAATTGACTTTTAGAATAAGCTTTCATTCTTGATTCAAATCTCTCTAGCTGAGCAACAACTTCATCATAGTCAGGTTGTGGTTTGATACAATATATGGCAGTTCGAAGCTGCTCATATTCAGGACCCAATCCTTCTAATACACCAAATATTCGAGTTATCTCATCTACTGGTTTTCCGATTGAATTCAGCTGATCACAGATTGTCTTATACTCTCTTAGATAGCTTGAAAGACTTTGATCAAGCTTCTGACATGATTGTAATTTCCCCCTTAACTCAAATTCTCTCGCAGCTGATTTTTGTGTAAATTTCTTTAAGAGGGTCTGCCATACTTCAAAAGATGTCTCTAAGCCAATTATCAGGCTGAGAATACTCTTAGTGACTGCCCCACTGATCCACGAGGACACCAATTGATCTGTTCTTGTCCAATTAGTAAATTCAGGATTAACAGCTCTAGTCTCACTATCCTCATCATTCTGCAGGAAGCGAGAAGGCGACTGAATGTCACCATTCACAAAGCCAAGCAGTTCTTGGCTCTTTAAAAACCTTTGAATCTGAGCTTGCCATAGTAGGAAGTTATCCTCGGCGAGTTTAATTGTGACAAAATTAGAAATATTCACATGTATTGGAAAGGGGTATCTAG
Organism: Eucalyptus erythrocorys; assembly: GCA_014182555.1. Lineage (NCBI taxonomy): Eukaryota > Viridiplantae > Streptophyta > Magnoliopsida > Myrtales > Myrtaceae > Eucalyptus > Eucalyptus erythrocorys. The sequence continues at coordinate 4,423,829 of CM024604.1, forward strand.
GTGTTCTTATCGCCATTGTTAGTCGAGCTCAGAATAACAGCAGATATATCAAGTTCTGAATCTACTGCTGAATATCCAACTTGTAGTAAGTGAATCAACTATCAAGCAACCACAGCTCTGATACCATGAGAAAGCATGAAGCTTTGAGCTTCTGTTGCTATTTTGAAGAATTTCCAGAACAAGCAAAAAGATAGATCGCTAGAGATGCACAACCAGATCAACAAGAAAACATACCGTAGTGTATTGTCATCTCAATCGAACTTCAAATGTACAATGTATCTATTGCTGACATTATACAAGACTAAAGATGTTCTCCTCTCGTTCTAACTGGAGTTCACAAAAATGGTGATCTCTAACCTTCAAAGTGAGAACTTCCATGGAGAATGCATCTTCGATCCTTTCCTCTTCTTCTCACGCATTCTCTCTCTCACTATCTCTCTTTATATCGGTCATCATCGTTACGATTCTCAAGAACCAAAAATACATTTATATGAATGACTCTAACGAACCACCTCATCAAACTAACTCAACTAACTATATTCAGCACGTGTATTTATCTCTCCAGCTTGGCGATCTTCGTCGAGTTTTCTTTGGTTCTTCTGTCCATTGATGTTAATCTTCTCGCTTCTTTAACTCACAATCTCCACCGTTAACAGTTACTTCTTCACGTGCCGACAGCTCCCTTTGTTGAATATGTTGCTGATATCCTGCTGAGGGAACTCTTTGTTCAACACATTGCTCGAGCTCCTCGTGGAGGTAGTTAAGGGCGGATGCCAGGCCGAGCGCCACGCCGTATCGCACAGCCCACGTCAGGCTTCTCCGGGGCCCAAAGAGGTGGTGGTCGAGGCTGCCATTAGGCATGTACTCGTAGACGAGCAAGAACTCACCTTCGTCTTGACACCACCCAACAAACGGCACCAAGTTTCTGTGTATTGTTCGGCTTATGATCTTCACCTCGTTGACAAAGACCTTCTTGGAGTGTCGGGACTCGGCAAAGATCCTTTTGACGGCGACCAGGTGGTTCGAATGGCTCAAGAACCCTTTATAGACTTGGGCAGACCCGCCTCGGCCCAGCCTTCTATTGTCTGCGAAGCCATTGGTCGCCGCGAGCAACTCCCGATAAGTGAACTTCGTAGGCAATGCGCCAATCTCTTTATCTATGTTGGTAAGGGCACTATAACCATGCTTTTCCCTCCTCTCGACGGCCAAAAAGCAAGAACTTGCGTAGATCACCAGTAAAAAACATGCCATGGGAACAATGACCAGTATCCATAACCTGCGAGGTTTATCTACGTCGTCCAAATCCGAAGTGAACTCCCATGAATTGACGCTGTGTCTCTCTGGATGTTCGCCGATAGAAGCTGAGAACCCGATCGCTGTAGATTCAGGAAGGACACTTGCTAGATCAACAAGGCAAGAAAGCGAGTGATAGGCCCTATAGTGGGAAAGCGGTTTGCCGTCGAACGACCAGAACACGCTGAGGTTCTTGCTCACAGAATTGTAGGTCACGTTAACATTGACCGCTTTCCTGCTGTGCAATCCGGGATACCAGCGGGCATGAACGAGCGACGACAGCCCATTCTGATTGATTCCTATGTGATGCACTGAGGGATCATACTCTGGGTTCACATAGGTGTCGAACTCGACCATGACAATCTGGTTCCGAGGCCCTTCATTAGCCGTGCTGCCGTTGAACAATCCCAGGAATCCGCTGGCTGAGTTGGGTGGGATCAAGATCCCCGCGGGAGCGAGGAAGAAGGCGATGCCATCACTGCAGTTGGCAAAGCCGTCAGTCTCGATGGTGAAAGAGAAACGGGTTGAGAAGTTCGCTTGGCGCCCCGTGACAGGATCCCATATGCGGACAGGCTTGACGTACTTAATCCGCCCCACCTGGTAGCGATGCGCAGGATGGAGGCTGGTGAGATCAACATGTCCATACGTGGCCTCCGAAACTCCCTCGTACAATATGTCCTCCCGATCCGTGTTGAAGCTGCTTATGTTGAAGTAGAGAGGGGCAACACAGGGGATCAAAGGACAGCAGACAAGGCAGAACAAGAACAAGCGAGCTTGCAAAGAAAGAGAACGGGGAGTCGCGCGCGGCATACTTAAGACGGGCTTTGGTGGGAATTGGGTCACCGACACTGCGAGATCTATATGTTACATTAGGGAGCTTTAAAATGAACCCGAGCGTACCTAATGGCTTACCGGACACGGCGAGCAATCACGAGATCAAGCAGCTTCTATGATAGTTCCTTGTTTTACGCTACGGTCGATGGAATAGGTTATTAGACTTCGGTGGGTACCATTGCTATCTTCCGAGCACGAAATGTCAACACGGTTTTCCCTATCGCTCCAGCTATAGGGAAAACTTCTGGTGGGCACCATTGGTGGAAAAATTTGCGAGTGTTTTAAAGAGCCTCGTACAAAGACCATGGAGATGGAAACTGACCGATCGATATTGACTGGCTGCCGGTGATATGAAGCTAGAGAACGAGCCAGGCGGGCTGCAGATCGAAGATAAGATTTTGCTTTGGGGGAGCTTGTGTGGTTCACCATTTTTGAGACATTATCGGACCACTCAATGTCTCTGTCCACCATTGTGGAGGAAAGGAGAGCAAGCTTTGGTTAAATGAAGAGACTAAAATGAAGGTTGAGAGTCCATTGCTCGAAAGCCATTGATTATGATAATGAAAAACTTCGAACACCACCTATCGAATTATCTTATTCGTCAACTATGTGCCACAAATCTTTCCTACAAGTTGTATTTGAGAACTTCGTTCATGTTATCGAAGCACAAGAGCCATGGTCAAGTTCAATCAAACTCTTGTAGATCCCCATTTCACAGCTTGTCCAGCCCATTGAGAACATTACAGGCCTATTTGGTTCTTGAGATAGTTTCATTCGATGAAACTGTGTGGTAGGTAGTATTTTGAAAGTTCACATGGATGCAGAATCTTGTGTGATAGGGCAAGATAAAAACATTTTGCAAAATCTTGGTCTTAAGAATCCAAGATCAAACATGTTGTGCAATTGACATAGCATGTCCTTAGTGACTAACACTAAACTCCCGATGGCCCAAGTATTGATGGGGCAATTGCTGCATACCCAAATGCATTAGACCCCATGCATGCAATATGTCGGATAATTTGAGTCTCACTAGGAATTCGTAAAATCCGAGAAATCTTGTTTACTGGATCTATATTTTCTGGCTGCGACCAATAATTTTCTCTGTACCAATAGCCCCCATATGCCCTTTTGAGTTTGCTCCTGCACTATCATGGTTGAGATTTCGTGCTTAAGCTTCACAATGAACCTCAAAAGTTACTGTCCTTCCTTGTTCAAAGGTGCGTGATGAATCGAATTTCTTGTGATGGGAAACGGTCAGACACTTGTAAGAGTCCCAAACAATCCATTCCTCACGAAACAAAATTGTAATGAAAAAGATCTTTGAGTGAAAACAATTGAAAACACCCCATTTATTATTTTCACTCTTTCCGCGAGGACCAGGCCAAAATCAGAACATGGTTTTGACAAAAATGAAACTATAGTTCTCGGTTAGAAAATAGGCCTTTTTTTTCCTAATCAAACACATTAATTTACGAATATACAAAAGTAAAAACTAAAATTATTCTCATTTTCATAGATATATTTTGAGAAATCACGCGTGGTGTATATAGAAAATTAAAGCAGTGACTGATGTTGAATCTGCCTTGGTCTTAGCTATTGGGCCTTAATGGAACTTATTACAAAAAACCCATTGTCCACTTCAACCAAAGGCAGTTATAGATGCCGTGTAACGACCCAGGCCACACTGTATAATATTGTCCGCTTTGGATGGGATTGCACGAAGCCATTTCCCTCTCTCACGGTTTTAAACGCGTCATACAGGTTAAGAGGGGCCCAAGCCATTATATACTAGCCTAAGACTTCCTCCCTAGGCGATGTGGGACAGGACTCCTTCCTTGCGCACGTCCGAGACGAGGCGCGGACGCACCGCCATCCCTCCTCCCCGCGCACCGCCGCTCGGGCCGTCACACTCTCCCCTCCTTGGGAGCACGGCGCCCTCCGTGGCCCCACACGCAGCCGGGAGTCGGCTCGATACCATTTGTAACGATCCGCCACACCTTTGTATAATATTGTCCGCTTTGGATGGGATTGCACGAAGCCATTTCCCTCCCTCACGGTTTTAAAACGCGTCATCTGGGGACAAGGTTGCACTCGGCCATTCCTGGGCTAACATTTACAGTGTGACGGCCCGAGCGGAGGTGCGCGGGGAGGAGGGATGGCGGTGCGTCCGCGCCTCGCCCTGCGGACGTGCGCAAGGAAGGAGTCCCCGTCCCACATCGCCTAGGGAGGAAGTCTTAGGCCAATATATAATGGCTTGGGCCCCTCTTAACTTGTATGACGCGTTTTAAAACCGTGAGGGAGGGAAATGGCTTCGTGCAATCCCATCCAAAGAGGACAATATCGGTTTGGGGAAAGGAATGGCCGAGTGCAACCTTATCCCCAGATGACGCGTTTTAAAACCGTGAGGGAGGGAAATGGCTTCGTGCAATCCCATCCAAAGCGGACAATATTATACAAGTGTGGCCTGGGTCGTTACATGCCGTAACAAAACTTCTTAAGAAAATAACTAGAGAGATCTATGAAGATCGAACTAGGTCTCAAGAAGAAAATCGGTCTGCCAATCACAAGAAAAGTGAAAATGGAAGCCGTGTAGTTTTAGTGAATGGATACTCCAAGATAGAACAAGAAAAGTTAAATCCAATTAATTCAACTTTTAAGACTTTGGAATGATTAGAAAATTGGAAAAACGAAACTATTCATTTTGAGCAACAAAGTTCGATTTCAGCAAGTTTGAAAACAGGTTTTCCAACAAGCCTTACAAGGGGCTTTAGGAATTCTGAATAGTTGTTTGAACAAGAGGTTACATTACTTGCCCTGCCCTCGGCTGTCTGGCGGGATCTGGGTGCACGCACCACAGCCCCACCATCATCAGGCACTTCATCTCCTCCTGTGGGAACTCTGTGTGTAACGCCTCGTCAACCGCGCCGAGGACGTTGCCAGCAAGGTAGAGTTGCCGGACCTACTCGTGCTATGAGACCCGGATCTCTGTTCTCGTAGCTCCTCCGGCCATGACGCCGAAGCTAAACATGTCGGACTCCGGGGTGGCCTTCCCTCCAATAAAGTACTCTGGCGCTAGATACCCACAAGTCCTAACCACGTCTGTCGTCTGAGTCCTGAACTGGGGGTCCACAAGCTTGGCCACTTCGAAGTCGCCAAGCTCGGTGTTGAAGTTGGAGTTGAGCAGTACATTGGCTACCTTTATGTCCCGGTGGAGCACATATTGCTCGAGATCATCGTGGAGACAGTTGAGGGCGTATGCGAGGCCGAGCGCCACCTTGTACCACACGTCCCATGGCAGGCTTCTCCGGGCCCCAAAGAGGTGGTGATTGAGGCTGCCATTGGGCATATACTCATGGACAAGCAAGAATTCGCCTTCCTCTTGACACCAACCCAAGAACAGCACCAGGTTTCCGTGAATCGTGTGACTTACGATCTTCAACTCGTTGATGAGAACCTTTTTGGAGCATTGGGATTCCGTGAAGATCCTTTTGACAGCAACCAAGCGGCCTGAATGGCTCAAGAACGAGTAAAGGACACCTGGAGTGCCATAACTTGGCACGGGGGACACTTAAGTGCCATAACTTCAAAATGGTACACTTAAGTGCCAATTTCGAAATTAAATGGAACACTTAAGTGCCACTTCGGCGAAAATCCGGCCAAACGGCTGACGTGACAATTTTCCGGCGAGTCTAGTCCAAAACGGTGTCGTTTTGCACGCTGACGTGGCAAGAAAATGCAAAAACGACGCCGTTTCATATCGACGTGTAAATAATATTATAAAAATTAATTAAATTAAATTAAAACTTAATTTATTTAAAATATTCTAAAATATTCTAAAAATTAAAAATTAAAAAAAACAAAAAAAGGGAGGCCGAAGGGGGCGGGCGAGGGCCGAGCCCTCGCCGCCCGGTCGGCCGACCCTCCTCCGTCGCCGGCCCTTCCCGGCAATGGCGGGGAGGCGGTGAGGGCTCGCAGCCCTGCCGGATCCGGGCGAGGGCTGCGACGCCGCCCCGATCCGGCGAGGGCTCGTGGGCCCTTGCCGCGATCCGGCAAGGGCTCGCGACCCTCGCCGCCGGTCGGCCACGGGGGCCGGCGACCCCAGCGACCCTCCCCCTCCGTTGCCGGCCTTCTCGGCGACAGCGAGGAGGCGGCGGCGGCGGCGAGGGCTCGGCCCTCGCCGCCCACTTCGGCCTCCACCACCTTTTTTTTTTAGTTTTTAAAATTTTAAAATATTTTAATTAAAATTAAGTTTTAATTTAATTTAATTAATTTTTATATTATTTTTTACACGTCGACATGAAACGGCGTCGTTTTTGCATTTTTTTTTCGCCACGTCGGTGCAAAATGACGCCGTTTTGGACCAAACTCGCCGGAAAATTGCCATGTCAGCCATTTGGCCGGATTTTCGCGAAAGAAGACTAGCACCTAAGTGTTTCATTTAACTTCAAAACTGGCACTTAAGTGTACCATTTTGAAGTTATGACACTTAAACGTCCCCCGTGCTATGGCACTCCAGATATGTCCTTTCCTCGCTCAAGAACCCTTCATAGACTTGGCTAGACCCACCTTGGCCAAGTCTTCGATCTTCTGCGAAGCCATTGGTTGCTGCGAGCAACTCTTGATAAGTGAACTTCGCAGGCAATGCACCGATCTCTTTGTCGACGTTGTTGAGGGCATGGAAACCGTACTTGTCAACTCTCTTGACGGCGAAAAAGCAAGACCCTGCAGAGATCACCGGCAAAAGAATTGCTGCACCATGACCAGTATGGTTAACTGGCGAGTTTTGGAGGTCCCCCCCTTCGGTGCCGATTTGTCCATCAATGGTGGCAGATCTACCACGTCCAAATCTGAAGTGAATTCCCATGAATTGATGCTGTGTCTCTCCACATAGAAGCCGAACGAAGCTGAAAACCCGATCGCAACTGATTCCAGAAGGACACTCTGAAGATCAATTTGGCAAGAAAGTGAGGAATGGCCCTTATCCTGGAAAGCCCGTTTGTCCTCAAATGACCAGGACACTCTGAGGTTCTTGCTCGTGGAAATTGTAGACCACCAGAACATCGATCGCCGCTGTGCAGGCTGGGACCCCGGCCGGTATAAACGACCAATGAGAGCCCGTTCTTATTGATTCCAATGTGATGCACTGGGGGATCGAACTCTGGGTTCACGTAAGTGTCAGACTCGACCATGACAATCCGGTTTCGAGGCCCTTCACTGGCCATGCTTGCATTGAATAATCCCAGGAATCCACCACCCGAGTTGGGCAGGATCGGCATGCCGACGGGAGCAAGGAAATAGGCGATGCCATCACCATACAGCCCAGAGCCGTTGTTGTCAATAGTGAACGAAAAACGGGTCGCCGTTGTCAATAGTGAACGAGAAACGGATCGAGAAGTCCGCTTGCCACTCGGTGAGAGGATCCCATATGGGGACAGGCTTGGCATGCTGGATCCGGCCCACCCGGAAATTTGGTGGAGTATTGCATTTGGTGAGATCGACATACCCTGCTCGGCATACTAGAGACGGGCTTTGGTCACAATCGGATCAACTGAACCGCAAGATCGCTACGTCACATTTGAGTGCTCTACAAGGATCGTGAGTATACCTAACGGCGGACCTAATACGGCGAGCGTTCGTAGATCAAGCAGCTTCGATGATGGTTCGTTGTTTTCTGCAAAAGTCGATGGAGCAGCATCGTCACGATGAGAATCAGTCTTGAGGTGGGTATCAATTGCTATCTTCCAAACAAGTGATGGAACATTGTCAAACTTGGGGTAGGCGTCATTTGGGCGTGTCCCATTACTGGACCATCCACGACCCTGAGGCTTGACTCTTGAGCTAATTTCTTGTACCATCTCTTGCGCGCGTCCTATTGCTTTACCATCCAATCCGAGACGGCATGACTAGAATCTATTGCTGCTGTTATTTGTCAACTGGGGGAAAATTTGCAGGTGTTCTAGAGAGCCGCGTATGAAGACCGTGGAGATGGAAACTGACCAATCGATCTCTCGAGTGGACTGGCTTTCGATAATATAACGGGAGGGAGGGAGCGAGCGAGCGCGGATTGGTGCTTTTGAATTCGCCAGGAGAGCTTCTGCGGTTCACCTCTTTAACAGAAATTATCAGACCGGTCAACGGGTCTGTCTACAAGTGTGCAAGAAAGGAGCGCATGCTACTGTTGGATGAGCTGCAATTTGCAGGGACGTGAAGAGCGGTTGAGAGTCCATTGCTTCGAAGCCACTGATTATGACGAACACTACGAACCCAAAAAACAAAAATAAGAGCCACAGATAGTTTTCTAGCTGCATCATCATTATGCCACGTTACCATGCACGTCGTCAATGCCATGTCATTGTGCCATGTCATCAATGCCATGTCGTCATGTGCGCCATGCCATCACCATGTCATCGAAATATGCCATGTCATTGCTTGCATGTCATTGATTGATTGTATGTTAGGTTCATAAAATTGTATTGCCATGCTAGAATAGTTCCATATCAATTTTGCAATGTTAGGTCATGTGATTACGCAAGCCACGTTGGAATAGACATACTTAGTACGTCGTCGTGTTTAGAGTACTTGCATTACTTACATTATATGCATTACATTTTGGCATTAGCTTTCACTAGATAAAGAGAAAATCTTAAAAAGGATTCAAGTGGAATTGTCTATTAAATAGAAATCATATTTATGTTAAGAATGTGATTTTCCAATAAATCTTACGGTTGCTTACGTTACTTCAAGGTAAGTAAAGCAATTCCTTACCCCTGCAATCTGTTCATCACTATGAGTATAGGGTGTTTTAATAATGGTTGTGCACACGCATGATTACCTCACATCTTAGTGAAGAGGTTTAAATTTAATCCAAGGCCCCTACCAAATATTTTTTGAACAAAAGAGGAAGGTACCAAAAGGGTATTGGAGTAATCAAGCATAATCAAATCCCCGAATCCATAATCTATGGCTCGCAAGGGTAAAGTATATCTCCTAATGCCTTACTTGGGTGTCTATTTAACCTACCGAAAACAAATTAGTAGCGATTTCTAAATAAAAATGATTGGTATGTTAAGAACTTAAATCTAAGTTGCGAATCGATAGGGGTTTGGGAAAGCTCGAGCTAAGTTAAGCTTTAAATTCATAAGCTTAACCCTAGGTGATTCACTCCGAAGTAGGTCGCAACACACTTTAGTTCCAAATTTGCTTCTGCAACCCTCAGTCCAGAAATTTCCACTAATTTCTTCAAAATTATCAACAAGAGGAGGCTAATGTTGTTCCATACAAAAGTAAGGGTACTAATGAAATGTAGGTTCTAAAAATGAACCTCTAAGCAATCTTGATTTGATGATTTTGAAGAAACTAATAGCAATTTTTGGACGTGCGGATAGACGTGGAACTAGCGTGAAAGGTGATGATTGTTTTAATATAAAAACTAGTTCAGGGCAAAATTGAGATTACTCTACAATTGGGATTTTTTTTTTTTTAAAATTTAGGGAATTGGGCTTTTTTGAAAATGGCATTTGGATGGATATAATTGTAAAATCAAAATCATAACAATCCATTATTTTGAATTAGACCTTTCTGCTTTTCATCATACGATTATATAACCTTATGCATCTCCAAGTTCAGATTATCAAAGAGAAAATCGTCCTCAACTAAATTCTTCATATCTTTCTATAATTTTTGCATGTCCTATTTAAGTGACACGTTGAGTTGACTTTATATGACATACATTAAACTCACATAAAAAGCCTATCTAGAGTGATTTTTACGCTAACTTTTGACTTTGTACTCCATATAAGTTTCTGGAACTCACATGAAATGATTGGAAACTTTTCCAAATAGTTACATATCGATACGTAAAATTCTATAGGGTTTTTTTTCATAATCTTTTTTAATCTAAAGGGTTTTTTCTTTCATATTTTCGGACTTCCGAACAAGTTGATACTTCTACCTTTTCTTGTTATCTTTGAAATATTAGTGCAAAGTCTATCCGGAAATGTATGAATTCTATTCTATCCTTTCTTGTTATCTTTGAATATCCGTGCAAAATCTATCTGGAGATGGACGAATTTCAAATGCTTTTATCATATTTTCTCAGTGCTTCAATGTTGGCGTGATTGGTGCTGGCCCTTCTATTTGGGAAGAAATTATGTAGATTCGTTTTGATTTCTGTAATTTTGGGAATTGCCTTATTTTTTCATTGTCTTCCTTTCCTGTACTTCATTAATAAAATGACAGTCCCTCTCTCAAAGGCCATATGACAAAAAAGAAAACTTTGAGAGAGGATTACCCGAGGACGTAGGCACATTGCTGAACCTCGTTAAATCGTGTCTTCTTTAATTTCTTCATGGTATTAGAGTAGGTATGTACTTGTTTATGCGTTTGATCCATCCGTGTTCTTCTTCTTGGTGTATGCACGGTTGTTGTTCAAATCATGACTGATTCGAGTTCGGCCAATCCCAAACCCGGCTCCACTGCCACTGGGCATCGACTCACCAACATATTGCTGAATGAGAAGAACTTTCTTCCATGGTCTCGTGCTATTACTGTGGCCCTTGGGGGCAGATCGAAGCTTGGTCATATCAATGGCCAAATAAAAGTGCCTCCTGAGGGGGATGCGAACTTTGATGAATGGCAAGCCAACGAGAGTTGGCTATGTCTTGGATTTTTAACTCTATGGAATCTCAAGTGTATGAGATTTTTGCATATTCCCCTACAGCTCTAATATTGTGGGAATTGTTGTATAAGATGTAGGGACAAGGTCAGAATGCATCTCGAGTATTCGAATTGCAGCAAGAGATTGCTAACTCTAAGCGAGAATCCTCTCAATCTTTCACCAACCATCTTGGAAATATGAAGAGAAGGTGGGATGAACTTCGTCTGTATAGGCCAGCGACCCAAAATGTGGCAGATTATATTCGACGGGAGGATCAAGATTGGGTCTTCCAGTTATTGGCTAGAATTGGGCCTGAATACAAAGACGTGAGAAGACAAATTCTAATGAGTCCAAAATTGCCTACGTTTGATGAAGTCTGTGGCTTGATTCAAGGAGAAGAGACGAGACGTCGAGTGATGAGTGTCTCGCATAGTCTTGATAAACCAATCTCTGAAAGTTCAGCTCGTAAGGCTATGATGAACAACCAATGTGGTGAATTTGTGGCGAAATTGGCAAAGGGAAAAAAATAAAAGGCCCGTTCGATTTCATTGTGACCATTGTGATAGAGATGGTCACTCCAAAGACAGGTGTTGGTTACTTCATCATCATCTTCGTGCCAACAAAGATAAGGTTCAAGGAGCAAAACTTGCTATTCCAGGAAACTCTACAGAGTTTCATTGGAAACTGGAGTCCTTGGCACAACAATTTCAACAACTACTTCAGATGCAAGGGCAAGGGGTGATTGGTTCAGGATCTTCGGGTCCTTCATCGCATTCAGTCAACAAGGTTAAGACATTGGGTACCGCTCTTTTAACCCAATCTAGTACTCAATTCGTCATAGATTCGAGAGCTACCGATCACATGTGCAGCTCGACAGACTTACTTTTTAATGTCTCCTCAAGTGCCTCATATCCACTTATTACTGTGGCTAACAGAATGCAGGTTCCAACACAAGGAGCAGGACAACTTAAGTTGTTCTCACAAAAATCTGATATTTTGGTTGTGCCTGATTTGTCTTCTAATTTACTTTCTATGAGCAAGTGCACTAAAGAATTAAATTGCAATGTTATATTTTCTTCTTCAAAGGTGTTGTTTCAAGATTGCAGTACCAAGAAGACGATTGGTGAAGGACGGCTACGAAATGGCCTCTACATCCTTGACTATCATACGAATGCCTTGGTGGCAAGGAAGAATGAGATTGATGCTTCAAGACTTTGGCACATGTGCATGGGTCATCCTTCTGACCGTGTGTTGCAAGCTATGAATAAAACTTTATTTCATAATTGCAATACTTGTGACTCTTGTCATTATGCTAAACAACATAGATTACCTTAGGCTCTAATTTAGCTTCTGAAGTGTTTGATCTAGTACATTCGGATGTTTGGAGTGCTCCAATTGATTCAAGAGATGGTTTGAAGTATTTTGTTTCTTTTATTGATGACAAATTGCGAGCTACTTGGTTATACCTTCTCAAAGCTAAAAGTGATGTGGTCACTATTTTTCAGGAATTCTGTAGCATGATTCAGAATCAATTCAAAACATGCATAAAGGTCTTACGCACTGATAATGGTACATAATATTCCAATCAGACCTTCCAATCTTATTTGAGCAGCTTGGGCATTATTAATCAAACTTCATGTGTAGATACACCTCAACAGAATGGGGTGGCAGAGCGAAAGAATCGACAACTTCTTGAGGTGACTCGAGCTTTATTATTTTTTGGAGGCATGTCGAAGACTTAATGGAGCGATGCTGTTTTAACTAGCTGTTATCTTATTAATCGACTTCCTAGTCGTGTTCTGGGTCACAAGACGCCTATAGAAATTCTTTATGGGTGCAAACTTAATATCTTGCATTTAACAGTTTTTGGGTGTGTATGTTATGTGCACTCTCGAAGCGGTGGTAAGCTTGACCCTCGTGCTAAGAAGTGTGTGTTCATGGGCTATTCATCAACAAAAAAAGGATACAAGTACTTTGATCCAACCACTAGGTGGATGTATATATCGCGTGATGTTACATTTGATGAATCTATTATGTTTTTTCATTCCAGGAGTCCAATTCAGGGTGAGTACAATGAGTTGACAATTGAATTAGCTCCTATTCCTATGGTTAATGAGTTGAACAATGACCTTGGAATTAAAAATAACCCATGGAATGACCCCGAAGGAATAGATGAGACTAAAGAAATAATCAACAATGATAGCCTCGAATCAATGCTCGCACCAAGACAACTTCAGATCAGACAGCTGTTTGTTGAAGAAAAATCCCTTAAGTATTTTGAAGCTAACAAAACATCCTCGTTAGTTAAGTCTGAAGAATCCAATACTCAATCGCTTAAGTCTGAAAAGCTCAAAACCCAAGTGTTTCTGTTTGAAGATCTCTAGACTCTTCTATCAAAGTCTGAAGACTGTTAGACTCAATTTTACAAGTCTGCCCAAGTTGACAGCGTTTTAATCCAACGGTTTAGGAATTCAAAGATTGGATAATATCTTCTATGATTCGTTCTATTTCGTGGAAGATCTCTGGCTGAAACTAAGCTTGGAGATTTTGGATTTATTTCGATTAGAATATCCGTTGAAGAACAAGCAAGATTTGTAAGGTTCTACTTATGGAAACTCAAGATCCTGATTGTATGGGCGAACAAGATTGACAAGCGATCTTCCACATATATTCGACAGCTTCAAAATCACCTTAATTGATTCATTCCAACGGGTAGATTGGATGAACTCGTTTGAAAAGAGTTAATGGCTATGAAGGCACGAAGTAGTACTTAAGGTGGCGTCATTGTTGTTCGATAAGTGTGCGCTGATAGAAAATTTCGAAGTCTGAATCTTTGAAACTTCTTGTTCTCAAATTTCTTGAGCTCTAGTTGTGTACAAAGGAGAGATACATACAGTGAGGATTTGCGTGAGCAATAGCCAAGACTTTCTACTGAAGAAGTCTAGATCATATGCTGTACAAATCTCATTTGCTACATAGTGAATTCAGCTAGTGAGCTGTCAGCGTGGAGAGTGTACGTAGGCTTGGACTAAGCCGAACCACTATAAACTTCAGTGTTCAAATCTTCTTACCTTAATCTCTTTATTTTATTGCTGCACGTCTTAAAAATGCTTAAGTGTTTAATTTCAAATCTTTCACTCTGATTTTGTTTTAAGTCGTGTGGTCTGTGTTAAAGGTTTCAAAAGAAAATTATAAACACCTATTCACCCCTCTCTAGGTGTACTTACTAGCCTTTATCAATTGGTATCAAAGCTTGTGTGCTTATTTGTTGGAAGTGTTTATACTTCCTAAGCTAAAGATCTATGGCTAGTATTTTGGCTCCAGGTTTGATTGAAGGACAAAGCAACACCAGACCACCTTACTTCAATGGGAACTAGTATAACGTATGAAAGAACAAGATGAATGCATTCCTAAGATCAAAAGATCTTCTGGAATGGGATGTAGTAGAAAAAGAATCATTCCTAAAGCTACATCACCCAAAGGGAGTGAAATAGCAGATGGAGTGGGACTGTCACAAACCGAAATAACCAAGAGACAAGCCCTTGATGCTAAAGCTATTTATTCTCTGTATTATGCTTTATCTACTACTAAGTATAATAGAATCTTATCTTGTGAAACAACTAAAGAAGTCTGGGACAAATTGTATGTCACTTATGAAGGAACGGATCGAGTTAAAGAAACCAAGATCAATATCCTTCTTGGGCAATATGAAGCCTTTAAGATGAAACCAGGAGAATCCATAATTGACATGTTTAGTCGTTTTATAGAAATTGTAAATGGCTTAGCATATCAAGGTCAGCCTATCTCAGGACCAATGAGAGTCAATAAGCTGCTGAGAGGACTTTCCAAAGAATGGAATCACATAAAGACTTCCATAAGAGAAACACAAAGGATCATGCCTCTTTCTGTAGATAAATTGGTTGGCACACTTCAATCATATGAAGTCGAGCAATTCAATGAGGACATAGACACCAAAGGTAAGAAGTCAATTGCTTTAAAATCTAATGATGATTTTGATGATACAGATTCTGAAGAAAACTTGGATGACGAAGAATTAGCACTCTTGATAAGAAATTTTAGAAAATTAAATAGAAAAGGAAGAATGTTTAATGGGAAGAGACAAAGCAATCAAAGATTTCAAAAGAAATCAAATGAAGAAGATGAAACCAACATGGATGTTGTTTGCTTTGAATGTTAAAAAAAAAAGGATATATCAGACCCAACTGTCCATTGTAAAAGAAAAAGAAAGGAAAATAAGAAAGATTCAAGAAGGCACTTAAAGCTGAAATATGGAGTGACACAGAATGTGAAGACAGTGATGAAGAGTATGCCAACATCTATCTTATGGTAAAGTCAGACTCAGATTCAGACTCAGAATCAGAATCAAACTCAGACAGTGATGTCTAGGTTAGAAATTTAAAAATTCCTACAAAAGTCTCGAATTATATAGACGAACTTTGTCTTAGCCTTAAAGCCTCTCTTAAAAGGATTTCTGAATTGAAAAAGGAGAATTCCAAACTAAAACAACAAGAAAAGATTTTGATTGAAAAAGTTGAAAACTTAAACAAATGTTTTGCTGATTCAAAAGAAAATGAAACTGCTCTTTCAAAAGAAAATACTTGCTTGAAAGAAGACATTTTGAGAGTTACTAAAAAATTTTCAATGGGATCTGACAAGTTAGATAAAGTTCTTTCAATCCAAAGACCATATTTTAATAAGTCTGGCCTGGGAATGACATCGAAAACTATTCCCTTGATTGATTTTCCAAAGGTAAAGGAAAGAATAAAAAATAGACCTACAAAGTCTTTTCACAAGAATCATTTTCAAAAGGTTTTTGTAAAACCCGTTAGGAGAAGTGCTCTTAAATGCTCAAAGTGTAACAGGTTTAGAAAATTTTTAGAAGGATTGTCCCAAAGTTTGGAAACTTGTTAAGAGAGATTGGGCAAAGATTGTATATGGTACTAACAATGTTGGACCCAAGAAAATATGGGTACCAAAGAAAGCTTGAGTTCTTCATTTAACTATAGGTTACTATCAAGAAGAAAATCAAGTGGTATTTGGAAAGTGGCTGCTCAAGACACATGACAGGAGATCCAACTTGTTTCACAAATCTCTTACAAGTGAAAGGAGGAAATGTTTCCTTTGGTGGCAACAATAAAGGAAAAATTGTTGGTTGTGGAACCGTGAAGATAGGAAATCTCACAATCAACAATGTCTCTTTAGTTGAAGGTTTAAATTATAATCTTCTCAGTATTAGTCAGTTGTGCGACACTGGATACAAGATCAACTTTCTAGAAGATACATGTTCTGGAATAAGCAAAGATCTTTCACAATCATTCACTGGATGAAGACGTGGAAATATCTACTTACTAGACATAAAGTTTGATAGTTCACAATGCTTGGTATCCATTCAAGATGAAGCTATTCTTTGGCACAGAAAACTTGGACATATCAACATGAAGCAAATTGCAAAAGTTTCATCTAAGAAGCTAGTCCGAGGACTACCTAACCTAAAGTATCAAAAACATGATCTATGCACACCCTGCGTGCTAGGAAAATAGGTTAGAAACTCTTTTAAATCAATAAATCAGGTATCCACTAAACGTGTTTTACAGCTATTACACATGGATTTGTTTGGACCAACGAGAACACAAAGCATTGGAGGAAAAATGTATTGTTTGGTAATAGTAGATGACTACTCTCGTTTTACTTGGGCATTCTTTCTTTCAATCAAATCCGAAGCATTGTCTTATTTCACTAAGTTTGCTAAGAAAGTTCAAAATGAAAAATGTTATACTGTAACAAGTATTCGTATTGATCATGGAGGTGAATTTGAAAATCAAGATTTTGCTAATTTCTTTGATGATTTTAGCATTCAGCATAATTTTTCATCCCCATACACTCCACAACAAAATGGAGTTGTGGAAAGGAAAAATCGTTCTTTGCAAGAAATGAAAAGAACTCTTTTAATTGAAAGTAATATATCTCCTCGTTTTTGGGCTGAAGCAACTTCAATCACTTGTTATATTATTAACAGAATTTTTTTAAGACCAGTTTTGGAGAAAACTCCTTATGAATTGTTCAAAGGAAAGAAACCTATTGTCTCTTATTTTCATGTATTTGGTTGCAAATGCTTTATTTTAAAGAATGCAAATGATCGAATTGGTAAGTTTGAAGAAAGATCAGATGAAGGAATTTTCCTTGGTTACTCAATATCAAGCAAAGCCTTCGAGTATTCAACAAAAGGACTTAGACTGTGGAAGAATCCTTGAATGTGAAGTTTGAGGACTCAATTTAAAATCATGCCAATCAGACTCAATTTGAAGATCATGAATCTGTGCAAGTTTCTACAAATTCCCTCGAACAAAATCAAATTTCTAATGTTCAACAGCAAACTAAATCGGTAACTCCAACTCAAAACAGAGACTCAAAGCAAAGTGACAAACCAATTAGAAATTGGAAGCATAAATCTAGTCACCCTGCGGATCTCATCATTAGTAGCATTGATGAAGGAATTTGTACAAGATCCAAAAGGTGTGAAGACTCTAGTGCTCTAGCATTTGTTTCAGAAATTGAGCCCAAGACAATAGAAGAAGCTTTGATTGATGAAAGCTGAATTGAATCTATGCAAGAAGAATTGAATCAATTCAGAATCAATAATGTTTGGGAACTTGTTCCTAAACCAAAAGGTAAGTCAATTATTGGAACTAAATGGGTTTTCAGGAACAAGCTGGATCAATAAGGAAAGATGGTGAGAAAAAGCAAGACTTGTGGCAAAAGGTTACACACAAGAAGAAGGAATCAACTATGATGAAACTTATGCTCCAATGGCAATGTTAGAAGCAATCGGATTACTTCTTGCTTTTGCTTGTTTCAAAGATTTTAGGTTATTCCAGATGGACGTAAAGAGTGCATTTTTAAATGGAATTATCCAAGAAAAAGTCTATATAGAACAACCACCGGGTTTAGAAGATCCAAGAAAACCAAACTTTGTCTTCAAGCTAAAGAAGGCATTGTATGGGTTAAAGCAAGCACCCCGAGCATGGTATGAAAGGTTAAGTAATTTTTTAATTCAAAATGGTTTTGCTAAAGGTAAAGTAGACACAACCTTATTCATTAAAAGAGAAGGAAATGATTTTATACTTGTTCAAATTTATGTTGATGATATAATTTTTGGCTCTTCTAATGAAAATCTATGCAAGAATTTCTCAAGATGTATGCAAGATGAATTTGAAATGAGCATGATGGGTGAGTTAAACTTTTTTTTGGGACTACAAGTCAAACAATCAAAAGAAGGAACCTTTACTCACCAAGAAAAATATGCAAGAGATCTCATCAAGAAATTTGGAATGGAGAATTACAAGAAGATAGAAACTCCAATGTCAAATTCATTGAAGCTGGACAAAGATGAAGAAGGAAAAAGTGTAGACTAGAAGCTAGCTATACAGGAGTATAATTGGTTCACTTCTTTACCTTATTGCATCTAGGCCTGATATTTTGTTTAGCATTTGTATTTGTGCTAGATTTCAATCGAATCCTAAAGAATCTCACATGACTGCTGTGAAGCGTATTATTAAATATGTTGCAACTACATCTAAGCTAGGTTTATGGTATTCCAAAGGAGACTTTACTCTCCTTGGATATTCTGATGCTGACTTGGCTGGATGTAAAGTGGATAGGAAAAGCACTTTAGGTACTTGTCAGCTATTGGGAATAGGTTGGTATCTTGGTTCTCTTGAAAACAGAGTATCGTAGCTCTTTCAACAGCTGAAGCAGAGTATATAACTCTTGGGAGTTGCTATTCTCAAATATTATGGATGCAACAACAATTGAGAGATTTTGGAGTTAAAGAATCTTGCACAGAAATCAAATGCGACAATACTAGTGTCATCAACCTTACAAAGAATCCAATACTTCATTCAAGAGCAAAGCACGTTGAAATCAAGCATCATTTTATTAGAGATCATGTTCAAAATGGTGAAGTGGTGATTCGGTTCGTCGATTCGAAGAACCAACTGGCGGACATATTTACAAAGCCATTAGAGAAAAGTCACTTTGAATCTATTCGCTCAAGATTGAACATCATAAAGTCTCGAAGATGTTCGGACTCTAAGGTAAAGTCTTGAGATGTTCGGACTCAAAGGTAAGGTCTGAAAATATTCGGACTCGACATAAAGTCTGAATGTGTGTTATTTCATAATTATATTTATTAGTTCTTTTTATTCCATATTAGATTTATGTTTTGTTTTTGAAATTTCGAGATCTGCCTTTTATTCGAATTCGACACATTTATGGTAGTTTTCCTTTTCAAAAATTGGCAGTTCTTTGTTTTCTTTAATTTTGGCAGTTTTCACTTTCCTTTGCGACGGTTCAGTATCTTTTCTTTATTTATACCTCTGAATCGTCGTCTTTATCTCTCACTTTCTCAACAGTCGCCTCTTTCACTCCTTTTCGAAGCCCCGGAAGTTAAAAAAAAAAAAAAACTTCCACTTGCGTTTCTGTTCCATTTGTTTACTCCATAAAAATCCAAGCTTTTTGTGGACAACTTGCCTTTTCTCCCTCAAGTTAAACATGTCTTCGAGGAAATCATCGAGGCTTGCCGGAAAGGGATAACAAAAGAGATTCGAGGGGCCTACCGGAGTGGATCTCACCGAAGAAGAAGACTCCGCAAACAGAAAAAGCAAGTCAACAACCACTCGAATAAGAATTTATTAAAGAGGCTAAACCGGTAAGAACACTTAGACCAAAACTCGCTTACTCTCTCTACAAGAGATTAAAGGATGGAGGAACAGAGTTGAACTTGATAGATAGTTTTCTAAAAGAAAGGGGTTATCGGAATGAAACCATCTTTCTGCGTGAGATGGAGAAATTGGGAGTTATTAAAGAAGGAGTTGTGTAGAGTACTTTTGAGAACATACCAAGCGATCCGCGGTTTGGAACCGCAAATCAGCCTTTAGATGATGACGAGAGGCTATTCACTCAGTTCCAACCAAGGATGGGAATTGCTATTAACACTATCTGTCCTGAGGGAAGCATGTTTCGCTCTAAGGAACAAGAGCGAATTTACTCGAAATTGTTGAAGAGAGGGGTCATGAACCCCGGAAGTGTAGACTTTGATTTTCTTGATTCAATCAAGATCAATTTGAGAGAAAAGTTTTCTTGTTTACAGCTTGAGACTTTCTGCACTGATTCGACAATCACCTATCCTGAATTGACGGCCTACTTCTATTCAAATCTGTCATTTTTAGATGCGAATAGACTTTCATTTACTTTCAAGGATAGAGAATATGTTGTGGATGTCGACAGTCTTGCTGACATAATCGGGGTGGAAAGAAGGAGTTTCCAACCGATTAGGGTGTCCATAGCACATGCCACTTTAGAGATTGTTCGTGACAGAAGCCTAGAAGGCAAGATATCCTACACTAGGATGAATACCTCCAATATATTGCTCCATAAGATTGTCATCAATTGTCTTAGGCCCAAGGCAACGTCGAAAACTGAAGTCTCAAAGATAGAGGCAAAGCTAATGTTTGCTCTGAATCAAGGAGTCAGATTCTCCCTTCCATACACTATCTTGTTCCACATGTACAGGACTATGGTGAAGGACAATGGTCAATTGCCTTACTCCTCTCTAGTCACTCGTTTGTTCAGGCACTTCAAAATCCAAATTCCTGCTCCCCTTTGCTTGACCAACTTTACTCTCATGCTTGTTGGCTACAAGATGGTAATGAAAACGAAGCTGAAGGAACTGAACAAAGCCTTGGAGGGATTGAAGGAGAAGACTCCCTCGAAAGAATCTGCTGCTGCTGCTAAGCGAAAAGGCAAAGAGCCCATGGCTGCTCCAGAAAAAAGAAGAAGAAAAATCATCCTACAAGATGAGGATGATGAAGAAGTTGATGACGCCATGACACTTGCAGCTCTTCGAGGATTGAAAAGCTTTTGAGATAGCAGAGAAGAGCAAGCAAGGAGAGAGGAAGAGATAGAGAGAAGAAGAGAAGAGGAAGCAAGAGCAGAAGAAGAAGAGAAGATGAGAAGAGAAGAAGAAAAAAGGATGAGGAGAGAAGAACATGAAAGAAAAGCTCAAGAGGAATTTGAAGAATTCCTTGAGCCATCCACTGCAGTACCACAATCTAGAGAGAGGCTGCATAACATTACTCTGCAGGAGAAGAGGCAGAGCATGACGAAGAATACTCCACTCCACCTACTGGCCACAAGACAAGGGGAGTAGCTGAAGCAAAAGGTACATCATTACCATTCAATACTAGTGATGTTAGTCGGTCTAGTGTAGATGTAGAAGATGTCTTTGCATCACACTTTCCAGAGGTTGAGGTATCTTCTCCCACAGAAGGTTGAAGGGCTGAAAATGAACCCCCAAGCTTCCAGACTCAGAGAACGGAGTCTGCAGGTCTAAGCATTGGAAATGTCAATTCAACTGATTTTTCAAAGCTGTTAGATATTATGATGGATCTTAAGAAGCAGGTCTATGGGATGGATTATGAGTTGCGGGATTTAAAGCAAGCACTCTTGGCTACTTCCATTTCTATGCAGGACCAAATTAATGCCCTAAAACTTCAAGTTGAATCAAATGTGAAGGGTGCTGATTTGGAATCATTGAAGGAAGCATTTGCTAGCCTCGAGAAGATAGTTAACTTGCTGGGTGAATATCAGCTTGTTCGCATCCCCAAACAGCCTTGACTTTTATCATCTCTTTCATCGATTCCTTTGCCTCCTTTTGATGTGACAAAAGGGGGAGAGTGCTGCAGATTTGATCTTCTCGTTCATTTTTGGATTTATGACTTATTTCGTTTTTTAGTTTGGACATTTGGTTGGGACCTTTCATGTTTTGTTTTGTTCTTTTAAGACTTTGGACTGGTGGCGTGTTTGAACCGATGCTTTTAATGATTGGGTTTGGACTTGTGAACTTGCAGGTTTATTTTATACTTGTGAAGATAATTATTTTCTGGACTAACTTTTTTGTGGTTGCGAAGTAATATAAATTATTTCTCAAATTATGTATGAGTTTTCTTTGCGAGTCAAGAGTTTTTCAAATCTCCGAGATGTTTTGTCACCATCAAAAAGGGGGAGATTATTGAAGAAAAATCCCTTAAGTGTTTTGAAGCTAACAAAACATTATCGTCAATTAAGTCTGAAGAATTCAAGATTCAATCGCTTAAGTTTGAAAAGTTGACGAGCTATCTTCCATATATATTCGATAGCTTGAAGATCACCTTAATTGATTCATCCCAACGGGTAGATTGGATGAACTCATTTAGAAAGAGCTAACGGCTATGAAGTCACGAAGTAGTACTTAAGGTGAAGTCATTGTTGTTCGATAAGTGTGCGCTGATAGAAAATTTCGAAGTCTGAACCTCTAAAACTCCTTGTTCTCAAATTTCTTGAGCTCTAGTTATGTACAAAGGAGAGATACATACAGTGAGGATTTGCGTGAGCAATAGCCAAGACTTTACACTAAAGAAGTCTAGATCATAAGCTGTACAAATCTTATTTGCTACATAGTGAATTCAGCCAGTGGGCTGTCAGCGTGGAGAGTGAACGTAGGCTTGGACTAAACCGAACCACTATAAACTTCAGTGTTCAAATCTTCTTACCTTAATCTTTTTATTTTATTGCTGCACATCTTAAAACTGCTTAAGTGTTTAGTTTCAAATCTTTCACTCTGATTTTATTTCAAGTCGTGTGATTTGTGTTAAAGGTTTCAAAAGAAAATTATAAACACCTATTCATCCCCCTCTAGGTGTACTTACTGGCCTTTATCATTGCCGAATTGGTTCCCACTACTTCCGAACTTGCTCCTGTTTAGAGATCTACCCATGTGTTTAGACCCTCAACATGACTTCGAGATTTCGCCACTTATCATATGGTACAGTATCCCATCTAGAATCACATTGGCTATGAGAAGTTATCTTCTAGTTTTGTTGGCTTTTTATCTATTCTTGAAGGACCATAGAACCAGAAAGATGAGCTACAAGCACTTGATAGGAATAATACTTGGGATGTAGTTTGCTTGCCTGATGGAAAGCGCACTATTGGGTGTTGCTGGATTTATAAAGTTAAATATAATAGTGATGGCTCGGTAAAGAGGTACAAAGCCAGGTTGGTTGCTAAGGGATACACCCAAACTTATGGTATTGATTACAAGGAAACTTTTGCTCCTGTTGTAAAAATGAATACTGTCAGGGTTCTTATGTTAGTTGCAATCAATTGTGGGTGGCCTCTATTTCAAATGGACGTGAAGAATGCATTCCTTCATGATGATCTCGAAGAGGAAGTTTACACGGATCTTTCGCTTGGGCACCACTTACAAAGAGAAGAAGGGATGGTGTGTAGACTCAGGAAGTCTATATATGGACTTAAAGATTCCCCCCGAGCTTGGTATGGAAAACTTAGCACCTCTCTTCTTAAATTTGGATATAATCGAGGAGTAGCAGATTCCTTTATGTTTACCAAGGCTGATGAAAATGGTCTTGTGGTACTACTTGTATATGTCGACGATATTGTCATCACCGGGAGTAATCAGTTAGGGATTGATGTGCTCAAAACTCAGTTGCGCTAGGAGTTTGATATTAAAGATCTTGGACAGCTAAAATGTTTCTTGGGTATTGAGGTGGCACATTCTAGCAAAGGCTTGTTTCTTTCACAGCAAAAATATGTTTTGGATCTATTGAAGGAGAATGGCAAGATAGGTGCAAAACCAGCTAGTGTTCCTACGGACTATAGCAAGAAAATGGTTTCTGATGACTTTCCTTTGCAAGATGTGATAAAGGCTAGTAAATACACCTAGAGGGGGTGAATAGGTGTTTATAAATTTCTTTTCAATCCTTCAACCCAAATCCCTTAACTTGAAATAAAAATCAGAGTTAATTAAATCATGCAATAATAAAATAAAGAGAGTAAGGTAAGAGAATTTTGACACTGAAGTTTATAGTGGTTCGGCTTATTGTAAGCCTACGTCCACTCTTCATGCTGACAGCCCAATGGCTGTGTTCACTTTGTAGCAAATGAGAACTTTACAGCTTACGATCTAGACTTCTTTAGTAGAAAGTCTTTGCTACAGCTCTCGCAATCTCTCACTGTAAGTATCTCTCCTTTGTACATAATTAAAGCTCACGAGATTTTGAGAACAAGGAGTTTCAGAGGTTCAAACTTCGAATTTTTTTATTAGCTCACTTTTTCTTCGAACAGCTACTCCATCTTAAATACTCCTTCGTGCCTTCATAGCCGTTAGCACTTTCCAAAAGAGTTCATCCAATCTACCCGTTGGAATGAATCAATTAAGGTGATCTTCAAGCTGTCGAATATAAGTGGAAGATAGCTCGTCAATCCTGTTCGCCCATACAATTAGGATATTGAGTTTCCAAAAGTGAAACCTTCCAAGTCTTGCTTGTTCTTCAACGGATTAAATCCAAAAAAAAATCTTCGAGCTTAGTTTCATCCAGAGATCTTCCATGGATAAAAACAAATTAAGGAAGATAATATCCAATTCTTGAATTCCTAAACCGTTGGAATAAAGCACTGTCAGCTTGGGCAAAATCGCAAAACTGAGTTTGACCGACTTCGGACTTTGATAGAGTCTCGGAGATCTTCGACCGAAACTTCGGGGTCGTAACCTTCGACGGAAACACTTGGGTCTTGAACTCTCCGGACTTTAGCTACTGAGTCTTGGATTCTTTAGACTTAACTGACGAGGATGTTTTGTTAGCTTCAAAACACTTGAGGGATTTTTCTTCAACAATCTCCCATTTTTGATGGTGACAAAACACCTCGGCAGATTTGCAAAACTCTTAACCCGCAAAGAAAACTCATACAAATTTTGAGGGATACTTCATATTACTTCGCAATCATAGAAAGATGTTAGTCCATAAATATCCTCACAAGTATAAATAATCCTGCAAGTTCACAAATCCACAAATCCAATCATAAAACCAATGCATAAGTCATAAGTTCAAACATTCAAAAATAAATAAAATAGTAGCAAATCTGCATAACTCTCCCCCTTTTTGTCCCATCAAAAGGAGGCAGAGGATCAAGAATAAAGTTGATGAAAATCAGGGCCGCTTAGGGATGCGAACAAGCTGATATTTACTCGGCAAGTTGACCGTCTTCTCAAGGCTGGATAAAGCTTCCTTTACTGATTTCAATTCAGTACCCTTCACATTCGATTCCACTTGAAGTCTAAGGGTAGTGATTTGGTCTTGCATAGTTGAGGAAGTAGCCAGCATTGCTTGTTTCAAATCTCTCAGCTCGTAGTCCATCCCATAAACCTGCTTCTTGAGGTCCAACATGATATCCAACAGTTTGGAAAATTCTCGTTGAATTAACATTACCCGAACTTGGACCTCGCACTCGTTCTTTGAGTCTCGAAAGCTAGGTGGTTCGTTCTCAGCTCTTTGTCCTTCAGTTGGAGAGGATTCTTCAAGCTCCGAAAGTGTGATGCATAGATGTCTTCCGCATTAGCAACTGACCTACTAACATCACTAGTATGAAGTGGCGATAATATACCTTTTTCAGCAGTAGCTCCCCCTGTCTTGTTGCTAGTCGGTGGAGTTGAGTATTCTTCGCCAATTTCCATCTCTTCTCCAGCAGAGGGATGTAGTTTAGTCTCTTTTCCAGGATGTGCTTGAGCAAAGGATGGCTCAAATGCTTCTGCGAAGTCTTCTTGAGCCTTGCTCTCCTCTTCATCTCTTCTTAACCTTTCTTCTTCTTCTCTTCTTTGTTCTTCCTCTTCTCTTCTCTGTCTCTCCTCTTCTCTTTTCTGTCTCTCCTCCTCTTCTTCTCTTCTCTTTCTTTCCTCTTCTCTCTTCCTCTGTTTTTCTTCTATTCTTAATCTCTCTTCTTCTTCTTTCGCTTCTGCTTCTCTTCTCATTCTCTCTGTCACTTTCTCTCTTCTTGCTCTCTCTTGACTGCCATCTCTCAAACTGACAGTGCTCTTTAATCTTATAAGAATTGAAAGAGTCATGGCATCATTTATTTCTTCTTCATCCTCATCTTGTAGGATGAATTTCCTTCTTCTTTTCTCAGGTACAGCCATGGGCTCTTTGCCCTTTCTTTTTGCAGTAGCAGCGGCCAAATCTTTTGAAGGTGTCTTCTCCTTCAAGCCTTCTAGTGCTTTGTTTAACTCCTGAAGTTTCATCTTCATCACCATCTTGTATCCAACAAGCATAAGACTTAAGTTGGTCAGGCAGAGTGGGGCAGGAATTTGGATTTTAAAATGCCTAAACAACCTGGTGACAAGAGATGAATAAGGCAATTGTCCTTTATCCTTTACCACTGTCCTGTACATGTGGAAGAGGATAATATGGGGAAGTGAAAAGCTTATGCCTTCATTAAGAGCGAACATGAGTTTGGCTTCAGTCTTCGAAACGTCAATCTCTGAGGTTGCTTTGGGTCTGAGACAATTTATGACAATTTTGTGGAGCAGAATATTCAAGGCATTCATCCTGGTGTAGGATATCTTGCCCTCCAAGCTTCTGTCTCGCACAATCTCCGGTGTGGCATGTGCTTTGTGGATACTCTAATCGGTTGGAAACACTCTCTTTCCACCCCGATTAAGTCAGCAAGAGTATCTATGTCCACAACATATTCCTTATCCATTAAAGTAAATGAAAGCCTATTTGCATCTAAGAATGACAAATTTGAATAAAAATAGGCCGTTAACTCTGGATAACCAACTGTCTTATCAGTGCAAAACCTCTCAAGCTGCAACCGCGAGAATTTTTCGCTCAGATTTATCTTGATTGAGTCAAGAAAATCGAAATCAACACTCCCGGGATTCATCACTCCTCTCTTCAGCAATTTTGTATAAATTCGCCCTTGTTCTTTTGAGCGAAATGAACTTCCTTTAGGACAGATGGTGTTCACTGCAACACCCATCCGTGGTTGAAACTGAGAAAACAGCCTTTCATCATCATCCATAGGCTGATTAGCGGTTCCCCATCGTGGGTCACTTGGTATGTTTTTTAACGTGCTTTTAGCAAGTCCTTTGTCAACAATTCCCAGATCTTCCATTTCTCGCAAGAATATGGTTTCATTTCAATATCCTCTCTCTTTTAGGAACCCATCGATCAGTTTTAAATCTGTGCCTCTATCTTTCAACTTTTTATACAACGAGTAAGCAAGTTCGGGTCTTAAAGTTCCTACCAGTTCAGCCTCGGTAATAACTTCTTCTTCAAAGTGTTGTTGACTTGGAGTTTCCCTTTGTGGTGAATCTTCTTCGCTCGTAAGGTCCACTCTGGTAGGACCCTCATGTCTCCTCTGTGGTCCCTTTCCAGCGAGTCTCGATGACTTTCTCGAAGACATGCTTGATCCGAGAGCGAATATGCAACTTGTTCGCAAAAAGGTTGGATTTTTACTAAGTAAACAAATCGAATAGGGACGCTAGTGGAGAATTTTTTTAAGCTTTAGGGTTTCAAGGAGAAGTAAAAGAAGCGTTTTTAAAAGTTGTGAAGGATGAAGACGACGATTCAGGAGTATAAATAGCAAGAATAAAAAGAGATATTGAATCGTCGCAAGAAAAGAAAAAAGAAAAACTGTCAAATAATCAACTGTCAATTTTGAAAAAGAAAACTGCCATAAATATGTCAGAAATTGGATAAAAAGCAGATTTCGAAATTTCAAAAGTAATTATGAGTCTAATATATCATAAAGGAAATAAAAATAAAATAACACGTATTCAGACTTTACGTTAGAGTCTGAGAATTTCCAGACTTTACCTCAGAGTTTGAGTTCTTTCAGACCTTACCTTTGAGTCTGAACATCTCAAGACTCTACCTTAGAGTTTGAACCTCTTCAGACCTTACGATATTCAATCTTGAGCGAATTGATTCAAAGTGAGCCTTCTCTAGGGGTTTTGTGAATATATCCGCCAGTTGGTTCTTTGAATCAACGAACTGACTCACCACTTCACCATTTTGAACATAGTCTCTAATGAAATGATGCTTGATTTCGATGTGCTTTACTCTTGAGTGAAGTATTGGATTCTTTGTAAGGTTGATGGCGCTAGTGTTGTCACATTTGATTTCTGTGCAAGATGCTTCAACTCCATAATCTTTCAATTATTGTTGCATCCACAGTATTTAAGAACAGCAACTCCCAAGAGCTATATACTCTGCTTCTGCTATTGAAAGAGCTACGGTACCCTGTTTTCTCGAGAACCAAGATACTAACCTGTTTCCTAATAATTGACACGTACATGTAGTGCTTTTCCTATCCACTTTATAGCCAGCCAAGTCAGCATCAGAATATCCAAGGAGAGTGAAGTCTCCTTCTTTGGAATACCAAAGACCTAGCTTAGATGTAGTTGCAACATATTTAATAATACGCTTCATAGCAGTCATGTGAGATTCTTTAGGATTAGATTGAAATCTAGCACAAATGCAAACGCTAAACAAAATATCAGGTCTAGATGCAGTAAGATAAAGAAGTGAACCAATTATGCTCCTATAGAGCCTTCTGGTCTACACTCTTTCCTTCTTCATCTTTGTCCAGCTTCAATGAATTTGACAAAGGAGTTTCTGTCTTCTTGCAATTCTCTATTCCAAACTTCTTGATGAGGTCTCTTGCATATTTTTCTTGGTGAATAAAAGTTCCTTCTTTTGATTGTTTGACTTGAAGTCCCAAAAAGAAGTTCAATTCACCCATCATGCTCATTTCAAATTCATTCTGCATACATCAGCCTCGACTCCACCGAGTTTGTCGGCCACCAAGTCAGCCGAGTCAAGCCACGAACTAACAACCACAGCTGCCACGCCCTTGGTCAACTGCAGCTCCATCGAATACCATAGCCCCGTGACCTCTCTCGTCCTATCACGCTTGGTCATTCTTCACCAACGAAGACCCAAGCTAGTCTCCTTCCACCGAAGCCGATTGCTGGTGTTGTTGACCGTGAAGCCACTTGTGCAGTAGCTATTTGTTCACCCATCTCCAAGCGTCTTCTTCTCCAGCAGCTCTTCTTCAGCTCGTGGACTTACTGTCTCACTTGCGAGCGTCAACAGGCCAAGGAGCAGCCCACGGTTTGGGCCAACAATTCCAGTAGCTTAACGGCCTAGCAAGTCCAGCGAAGTGCTTAGCCATTTTCTAACCAGAAACCCAGTGAATTTTGAGTCAAGCCCAACCGCAAGTTAGCTCAAGCCCAAGAGAAAGAGCAGCCCATTTCCCTCAGCCCAAGAAGCTAGTGAAGCCCAGCAACTTTCCTCAGCCCAGCAAGTTGTTATTTGCTCAGTTCAGCCCATCTTAAAGCCCAAGAAGTTTCAGTAGCTCAGCCCGCGAAGTTAGTTGGCTCAAGTTCAGCCGCCGTCACGTCGCCGTCGCGGTTTTTGATCTTCGCTTTGTGCAAGTGAGTTTTACTCACTGATGCTTTCTTAATGGACTAATTATGCCTAAGGGTTGATTAGATTTATTTAATTGCGATTAGGTGGATAGATTATATTAAAATAATTAAATTAGAGACTTATTGATGCATGTTAGTCAAATTGAATGTGCATTTAGCAAGTAGACATATCCTATTAATTATTGAATGCATCTCAGGGTTTTTCCCGACCCTTATCGGGTGTTAATTAAATAATTTGGGCCTAAAATGAATTTTAGTAATTAAATATTAATTTTAGAAATTAATTATTTAATTATTTATTTCCTGGAATTTCAACCTGGATGGCCAAGTGACCGGAATTTCGTGCTGATTGTCGTGGTGCAATCTATTTATTTAATTGAGCTTTATTTCATGCGGATTTGATTATTGAGAAAAAGGTCGAGTGGGACCATAAAGCCATTTGAGTATTGAAAGTGGTCGAGTGGGACCGTAAAGCCATTGAATCTTGAAAAAGGTTGAGTGGGACCATAAAGCCATTGAATCTTGAAAAAGGTCAAGTAGGACCATAAAGCCATTTGAGTATTGAAAAAGGTCGAGTGGGACCATAAAACCATTTACTTTTGAAAGGGTCGAGTGGGACCGTAAAGCCATTGAATACAGAGATATGCTTGGTGGAGTTGTGATTCCCACCTGTTATAAGCTATGTCCTAAGGACCGTGGTTCATATTTGTGAACTGATTGCTGTTTGTTGCAATATATGAGGCATACGTGCTTAACCTTGAGTTGCAGGTTAGGACTGATGCCCAGGTACGTCTTTTGACTCATGTTGTGCTCGTAGGCAACCTTGTGGCATATTGGTTCCCTAATCGAGTCTTAGGGGGTAAAACTCGCTGAGACATAGTCTCACGAGTTGTTATAAACCAATTTTAGGCCCTTAGATGGCAGCACCAGGACCTCCACTTCTCCCTCCTCCTGAAGAGTCTGGTATTCCAGAAAACATCGCCGAGAATACCACTCATTTTCACATTCACCCTAACCCTGAAGGATTAGAGTATGTGTTAGTTGAGACTACTGTTTGGGTTGATAAGGGCAGGGATGATCTAATGCCTTATGAGTATAGGGCTTGGTACTGCCACTATTTTGATGGGAGGCAGATAGGTCCCATACCAGAAGAGGAAGTACCATTCATCGTCCTAGAGGAAGCCTTTGGGGCTGGGACTGCTGATCCCGAGGGCGGTGGTGTGGTTGATGCTAGTGATCCTACATTGGCGGGTGAGCTGACCTCTTCTGTGCACTCTGTGGGTGATGCCAATTGGAATGGAGGGGAACCTGAGATCCCAGAGCAGGAGGTAGAAGGTCCAGCGGAAGATGAAGACTGGGAAGTGGACGAGGAGTGGGAAGAGGCTGAGGAGGTGCCTGCTGAGGAGGAACTGGTGGAGGAAGAGCCGGCAGATGAGGAGTTCTACAAGGATGAGCCAGATGAGGAAGATCCTGAAGGGGATCGGGATGATCTTGATTATGACCCTGATGAGGATTGAGAGTTCATCCTCTTTTTTTTGAACCTTATCTAGGTGTAGATAAAGTGAGACTTTGAGAATGTAAATAGTTGTGAAGTACTTGGCTTTTGCTATGTATAAAAGTTTGGTTATGCGTTTTCAATATGAAAATATTGCCTTGCTTTTCTATCCCATTATTTTATTGTCTGGGGATTTATAATTACTTCCGCATGTGCTTAATTAATGAATGGGTCGGCGATACTTAGTTCTGGGATACCGCATTCTAAAATCGACCAAGTGGAAGGATGTGTGCGTGCCCGAGGATCGGGGAGTGATAGCTTGTCTCTTGGATATTTCAGGTTGTGACATTCCCACTCCATCAGCCATTTCTTTCCCTGAGGTTGATGTAACTTTAGGAACAATTCCTTTGTCTACTTGTGGCACCCCCAAACAACTAAGGTCGCCACAGATACCTAATGAATACCAGTTACATATCTTTGTTTCGGAGTTAAAGAAAAACCGTAGTTCATAGACTTTTTTTTTTTAAATGGTCCCAGCGCAGCTTACTAGCGGAAGCATAAATAGGTCTCACCATTTCTCCCTCCAATAACCATGATGCAATGCACACTAACTAAGTACCATAGGAAAAGATAAAGCCGAGTCACTCTTTATTTATATATCTTCATGATGTATTTCTTGGGTCAGTACAACCAAAAAGAAAAGCCAAGACTTTTAGCTAAGCTTGGCCACAGCTCAAAAGAGAGATCTCGACCCCCTATATCGATCACGTATAACTCTCCATCTACAAGTGTCGGCTATGTCCAAAAAGTCAGCTTCCCACTCCTCATGCGGGCCATCACACCCATCCCGGTGCGTCGGGTGGCGGCGGCGGCAACATCCCCCACATCACTCCGTCACGACGGACATGAACGGATATGAACTCCTGGATGATCAGACCCCCAGCTAGGCCCACGTCATACATCACCAGCGCACGAACTCGTATATATGTCAGACCAGGGATGGTGGGACAATCAATCTCCATACATTTGACCTCCACGTCAGATGGAAGGCCGTAAAAGGTACCCCGCGTGACCGGAGGGAGCGGCGTCTCTCTAATCTGAAATTGTTAGTCCGCAAACGGGGTGTGCGTACAGCCACTCAGCAGGTAAAAGATTCATTAAACTACTCAGTGCATCACACAAAACAATCATGACATCATAGTAGAGTACATATCATCCATGCATCCAAGCATAACTTACCTTGCAGTCATGCATATATCATCATACCATATACGCATACACCATCATGCACTCATCACCAAGCATTCATGCATATGCCATCATGCCATAGGTGCATATACAACGATGCACTCATCATCAAGCATTCATGCATATCCATGCCTTATGTGCACACCACCATGCATTCATACATGTTATATCATATAGCCATGCATACATGTCACCATATCATGCATGATTCAATTTCAATTTATCAATTTTTATCTTTCAATTGGATCACCACATTTCTCTTTCCCGGGACCAGAAATTGCATCCCACATTTATCGCTCGCACCCAACCTGGCATTGCGAGGAACCTCCGGCACACACCTCCGGGCATCCGGCACCCCCCCATTCCGGGCATCTCGTACCCCAACTAGCATCACGAGGTATCCCCCCGGCACACACCTCCGAGGCTTGCGGCACCCCCACATTCCGGGCATCTCGAAACTCCCGAGGACATCCGGCACACACACTCTGGGCATCCGGCACTTCCCTTCCGGGCATCCCGACACTCCCGGGGCATCGTCGGCTCACACCTCCGACGGTATCCTCATTTATTATAATTCACATTCAGAGTTTGGGACACCTGGAGTGCCATAACTTGGCACGGGGGGACACTTAAGTGCCATAACTTTTTTTCGGTACACTTAAGTGCCACTTTTTTTTTTTCAAATGGGACACTTAAGTGCCACCTCCGGCGACCTTGCCGGAAATCCTACGTGGCACGTGTTTATTATTTTTTAATGCTTGCGTGGCTCGCCGGAGAGTTGAGTCGGCGCCGACTCGGCGAAACGACGCCGTTTACATAATAAAAAATTAATTAAATTAAATTAAAACTTAATTTAATTTAAAATACTCTAAAATTTTTTAAAAAAGGGAGGGGACGAAGGGCGGGCGGGCCGAGGGCCGAGCCCTCGCTGCCGCCGCCTCCCCGCCGTCGCCGGGAAGGGCCGGCGACGGAGGGGGAGGGTCGGCCGAGGTCGCCGGCCCCGGCCGACCGGTGGCGAGGGCCGCGAGCCCTCGCCGGATCGCGGCGAGGGCTCGCGGCCCGCCACGCCGGCCCCACCGGCGACGGTGGGGAGGCGCGGGGCCCGCAGCCCTCGCTAGATCGCGGCGAGGGCTCACGGCTCTCGCCGCCGATCGGCGGGGGCCGGCGACCTCGGCCGACCCTCCCCCTCCGTCGCCGGCCCTTCCGGCGACGACGGGAAGGCGGCGGCGGCGAGGGCTCGGCCCCCGCCCGCCCGCCCTTCGTCCCCACCCTTTTTTTTAAAAATTTTTTAGAGTATTTTTATTTAAAATTAAGTTTTAATTTAATTTAATTAATTTTTATTATTTTTACATGTCAGATGTGAAACGGCGTCGTTTTTGCATTTTTGCCACGTCGGCATGCAAAAACGACGCCGTTTTGGACCTCCATCGCCGGAAAATTGCGTTTGGCCGGATTTTCGCCGGAGTGGCACTTAAGTGTTCCATTTTACTCCGATATTGGCACTTAAGTGTTCCATTTGAAAAAAGTGACACTTAAGTGTACCGAAAAAAGTTATGGCACTTAAGTATCCCCTCGTGCCAAGTTATGGCACTCCGGGTGTTCTTTACTCTTCACATTCACATTTGTGTCTCCATATCAACATGGCATATGATGTGATGGCAACAAGGTTAATTTTCAGCTTTTGATTTTATATGTAATGTCAAATATCATCACATGTGCAGCAAGATTCAATCACTTAAAACAATATAATCCATGGTGCTCATACAAAATAGAATAGTCCATGCATTACAGCTTTTGAAATTCGCACAATCCAGCTTGCACAATTTTAGCAAACATTTTAATTAAATACTCAAATGACCTTCAAAAATCATGAAATTCGAATATGTGATAGTCAAGACATAAAGGCAGATACTTCATGAAGAACATTTCTCCAAAAGATCTCCATATAATTCGGTATAAATCATGCGTCACAGTACTATTATACTAACGGTTCAACTTGCACAGTTTTTGAAAAATTTTTGGTTAAATAGGCAAATGAACTTCAAAAATCACGAAATTTGAATATGTTGTAGGGAAGACATAAAGAGAAATATTTCATGCAGAACACGTTTCCAAAAGAACCTCATACAAAAAGATATAGTCCACGCATTGCAACTTACAAAGTTCGAACACATCAGATTGCACGGTTTTAGAAACATTTCTGATTAAATGCCCAAATGACCTTCAAAAATTATGAAATTTGACTATGTGATAGTCAAGACCATAAGGTAGATATTTCATGAAGACATCAAAGTCAGATTCATCCTAGATAATTAAATATAGACGATTAAATCCCCTATTCCTAGTACCGAAATTTCCAGATCTAACCATCTCCGAAAAACCACGATTTCACCCACTTATACTTATTTTTTTTTGTCCCAAATTTGAGTATGTTATACTCCAAGAAGTCCTTAACAACTTATTTAGAAGTCAAAGCCAAAATCCAACTCGAACATCACATGCAAGTCACTAGAACATCCTGGGTCAAGCTGTTTTCTCAAGAACAGTTTACTAGCCTAAAACACCACTCTTAAAACTTCAGTTTTTCACACCCTAGACATCCGAAATTTATCACCATTCTATAACAAATACTAGGCACAACATGCAAGAGTAGATCAAAGTATCCCACTTGCCTCTAAACTGAGCAAACACAGCAAGCACGAACGGAGGGTGAGGCGGACTCGACGGCGGCAAACGGACGGCGACGCACGGCCCTTCCTCCTTCCTTCTTCCTCGCGCGGCTTCCTCCTCCTCTCTCTC
Organism: Eucalyptus erythrocorys; assembly: GCA_014182555.1. Classification (NCBI taxonomy): domain Eukaryota; kingdom Viridiplantae; phylum Streptophyta; class Magnoliopsida; order Myrtales; family Myrtaceae; genus Eucalyptus; species Eucalyptus erythrocorys. The sequence continues at coordinate 4,458,500 of CM024604.1, forward strand.
GGTTCCCCCCTCACTCTCTCGAAAGCTCCCTCTCTCTCTCACTCTCTCAAAAACCGGCCACCCTCTCTCTCTCTAATTCCCTTAAACCGCCATCAATTTCCCTTAATTTCCTTCCCATCATCATTTGCCATCATCATTTCTTTGCATTGGTGACACTTGGCCATCACCATGGGACAAATGGGGGGGCATGCAACCGGATCCCCCCTCCTTTGCACGTCGACAGCCCCTCATGGGCTTGGGCTAGCCATGGGCCGGGCAACTTCTCCCTCTCCTTGGGCTTTGTGGGCTGGTCGAGCAAAAAGGGGTGAGGCTGGGCTGGTTTGGCCTTTAAATGTCTAGCCCACCCTCATCCTAATAATCCACCTTCAACCTTAATTATATAAACACCTAATTGAAATTTATAATTCACAAAACTTTGTGACCTAATTTAATAAATTCCAATCCATAATTCACATGGCCAAAAATAGAATTTTCCTCTTAAATAATTACCCACCAAAAGCTTGGCCAAAATCTCAATGCAAGACATGAAGTATAGCATTTCTAAGGATTGACAAGGAATTCTAGGATGCCAAAATTCTCCCCTCCTTAGAGAATTTCATCCTCGAAATTTGACATCACTCACGTCTCCTCAAACAAGTGAGGGTACCTTTCCCTCATCTCGTTTTCACTCTCCCATGTGGCTTGCTCCATATCGTGATATCGCCATAATATCTTAACCAGTGGGATTGTCTTGGTCCTAAGGACTTGCTCCTTTCTGTCTAGCACTTGCATAGGCTCTTCAATGTATCTCACTTTCTCATCTACTTCGATGGCTTCATGATCGAGTATGTGACCAAGATCCGGCCGGTACTTTCTTAGCATCGACACATGAAACACATCATGTAAATTTCCCAATTTTGGAGGCAGCGCCAAACGATAAGCTACATCTCCTATCCTTTCAAGTATCTCAAAAGGTCCGACAAATCTAGGGATTAACTTACCCTTCATTCCAAATCGAGATATTCCTTTCATTGGAGATACTTTAAGGAATACATGATCTCCTACACTAAACTCCAAAGGCCTTCTATGCTTATCTGCGTAGTCTTTCTGTCTACTCTAAGTTGTTTTAAGTCTTAACCTGATAATTTCGACAGCTTCAATGGTAACTTGTACCAGTTCAGGTCCTGTTAATTTCTTTTCACCTACTTCGTTCCAACAGATGGGAGTCCTACATCTCCTTCCATATAATGCTTCATAGGGAGCCATGCCTATACTTTTCTGAAAACTATGATTATAAGCAAACTCCACCAAATGCAATCTTTCATCCCAATTCCCTTTAAAGTCAATCACACAAGCTCTTAACATATCCTCTAATGTCTGGATTACTCTTTCTATTTGTCCATTTGTTTGGGGATGAAAAGCAGTACTAAACTGGAGTTTAGTTCCTAAGGCAATTTGAAGACTCCGCCAAAAGTTCGAAGTAAATCTTGAGTCCCGATTTGAGGTAATAGTTACTGGAACACCATGTAAGCGCACTACTTGACTTACATATATACCCACATATTTGTCCATTGGGTAGTCCATACGAACTGCTAGGAAATGAGTAGACTTAGTTAAACGATCCACTATTACCCAAATAGAGTCATGACCGCTTGATGTCCTTGGTAATCCTTGTACAAAGTCCATTGTTATATGCTCTCATTTCTATTCTGGTATGTCTAATGGTCTCAAGAGTCCTGCAGGTTTGCAATGTTCCGCTTTTACCTGTTGGCACGTCAAACATTGAGAAATGTGCTTAGCCGTATCTGCTTTCATATCATTCCACCAAAATTGCTGACGCAAATTCCTGTACATCTTTGTACTACCCGGATGAACACTGTAATTACTCCTATGTGCCTTCGACAGAATTTCCTTCTTTAATTCTTTGTTGTCGGGAACACAGAGTCGTCCCTGGCATCTTACCACTCCATCTTCAGAGATTTGAAATTCTAGTCTTTTTCCTAAAGACACTGCATCTTTCACTTTCATAATTTCCGAGTCAGACTCTTGTAAGATCTTAACTTTCTGAATAATTTCAGGTTCAATCCTTAATGCACTAAGCATACCGGTAAGACAATCCACTTTTAATTTAAACTCTGAGTCCGTTAAGGACTTTAACAAGCTCCAACCCGCCATTCTTAAACTTGCCATCTCCATGGCCGACTTATGACTAAGAGCATACGCTACCTTATTCGCCTTCCTTGGATGGTATCATATCTCACAATCATAGTCCTTCAACAATTCCATCCACCTCATTTGTCTCATGTTCAACTCCTTTTGTGAGAACAGATATTTCAAGCTCTTATGATCTGTATAAATCTCAAACTTTTTCCCATACAAATAGTGCCTCCATATCTTCAAAACGAACACTATAGCTGCTAATTCTAAATCATGCATTGGGTAGTTCAGTTCATGAGGTTTCAATTGTCTAGATGCATAGGCTATGACCTTGCCATGCTGTATCAAAACACATCCCAGTCCTTTGTGAGATGCATCGATATACACTGTAAAACCATCAGATCCAGTTGGTATAGTTAGGATTGGAGCCGAGGTCAATTTTCTCTTAAGCTCCTGGAAACTCCTTTCACATTCTCCATTCCATTCAAATTTTGCGTTCTTTCGAGTCAATTTTGTTAAAGGACTTGCCAATCATGAAAACCCTTCAATAAATCTCCTATAATAACCAGCTAATCCTAAGAAACGCTGTATTTCAGTAGGTGTTGTCAGTCTTGGCCAATTTATTACCATTTCAACTTTCGCCGGGTCCACTGCAATTCCTTCTCCTGATACCACGTGCCCCAAAAATATTATCTGGTCCAGCCAGAATTCACACTTGCTAAATTTGGCATACAGCTTATGATCTCTCAGAGTTTGCAAGACTATCCTCAAGTGTTGTTCATGCTCCTTAGGCCCTCTCGAATAAATCAGGATATCATCAATAAAAACAATCACAAACTGGTCTAAATAAGGCTTGAATACCCTATTCATCAGATCCATAAATGCAGCCGGTGCATTTGTCAATCCAAATGGCATGACAAGGAACTCGTAGTGTCCATAACGAGTCCTAAACGCAGTCTTAGGAATGTCTTCTTTCTTAATTCTTAGCTGATGGTATCCCGACCTTAAGTCAATTTTAGAGAAGAACGTACTTCCCTAGAGTTGGTCAAATAAGTCATCAATTCTAGGTAAAGGATATTTATTTTTAATGGTCACTTGATTCAGTTGCCTATAGTCAATGCACAAGCGCATCGACCCATCTTTCTTTTTCACAAACAAGACTGGTGCACCCCAAGGTGAAGCACTTGGCCTAATGAATCCTTTGTCAAGCAACTCTTGTAGTTGCACTTTCAATTCCTTCAACTCGACTAAGGCCATCCTATATGGGGCTTTTGATATAAGTCCTGTTCCGGGCATTAATTCAATTTCAAACTCAATTTCTCGTTCCGGCGGTAATCCAGGCAACTCCTCAGGAAATACATCTTGAAATTCATTAACTACCCGAATCTCATCAAGCCTAGGCTCTTCCTTAGTATAATCTTTAACCACGGCCAGGTACCCTTAACATCCTTTGTCAAGTAACGCACGGGCTTTTATTGCTGAAATAAGTGCTATAGATAGGTTGGTCTGACCTCCCAAAAATTCACAGCTAGATTGATCAGGTAAAATAAATTGGATCACTTTCCTATAACAATCCATTTTGGCCTAATACTTATGAAGCCAATCCATTCCTATGATAACATCAAAATCATACATGGCCATTACGACTAAGTCTATTTCCATATCCTTTCCTCCCATTATTATCTTACAATTCCCACACACCAGCGTAGACAATACCATATTCTTTAAAGTCGTAGAAACACAAAGAGGCGTCTCAAGAGGCGTAGTTTCTATCTTATTCAACTGTTTATATCTTTTAGACACAAATGAATGCGTAGCACCTGTATCAAACAATGCATATGCCTTCTTATTATTTATAAGGATCATACCTGAGATAACATTTTTGGAAGCTTCCACTTCCTCTTGGGTGATCGCATACACCCTTCCTTGTGCTGGTGGCCTCTGAGGATTCCTTGGTAGGTTTGGTCTAACAGCACTCTGTTGTGTCTGTCGCACCGAGCCAACACTCACTTGCGACCTTTCTTGTGGGCAGTTTCTCTTAAGATGACCTATTTGTCCACAACCATAACATCTCAGTCATCCATTGCAGGGTCCTGGGCCACGTCGCCCATCACACCTTCGACATTCTTCATTTTGATAAGGTGCTCTTCCTAGATTCAGGCCATCCCTGCCTTTTCCAAAATTCCCAAAGTTGCCCTTCTTCTTAGACTCCTAGGTCTGACCTTGACCCGTATAGGGTCTCTTATCCTGTGTCACATCACCAAAAGACGATTGTCTCTTATTCTCCGAATGTTCCCTTACCAACTCCTGCTCCACCAACTGTGCCCTTTCGTAGATCTCATTATAATCTCTTATGTTCAAAGGCACCGGTTGTTTCCTGATATCAGTCCTCTACCCTTTTAGAAACCTTTTAGCTTTCTCTTCTTGATCCTCAATTAGTCTAGGAGCATATCTAGACATTTCAGAAAATTTTGCCTCATATTGATCCACTGTCAGCTCCTTTTGTTCTAGCTGAACAAATTCAGTGATCTTTCAATCCCTAGCACAATCAGAAAAATGCTTCCTATTGAAAGCCCTAACAAACTCATCCCAATTCACAGCAGTACCTGGTGGAAAGATTGTATCCTTTGAAGCTCTCCACCAGAACTTTGCATTTCCCTCCAGCTGGTACTCTGCCAAAGTTATTTTCTTAGCATCATTGCAGTCCAACAACCTGAAAATTTGTTCCATTTCATCAATCCAATACTTCGCCTCCTCAGGACTTCCCATTCCACCGAACTTAGGTGATTTCAACTTCGGGAATTGTTCCACCAGTCCTTGAGGGCGACATTCCACTCCAGGTTGTTGTTGTGCCTGCCTTTCCATCAGATTTCCTATATTAGCCAATGCCTGCAGGATATCTTCCATCCGCGGTTCAGCCCTTGCAGGAGAGGCTTCAGCCCTCGATAGATGAGTACTTCCAGCTCGTACCATGATTTTCCTGTAGTTTCCAAGCATTTGCCTCAGGAAATATCTGTGACTCAATGTCTTCATTAAAAACAACAGCAACTAAGGAAAATAAGTAACATAACCATGTTGCTGGTACCTAAAAGCAATTCATAATAACTACTAGGGATCTATGAGTGAATACTCATCACCCGTTGCTCAAAGTTAGTCAATTATCCCAGTTAGTATCCTATGGTGCGTATTGTCATCATGTTCCTCAATTTCCAAATGAGGCTCCTTATCACTCCAATCTATAACCATTGCTCTGATACCAAAACGCGGCTGTGGCACCCCCAAACAACTAAGGTCGCCACATATACCTAATGAATACCAGTTACATATCTTTGTTTCAGAGTTAAAGAAGAATCGTAGTTCATAGACTTTTTTTTTTGAAACGGTCCCAGCACAGCTTACTAGCGGAAGCATAAACAAGTCGCACCATTTCTCCCTCCAATAACCATGATGCAATGCACACTAACTGAGTACCATAGGAAAAGATAAGGCCGAGTCACTCTTTATTTATATATCTTCATGATGGATTTCTCGGGTCGGTACAACCAAAAAGAAAAGCCAAGACTTTTAGCTAAGCTTGGCCACAGCTCAAAAGAGAGATCTTGACTCCCTATATCGATCATGTATAACCCTCCATCTACAAGTGTCGGCTATGTCCAAAAAGTTAGCTCCCCACTCCTCACGCGGGCCATCACACCCATCCCGGTGCGTCGGGTGGTGGCAGTGGCAACATCCCCCGCATCACTCCGTCATGACGGACATGGACGGATATGAACTCCTGGATGACCGGACCCCCAGCTAGGCCCACGTCATACATCACCAGCGCACGAACCCGTATATATGTCAAACTAGGGATGGTGGGACAATCAATCTCCATACATTCGACCTCCACGTCAGATGGAAGGCCATAAAAGGTACCCCGCGTGACCGGAGGGAGCGGCATCTCTCTAATCTGAAATTTTTAGTCCCCAAACGGGGTGAGTACAGCCACTCAGCAGGTAAAAGATCCATTAAACTACTCAGTGCATCACACAAAACAATCATGACATCATAGTAGAGTACATATCATCCATGCATCCAAGCATAACTTACCTTGCAGTCATGCATATATCATCATACCATATACGCATACACCATCATGCACTCATCACCAAGCATTCATGCATATACCATCATGCCATAGGTGCATATACAACCATGCACTCATCATCAAGCATTCATGTGGCATCCTAGAATTCCTTGTTAATCCTTAGAGGTACTCTAATTCATGTCTTGTATTAAGGTTTATGGCCGAGCTTTTGATGGATAAATTTTGGGAAAGGAGGACCTATCTGTGGCCATATGTATTATGAATCAGAATATATGGATTTGTGATTTCAAGTGTATAGTTAGTTAATTTTGTAATTTAGTATTTTGATTTAATAGGGATTTAATTAGTTTTAAAAGAAGTTAAAATTGAATTTAATTAAGCTTGGGTCTTAGGCCCAAAAGTGTGGACCTAAGATGGGCCAAATTGGCTGGCCCACAAGCCCATGAAGAGGGCCATCGAGTGCAAGGGAGGGGGAGAGACCGGTTTTGCATGCCCTCCTCCATGTGTCTCATGTTGATGACCAAGTGTCATCCATGCAAGAAACTAATCATTGCTAATGATTGCTTTTAAAAGGGAAATAAAGAGAAGGGGTGGCTGGTTTAGGGGAGAGAGAGAGAGGGCGTCGACCATGAGAGAGAGAGAGAGAGAGAGAGAGGAGAGAAGAGAGAAAGGAAAGGAAGAAGGGAGAAGAAGAAGAAGCCGTGACCAGTCGCCGCTGTGTCCCGCCGCCGTCGAGTCTGCCCCGCCTTCCGTTTGTGTTTGCTGTGTTTAGAGGCAAGCTAGATCCTTTGATCTACTCTTGCATGTTGTGTCTAGAATTTGTTATTGAATGGTGATGAATTTCGGATGTCTAGGGTGTGAAAAACCGAAGTTTTAAGAGTGTTGTTTTGAGGTAATAAACTGTTCTCGAGTAAACAGCTTGACCCAGAATGTTGTAGTGACTTGCATGTGATGTTGGAGTTGGATTTTGGCTTTAAATTCTTCATGAAAGTTGTAGATAACATCTTAAAGTATAATATACTAAAATTTTAAGCAAAATAGATGAGTTTTGAGGGGTGAAACCCTCCCTCTACGAAAATGTTAGATCTGAAGCTGTTTTGTTGACCTCTTGGTGATTTTATGCATTGCATGTAACTTTTTATTGAGAATTTCACTTTGACCCCTTCATGAAAAATGTAGAGAACATCTTGAAGACCAACATACTCAAATTTTAGATAAAACTAACAAGTACAGCCTAGTGAAACGATTTTTCTTTTGAAGAGGTTAGATCTGGAAATGTTGTACTGAGCTCCAGTGACTTCGTGGACTATAAAGTTACTTTCCTTTGAAAATCTCACCTTGATCCCTTAATGAAAGTTGTAGTAGACCTCTTGAGGCAAAACATATCAAAAATTCAGAGGAAAAGAAGGAAGATAAGTAGGTGAAATTGTGATTTTCGGAGACAGCTAAACTTGGAAATTTCGGTACTAGGAACAGGGGATTTAACTGTCCATAATTAATTATCTAGGACGAATCTGACTTGGATGTCTGCATGAAATATCTACCTTAGGGTCTTGACTATTACATAGTTAGATTTCATAATTTTTGAAGGTCATTTGGGTATTTAATTGAGAGTATTTCTAAAACCGCGCAATATGATGTGTATGAATTCTATAAGCTGTGATGCATGGATTATATCTTTTTGTATGAGGTTCTTTTGGAAATTTATTCTTCATGAAATATCTCTATTTATGTCTTCTCTACAACATATTCGAATTTCGTAATTTTTGAAGTTCATTTGCCTATTCAATTAAAATGTTTTCTAAAACTGTGCAAGCTGGATTGTACGAATTTTCAAAAGTTGTAGCTCATAAATTATTCTATTTTGTATGGGTCCATGGATTATGTTGTTTAAGTGGTTGAATTTTGCTGCATATGTGATGATATTTGACATTACATATAAGAATTAAAATGCTGAAAATGACCTTGTTGCCATCATATCATATGGCATGTTGATATTGAACCATAAATGTGAATGTGAATTATGATAAATGAGGATGCCGTCGGAGGTGTGAGCCGACGATGCCCTGGGAGTGTCGGGATGCCCGGAAAGGGAGTGTAAGTGCCGGATGCCCGGAAGGTGTGTGCCGGATGTCTTCGGGAGTTTCGAGATGCCCAGAATGTTGGGGGTGCCGGAAGCCTGGAGGTGTGTGTCGGGGGATACCTCGTGATGTCAATTGGGGTACGAGATGCCTGGCAAAGGGAGTGTAAGTGCCGGAAGCTCGGAGGTGTGTGCTGGGGGATACCTTGTGATGCTAGTTGGGGTACGAGATGCGTGGAATGTGGGGGTGCTGAATGCCCGGAGGTGTGTGCCGGAGGTTTCTCACGATGCTAGGTTGGGTGCAAGCGATAAATGTGGGATGCAAATTTCTGGTCCCGGGAAAAGAAAAAAAATGTGATGATCCAATTGGAAGATAAAAAAAATTGAGAAATTGAAATTAAATCATGCATGGTATGGTGACATGTATGCATAAATGCTTGATGATGAGTGCATGGATGTATATGCACCTATGGCATGTGTATGAATGCTTGATGATGAGTGCATGGATGTATATGCACCTATGGCATGATGGTATATGTATGAATGCTTGATGATGAGTGCATGGTTGTATATGCACATATGGCATGATGGTATATTGTATGATTGCTTGATGAGTACATGATGGTGTATGCATATGTGGTATAATGATGTATGCATGACTAAAAGGTAAGTAATGCTGGGATGCATGAATGATATGTACTATACCATGATGTCTTGATTGTTTTGTATGATGCATGAGTAGTTTAATGGATCTTTTACCTGCTGAGTGGTTGTACTCACCCCTTTTGGGGACTAACATTTCAGACTAGATAAGATACATCTACTGCCATTGCTTCCGGTAGATGAATCGAGTGGTTGGATATGACTGCAAGGAGAAGGATAGCAAAGTAAGGAACTCTTGGACGCCGGCACTGATCGATGGACTTTAAGTATATGATTATTGGAGAAGATGTCGGTCATCTTTTGAAGTATAGTCGAGACCGATGAATGATATCCATCTGATTTAAGTAGGTGTGCATCGTTTTCTGAATATAGGGTAGGGAATTGTTGGAAATGCTTCCGTTATATGAACTGTGCAAAGGGACCGATCTAAAAGATGTAAACCCCCAGGTTGTATGGACCCGCTGTAATTGAAATGGTATCAGAGTGACATGTTATTAAGGTAAGCAACTGTGGCGACCCTAACGGTTCGAGGGCCGTCGAGGGGTGCCACAATTCATGCATATCCATGCCTTATGTGCACACCACCATGCATTCATACATGTTATATCACACAGCCATGCATACATGTCACCATACCATGCATGATTCAATTTCAATTTCTCAATTTTTATCTTTCAATTGGATCACCACATTTCTCTTTCTCGGGACCAAAAATTGCATCCCACATTTATCGCTCGCACCCAACCTGGCATCGCGAGGAACCTCCGACACACACCTCCGGGCATTCGAAACCCCCACATTTCGAGCATCTCGTACCGCAACTGGCATCACGAGGTATCCCCCCGGCACACACCTCCGAGGCTTCCGACACCCCCACATTCCGGGCATCTCGAAACTCCCGAGGACATCCGGCACACACACTTCGGGCATCCGGCACTTCCCTTCCAAGCATCCCGACACTCCCGGGGCATCGTCGGCTCACACCTCCGACTGTATCCTCATTTATCATAATTCACATTCACATTTGTGTCTCGATATCAACATGGCATATGATGTGATGGCAACAAGGTCAATTTTCAGCTTTTGATTTTATATGTAATGTCAAATATCATCACATGTGTAGCAAGATTCAATCACTTAAAACAATATAATCCATGGTGCTCATACAAAACAGAATAGTCCATGCATTACAGCTTTTGAAATTCGCACAATCCAGCTTGCACAGTTTTAGCAAACATTTTAATTAAATACTCAAATGACCTTCAAAAATCATGAAATTCGAATATGTGATAGTCAAGACATAAAGGCAGATACTTCATGAAGAACATTTCACCAAAAGATCTCCATATAATTCGGTATAAATCATGCGTCACAGTACTATTATACTAACGGTTCAACTTGCACAGTTTTTGAAACATTTTTGGTTAAATAGGCAAATGAACTTCAAAAATCACGAAATTTGAATATGTATTAGGGAAGATATGAAGAGAAATATTTCATGCAGAACACATTTTCAAAAGAACCTCATACAAAAAGATATAGTCCACGCATTGCAACTTACAAAGTTCGAACACATCAGATTGCACGGTTATAGAAACATTTCCGATTAAATGCCCAAATGACCTTCAAAAATTATGAAATTCGACTATGTGATAGTGAAGACCCTAAGGTACATATTTCATGAAGACATCAAAGTCAGATTCGTCCTAGATAATTAAATATAGACGGTTAAAACCCCTGTTCCTAGTACCAAAATTTCCAGATCTAACCATCTCCAGAAAACCACGATTTCAAACACTTATACTTATTTTTTTTGTCCCAAATTTGAGTATGTTATACTCCAAGAAGTCCTTAACAACTTTCATTTAGAAGTCAAAACCAAAATCCAACTCAAATATTACATGCAAGTCACTAGAACATCCTGGGTCAAGCTGTTTTCTCAAGAACAGTTTACTAGCCTAAAACACCACTCTTAAAACTTCAGTTTTTCACATCCTAGACATCCGAAATTTATCACCATTCTATAACACATACTAGGCACAACACGCAAGAGTAGATCAAAGGATCCCACTTGCCTCTAAACTGAGCAAACACAGCAAACACGAATGGAGGGCGAGGCGGACTCAACGGCGGCAAACGGACGGCGACGCACGGCCCTTCCTCCTTCCTTCTTCCTCGCGCGGCTTCCTCCTCTCTCTCAATTCCCCCTCACTCTCTCGACAGCTCCCTCTCTCTCTCACTCTCTCAAAAATCGGCCACCCTCTCTCTCTAATTCCCTTAAACCGGCCATCAATTTCCCTTAATTTCCTTCCCATCATCATTTGCCATCATCATTTCTTTGCATGGGTGACACTTGGCCATCACCATGGGACAAATGGGGGAGGCATGCAACTGGATCCCCCCCTCCTTTGCACGTCGACAACCCCTCATGGGCTTGGGCCAGCCATGGGCCGGGCAACTTCTCCCTCTCCTTGGGCTTCATGGGCCAGTCGAGCATAAAGGGGTGAGGCTATGGGCTGGTTTGGCCTTTAAATGTCCAGCCCACCCTCATCCTAATAATCCACCTTCAACCTTAATTATATAAACACCTAATTGAAATTTATAATTCACAAAACTTTGTGACCTAATTTAATAAATTCCAATCCATAATTCACATGGCCAAAAATAGAATTTTCCTATTAAATAATTACCCACCAAAAGCTTGGCCAAAATCTTAATGCAAGACATGAAGTATAGCATTTCTAAGGATTGACAAGGAATTCTAGGATGCCAAACTACTACATCCCATTCCAGAGGATCTTTAGATCTTAGGAATGCCTTCATCTTGTTCTTCCATGCGTTGTATTCCTTCCCATCGAAGTAAGGTGGTCTAGTGTTGCTTTGGCCTTCTATTAAACTTGGAGCTAAAATACTAGCCATATATCTTTAGCCTAAGAAGTATAAAAACTTCCTGCAATTAAGCACACAAGCTCTGATACCAATTGATAAAGGCTAGTAAATACACCTAGAGGGGGGGTGAATAGGTGTTTATAAATTTCTTTTCAATCCTTCAACCCAAATCCCTCAACTTGCAATAAAAATCAGAGTTAATTAAATCATGCGGCAATAAAATAAAGAGAGTAAAGTAAGAGAATTTTGACACCGAAGTTTATAGTGGTTCAGCTTATTGTAAGCCTACGTCCACTCTCCACACTGACAGCCCAATGGCCGTGTACTCTATGTAGAAAATGAGAACTTTACAGCTTACGATCTAAACTTCTTCAGTAGAAAGTCTTTGCTACAGCTCTCGCAATTTCTCACTGTAAGTATCTCTCCTTTGTACACAATTAAAGCTCACGAGATTTTGAGAACAAGGAGTTTCAGAGGTTCGAACTTCGAATTTTTCTATCAGCTCACTCTTTTTCTTTGAACAGCTACTCCATCTTAAATACCCCTTCGTGCCTTCATAGCCGTTAGCACTTTCCAAAATAGTTCATCCAATCTACCCGTTGGAATGAATCAATTAAGGTGATTTTTAAGCTGTTGAATATAAGTGGAAGATAGCTCGTCAATCCTGCTCGCCCATATAATCAAGATCTTGAGTTTCCAAAAGTGAAACCTTCCAAATCTTGCTTGTTCTTCAACGGATTAAATCCAAAAAAAATCTTCGAGCTTAGTTTCAGCCAGAGATCTTCCATGGATTAAAACAAATTAAGGAAGATAATATCCAATTCTTGAATTCCTAAACCGTTGGAATAAAGCGCTGTCAGCTTGGGCAAAATTGCAAAACTGAGTCTTACTGACTTCAGACTTTGATAGAGTCTGGAGATCTTCAAACCGAAACTTCTGGGTCTGGAAACCTTCAGACGGGAACACTTGGGTCTTGAACTCTTCAGACTTTAGCTACTAAGTCTTGGATTCTTCAGACTTAACTGACGAGGATGTTTTGTTAGCTTCAAAACACTTCAGGGATTTTTCTTCAACAAGATGTGGGTCGATTTCAGCATCTTGTCGGCAAACAATCTACTCAACTATTACTAGACCTGATATTACCCATGTCGTTAGTTTCATGAGTCAATTCATGCAAAATCCTACACAATGACATATGTGTTTAGTTGATTATTTGCTGAGGTACTTAAAGGCCACACTAGGGAAAGGTTTATTGATGAAGAACAATGGTCACACAGAAATAGTTGGATATATTGATGCAGACTAGGCTGGAAGCCCTCATGGCCGAAAGTCCACCTCTGGATTCTGTATGTTCGTAGGAGGTAACATTATCACATGGAAAAGTAAGAAACAATCCGTGGTTGCCCGATCATGTGTTGAAACAGAGTATCGGGCAATGGCATTTGCTACTAGTGAAATCGTTTGGCTATGATTGCTACTTCAGGAATTGCGTTGTAGGTCTTCAGATTCACCTACAAAATTATTTTGTGACAACCAAGCTGCTACTCACATTGCCTCGAACCATGTGTTTCATGAAAGGACTAAACACATTGAGGTGGACTGCCATTTCATGCCGGAAAAGGTTTAACACAAAACCATCGAGACAACTTATATCTAGAGTGGAGAACAATTGGCGGATGTGTTCACCAAAGCTCTTCCTAAGGGGCCATTTAAAGAGATAGTGAGCAAGTTGACCTCCGATGATATCTTCGGTCCAACTTGAGGGGGAGTGTTGGCGTGATTGGTGCTGGCCCTTTTATTTGGGAAGAAATTATGTAGATTTGTTTTGATTTCTGTAATTTTGGGAATTGCCTTATTTTTCATTGTCTTCCTTTCCTATACTTCATCAGTAAAATGGCAGTCCCTCTCTCAAAGGCAATATGACAAAAAAGAAAACTTCGAGAGAGGATTACCCGAGGACGTAGGCACATTGCTGAACCTCGTTAAATCATGTCTTCTTTAATTTCTTCATTCCAGCTTTTAGATTACGAGAGCTTAGGAATGTTTTACTTTCCCTAGAAAAAGATGCCATGGACGATTTCGAAGATATCGGCCATAGCAGCAGTGCTGGAGCAACGATGGACGAGTTACCTTGTTAGGGACATCGATTCTTCGACTTGACCCCAGAAAGGAGCCTACGTTCCTGCAAAGCAGCTTCACTACAACCTAGATGAGACATCGACGTTCCTTGTTGCCCTTGCGATCTTGAGTCAGGCTTTTGGCATCCTTTTATACACCAAATCGACCTAAATGAAAGTCCTGCTCACTATGGTGAATTAGTAGTGTCCAGTGTACTCTTGCATGCAGCTTTTCGTCTCATTGAAATGAGAACCTCCAACTTTTTCATCTGTATTCTCTCCGACGGTGCTTGCTTCTTTATATCGGTAATTTGAAGAGAGATACAAGTAATTTAACTAAAAATTTTCCTTTCGTAGTGTTCTGTTTTTGCCGATGTGAGCAATGTATGATAAGCGATACCAAGTCCCCCACGATGTTCTCAATTTCAAACAACAAATTTGGGCAAGGCAAACGAGATGGTAACCGAACTATAGTTGATGTGGCGAATGTGCAGATTTTAGTCGCATGTGTTCTTTGTATGAATTTAGGATACGAGATTTGTCTAGCTTCCTAGACACAAATTCGTAAATAGGAGGAGTAGATGGAGATTCCGGTATTCCTAATTGCGAAGCCGATGGCCAGTGTGAAACTAGACTGTTGAATGCGTCGTGTGGCAACTTGGGGACTGAGTCCTCGAGCTGGAGGAACCTGATCACTTGCCCCGCCTTTGGCCTTCTCGCGGGGTCAGGGTGCATGCACCACAGCCCTACCCTCATCAGGCACTCCATTTCCTCCCTCCGAAACCCTGAGCCCAAGGCCTCGTTGGCTGCGCCGAGGATGTTGCTGGCGAGGTAGAGTTCCCAGACCCACTTGTGCAACGTGACCCAGACCTCTTCGTCCTCATAGCTCCTCTGGCCGCACGCAATCTCCAAGGCCACCACGCCGAAGCTGAACATGTCCGACTCCTTTGTGGCCTTCCCACTAATGAAGTACTCTGGCGCCAAGTACCTGCAAGTCCCAACCATGTTTGTTGTCTGACACCTGAACTTGGGGTCATTGAGCTTGGCCACTCCGAAGTCACCGAGCTTGGTTGTGAAGTTGGTGTCGAGCAGCACGTTGGCTGCCTTTATGTCTTGGTGGATAACCTATTGCTCGAGCTCCTCGTGGAGGTAGTTAAGGGCGGATGCCAGGCCGAGTGCCACGTCGTATCGCATAACCCACGGCAGGCTTTTCCAGGCCCTAAAGAGGTGGTGGTCGAGGTTGCCATTGGGCATGTACTCGTAGACGAGCAAGAACTCACCTTCCTCTTAACACCACCCAACAAACAGCACCGGGTTTCTATGTATTGTTTGCTTTATGATCTTCACCTCGTTGACAAAGACCTTCTCGGAGTGTCGGGACTCTGCAAAGATCCTTTTGACAGCAACCATGCGGTCCAAATGAGAACCCTTTATAGACTTGGCCAAACCCGCCTTGGCCTAGCCTTCTATTGTCTGCGAAGCCATTGGTCGCCGCAAGCAACTCTTGATAAGTGAACTTCATAGGCAGTGTGCCAATCTCTTTATCAATGTCGGTAAGGTGATGCAAGCCAAGGTTAGGCTTTCTCAAACAGTAGGATCGGGAGGGTGACTCGCACACGGGAAACAGGACGAATAGAAATTTCAGCACTGCGCAAGCTCAGGAGAACTGTCGTATCTTTGTCGATACAGATCGGATCGACTTGATTCCAAAGCCAAATGAACAAAGGCTTCTGGATCTACAATTTCTTTGGTTTGGGTTTTCTGAAATAATTACTGTAGGATTGTCGAATTTTGGGTTGGAAATAACGAACCAAATAGGAAAAGATAGAAACTTCATTGGTTGCTCTTCCAGCCCTCCAAGGAAGTTGAGAGAGCACCGATTCTTCTAGATAGAGGACTGCAACTCTTCAAGGATGCAGATTTCAAAAGCTCCAACTCCTCAAGGACGAAGTGAAAACTCTTCTAAGTTTTCAAGGGTATGAACTCTACAAGGTTTACGATACTTGCTTCAAAGCAAAGTTTTCATTCATCAAAAGTCGTCTGTCTTGTACAAGGAATTGGATGGCTTATATCGTCAAAAAAATAAAGACAGAGCGTTGAAATTAGGAGAAATAAAGACAGAGCATTGAAACTAGAAGAAATAGTAAAGAGTATGGAAACTATAAACTAGTAAAAGCGTCATGCGAGCTCCCAAGGTGTCTTGCAAGCTTCCGGAATGGACTCAAGATGTCGATGCGGCTTCACAGTTTCATCGAGCTTGAATGCGGGCTGATCTTCTTGGTCGAGAGAGCTGGTCTTCAATGCAGGCTGCATCATAACGGCGCTATAACCATGCTTTTCCCTCCTCTTGGCCACCAAAAAGCAAGAACTTGAAGAGATCACCAGGAAAAGACATGCCATGGGAACACCGACCAATATCCATAACCGACGAGGTTTATCTACGTCATCCAAATCCGAAGTGAACTCCCATGAATTGACGCTGTGTCTCTTTGGCTGGTAGCCGAAAGAAGCTGAGAACCCGATCGCTACATATTCAAGAAGGACATTTGCTAGATCAACATGGCAAGAAAGCGAGTGATTGGCCTTATAGTGGGAAAGCAGTTTGCCGTCGATCGACCAGAACACGCTGAGGTTCTTGCTCGCAGAATTGTAGGTCACGTTAACATTGACCGCTTTCCCGCTGTGCAATCCTGGATCCCAGTGGGCATAAACGAGTGACGAGAGCTAGTTCTGATTGATTCCTATGTGATGCATTGGGGGATCAAACTCCTAGTTCACATAGGTGTCGAACTCGACCATGATGATCTGGTTCCGAGGTCCCTCATTAGCCATGCTACCATTGAACAATCCCAAGAATTGTTCGGCCGAGTTGCGCGGGATCGGGATGCCGACAGGAGCGAGGAAGAAGGCAATGACATCACTGTACTGAGCAGAGCCATCAGTCTCGATGGTGAACGAGAAACGGGTTGAGAAGTTCGCTTGGCGCCCCGTGACAGGATCCCATATGTGGACAGGCTTGGCGTACTTAATCCGCCTAATTTGGTAGAGATGCGAAGGATGGAGGCTGGTGAGATCGACATGTCCATACCTGGCCTCTGAGACTCCCTTGTACAATATGTCCCTCTTATCTGATAAAGTCTAATAAATATACCTAGAGGGGGGGTGAATAGGTATTTATGAAATTCTTTTCAAACCTTTAACCAAAATCCTTCGGCTTGAAATAAAAATCAGAGATAATTAAATCACGCAGCAATAAAATAAAGAGAGTGAGGTATGAGAATTTTGACACGGAAGTTTATAGTGGTTCGGCTTATTGTAAGCCTACGTCCACTCTCCACACTGACAGCCAATTGGCTGTGATTACTATGTAGCAAATGAGAACTTTACAGCTTACGATCTAGACTTCTTCAGTAGAAAGTCTATGCTATAGCTCTCGCAATTTCTCACTGTAAGTATCTCTCCTTTGTACACAATTAGAGCTCAAGAGATTTTAAGAACAAGGAGTTTCAGAGATTCGAACTTTGGATTTTTCTATCAGCTCACACCCTTTTTCGAACAACTACAGCTCCACCTTAAATACTCCTTCGTGCCTCCATAGCCGTTAGCACTTTCCAAAAGAGTTCATCCAATCCACCCGTTGGAATGAATCAATTAAGGTGATCTTCATGTTGTTGAATATAAGTGGAAGATAGCTCGTCAATCTGTTCACCCATACAATCAGGATCTTGAGTTTCCAAAAGTGGATCCTTCCAAATCTTACTTGTTCTTCAACGGATTAAATCCAAAAATCTTTCGAGCTTAATTTCAGCCAGAGATCTTCCATGGATTAGAACAAATTAAGGAAGATAATATCCAATTCTTGATTTCCTAAACCATTGGAATAAATGGCTGTTAGCTTGGCAAAATCGCAAAACCGAGTCCGATTGACTTCGGACTTTGCTAGGTCCAGAGATCTTCAGACGGAAACTTCTAGGTCCGGAAGTCTTCGACGGAAATACTTGGGTCTTGAACTCTTCGGACTTTAGCGACGAGTCTTGGATTCTTCAAACTTAACTGACGAGGATGTTTTGTTAGCTCCAAAACACTTGAGGGATTTTTTTTCAACAATCTCCCCCGTTTTGATGGTGACAAAATACCTCGGCAGATTTGTAAAACTCTTAACCTGCAAAGAAAACTCATACATATTTTGAGGAATACTTCTCGCCATCATAGAAAGATGTTAGTCCAAAAACAAATATCCTCACAAGTATAAATGATCCCGCAAGTTCACAAATCCACAAATCCAATCATAAAACCAAAGTGCATAAAGTCATAAGTTTAAACATTCAAACACCCAATTGTCTAAAGTCATAAACAAAACATAAATTGTCCAAAAACAAACGAAAAAAGATAAAAGCAAATCAAATCTGCTCAAATATGCATAACTCTCCCCCTTTTTGTCCCATCAAAAGGAGGTAGAGGAATCAAGAATGAAGTTGATGAAAATCAGGGCTACTTGGGGATGCGAACAAGCTGATATTCACTGAGTGAGTTTACTGTCTTCTCAAGGCTGGATAGAGCTTCCTTTACTGATTCCAATTCAATACCCTTTACATTCGATTCCACTTGAAGTTTGAGGGCAGTGATTTGGTCTTGCATTGTGGAGGAAGTAGCCAGCATTGCTTGTTTTAGGTTTCTCAGCTCGTAGTCCATCCCATAAACCTGCTTCTTGATGTCCAACATGATATCCAACGGCTGGGAAATTCTGTTGAATTAACATTACCCGAACTTGGACTAGCAGGCTCTGTTCTTTGAGTTTGAAAGCTAGGTGGTTCGTTCTCAGCTTTTTATCCTTCAGTTGGAGGGGATTCTTCAATCTCCGGAAAGTGTGATGCATAGATGTCTTCCGCATCAGCAACTGACCTACTAACATCACTGGAATGAAGTGGCGATAATATACCTTTTTCAGCAGCAGCTCCCCCTGTCTTGTTGCCAGTAGGTGGAGTTATGTATTCTTTGCCAATTTCCATCTCATCTCTAGCAGAGTGATGTAGTTTAGTCTCTTTTCCAGAATGTGCTTGAGCAGAGGATGGCTCAAATTCTTCTGCAAAATCTTCTTGAGCCTTGCTCTCCTCTTCATCTCTCCTTTTCCTTTCTTCCTCTTCTTTTCGATCTCCTTTTATTCTCTTCTTCGTTCTTCTTCTTCTCTTCTCAATCTCTCTTCTTCTTTCTCTCTTCTTGCTCTCTCTTGACTATCATCTCTCAAACTAACTGTGCTCTTCAATCTTGTAAGAGCAGAAAGAGTCATGGCATCGTCTATTTCTTCTTCATCCTCATCTTGTAGGATGAATTTCCTTCTCCTTTTCTGAGGTACAGCCATGGGCTCTTTTCCCTTTCTTTTTGCAACAGCAGTAGCCAAATCTTTTGAAGGGGTCTTCTCCTTCAAGCTTTCCAGTACCTTGTTCAACTCCTAAAGTTTCATCTTCATCACCATCTTGTATCCCACAAGTATAAGACTTAAGTTGGTCAGGCATAAAGGTGCAGGAATTTGTATCTTAAAGTGCCTAAACAACCTGGTGACAAGAGATGAATAAGGCAACTGTCCTTTACCCTTTACCACTGTTATGTACATGTGGAAGAGGATAATATGGGGAAGTGAAAAACCTCTGCCTTCATTTAGAGCGAACATGAGTTTGGCTTTAGTCTTTGACACGTCAATCTTTGAGGTCGCCTTCGGTCCGATGCGTTTATGACAATTTTGTGGAGCAGCAAGCTTCTGTCTCGCACAGTCTCAAGTGTGGCATGTGCTGTGGATACTCTAATTGGTTGGAAACACCCTTTTTCCACCCCCAATTAAGTCAGCAAGCGTATCAACATCCACAACATATTCCTTGTCCATAAAAGTGAAGGACAACCTGTTTGCATCTAAGAAAGACAAGTTCGAATAAAAGTATGCTGTCAATTCTGGATGTCCACTTGTCACATCTGTACAGAACTTTTCAAGCTGCAACTTTGAGAATTTCTCCCTGAGATTTATCTTGATCAAGTCAAGAAAATCAAAATCCACACTCCTTGGATTCATCACTCCTCTCTTCAGCAATTTTGTATAAATTCGCTCTTGTTCTTTTGAGCGAAACAAACTTCCTTGGGGACAGATGGTGTTCATTGCAACACCCATCCGTGGTTGAAACCGAGAGAACGGCCTTTCATCATCATCCATCGGTTGATTGGCGATTCCAAACCACGGGTCACAAGGTATATTTTCGAATGTGCTTTTGCGGGCCCTTTGCCAACAATACCTAAATCTTCCATTTCTTGCAAGAAAATGGTTTTGTTTATATATCTTCTCTCTTTCAGAAACTCATCGATCAGTCTTAACTCTGTACACTTTTTATACAGCGACTAAGCAAGCTTGGTTCTCAAGGTTCTTATCGGTGCAGCCTCGGTAATCACTTCTTCTTCAAAATGTTGTTGACTTGGAGTTTCCCTTTGTGGAGAATCTTCTTCGCCCGTAAGGTCCACTCTGGTAGGACCCTCTTGTCTCCTCTGTGGTCCCTTTCCAGCGAGTCTCGATGACTTTCTTGAAGACATGCTTGATCCGAGAGCGAATATGCAACTTGTTCGCAAAAAGGACGGATTTTTACAGAGTAAAGAAATCGAACAGGGACGCTAGTGGAGAATTTTTTTTTTAAGCTTTAAGGTTTTAAGAAGGAGTAAAAGAGATGTCTTTTGAAAGTTGTGAAGGATGAAGACGACGATTCAGGAGTATAAATAGCAAGAATAAAAAGAGATACTGAACCGTCGCAAGAAAAGAAAAAAGAAAAACTGCAAAATAAAAATAATCAACTGCCAATTTTGAAAAAGAAAACTGCCATAAGTATGTCGAAATCGGATAAAAATCATATTTCAAAATTTCAAAAGCAATTATTAATTTAATACGTCATAAAGTAAATAAATAAAGTAACACACGTTGAGACTTTACATTAGAGTCTGAGAATTTCTAGACTTTACCTCAGAGTCTGAATTTTTTCAGACCTTACCTTTGAGTCTGAACATCTTCAGACCTTACCTTTGAGTTTGAATCTCTCAAGACTCTACCTTAGAGTCTAAACCTTATGATATTCAATCTTGAGCGAATTGATTCAAAGTGAGTTTTCTCTAGGGGCTTTGTGAATATATCTACTAATTGATTCTTTGAATCAACGAACTGAATCACCACTTCACCATTTTAAACATGGTCTCTAATGAAATGATGCTTGATTTTGATGTGCTTTGCTCTTGAGTGAAGTATTGGATTCTTTGTAAGGTTGATGGCGCTAGTGTTGTCACATTTGATTTCTGTGCAAGATTCTTCAACTCCATAATCTTTCAATTGTTGTTGCATCCACAGTATTTGAGAACAACAACTCCCAAGAGCTATATACTCTGATTTGGCTGTTGAAAGAGCTACGGTACCTTGTTTTCTTGAGAACCAAGACACCAACCTGTTTCCAATAGTTGACATGTACCTGTTGTAACGACTCGGACCCCACTGTATAATACTGTCCGCTTTGGATGGGATTGCACGAAGCCATTTCCCTCCCTCACGGATTTAAAACGCGTCATACAGGTTAAGAGGGGCCCAAGCCATTATATACTGGCCCAAGACTTCCTCCCTAGGCGATGTGGGACAGGGACTCCTTCCTTGCGCACGTCTAGGGACTGAGGCGCGAATGCACCGCCATCCCTCCTCCCCGCGCACCGCCGCTCGGGCTGTCACACTCTCCCCTCCTTGGGAGCACAGCGCCCTCGCTGTGGCCCCACACGCGATCAGGAGTCGGCTCTGATACCATTTATAACGACCCGGGCCCCACTGTATAATATTGTCCGCTTTGGATGGGATTGCACGAAGCCATTTCCCTCCCTCACGGATTTAAAACGCGTCATACAGGTTAATAGGGGCCCAAGCCATTATATACTGGCCCAAGACTTCCTCCCTAGGCGATGTGGGACAGGGACTCCTTCCTTGCGCACGTCCAGGGACTGAGGTGCGGACGCACCGCCATCCCTCCTCCCCGCGCACCGCCGCTCGGGCTGTCACACCTGTAGTGCTTTTCCTATCCATTTTACAACTAGCCAAGTC
The DNA here is from genome assembly GCA_014182555.1 of Eucalyptus erythrocorys. Taxonomy (NCBI): domain Eukaryota; kingdom Viridiplantae; phylum Streptophyta; class Magnoliopsida; order Myrtales; family Myrtaceae; genus Eucalyptus; species Eucalyptus erythrocorys. Next base: position 4,480,573 of record CM024604.1, read on the forward strand.
AGCATCAGAATATCCAAGGAGAGTAAAGTCTCATTCTTTAGAATACTAGAGACCTAGCGTAGATGTAGTTGCAACATATTTGATAATGTGCTTCACAGCAGTCATGTGAGATTCTTTTGAATCAAATTGAAATTTAGCACAGATACAAACACTAAACAAAATATCAAGTCTAGATGCAGTAAGGTAAAGAAGAGAACCAATTATACTCCTGTATAGTTTCTGGTCTACACTTTTTTCTTCTTCATCTTTGTCCAGCTTTAATGAATTTGACATAGGAGTTTCTATCTTCTTGCAATTCTCCATTCCAAACTTTTTGATAAGATCTCTTGCATATTTTTCTTGGTGAATAAAGGTTCCTTCTTTTGATTGTTTGACTTGAAGTCCCAAAAAGAAGTTCAATTAACCCATCATGCTCATTTCAAATTCATTCTGCATACATCTAGAGAAATTCTTGCAAAGATTTTCATTAGAAGAACCAAATATTATGTCATCAACATAAATTTGAACAAATATGAAATCCTTCCCTTCTCTTTTGATAAATAAAGTAGTATCTACTTTACCTTTAGCAAAACCACTTTGAATAAAGAAATTACTTAACCTTTCGTACCATGCTCGGGGTGCCTGTTTTAAACCATACAATGCTTTCTTCAGCTTGAAGACAAGATTTGGTTTCCTTGGATCTTCAAATCCTGGTGGTTATTCTACATAGACTTCTTCTTGGATAATTCCATTTAGAAATGCATTCTTCACGTCCATTTGGAATAACCTGAAATTTTTAAAGTAAGCAAAAGTAAGAAGTAATCTTATTACTTCTAACCTCGCTACTGGAGCATAGGTTTCATCATAGTCAATTCCTTCTTCTTGTGTGTAACCTTTTGCCACGAGTCTTACTTTGTTCCTCACCACCTTTTCTTGTTGATCCAGCTTGTTTCTAAAAATCCATTTTGTTCCAATAATTGACTTGCCTTTTGGCTTAGGAACAAGTTCCCAAACATTGTTGATTTTGAATTGATTCAATTCTTTTTGCATAGCTTCAATCCATCTTTCATCAGTCAAGGCATCTTCTGCTATCTTGGGTTCAATCTCAGAAACAAGTGCTAGAGCACTAGACTCTTCACGCCTTTTGGATCTTGTACGAATCCCTTCATCAATATTACCAATGATGAGGTCTGCAGGGTGACTAGATTTATGCTTCCAATTTATAATTGGTTTGTCACTTTGCTGAGTCTCTGTTTCAGTTGGAGCCACTGATTTGGTTTGCGGTTGAACATCTGAGATTTGTTTTTCTTCAAGAGAATTTGTAGAAATTTGCATAGCTTCATGATCTTCACATTGAGTCTAATTGGCATGATTTTGAATTGAGTCTTCGAACTTCACATTCAAGGATTCTTCCACAGTCTGAATCCTTTTGTTGAAAACTCTGAAGGCTTTACTTGACATTGAGTAGCCAAGGAAAATTCCTTCATCTGATTTTTCTTCAAACTTACCGGTTCGATTACTTGAATTCGTTAAAATAAAGCATTTGCAACCAAATACATGAAAATAAGAGACAATAGGTTTCTTACCTTTGAACAATTCATAAGGTGTTTTCTCTAAAATAGGTCTTAGAAAAATTCTGTTTATAATGTAACATGTAGTTGAAGTTGCTTCAGCCCAAAAATGAGGAGAAATGTTACCTTCAATTAAAATAGTTCTTGCCATTTCTTGCAAAGAATGATTTTTCCTTTCTACAACTCCATTTTGTTGTGGAGTGTATGGAGATGAAAAATTATGCTGAATGCCGAATCATCACAAAATTTAGCAAAATCTTGATTTTCAAATTCACTACCATGATTAGTTCGAATACTTGAAATAGTATAACCTTTCTCAATTTGAATTTTCTTAGCAAACTTAATAAAATAAGATAAAGCTTCAGATTTATTTGAAAGAAAGAATACCCAAGTAAAATGAAAATAATCATCTACTATTACCAAACAATACCTTTTACCTCCAATGCTTTGTGTTCTTGTTGGTCCGAATAAATCCATGTGCAATAGCTGCAAAACACATTTAGTAAATACTTGATTTATTGATTTATAAGAATTTCTAACCTGTTTTCCAAGTACGCAAGGTGTGCATAATTCATGCTTTTGATACTTTAGGTTAGGAAGTCCTCAGACAAGCTTTTTGGATGAAACTTTTGCAATTTGCTTCAAGTTGACATGTCCAAGCTTTCTGTGCCAGAGAACAGCTTCATCTTGAATAGATATCAAGCATTGAAAACCATTAGACTTTACATCCAGCAAGTAGATATTTCCAAGTCTTCGTCCAGTGAATGATTATGAGAGATCTTTGCTTGTTCCAGAACAAGTGTCTTCTTGAAGGTTGATCTTGTATCCAGTGTCGCACAGCTAACTGATACTCAGAAGATTATAATTTAAACCTTCAATTAGAGAGACATTGTTGATTGTGAGATTTCCTATCTTCATGGTTCCTCAACCAACAATTTTTCCTTTGTTATTGCCACCAAAGGAAACATTTCCTCATTTTACTTGAAAGAGTTTTGTGAAGCAAGTTGAATCTCCCGTCATGTGTCTTGAGCAGCCACTATCCAAATATCACTTGATTTTCTTCTTGATAGTGATATGCATTTAAATGAAGAACTCAAGCTATCTTTGGTACCCAAACTTTCTTGGGTCCAACATTGTTAGTACCATAAACAGTCTTTGCCCAACTTTTTTTAACAGGTTTCCAAACTTTGAGAAAATCCTTCTCAAAATTTTCTAAGCTATTACACTTTGAGCATTTAAGAGCACTTCTTCCAACAGGCTTTACAAAAACCATTTGAAAATGATTCTTGTAAAAAGATTTTGTATGCCTATTCTTGATTCTTTCCTTTACCTTTGGAAAATCAATCAAGAGAATAGTTTTAGATGTCATTCCTAGACCAGATTTATTGAAATAAGGTCTTTGAATTGAAAGAATTTTGTCCAATTTTTCAGATCCCATTGAAAATTTCTTTGTGACTTCCAAAAGATCTTTCAAACAAGCATTCTCTTTTGAAAGAACAATTTCATTTTCTTTTGAAACAGCAAGACATTTGTCTAGATTTTCAACTTTTTCAACCAAAGTCTTTTCTTGTTGTTTGAATTTGGAATTCTCCTTTTTCAGTTCAAAAATCCTTTTAAGAGAAGCTTTAAGGCTAAGACACAGTTCATCAATATAATTCGATACTTTAGTAGGAATTCTTAAATTTCTAACCTTAACATCACTGTCTGAATCTAAGTCTGAGTCTGAGTCTGAGTCTGAGTCTGACTTTGCCATAAGACAGATATTGGCATACTCTTCATCACTCTCTTCACATTCTATGTCGCTCCATGTCTCAGCTTTGAGTGTTTTCTTGAATCTTTCTAGTTTTCCTTTCTTTTTCTTCAACAAGGGACAGTTGGATCTGATGTGTCCCTTTTTCTTACATTCAAAGCAAACAACATCCTTGTTGGTATCGTTACAAAAAAAAAAAAAAAAAAATCCTTGTTGGTATCGTCTTCTTCATTTGATTTATTTTGAAATCTTTGATTGTTTTATCTTTTCCCATTAAACCTTCTTCCTTTTCTATTTAATTTTCTAAACCTTATAATCGAAGTGCCAACTCTTCGTCATCCAAGTCTTCTTCTGAATCTGTAACATCAGAATCATCATTAGATTTTAAAGCAATTGACTTCTTACTTTTGGTGTCAAAGTCCTCATTGAATTGCTCGACTTCATATGATTGAAGTGTGCCAACCAATTCATCTACGAAAAGAGGCATGATCCTTTGTGTTTCTCTTATGGAAGTTTTTACGTGATTCCAATCTTTGGAAAGTCCTCTCGGTAGCTTATTGACCTTCATTGGTCTTGAGATTGGCTGTCCTTGGTATGCTAAACCATTTACAATTTCTGTAAACCGATTGAATATATCCGTGATGGATTCTCCTGGCTTCATCTTGAAGGCTTCATATTGTCCAAGAAGGATATTGATCTTGGTTTCTTTAACTCGATCTGTTCCTTCATAAGTGACGTGCAATCTATCCCAAACTTCTTTAGCTGTTTCACAAGATGAAATTCTGTTATACTCAGTAGGAGATAAAGCACAATATAGAGAATAGATAGCTTTAGCATCAAGGGCTTGTCTCTTTGAAATTTCGGCTTGTGACAGTCCCGCTCCATCAGCTATTTCTTTCCCTGTGGTTGATGTAACTTTAGGAACGATTCCTTTCTCTACTACATCCCATTCCTGAGGATCTTTGGATCTTAGGAATGCCTTCATCTTGTTTTTCCGTACTTTGTATTCCTTCCCATCGAAGTAAGGTGGTCTGGTGTTGCTTTGGCCTTCAATCAAACCTGGAGCCAAAATACTAGCCATAGATCTTTAGCTTAGAAAGTATAAACACTTCCAATAAATAAGCAACCTGCTCTGATACCAATTGATAAAGGCTAGTAAATACACATAGAGGGAGGTGAATAGGTGTTTATGAAATTCTTTTCAAACTTTTAACCAAAATCCTTCGGCTTGAAATAAAAATAAGAGATAATTAAATCACGCAGCAATAAAATAAAGAGAGTAAGGTATGAGAATTTTGACACGGAAGTTTATAGTGGTTCGGCTTATTGTAAGCCTACGTCCACTCTCCACACTAACAGCCAACTGGCTGTGATCATTATGTAGCAAATGAGAACTTTATAGCTTATGATCTAGACTTCTTTAGTAGAAAGTCTATGCTACATCTCTCGCAATTTCTCACTGTAAGTATCTCTCCTTTGTACACAATTAGAGCTCAAGAGATTTTGAGAACAAAGAGTTTCCGAGGTTCGAACTTCGGATTTTTCTATCAGCTCACACCCTTTTTCGAACAACTGCGGCTCCACCTTAAATACTTTTTCGTGCCTCCATAGCCGTTAGCACTTTCGAAAAGGGTTCATCCAATCTACCCGTTGGAATGAATCAATTAAGGTGATCTTCACGTTGTCGAATATAAGTGGAAGATGGCTCGTGAATCCCGTTCGCCCATACAATCAGGATCTTGAGTTTCCAAAAGTGGATCCATCCAAATCTTGCTTGTTCTCCAACAGATTAAATCCAAAAATCTTTCGAGCTTAATTTCAGCCAGAGATCTTCCATGGATTAGAACAAATTAAGGAAGATAATATCCAATTCTTGATTTCCTAAACTGTTGGAATAAACGGCTGTCAGCTTGGCAAAATCGCAAAACTGAGTCCGACTGACTTCAGACTTTGATAGGGTCTGGAGATCTTCAGACGGAAACTTCTAGGTCTGGAAGTCTTCAGACGGAAATACTTGGGTCTTGAACTCTTCAGACTTTAGTGACTGAGTCTTGGATTCTTCAGACTTAACTGACAAGGATGTTTTGTTAGCTTCAAAACACTTGAGGGATTTTTCTTCAACACTATCCGTGTCGAAGCTGCTTATGTTGAAGTAGAGAGGGGCAACACAGGGGATCAAAGGATAGCAGACAAGGCAGAACAAGAACAAGCGAGCTTCCAAAGAAAGAGAATGGGGAGTTGCGCGCGGCATACTTAAGACGGGCTTTGGTGGGAATTGGATCACCGACACTGCGAGATCTATATGTTACATTAGGGAGCTTTAAAATGAACCCGAGCATACCTAATGGCATACTAGACATGGCGAGCAATCATAGATCAAGCAGCTTCTATGATAGTTCCTTGTTTTCTGCTACAGTCAGATGGAATAGGTTATTAGACTTCTGGTGGGTACCATTGCTATCTTCCGAACACGAAATGTCAACACGGTTTTCCCAATCGCTCCAGCTATAGGGAAAAATTCTGGTGGGCACCATTGGTGGAAAAATTTGCGAGTGTTTTAAAGAGCCTCGTACAAAGAACATAAAGATGGAAACTGACCGATCGATATTGACTGGCTGCCGGTGATATGAAGCTAGAGAACGAGCCAGCTGGCTGCAGATCGAAGATAAGATTTTGCTGGGGGAGCTTGTGTGGTTCACCATTTTTACAGATATTATCAGACCACTCAATGTCTCTGTCTACGATTGTGGAGGAGAGGAAAGCAAGCTTTGGTTAAATAAAGAGACTTAAATGAAGGTTGAGAGTCCATTGCTCGAAAGCCATTGATTATGATAATGAAAAACTTCGAACACTACCTATCGAATTATCTTATTCGTCAACTATGTGCAACAAATCTTTCCTACAAGTTGTATTTGAGAACTTCTTTCATGTTATCGAAGCACAAGAGTCATGGTCAAGTTCAATCAAACTCTTGTAGATCCTCATTTCACGGCTTGTCCAGCCCATCGAGAACATTGCAGGCCTATTTGGTTCTTGAGATAGTTTCATTCGATGAAACTGTGTCGTAGGTAGTATTTTGAAAGTTCACATGGATGCAGAATCTTGTGTGATAGGGCAAGATAAAAACATTTTGCAAAATCTTGGTCTTAAGAATTCAAGATCAAAAATGTTGTGCAATTGACATAGCATGTCCTTAGTGACTAACATTGTACTCCATATGGCCCAAGTATTGATGGGGCAATTGCTGCATACCCAAATGCATTAGACCCCATGCATGCAATATGTCGGATAATTTGAGTCTCACTAGGAATTCATAAGATCCGAGAACTCTTGTTTACTGGATCTATATTTTCTGGCTGCGGCCAATAAATTTTCTGTACCAACGGCCCCCGTATGACCTTTTGAGTCTGCTTCCGCACTATCATGGTTGAGATTTCATGGTTTAAGCTTCACAATGAACCTCATAAGTTATTGTCCTTCCTTGTTCAAAGGTGAGTGATGAATCGAATTTATTGCGCTCGTGATGGGAAATGGTCAGACACTTGAAGAGTCCCAAACAATCCATTGCTGACCGTGGGATGGCGGTAGATGAAGAAGAAGAAGAGAAAAGGGAAGAAGACTTGATTCTTGGATTTGTTCCTGGAATCTTGATTCTACTCCAAATCTATTCTTGGGAACAAAAATTTTACCAAACACTATTATGTTCTCAAACTACTTCCGGAAACAAAAAACAAAATCAATTATTATTGGGATGGTTACCAAACATGGCCTTAGGAGCCCAGAATTGTCTTGCTCAATAGACAAATTCTTGAGTAGGAGGAGGAGATGGAGATTCTAGTATTCCTAATTGTGAACCTGATGGCTGGTATGAAACTGGGCCGTCGAACGCGTCATGCGGCAGCTCGGGCACTAAGTCCTCGAGCTGGAGGAACCTGATCACTTGCCCCGCCCTTGGCCTTCTCGTGGGGTCTGGGTGCACGCACCACAGCCCCACCCTCATCAAGGACTCCATCTCCTCTCTCTCAAACCTTGAGCCCAAGGCCTCGTCGGCTGCGCCGAGGATATTTCCGGCGAGGTAGAGTTCCCAGACCCACTTGTGCAACACAACCTGGCCCACTCTATCCTCGTAGCTCCTCCGACCACACGCAATCTCCAGGGCCACGATGCCGAAACTGAACATGTCGGACTCCTTCGTGGCCTTCCCACTGGTGAAGTACTCTGGTGCCAGGTACCCGCAAGTCCCAACCACGTCTGTCATCTGAGACCTGAAGCGGGGGTCAACGAGCTTGGCCACTCCGAAGTCGCCGAGCTTGGTTGTGAAGTTCGTGTCAAGCAGCACGTTGGCTGCCTTTATGTCCCGGTGGAGCACGCATTGCTCGAGCCCCTCGTGGAGGTAGTTGAGGGCGGACGCAAGGCCAAGAGCCACTCTGTACCGCACATCCCACGGCAGGCTTCTCCGGGCCCCAAAGAGGTGTTGGTCTAGGCTGCCGTTGGGCATGTACTCGTAGACGAGCAAGAACCTGCCTCTCTCTTGACACCACCCGACGAACGGCACCAGGTTTTTGTATATTGTACGACTGATAATCTTTAACTCATTGACAAAGAGCTTCTCAGAGTGTTGGGACTCTGCAAAGATCCTTTTGACGGCGACCAGGCGGCCTGAGTGGTTCAAGAACCCTTTATAGACTTGGCAAGATGCGCCTTCGCCGAGCTTTTGATCTTCTGCGAAGCCCTTGGTTGCCGTGAGCAACTCCTGATAAGTGAACTTCGCAGGCAAAGCGCCCATCTCTTTGTCGATGTCAGTGAGGGCATGGAAACCATACCTTTCGCGCCTCTTGATGGCGACAAAGCAAGACCACACAGAGATCACCAGCAAAAGACATGCCACGGGAACCGTGACCAGCATCGTTAATCGGTGAGGCTTGGAGTTCACCCCCTTTGGTGGCGATATATCCATCGGCGGGGGCACATCTGTGTCCAGATTCGATGTGAACTCCCATGAATTGATGCTGTGTCTCTCCCCAAAGGAGCCGGTGGAAGCCGAAAACCCGATCACAACTGATTCGGGAAGGATACTTGCAAGATCGACTTGGCAAGAAAGCGAGGAATAGCTCTCACCCTGGAAAACCGGTATGTCGTCGAACGACCAGACCACGCTAAGGTTCTTGCTCGTGGAATTGTATGTCACGAGAACATCGGTTGCTTTCCCGCTGTGCAATCCAGGATCCCAGCCGGCATAAACGAGTGAGGAGGGCTGGTTCGTATTAATTCCTATGTGGCACACCGGGGGATCGAAATCTGGGTTCACAAAAGTGTCGAACTCGACCATGACAATCTGGTTCTTAGGCCCTTCTTTAGCCGTGCTCACGTTGAACAATCCCAGGAAGCTGCCTCCTGAGTTGGGCGGGATCGAGATCCCCACAGGAGCGAGGAAAAATGTGATGCCGTCGGCGAACTGAGCAGAGCCGTCAGTCTCGATGGTGAACGAGAAATGGGTCGAGAAGTCTGCTTGCCGCCCCGTGAGAGGATCCCGTATGCGGACGGGCTTGGAATACTGGATCCGGCCCACCTGGTAGTGCGGCGGAGCAATGCCCGTGGTGAGATCGACATATCCAAATGCCAACGACGCGAGACCCTCGTACAGTATGTCCCTCAAATCGGTGTCGAAGCTACCTATGCTGAAGGACAGAGGAGCAACGGAGGGGATCGAAGGACAGCCGACGAGGCAGAACAAGAACAAGCGAGCACGCAACGAAAGAGAGTGGGAAGTTGTGTGCGGCATACTGAATACGGGTTTCGGTCGGGATTGGATCGACCAGACTGCGAGATTAATATGTAACATTAGAGGGCTTTATAACGAAGCTGAGTATGCCTCACAGCTGACCGGACACGGCGAGCAATTGTAGATCAAGCAGCTTCTACGATGTTTCCTGGCATTCTGCTTAAGTCAATTGGATAAATTAGTCACAAAGAGGAACAGTCAAATGGTGGGGATGGTATCATTGCTATATTCCGACGAAACGTCGTCCAACTTCTAGGATGGTTCATTGTATTAGACTAAGTCAACGGAGAGGGGGTTGTCTTATCTTAGGGTCCGTTCGTTTCACGGAAAATATCACGTTTTTGGAAAACATTTTCCTGGAAGTCATTTTCCAGGAAAATGACTCTATTTTCCCGTGTTCTACAAAACTTAAAATTTGAGTGGAAAATATTTTCCACCGTTCGTTAGCTCATTTAATTGTTTGGGAAAAATTATCAAAAGTTGAATTTTAATATTTTTAATTGACCAAAAAATTAATTTTATTTTTTATATTTTTTTAAAAAAATGAATTTTTAATTATTTATATTTTTAAAAAATCTAAATTTTTATTATTTTTTCTTTATTTTTATTTTTCTCTTCCTTCCTCCCTCCTCCTTCCTCCTCTTCCTTCCTCTGCCGCCATCTCCTTCCTCCTCCTTCTTCCTCTTCCTTCCGCCGCCGTTGCCTCCTTCACGAGCTTTGACGATGGCGGCGCCCCGAGCTCGCCGGATCGCGAGCCGCGAGCTCCGCCGCCCAGATCCGACGAGCTTGCGGCTCGCCCGAGCCGCGGCTTCGCGGCGAGCTCGGGCGAGGCGAGGCTCGAGCCCGCGCCGCTCGTCGGATCCGACGAGCCGCGAGCTCCGCCTAGGCCGAGGAGAGCTTCGCCTCGCCGGCCGCCGGCTTGCGGCCCGGGCGCCGCCGGACGCCGTCATGGCCGGTCGGCGCCCTTTGCCAAAGAATAAGGTGAAAAGGAAAGAAAAAAAAGAAAATAAAATAAATTAAAAACTCAATTTAAAAAAAAAAAAAAAGAAACAAGAAAATAAAATGAAAATGTATTGATAAAAAGGAATAAGAAGGAAGAAGTCATGGAAAACGTTTTCCACACTTTAAAGGTTATTTTTTCCAATGATGGAAAACATTTTCTTGACTAGTTCATTTTCCGTGAAACGAACACCGGAAAATCTGGAAAACATTCTCCCGGAAGTTAGTTTCCGTGAAACGAACGGACCCTTAATCCGAGAGTGATAGTTTCGTTTGTAAAAGCATGAATACCATTGGACATCCCTAATTAGTATTATCTTGATAATACCTTCAAATTGAAACATTCATGGCGCATTTACCCAATACTACCTACTCTAGTGGCTTGGGATCTGAACATAGCATCCGGTTTCAGACTTTTCATTAGATAAAAATTAGCTAGAAGTTTATGTATTGGATATTAGTTTTGGGTTTTTCATTTATTTAGGTATGGATCGGGTAGGTTTGACTCTCGAGCCAATTTCCCACACTGTGACCATTTGGCAATTGGGGAAAAGATTGCAGGCGTTAGACAAAACAAGAAAATGGAAACTGACCGATCGATCGCCCCTAGTCGAGCGGCTATTGATAAAGCTAGCGATAGCGGGATTGTAGTTTTGCATTTGCTAGGAGAGTTTGCACGGTTCACCTTTTTTGAGAAAATTGGACAAACATTATCACACCACTCAATTTGTCTGACAGCAATTGCGAAGGAAAGGAGAGCAAGTCTCGAGTTTGTAAAGAAAATTCTGTCGTGTCATTTTTGACCATGACAAATGTCTATTTCAGGCCCCTTCGACTCTGGGAAACCGATGGGCTTGGGTAAAGCCTAGATTGTAGTTTCACGAGACAATTTTAAATTACCCTCTGTTGCTACTCTAGTGGCTTGGGATCTGATGCAGAAATTGATCTGAGCTAGCATACCGGTTTCAGACTTTTCATTAGATAAAAATTAGCTAGAAGTTTATGTATTGGATATTAGTTTTGGGTTTTTCGAACTATTATTTAGGGTAATAGGTTTGACTCTCGAGCCAATTTCCCAAGACACTGTGACTAGAATCTATCGTTGCTGTTATTTGGCAATTGGGGAAAAGATTGCAGGCGTTAGACATGGAAACTGACCGATCGATCGCCCCTAGTCGAGCGGCTATTGATAAAGCGAGCGAGCGATAGGGGATTGTAGTTTTGCATTTGCTAGGAGAGTTTGCACGGTTCACCTTTTTTACAAACATTATCACACCACTCAATTTGTCTGACAGCAATTGCCTATGGTCAGATGAATTGCAATTTGCAAAGACTTGAAGCGTGGTTGAGGTGAGGTCAATAAACAAATATGGCCCGTGACTTACGCAACTTGAAGAGAGATTCGTAGTGTTATGTTCATACTAATGCCAGCGGTGCATGTTAAATTGATATCAAGTCCCCATGATTTGCGCAACTTCGAGCCACCAATTTGGGCAGGGCAAAAGAGATTGTAACCAAAGTATAGTTGATGCAGCAAGTATGAACTTTTGTGCATACGATGTGTCACTAGAGATCGTAACAAAAAAATTTGCGCCACTAAAGAATGTCTTTATGGTTCCAATAAATTCACATATGGCTTATCCTTATAGTTAATATTTTTTTTATGTATAACAAGACATATGCACAAGGCTAATAACTAGATGCCCCTAACTTTCACTTAAGGTTTATATAATATATTGAGACTTTTATCGATATGTACTAATCTCAAGGAGGGACGGTCTTGTATGGTGGGGACAACTGCTATCTTCCAAACGAGAAAAGCCAACACGGTGTGGCTATAATATACTGTTCCTGTCATTTGCCAACTGGGGGAAAAACTGCAGGTTTTCTAGATTGATCGCCCCAAGTTGACCTGCTTTCGAGGTTATGAAGAGAGCCGACAGAGCTGACTGCTGATGAAACTTTTGCATTCACTGTGAGGAAGCTTGTATGGTTCACCTCTTTTACGGACATCGTCAGACCACTCGATGTCTCTTGACCAAATTTGTACAGGAAAGGAGTCCGATCTTTGGTTAGATGAATTGCAATTTGCAGAGACTTGAAATCTTGAAGGAGGACGCACCATATAAAGTTGGGTCTGTCAAAAAGATATCGAGCAATGTCGTCCTCTTGAGCATTTTGGTTTTAAATTTCGACGAAGCTTATCTTGCAACAAGCCAATTCGCTTTAAGAATAATCCAATCTAATCATCAGTTTTTTTCTCTATTGGCATCCATCCAATCTAATTACCTTATTCTTCAAATATGTGCATGAAATCTTTCCTCCAATGCTGTCGTTTGAGAATGCCTTTAATTCAATCGGAGCACACTAGACATGGTCAAGTTCAATCAACTTACTCTTATTGCTCATCATTTCCCAGCTTGCCCAGCCCATCATCGAGAACGTTACAGGCCTTTTTGGATCTTGAGATTTTTAAGTTTTGTTCGATGGAAATGTTTGTGGTTGGTATTACTTTGAAAATTAACATGGATGCAGAATTTTTGTGATAGGGCAAGATGAAGTACACTTGCGCAAAATTTTTATTTGAAGAATGCAATATTAAGGCAAATATTCAATTGACATACATGTCCTTGATGGCTAGTATTGAACACCTAACCACACAAATATTGATGGGGCAATTGTTGCTTATAGGACAGATTAGACCTAGTGCATGTGATCGTTGAATTACGTGGGTCCAACTTGGAGTTCATATGATCCAATGAATCTCATTGTGCTGTTGTATAAACTGTAGCCAATAATTTTCTATGCCGATGGCCTTGTAAGCCCTTTTAAGTTCGGTCCTTCACTAGATATGTTGTGACTTTCATTGTTGACTTCATAATGGACCTCAAAAGTTATTGAAGTGATATATATTGTTTTTCTTGTCCAAAGGTGCCAGATGAAAAGAATCAGTCACGGTTGTGATGGAAATCATTTAGGGTACTTGATGAGTCTTCAACATTCTATTTCTGACCAAAATAATACCCAAAAGATCTTGGAGTGAAAACAACTGAAAACATTGCTTTTATGATTTTCGCTCTTTTTATGTGGACCACGCCGATTTCAAAACATGGTTTTGACAAGAATGAAACTGTGTAAACGTGATTTTTTCTCTCCAACCTAATAATTTAAGAATATACAAAAGTAAAAGCAAAAAATTATACCTATTTTCATGGACATATTTTAAAGGTCACATGTAGTCTATATAAAAAATTAAAACGGTATCAAATGTCACATTTGCCTTGACCTTAGCTATCAGTTTATAAAGTTACTACGAAAGAACCATCTTAAATAAATCTCGTAGTCAACAAAGGCCTCAACTAATCTCATGAATCAAATAAGAAAAAAATCAAAACCCATGCAGATGGCCTGAAAAAACAAATCGTTTGCAACTTGGTCAACTGGAGAATCGAACCCACCACAGCATAGTCCGATTCATTGATCTCTTTCTAAGTCATCCCCACGGGTTTTACCTTTAAAATAGTATATTTTGTGGATGAAAACTAGTGGAATTCATGTAGCACTGCTCAAAATGAATTAGTCAAACAGCCAGCCTTGGTGTAATGTCCTTTTCCTACGCGCTCGGAATATTTAATTAGCAAGGAAGCTCTCCCACAATTTCTCATCTTCTCTCTGTATTGTAAACTCCGTTGACATTCTACCGATTGCGAATCAATACATTACAATGCAATTGTTTTCCATGAAATAACCAAATGTTGTGTTGCCTCTAGTATTATGGATGAGCATGGTTCGGATTGGGCCGGTTCACCCCCTAACCTTAAGACCGATTCGCACATCAATTTTTGAGATCGAGGATTGACCCTATTAAGCTTAAGATCGAGGATCGGATTGACCTAATGGGTTCGGTTCGGTTCGGTTCTAAGGTCAACTTGGGAACAATCGATAATTTTTTAATTTCATTTTTTGTACTCCCTGAAAAAGTGGCCGAGGACCGGATCGACCTGATGGATTCGATAACAAGAGAGGTCAGCTAAGAGAGGCGAGCGTCGCGCGTCGAGCATGGGGTGAGTGTTGAGCGGGGCGAGCAACGAGCAACAAGCAGGGCAAGCATCGAGCGGCGAGCGGCATGAGAGACCAAAAGTGAGCGAGGTGAGTGTCGAGTGACGAGCGGAGAAATTGTTTCTTTTGAATTTTAGCAAATTGAAGACTAAGAAGATAAATAAGACAAAAGAGAACGAGTACTAGAGAATGATGCCATGAAAAGCTGTTTATACCCTTTTAGATGCTGCGATGATTTCTTACAAAAATATTTTCTTTCTTGATAAATTATGGTTATTTTTTTTTTTGGTAAAGTTGATAAATTATGGTTATTGATGCCGTAAAAGACATAAAAAGTCCAAGTTATTAAAAAATAGTGTCAAATTACTTGAACTATTTACTAAGGAGCTATTTAATATTGTTGGCACTATTTTGTTTAGGGTTTTCTCTTTATAAAAAAATTATAAATAATATATTAGCTATTCGGGTTAGATTGACCCTAAACTTTTAGGACCGATTACCTACCCACTCAGTGCTGGTCCAGGAATCCTAAGACCAAGGATCGACCCAGTCTCCATGGGAACCGGACTAAGACCAGTAGGATTGGGCCAGTCCAAGATTGGTCCAGGGTTGACCCTAGATCGATGCTCACCCCTACCTAATACATCATAATTCACGCATTTGCTAAAGTCCTTTCACCTTTTAAGCATGTGGAAGCCTATACAGTTAAACAACACCCAGGACATATAAAAATTCAAAGGATTTGATGCCCCTAGCACGTCACGGCTAACGCAATTACTAAAGTCTTTTCACTTTTTAAGCTTACAGAAGCGTGTACAGTTAAAGAACATTTAGGACATATAAAATTTCAAAAGAACACACGCGGGAATGCAAACCAGGCAATCTTATTTCATTTTTCATTTCTATATATTTTAGGTGAAGAGGTCAGGGTACATTGGGGGATGAGCAAAAGGTACCACTACTCCATACCACACCCAAGAGCTCCAGCAGCTACATCCTCCAGACCTGGATACTACATATGTACTATGTCATCTGTCTCCCACCTGCAGTACATTCAAAATCTTGGCCCAATCTTCCCAAAATGCTACTGATTTGAGAAATAATGATCAACCACGAGTGAGAACAAAGCTCAGCAAGCAAATTATTAACTAGTCTATAACATATATGTCAATAACATCACAGGCGAGGAAGTTTAAATAGAAAATATAGAAGATTATTTTGTTATCAACTTGCTTGAGACCTTTCTCAAATTCAAGATAACTAGGGGAAAACATTTCTTTTGAAAATAGTAGCCCAGTGAAACTTGAATGAAATATGAGAAATCGATGATCATGTTTTGCCATGAATTATTTGTCATCATCTTCAGGGGAACCCCGTTACCTAGGGGTGAGCAACGGTCTAGGGTCGACCCTGGACCGACCCTGGACAGGCACAACCCTACCGGTCCTGGTCCGGTTCCTAAGGGGACTGGGTCGGTCCTTGGTCCCGAAATTTCAGGACCAACACTGTGCGGGTTAGTCCTCGGTCTTAAAAGTTTTGGGTCGGTCCAACCCTGGACCAAACTTGTATATTATATTATATTATTTATAATTCTTTTATATATTCAAACCTAAGCAAAATGTCTGTTATATTATATTATATTGAGATGTTCTATCAATAGCACTAATAGTAATTTCATTTTAAAACTTTTGATGAGTATTAATTATGTGTCGTTTGTTTTGTTTTCAGGTATTTAGAAGTTCAAGTGAATTCATAAGATGTGAAGTTATATATTTATGGTTTATATTAAGTATTTTGAACTTTTATGGTTTAATTATATTTTACTAATGAATTTCAGCTACACTTTGCTTTTCAATTTGTGTCAAATGGTAGAAGTTTTTGAAGAGTAGTGGTATTACAGTTGCTACGGTGATTTGCTAGTCAAGTGGTGTGAAGCTCATTTTTTGGTTGAGTGGACTCTACATGATCAAATGCTAGTCAAGTGGTGTGAAGCTCATTTTTTGGTGGAATGGACTCTAGTGATCAAATGCAAGAAAACGTTTTTGCATATGGTGTTATGAATATTAAAGATAGATAATTACAAGAACTTTCCATCTTGTCCCATATCTCAATGAGCGGTTAGTAGGTACCAAATTTCTATTATTGTGTCATCTTAAATTTGCTAAATATGTATTGGTATATGTAGTTTAGTTGCACAATGCCACATTGTCGATGGATGTGTAATTTTAATTTCTAGGTTTTCTTTTTTAGGGAGTATAAAAAATAAAACGAAAAAAATTATCGATCAGTCCTGGATTGACCATGGAACCGGACCGAACCGACCCAATGGAACCGGGCCGAACCCATTGGGTCGGTTTGGTCCTTGGTCCTAGGCTCAATAGGGTCGGTCCTCGGTCCTAAAAATTGAGAATCGACACTGTACGGGTTGGTCCTAGGGTTAGGGGGTGGCCCGGACTAACCCGGACCATGCTCACCCCTACCGTTACCCCCTAGGGCATCTCGTACCAGTCTGACATCACAAGGACATTTAAGGGAATCGTGTTGCACCTCCCAAGCATCCGGAGGAACCCAGTTACCCCTCTAGGCATCCCTACTACCACATGGGGCATTATCATCTTAAGGATCGATGGCATTCCCAAATCAGACATTGATCCCATAGTGCAGCAATTTCATAATTCAATTTTAACATGCCATCCTCTAAGTTAATATACAAGAACAGTTCAACGTCTACTATCAACTATCCTTTATAAGCCATAGAAATGATACAAACATTTTATCGGCAATACCAATCAAAAGGATGGTTGTCCACAAGCATGCACAATTACCTCACATCTTAGTGAAGAGTTTTAAATTTAATCCAAGGCCCCTGCCAAATAGTTTTTGAACAAAAGAGGAAGGTACCAAAAGGGTATTGGACTAATCAAGCATAATCAAATCCCCGAATCCATAATCTATGGTTCGAAATGGTAAAGTATATCTCCCAATGCTTTACTTGGGTGTCTACTCAACCCACCAAAAACTAATTAGTAGCAATGTCTAAAAATCATTGGTATGTTAAGAACCTAAATTTAAGTTGCAAATCGATAGGGGCTTGGAAAAGCTCGAGCTAAGTTAAGCTTGTAACTTCATAAGCTTAACCCTAAGTGGTTCACTCCGAGGTTGGTCGCAACACACTTTAGTTCCAAATTTGCTTTTGCAATCCTCTGTCCAAAATTTTCCACTGATTTCTTCAAAATTATCAACAAGAGGAGGCTAATGTTGTTCCATACAAAAGTAAGGGTACTAATGCAATGCAGGTTCTAATAATGAACCTCTAAGCAATCTTGATTTTATGATTTTGAAGAAACTAATAGCAATTTTTGGACGTGTAGATAGACCTGAAACTAGCGTTTAAGGTAATGGTTGTTTTAATATAAAAACTAGTTCAAGGCAAAATTGAGATTACTCTACAATTGGGATTTTTTTTTTTAATTGAGGGAATTGGGCTTATTTGAAAATGGCATTTGGATGGATATAATTGTAAAATCAAAATCATAACAATCCATTATTTTGAATTAGACCTTCCTGCTTTCATCATACGATTATATAACCTTATGCATCTCCAAGTTCAGATTATCAAAGAGAAAATCGGCCTAAACTAAATTCTTCATATCTTTCTATAATTTTTGCATGTCCTATTTAAGTGACACGTTGAGTTGACTTCATATGACATATGTTAAACTCACATGAAAAGCCTATCTAGAGTGATTTTTACGCTAACTTTTGACTTTGTACTCCATATAAGTTTCTGAAACTCACATGAAATGATTGGAAACATTTCAAAATAGTTACACATCGATACAAAAAATTTTATGGAGTTTTTTCATAATCTTTTGTAATCTAAAGGGTTTTTTTTCTTTCATATTTTCGGACTTCCGAACAAGTTGATACTTCTACCTTTTCTTGTTATCTTTGAAATATTAGTGCAAAATCTATCCGGAAATGTATGAATTCTATTCTACCCTTTCTTGTTATCTTTGAATATTCGTGCAAAATCTATCCGGAGATGGACGAATTTCAAATGCTTTTATCATATTTTCTACTTGAGTTCAAGTGAATTCAGTGCTTCCAGCTTTTAGATTACGATGGCTCAAGAATGTTTTATTTTCCCTGGAAAAAGAATGCCATGGACGATTTCTAAGATATCGGCCGTAGCAGCAGTGCCAGAGCAACGATGGACGAGTTACATTGTTGGGGACATCGATTCTTCGACTTAACCCCGAGCCTACGTTCCTGCGAAGCAGCCTCACTACAACCCAGAGGAGACGTCGACATTCCTTGTTGCCCTCGCGATCTTGAGTCAGGCTTTCGGCATCCTCTTATACAGCAAATCGACCTAAATGAAAGTCCTGCTCACTGTGGTGAATTAGTGGTGTCCATTGTACTCTTGCATGCAGCTTTCCGTCTCATTGAAATGAGAACCTCCAACTTTTTCATCTGTATTCTCTCCGACGTGATGAACGCGCTTGCTTCTTTATATCGGTAATTTGAAGAGAGATACAAGTAATTTAACTAAAAATTTTCTTTTCGTAGTATTCTGTTTATGCCGATGTAAGCAACGTATGTTAAGCGATACCAAGTCCCCCATGATGTTCTCAATTTCAAACAACAAATTTGGGAAAGGCAAACGAGATGGTAACCGAACTACAGTTGATGCAGCAGAATGTGCAGATTTTAGTCAGCATGTGTTGCTGTATGACTTTAGAATACAGGATTTGTCTAGCTTCCTAGACACAGATTCTTGAATAGGAGGAGATTCCAGTATTCCTAATTGCGAAGCCGATGGCCGGTGTGAAACTGGACCGTTGAACGCGTCGTGCGGTAGCTCAGGAACTGAGTCCTCGAGCTGGAGGAACCTGATCACTTGCCCCGCCTTTGGCCTTCTCGCAGGGTCGGGGTGCACGCACCACAGCCCCACCCTCATCAGGCACTCCATTTCCTCCCTCCGGAACCGTGAGCCCAAGGCCTCGTCAGCAGCGCCGAGGATGTTGCTGGCGAGGTAGAGTTCCCAGACCCACTTGTGCAACGCGACCCGGACCTCTCCTTCCTCATAGCTCCTCCGGCCGCATGCAATCTCCAGGGCCACCACGCCGAAGCTGAACATGTCGGACTCCTTCGTGGCCTTCCCACTAATGAAGTACTCTGGCGCCAGGTACCCGCAAGTCCCAACCACGTCTGTTGTCTGAGACCTGAACTGAGGGTCAATGAGCTTGGCCACTCCGAAGTCGCCGAGCTTGGTTGTGAAGTTGGTGTCGAGCAGCACGTTGGCTGCCTTTATGTCCCGGTGGAGAACCCATTGCTCGAGCTCCTCGTGGAGGTAGTTAAGGGCGGATGCCAGGCCGAGCGCCACGCCGTACCGCACAGCCCACGGCAGGCTTCTCCAGGCCCCAAAGAGGTGGTGGTCGAGGCTGCCATTGGGCATGTACTCGTAGACGAGCAAGAACTCACCTTCCTCTTGACACCACCCAACAAACGGCACCAGGTTTCTGTGTATTGTTCGGCTTATGATCTTCACCTCGTTGACAAAGACCTTCTCGGAGTGTTGGGACTCCGCAAAGATCCTTTTGACGGCAACCAGGCGGTTCGAATGGCTCAAGAACCCTTTATAGACTTGGGCAGACCTGCCTCGGCCCAGCCTTCTATCGTCTGCGAAGCCATTGGTCGCCGCGAGCAACTCCTGATAAGCGAACTTCGTAGGCAATGCGCCCATCTCTTTATCTATGTCGGTAAGGGTGCTATAACCATGCTTTTCCCTCCTCTTGACGGCCAAAAAGCAAGAACTTGCGGAGATCACCAGTAAAAAACATGCCGCGGGAACAACGACCAGTATCCATAACTGGCGAGGTTTATCTACGTCGTCCAAATCCGACGTGAACTCCCATGAATTGACGCTGTGTCTCTCTGGATGGAAGCCGAAAGAAGCTGAGAACCTGATCGCTGCAGATTCAGGAAGGACATTTGCCAGATGAACATGGCAAGAAAGCGAGTGATTGGCCTTATAGTGGGAAGGCAGTTTGCCGTCGAACGACCAGAACACGCTGAGGTTCTTGCTCGCAGAATTGTAGGTCACGTGAACATTGACCGCTTTCCCGCTGTGCGATCCTGGATCCCAGCTGGCATAAACGAGCGACGAGAGCCAGTTCTCATTGATTCCTATGTGATGCACGTCGGGATCAAACTCCTTGTCCACATAGGTGTCGAACTCGACCATGACGATCTGGTTCCGAGGCCGCTCATTAGCCATGCTACTGTTGAACAATCCCAGGAATCCGTGGGCTGAGTTGGGCGGGATCGGGATCCCGACAGGAGCGAGGAAGAAGGCGATGCCATCACCGTACTGGGCAGAGCCGTCAGTCTCGATGGTGATTGAGAAATGGGTTGAGAAGTTCACTTGGCGCCCCATGACAGGATCCCATATGCGGACAGGCTTGGCGTACTTAATCCGCCCAATTTGGTAGCCATGCGCAGGATGGAGGCGGGTGAGATCGACATGTCCATACGTGGCCTCCGAGACTCCCTCGTACAATATGTCCCTCCGATCCGTGTCGAAGCTGCTTATGTTGAAGTAGAGAGGGGCAACACGAGGGATCAAAGGACAGCAGACAAGGCAGAACAAGAAGAAGCGAGCTTGCAAAGAAAGAGAACGGGGAGTCACGCGCGGCATACTTAAGACGGGCTTTGGTGGGAATTGGATCACCGACACTGCGAGATCTATATGTTACATTAGGGAGCTTTAAAATGAACCCGAGCGTACCTAATGGCTTACCGGACACGGCGAGCAATCACAGATCAAGCAGCTTCATTGATAGTTCCTTGTTTTCAACACGGTTTTCCCTATCGCTCCAGCTATAGGGAAAACTTCTGGTGGGCACCATTGGTGGAAAAATTTGCGTGTTTTAAAGAGCCTCGTACAAAGATCATAAAGATGGAAACTGACCGATCGATATTGACTGGCTGCCGGTGATATGAAGCTAGAGAACGAGCCAGCTGGCTGCAGATCGAAGATAAGATTTTGCTGGGGGAGCTTGTGTGGTTCACCATTTTTACAGACATTATCAGACCACTCAATGTCTCTGTCCACCATTGTGGAGGAAAGGAGAGCAAGCTTTGGTTAAATGAAGAGACTTAAATGAAGGTTGAGAGTCCATTGCTCGAAAGCCATTGATTATGATAATGAAAAACTTCGAACACTACCTATCGAATTATCTTATTCGTCAACTATGTGCAACAAATCTTTCCTACAAGTTGTATTTGAGAACTTCTTTCATGTTATCGAAGCACAAGAGCCATGGTCAAGTTCAATCAAACTCTTGTGGATCCCCATTTCACCGCTTGTCCAGCCCATCGAGAACATTACAGGCCTATTTGGTTCTTGAGATAGTTTCATTCGATGAAACTGTGTCGTAGGTAGTATTTTGAAAGTTCACATGGATGCAGAATCTTGTGTGATAGGGCAAGATAAAAACATTTTGCAAAATCTTGGTCTTAAGAATCCAAGATAAAAAATGTTGTGGAATTGACATAGCATGTCCTTAGTGACTAACACTGTACTCCTGATGGCCCATGTATTGATGGGGCAATTGCTGCATACCCAAATGCATTAGACCCCATGCATGCAATATGTCGGATAATTTGAGTCTCACTAGGAATTCATAAGATCCGAGAAATCTTGTTTACTGGATCTATATTTTCTGGCTGCGGCCAATAATTTTCTGTACCAGTGGCCCCCGTATGCCCTTTTGAGTTTGCTCCCGCACTATCATGGTTGAGATTTCGTGGCTTAAGCTTCACAATGAACCTCAAAAGTTACTGTTCTTCCTTATTCAAAGGTGCGTGATGAATCGAATTTATCGCGCTCGTGATGGGAAACGGCCAGACACTTGAAGAGTCCCAAACAATCCATTGCTGACCGCGGGATGGCGGTCGATGAAGAAGAAGAGAAAAGGGAAGAAGACTTGATTCTTGGATTTGTTCCTGGAATCTTGATTCTACTCCAAATCTATTCCCGGGAACAAAAATTTTACCAAATACAATTCTGTTCTCAAACTACTCCCAAAAATAAAAAAATTAATTATTATTGGGATGGTTACCAAATATGGCCTTAGGAACCCGGAATTGTCTTGCTCCATAGACAAATTTTTGAGTAGGAGGAGGAGATGGAGATTCCAGTATTCCTAATTGTGAAGCCGATGGCCGGTATGAAACTGGGCCATCGAACACGTCGTGCGGCAGCTCAGGGACTGAGTACTCGAGCTGGAGGAACGTGATCACTTGCCCCGCCCTTGGCCTTCTCGTGGGGTCTGGGTGCACGCACCACAGCCCCACCCTCATCAGGGACTCCATCTCCTCTCTCTCAAACCTTGAGCCCAAGGCCTCGTCGGCTGCGCCGAGAATATTTCTGGCGAGGTAGAGTTCCCAGACCCACTTGAGCAACACAAACTGGCCTCTATCCTCGTAGCTCCTCCGGCCACAAGCAATCTCCAGGGCCACGATGCCGAAACTGAACATGTCTGACTCCTTCATGGCCTTCCCACTAATGAAGTACTCTGGCGCCAGGTACCCGCAAGTCCCAACCACGACTGTCGTCTGAGACCTGAAGCGGGGGTCAACGAGCTTGGCCACTCCGAAGTCGCCGAGCTTGGTTGTGAAGTTGGTGTCGAGCAGCACGTTGGCTGCCTTTATGTCCCGGTGGAGCACGCATTGCTCGAAACCCTCGTGGAGGTAGTTGAGGGCGGACGCAAGGCCAAAAGCCACTTTGTACCGCACATCCCACGGCAGCCTTCTCCGGGCCCCAAAGAGGTGTTGGTCGAGGCTGCCGTTGGGCATGTACTCGTAGACGAGCAAGAAGTTGCCTCTCTCTTGACACCACCCGACGAACGGCACCAGGTTTTTGTATATTGTACGGCTGATGATCTTCAACTCATTGACAAAGAGCTTCTCAGAATGTTGGGACTCTGCAAAGATCCTTTTGACAGCGACCAGGCGGCCTGAGTGGTTCAAGAACCCTTTATAGACTTGGCAAGACGCGCCTTCGCCGAGCTTTTGATCTTCTGCGAAACCCTTGGTTGCCGTGAGCAACTCCTGATAAGTGAACCTCGCAGGCAAAGCGCCCATCTCTTTGTCGATGTCAGTGAGGGCATGGAAACCATACCTTTCGCGCCTCTTGACGGCGACAAAGCAAGACCATGCAGAGATCACCAGCAAAAGACATGCCACGGGAACCGTGACTAGCATCGTTAATCGGTGAGGCTTGGAGTTCACCCCCTTTGGTGGCAATCTATCCATCGACGGGGGCACATCTGTGTCCAGATTCGATGTGAACTCCCATGAATTGATGCTGTATCTCTCCACAAAGAAGCCGAAAGAAGCTGAAAACCCGATCACAACTGATTCGGGAAGGATACTTGCAAGATCGACTTGGCAAGAAAGCGAGGAATAGCTCTCACCCTGGAAAACCGGTATGTCGTTGAACGACCAGACCACGCTAAGGTTCTTGCTCGTGGAATTGTATGTCACGAGGACATCGGTTGCTTTCCCGCTGTGCAATCCAGGATCCCAGCCGGCATAAACGAGTGAGGAGGGCCGATTCGTATTAATTCCTATGTGGCGCACCGGGGGATTGAACTCTGGGTTCACATAAGTGTCGAACTCGACCATGACAATCTGGTTCCGAGGCCCTTCATTGGCCGTGCTCGCGTTGAACAGTCCCATGAATCCGCCGGCTGAGTTGGGCGGGATCGAGATCCCCACAGGAGCGAGGAAAAATGTGATGCCGTTGTGAAGAAATGAAAGACAAAGAACAAGATGTATATGAAAGAAAGATTTCTGTATATTGTGAATCACAGAGTAAAGTATTTATACATCTGAAAGCCAAGCATCTCTCTACTTCTCTTCATTTTCTCCTTCCTCTGTTTCTTCTGTATATAACTTTTCTTTGAAGAACAGAGTACACAGCAAGGCTTCAAACTGAAAGTCGAGAAGATGATTGAATAAATCTCAGAAACTGATCTTAAGCTATCTTTCTAAAGAACTGACTTAACAACTTCAGTTACAAGACTAAAAACAGAATAACTACACTGTTGTATTATCACATATGTAGCTCCTTCAGCTTCAGCTTCTTTCTTCAAGTTGAGTTTCAGCTTCTATATTGCCAGCTACTTCATGGATTGCCAGCTCAGTTTTTACTTCTCACTCCGAGCTGAGCTTTATCTTCTATATTGCTAGCTACTTCATGTCTTCAGTTTCTCACTTCAAACTTCATTCTACTTCATGAACTGCCAGCTACTTCTACTTCATGTCCTCAGTTTCTGCTTTCTTCTTTTAACCTCTGATCTTTAACATTCCCCTACAAACTGCAAGGGGTAAAATACCCCAGGCCCAATTTGGTGCGAAGATTAAAATGCAATAATCGAGGTAAAGATTTTGTAAAAATGTCAGCAAACTATCGAGTGCTAGGAGTATAGGCAATTGTTAAGGACCCGGAAGAGACTTTTTCACGAACAAAATGAAAGTCTACTTCAATATGTTTTGTGCGACAATGAAGAACAGGGTTAAGTGTGAGAGCAATAGCTGATTTGTTACATATCGATACGTAAAATTCTATAGAGTTTTTTCATAATCTTTTGTAATCTAAAGGGTTTTTTCTTTCATATTTTTGGACTTCCGAACAAGTTGATGCTTCTACCTTTTCTTGTTATCTTTGAAATATTAGTGCAAAATCTATCCGGAAATGTATGAATTCTATTCTACCCTTTCTTGTTATCTTTGAATATTTGTGCAAAATCTATCCGGAGATGGATGAATTTCAAATGCTTTTATCATATTTTCTACTTGAGTTCAAGTGAATTCAGTGCTTCCAGCTTTTAGATTACGACAGCTCAGGAATGTTTTATTTTCCCTGGAAAAAGAATGCCATGGACGATTTCGAAGATATCGGCCGTAGCAGCAGTGCCAGAGCAACGATGGACGAGTTCCATTGTTATGGACATCGATTCTTCAACTTAACCCCGAGCCTACGTTCCTGCGAAGCAGCCTCACTACAACCCAGATGAGACGTCGACATTCCTTGTTGCCCTCGCGATCTTGAGTCAGGCTTTCGGCATCCTCTTATACAGCAAATCGACCTAAATGAAAGTCCTGCTCACTGTGGTGAATTAGTAGTGTCCAGTGCACTCTTGCATGCAGCTTTCCCTCTCATTGAAATGAGAACCTCCAACTTTTTCATCTGTATTCTCTCCGACGTGATGAACGCTTGCTTCTTTATATCGGTAATTTGAAGAGAGATACAAGTAATTTAACTAAAATTTTTCTTTTCGTAGTGTTCTGTTTATGCCGATGTAAGCAATGTATGTTAAGCGATACAAAGTCCCCCATGATGTTCTCAATTTCAAACAACGAATTTGGGCAAGGCAAACGAGATGGTAACCGAACTACAGTTGATGCAGCAGAATGTGCAGATTTTAGTCAGCATGTGTTGCTGTATGACTTTAGGATACAGGATTTGTCTAGCTTCCTAGACACAGATTCTTGAATAGGAGGAGCACATGGAGATTCCAGTATTCCTAATTGCGAAGCTGATGGCCGGTGTGAAACTGGACCGTTGAACGCGTCATGCGGTAGCTCAGGGACTGAGTCCTCGAGCTGGAGGAACCTGATCACTTGCCCCGCCTTTGGCCTTCTCGCGGGGTCGGGGTGCACGCACCACAGCCCCACCCTCATTAGGCACTCCATTTCCTCCCTCCGGAACCCTGAGCCCAAGGCCTCGTCGGCAGCGCCGAGGATGTTGCTGGCGAGGTAGAGTTCCCAGACCCACTTGTGCAACGCGACCCGGACCTCTCTGTCCTCATAGCTCCTCCGGCCGCATGCAATCTCCAGGGCCACCACGCCAAAGCTGAACATGTCGGACTCTTTCGTGGCCTTCCCACTAATGAAGTACTCTGGCGCCAGGTACCCGCAAGTCCCAACCACGTCTGTTGTCTGAGACCTGAACTGGGGATCAATGAGCTTGGCCACTCCGAAGTCGCCGAGCTTGGTTGTGAAGTTGGTGTCGAGCAGCACGTTGGCTGCCTTTATGTCCCGGTGGAGAACCCATTGCTCGAGCTCCTCGTGGAGGTAGTTAAGGGCGGATGCCAGGCCGAGCGCCACGCTGTACCGCACAGCCCACGGCAGGCTTCTCTGGGCCCCAAAGAGGTGGTGGTCGAGGCTGCCATTGGGCATGTACTCGTAGACGAGCAAGAACTCACCTTGCTCTTTACACCACCCAACAAACGGCACCAGGTTTCTGTGTATTGTTCGGCTTATGATCTTCACCTCGTTGACAAAGACCTTCTCGGAGTGTCGGGACTCCGCAAAGATCCTTTTGACGGCAACCAGGCGGTTCGAATGGCTCAAGAACCCTTTATAGACTTGGGCAGACCCGCCTCGGCCCAGCCTTCTATCGTCTGCGAAGCCATTGGTTGCCGCGAGCAACTCCTGATAAGCGAACTTCGTAGGCAATGCGCCAATCTCTTTATCTATGTCGGTAAGGGCGATATAACCGTGTTTTTCCCTCCTCTTGACGGCCAAAAAGTAAGAACTTGCGTAGATCACCAGTAAAATACATGCCGTGGGAACAACGACCAGTATCCATAACTGGCGAGGTTTATCTACGTCGTCCAAATCCGAAGTGAACTCCCATGAATTGACGCTGTGTCTCTCTGGATGTTCGCCGATAGAAGCTGAGAACCCGATCGCTGCAGATTCGGGAAGGACTCTTGCCAGATCAACATGGCAAGAAAGCGAGCGATTGGCCTTATAGTGGGAAAGCAGTTTGCCGTCGAACGACCAGAACACGCTGAGGTTCTTGCTCGCAGAATTGTAGGTCACGTGAACATTGACCGCTTTCCCACTGTGCAATCCTGGATCCCAGCGGGCATAAACGAGCGACGAGAGCCAGTTCTGATTGATTCCTATGTGATGCACCTCGGGATCAAAGTCCTTGTTCACATAGGTGTCGAACTCGACCATGACGATCTGGTTCCGAGGCCCCTCATTAGCCGTGCTACCGTTGAACAATCCCAGGAATCCCCCGGCTGAGTTGGGCAGGATCGAGATCCCCGCGGGAGCGAGGAAGAAGGCAATGCCATCACTGTGCTGAGCAGAGCCGTCAGTCTCGATGGTGAACGAGAAACGGGTTGAGAAGTTCGCTTGGCGCCCAGTGACAGGATCCCATATGCGGACAGGCTTGGCGTGCTTAATCCGCCCCACCTGGTAGAGATGCGCAGGATGGAGGCGGGTGAGATCGACATGTCCATACGTGGCCTCCGAGACTCCCTCGTACAATATGTCCCTCCTATCCGTGTCGAAGCTGCTAATGTTGAAGTAGAGAGGGGCAACACAGGGGATCAAAGGACAGCAGACAAGGCAGAACAAGAACAAGCGAGCTTGCAAAGAAAGAGAACGGGGAGTCGCGTGCGGCCTACTTAAGACGGGCTTTGGTGGAAATTGGATCACCGACACTGCGAGATCTATATGCTACATTAGGGAGCTTTAAAATGAACCCGAGCGTACCTAATGGCTTACCGGACACGGCGAGCAATCACAGATCAAGCAGCTTATATGATAGTTCCTTGTTTTCTGCTACAGTCAGATGGAATAGGTTATTAGACTTCTGGTGGGTACCATTGCTATCTTCCGAACACGAAATGTCAACACGGTTTTCCCTATCGCTCCAGCTATAGGGGAAACTTCTGGTGGGTACCATTGGTGGAAAAATTTGCGAGTGTTTTAAAGAGCCTTGGACAAAGACCATGGAGATGGAAACTGACCCATCGATATTGAATGGCTGCCGGTGATATGAAGCTAGAGAACGAGCCAGCTGGCTGCAGATCGAAGATAAGATTTTGCTGGGGGAGCTTGTGTGGTTCACCATATTTACAGACATTATCAGACCACTCAATGTCTCTGTCCACAATTGTGGAGGAAAGGAGAGCAAGCTTTGGTTAAATGAAGAGACTTAAATGAGGGTTAAGAGTCCATTGCTCGAAAGCCATTGATTATGATGATGAAAAGACTTTGAACACTACCTATCGAATTATCTTATTCGTCAACTATGTGCAACAAATCTTTCCTACAAGTTGTATTTGTGAACTTCTTTCATGTTATCCATGGTCAGGCTCAATCAAACTCTTGTAGATCCCCATTTCACAGCTTGTCCAGCCCACCGAGAACATTACAGGCCTATTTGGTTATGGAGATAGTTTCATTCGATGAAACTGTGTCGTAGGTAGTATTTTGAAAGTTCACATGGATGCAGAATCTTGTGTGATAGGGCAAGATAAAAACATTTTGCAAAATCTTGATCTTTAAGAATCCAAGATCAAAAATGTTGTGCAATTGACGTAGCATGTCCTTAGTGACTAACGCTAAACTCCTGATGGCCCAAGTATTGATGGGGCAATTGCTGCATACCCAAATGCATTAGACCCCATGACAATCCGGTTTCGAGGCCCTTCACTGGCCATGCTTGCATTGAATAATCCCAGGAATCCACCACCCAAGTTGGGCAGGATCGGCATGCCGACAGGAGCAAGGAAAAAGGCGATGCCATCACCATACAGCCCAGAGCCGTTGTTGTCAATAGTGAACGAAAAACGGGTCGTCGTTGTCAATAGTGAACGAGAAACAGATCGGGAAGTCCGCTTGCCACCCCGTGAGTGGATCCCATATGGGGACAGGCTTGGCATGCTGGATCCGGCCCACCCGGAAATTTGGTGGAGTATTGCATTTGGTGAGATCGACATACCCTGCTCGGCATACTAGAGACGGGCTTTGGTCACAATCGGATCAACTGAACCGCAAAATCGCTACGTCACATTTAAGTGCTCTACAAGGATCGTGAGTATACCTAACGGCGGACCTAATACGGCGAGCGTTCATAGATCAAGCAGCTTCGATGATGGTTCATTGTTTTCTGCAAAAGTCGGTGGAGCAAATTCGTCACGATGAGAATTAGTCTTGAGGTGGGTATCAATTGCTATCTTCCAAACGAGTGATGGAACATTGTCAAACTTGGGGTAGGCGTCACTTGGGCGTGTCCCATTACTGGACCATCCACGACCCTGAGGCTTGACTCTTGAGCTAATTTCCTGTACCATCACTTGCGCGCGTCCTATTGCTGTACCATCCAATCCAAGACGGTATGACTAGAATCTATTGCTGCTGTTATTTGTCAACTGGGGGAAAATTTGCAGGTGTTCTAGAGAGCCGCGTATGAAGACCGTGGAGATGGAAACTGACCAATTGATCTCCCGAGTCGACTGGCTTTCGATAACATAACGGGAGGGAGGGAGCGAGCAAGGAGGGAGGGAGCGCAAATTGATGTTTTTTGCAATCGCCAGGAGAGCTTCTGCGGTTCACCTCTTTTACAGAAATTATCAGACCTAGGGGTGAGCATTGTTCTAGGGTCAACCCTGGACTGACCCTGGACTAGCCCAACCTGCCGGTCTTGGTCCGGTTCTCAAGGAGACTAGGTCGGTCTTGTGCGGGTCGGTCCTCGGTCCTAAGAGTTCCAGGTTGATGCAATCTGGACCAACCCTAACTATATAAATATATATATTATTTATAATTTGTTATATAAATAAAATTTTAAAATAAACGGTGTCAACAACATTAAACAGCTCTTTCGAGAGGAGATCAAGTAATTTTACATTATTCTTTAATAATTTAGGTTTTTAATGTCTTTTACCATGCCGATAGTCATAATTTACGAAAAAGGAAAATGCTTTTGTAAGGAGTCTTCACGACGTCCAAAAAGGCACCTTATGTCATCATCTTCTAGTATTCGTTCTCTTTTGTTTTATTTGTCATCTTAATATTTAATTTGCTAAAATTGAAAAAAAAAAAAAAAAAAAAAAAAAAAAAAAAAAAAAACAACTTCTCCGCTTGCCACTCGACACTCACCTCCCTCGCTTTAGGTCACTCGTGCCGCTTGCTGCTCAATGCTTGCTTGGCTTGTTGCTCCCCACTCAACATTCGATGCTCATCCTGTTTGACGCTCACCCCACTTGACCTTCACCGCTTGCATTTCCTAGCTGACCTTATTCATCATCGAACTCATTGGGTCGGTACTTGCCCTTTCAAGGAGTACAAAAATGAAATAAAAAATTATTGGTTAGTCTTCGGTTGACCTTAAAACCGGATCATACCCATTGGGTCAATCTAGTCCTCAATCACTTTTATAAGGAGTACAAAAAATGAAATAAAAAATTATCAGTTGGTCCTGGGTTGACCGTGGAACCGGACCGAACCTTCGGTCCTCAGTTCCAAGCTTAATAGGGTCGGTCCTCTATTCCAAAAATTGAGGACCAGCACTGTGCGGCTTGGTCCTAAAGTTAGGGGGTGGACTGGTCCAACCTAGACCATGCTCACCCCTAATCAGATCGTTCAACGTGTTTGTCTACATGTGTGTCGGAAAGGAGCGCATGCTATTGTTAGATGAACTGCAATTTGCAGGGACGTGAAGAGCAATTGAGAGTCCATTGCTTCGAAGCCACTGATTATGACGAACACTACGAACCCAAAATACAAAAATAAGAGCCACAGATAGTTTTCTAGCTGAATCATCATTATGCCACGTCACCGTGCACATCGTCAATGCCATGTCATCGTCCACGTCATCAATGCCATGTCGTCATGTGCGCCACGCCATCACCATGTCATCGAAATATGCCATGTCATTGCTTGCATGTCATTGATTGATTGTCTGTTAGGTTCATAAAATTGTATTGCCATGCTAGAATAGTTCCATATCAATTTTGCTACTCGTTAGAAACTAAATGTTAGGTCATTTGATTACCGCAAGCCACATTGGAATAGACACACTTAGTACGTCGTCGTGTTTAGAGTACTTGCATTACATACATTACATACATTACATTTTAGCGTTAGCTTTCACTAGATAAGAGAAAACCTTAAAAAGGATTTAAGTGGAATTGTCTGTCAATTAAAAATCATATTTATGTTAAGAATGTGATTTTCTAATAAATCTTATAGTTACTTACGTTACTTCAAGGTAAGTAAATCTATTCCTTACCCTTGCAATATGTTCATCACTTTGAGTATAGGGTGTTTTATTAATGGTTGTGCACACACGTAATTACCTCACATCTTAGTGAAGAGGTTTAAATTTAATCCAAGGCCCCTGCCAAATATTTTTTGAACAAAAGAGGAAGGTACCAAAAGGGTATTGGAGTAATCAAGCATAATCAAATCCCCGAATCCATAATCTATGGTTTGTAAGGGGCTCGGAAAAGCTCGAGCTAAGTTAAGCTTGTAAATTCATAAGCTTAACCCTAGGTGGTTCACTCCGAGGTAGGTCACGATACACTTTAGTTCCAAATTTGCTTCTGCAACCCTCCATCCAAAAATTTCCATTGAATTCTTCAAAATTATCAACAAGAGGAGGCTAGTGTTGTTCCATACAAAAGTAAGGTTACTAATGAAATGCAGGTTCTAATAATGAACATCTAAGCAATCTTGGTTTGATGATTTTGAAGAAACTAATAGCAATTTTTGGACGTGCAGGTGGATGTGAAACTAGAGTGAAAGGTGAGTGAAAGGTGATGGTTGTTTTAATATAAGAACTAGTTCAGGGCAAAATTGAGATTACTCTACAATTGGGATTTTTTTTTTTTTTAATTTAGGGAATTGAGTTTATTTGAAAATGGCATTTGGATGGATATAATTGTAAAATCAAAATCATAACAATCCATTATTTTGAATTAGACCTTTCTGCTTTTCATCATACGATTATATAACCTTATGCATCTCCAAGTTCAGATTATCAAAGAGAAAATTGGCCTCAACTAAATTCTTCATATCTTTCTATAATTTTTGCATGTCCTATTTAAGTGACACGTTGAGTTGACTTCATATGACATATGTTAAACCCACATAAAAAGCCTATCTAGAGTGATTTTTACACTAACTTTTGACTTTGTACTCCATATAAGTTTCTGGAACTCACATGAAATGATTGGAACCTTTTCAAAATAGTTACATATCGATACGTAAAATTCTATAGAGTTTTTTCATTATCTTTTTTAATGTAAAGGGTTTTCTCTTTCATATTTTCGCACTTCCGAACAAGTTGATACTTCTACCTTTCTTGTTATCTTTGAAATATTAGTGCAAAATCTATCCGGAAATGTATGAATTCCATTCTACCCTTTCTTGTTATCTTTGAATATTCGTGCAAAATCTATCCGGAGATGGACAAATTTCAAATGCTTTTATCATATTTCCTACTTGAGTTCAAATGAATTCAGTGCTTCCAGCTTTTGGATTACGGCAGCTCAGGAATGTTTTATTTTCCCTGGAAAAAGAATGCCATGGACGATTTCGAAGATATCGGCCGTAGCAGCAGTGCCAGAGCAACGATGGACGAGTTACATTGTTGGGGACATCGATTCTTCTACTTAACCCCGAGCCTACGTTCCTGCGAAGCAGCCTCACTACAACTCAGACAAGACGTCAACGTTCCTTGTTGCCCTCGCGATCTTGAGTCAGGCTTTCGGCATCCTCTTATACAGCAAATCGACCTAAATGAAAGTCCTGCTCACTGTGGTGAATTAGTAGTGTCCAGTGCACTCTTGCATGCAGCTTTCCCTCTCATTGAAATGAGAACCTCCAACTTTTTCATCTGTATTCTCTCCGACGTGATGAACGCGCTTACTTCTTTATATCGGTAATTTGAAGAGAGATTCAAGTAATTTAACTAAAAATTTTCTTTTCGTAGTGTTCTGTTTATACCGATGTAAGCAATGTATGTTAAGCGATACCAAGTCCCCCGTGATGTTCTCAATTTCAAACAACGAATTTGGGCAAGGCAAACGAGATGGTAACCGAACTACAGTTGATGCAGCAGAATGTGCAGATTTTAGTCAGCATGTGTTGCCGTATGACTTTAGGATACAGGATTTGTCTAGCTTCCTAGACACAGATTCTTGAATAGGAGGAGCAGATGGAGATTCCAGTATTCCTAATTGCGAAGCCGATGGCTGGTGTAAAACTGGACCGTTGAACGCGTCGTGCGGTAGCTCAGGGACTGAGTCCTCGAGCTGGAGGAACCTGATCACTTGCCCCACCTTTGGCCTTCTCGCAGGGTCGGGGTGCATGCACCACAGCCCCACCCTCATCAGGCACTCCATTTCCTCCCTCCAGAACCCTGAGCCCAAGGCCTCGTCGGCAGCACCGAGGATGTTGCTGGCGAGGTAGAGTTCCCAGACCCACTTGTGCAACGCGACCCGGACCTCTCCGTCCTCATAGCTCCTCCAGCCGCATGCAATCTCCAGGGCCACCACGCCGAAGCTGAACATGTCGGACTCCTTCGTGGCCGTCCCACTAATGAAGTACTCAGGCGCTAGGTACCCGCAAGTCCCAACCACGTCTGTTGTCTGAGACCTGAACTGGGGGTCAATGAGCTTGGTCACTCCGAAGTCGCCGAGCTTGGTTGTGAAGTTGGTGTCAAGCAGCACGTTGGCTGCCTTTATGTCCCGGTGGAGAACCCATTGCTCGAGCTCCTCGTGGAGGTAGTTAAGGGCGGATGCCAGGCCGAGCGCCACGCCGTATCGCACAGCCCATGGCAGGCTTCTCCAGGCCCCAAAGAGGTGGTGGTCGAGGCTGCCATTGCGCATGTAGACGAGCAAGAACTCACCTTCCTCTTGGCACCACCCAACAAACGGCACGAGGTTTCTGTGTATTGTTCGGCTTATGATCTTCACCTCGTTAACAAAGACCTTCTCGAAGTGTTGGGACTCCGCAAAGATCCTTTTGACGGCGACCAGCCGGTTCGAATGGCTCAAGAACCCTCTATAGACTTGGCCAGACCCGCCTCGGCCCAGCCTTCTATCGTTTGCAAAGCCATTGGTCGCCGCGAGCAACTCCTGATAAGTGTAACTTCGTAGGCAATGCGCCAATCTCTTTATCTATGTCGGTAAGGGCACTATAACCATGCTTTTCCCTCCTCTTGACGGCCAAAAAGCAAGAACTTGCGTAGATCACCAGTAAAAAACATGCCGTGGGAACAAAGACCAGTATCCATGACTGGCGAGGTTTATCTAAGTTGTCCAAATCCGAAGTGAACTCCCATGAATTGACGCTGTGTCTCTCTGGATGTTCGCCGAGAGAAGCTGAGAACCCGATCGCTGCAGATTCAGGAAGGACTCTTGCCAGATCAACAAGGCAAGAAAGCGAGTGATAGGTGTGAAAGAATACAGAAACTAGAACAAGAGATGTATTTGAAGAAAACAATCTCTTATTCAATGAATCAAAGAACAGTATACAAGTATTTCTCTGAGAGCAATATCAACTTTCTCTCATCATCTCTCTATGGAGTTGCTCTGTTTCTATACTATCATTTTCGACGGAGCTGAAGAACAGTGTTTATAGTTCATCGAAGAAGATGATCCATTCATCATCTCTCTTGCTAACTGAATCTCTTTCTATATAAGAGCTAGCTAACAACTTCTAGTAACAGAACAAACTAACTGAATCAAATCACAGCCTTTAATCTTGTATGAGCTGGCGATCCTTGTCTTGTATACAGCTCTCTTCCTTACTCTTGTTTTCAGTAGCACGTGTTGTTTTGTATCATCTTCAGCAACAGCATTTAGCTTATATAGCTCGGGCCATTAGCACTCAACCAGATCACCAGATCTTCAGCAATAGACTTCAGCAGCTTATAACAGAAGTTCGGCAGCATTCAGACAGCATTGATTTTCTTTGCATTGTCAACATTCTCTTGATCTTTAACATCCCCCCGCAAATTGGGAGTGGGGAAAGATCCTAATCCCAATTTGGTTCGAAGATTCAAATGTTGTAACCGAGATAAAGACTTTGTAAAAATGTCTACTAATTGGTGAGAGCTTGGGATATACTTCACTTGTAAAGACCGAGATGAGACTTTTTCACGCACAAAGTGAAAGTCAATTTCAATATGCTTCGTGCGAGCATGCAGTATAGGATTGAGTGTGAGGGCAATGGCTGACTTGTTGTCACAGAAGAGTGTCGTGGGAACAGTTAGTCGAATTCCAATATCTTGAAGTATGAAGTTGATCCAGGTTAGATCAGCTGTTGCTGAAGCCAAGGCTCTATACTCAGCCTCTGTGGAAGACCGAGAGACTGTTGATTGTCTTTTAGCTGACCAGGAGATCAAGTTTGAGCCAAGATAGGTACAGAACCCAGTTGTGGATCGCCTGGTAGTGTTGCAGCTTGCCCAATCAGCATCAGAGTAACCATACAGATGCATAAAGCTATTGGAGTGAATGGTTAAACCAAGAGCAGTAGTTCCTTTGACATATCGAAGGACTCTTTTCAATCTATGGAAATCTCCCACAGTAGGCTGCTGCATCTTTTGATAGAGAAGGTTAGTTGCATAAGCAATATCTAGACGTGTGAGGGTAAGATACTGAAGCCCTCCTACAAGACTTCAATATTCAAATGGATTGGATAACAGAACTTCATCAGTATTCATAATTGCAGGCCGTAATGGTAGTGGAGTAGAAATAGGTCTAAACTCTTTCATATTTGCTCGAGTAAGTAAGTCAAGAGCATATTTAGTTTGTGAGAGAAATAAACCTTCTGATTTTTGTTTGACCTCTATTCCCAGAAAGTAATGCAGGTTACCAAGATCCTTCATATGAAACTGATGGCTCATCAGATGAATAAAGTGGGAGAGTAATTGAGCTGAGCTACCAGTAAGTATGATGTCATCGACATAAAGAAGTAGCAATATGATCTCTGAGCTATGATGGAGCACAAACAGTGAGTGATCTGTGGTGCTACAGTAGAAACCATGTTCTAGAAGAAAATTGTTGAACTTCTCAAACCAGGCCGTGGGTGCTTGACGAAGTCCATACAATGACTTCTTAAGAAGACATACATGGTAAGGTTTCTGAGGGTTTGTGAAACCTGGTGGTTGCTGCATGTATACTGTTTCATTTAGTGTTCCATGTAGAAATGCGTTTTTGACATCTAACTGATGAAGAGGCCAGTGTTTTGTCATTGCTAGAGACAGAACAATTCGAATGGTTGCATGTTTAATCACAGGGCTAAATGTTTATGTAAAATCAACACCCTCTTCTTGATGAAATCCTTTAGCCACTAATCTGGCTTTAAGTCTATCAAGCTGGCCATCCGCAGTAAGTTTTGTTTTGAACACCCACTTGCACCCTATAATATTCATATGATCAGCTCGAGGTACTAACTCCCAAGTCTGATTTGTATGTAATGTAGTCATCTCTTCTTGCATCGCTTGGTACCAACCTTTGTCTACAAGGGCAGACTTGATTGATTTTGGTTCAGTGGGAACATGGTACTCAACCAGACATGCATACTTGGGGTTTGGTTTAGAAATTCCAGATTTTGCTCTAGTTTGCATAGGATGAAGAGACAAAGTAACTTGTGGATTTATTGAGGAATTTATTTGTGTTTGTTCTGAGCTGATATGTGATAACAGAGGAGATGTTTGTCCAGGATAAGTTGGCCCTTCAGAAGCTGCATCCATGTGTAATGTTGCAGTTGTATTCATTTGTAGTGTTGAAGCAGGACCTGATATGCAAGTATTGTGACTGCCCATTAGTTCAACATCTTGCAGGTGAGCTATATGCTCACTTGTTTTGGACTTGACTTGTTCTATTGTAGTAGAGGTTAGCTGCTCATTAGTCTTGAGCTTGGCTTGTGCTGTTGTGGATTTGACAGAAGTTACTCCACTTATCCACTACTTATACAGGTCAGTGCCTTGTTTATACTCAGCTGACAGTTGTTTGATGAAAGGGAATACTGTTTCATCAAATACCACATTTCGACTAATATACACATGGCCATTGGTAGGCGAAGGCATCTATACCCTTTATATCTTTCACTATAGCCCAAAAATATGCAAGTGAGAGATCTCGGATCAAGCTTATGTTGAGCATAAGATCTGAGACAGGGGTAATAGGCTAAGCCAAAAACTCTTAGATGTGTATAACTTGGAGTATGTTGATACAGCTTGCTGTAAGGTGATTTCATAGCTAGCTTTGTAGTAGGAAGAAGATTAATGATATAATTTGCTGTTGAGAATGCATCAACCCAGTACCTTAATGGTACCTTCGCATGATAGAGCATGGCTAAGCCTAGTTTAACCACATGACGATGCTTTCTTTCAAAGATGCCATTTTGCTCTGGTGTGTATGGACAGGATATATTCTGTTTAATGCCACAGTCCTGTAGATGTTTTTGAAATCTGATGCTGGTAAATTCACCTCCTCCATCACTCTGAAGGATTTTTATTTTGTGATTGAACTGGTTCTCGACTTGTTTCTGAAAGATGACAAAGATGTCATAGACTTCTGTCTTCCGTTTCATTAGATATAGCCAGCTGTATCTAGAGAAATTATCCACAAAAACAACATAGTAATGAAAGGGTCCCCAAACATCACAGTGTATCTTCTCAAGAAGAGTTTGTGAAACAAAATCTGTCAAAGGGAAAGGTAATGCTGAACTTTTAGCAATTTGGCAGCTACTACACATATTCTGAGTTTTCGAATTACATTAAATTAGGTGCTGATTTTGCAGGTACTTCACTGTCTTGAAGCTAGTGTGCCCCAGTCTTTGATGCCATAATTCTTCATCTACAGCTCTTTGTACTTGAGTGAAGAATACTTCAGGAACTTTAAGATCGACTTGGTACAACCCTATGGTTTTCCTTCCTATCTTCACTATTGTATTGCTGCAATTGTCCTTCACATATACCCCATATTTTTCAAAGATAAAAGAACAGGGATAGTCTTCTGTTAACTTTGAAATAGACAGAAGATTTTTCTTGATTTCTGGTACTATCAAGACATCATTTAATGGCAAATCATTCACTTTTGTATGTAGCAGACCAGTACCAACACAAAAAATGGACAAATGAGAGCCATTCCCTACCATCACAGTATTAGTTCCAGTATATATAGAGTGATGTTTGAGCATACCAGGATCTGCAACAATATGTGAAGAGGCTCCTATATATGGATACCATTCAGCACCATTGGAGTCTTCAATGTGTATGGCAGCTAGAGCAGTTGGTATGTCATCAACCTGGTATGAATTGTCAAACCAATACCAACATCGAAGAGCTGTGTGTCCTGGTAGTTTGCAGATTTGACACTCCAAAGGGCTATTGCTAGCTAAGTTCTCATTCTGGATATTTTCTTTTGGAGTTACTTTTTGTGGAGGATAAGACTTAGCAGCTTGATACTTTTGTGATGAATTCACATAGGGTCTAAACCCTTGTCCATAGTTGGACCAGTTGTTTGCCATTTTATCAACCTGATCTTCTTGACTCAGATTTATATTATTTGCTCTGTAATATTGGTTTATGCTTGCTCCACCATAGCTATTTCCACGACCTCTGTTACTCATACGACCTCTGCCATTGTTGTAACCACCTCTGCCAATCTCTCTTTGGTTTCTATAGTTATAATTTTGAGAAACTGTAGCAGACCTCATTTGTCCAATATATGCTAGATGAGGATTATACTGATTTGCAGAGTAGGTTTGTAACATTGTTTCAAATCTTTCAAGTTGTGAGATTACCTCATCGTAGTCAGGCTGTGGTTTTAAGCAATACATTGTGGTTTTGAAGCTCTCATATTCTGCTCCTAACCCCTCGAGTATACCAAACATTTTGGTTATCTCATCAATAGGTTTTCCAATGGCATTAAGTTGATCACAGATTGATTTGAACTCTCGAAGATAGGTACTTAATGTTCTATCTCTCTTCCGGCAAGCTTGCAATTTTCCCCTAAGTTCGAACTCTTTAGCTATGGATTTTGAGTAAAACGATTGAGAAGAGTCTGCCATACCTCATATGATTATTCTAATCCAATGATCAAGCTTAGGATATTTTCTGACACTGCTCCACTGATCCAGGAAGAAATCAATTGATTAGTCTTTATCCAGTCTGTATATTCAGGATTCACCACCTCTGTCTCATTTCCTTCGACCTCTACTCGCACCATTGGAGCTGGTCATGGAGTTTCACCATTGATGAACCCAAACAAATCTTGGCTTCGCAGAAATCTATGGAACTGCGCTTGCCATAGTAAAAAGTTATCCTCAGCCAACTTAATTGTGACAAAATTGGCTATGTTGACATGAATAGGAAAGGGAAACTTCTGCACTCTTGCTGTCATACTTGATTCAGAAGATCAGAAGATGAAATGCAGAAACTAAAGATGAAGATGAAGATGTGAAACAGAGTATCTCAAGTTCAGAACTAGAAGAACTTCGAACATACAAGCTCTCAGGTATGCTCTGATACCATGTGAAAGAATACAGAAACTAGAACAAGAGATGTATTTGAAGAAAACAATCTCTTATTCAATGAATCAAAGAACAGTATACAAGTATTTCTCTGAGAGCAATATCAACTTTCTCTCATCATCTCTCTATGGAGTTGCTCTGTTTCTATACTATCATTTTCTACAGAGCTGAAGAACAGTGTTTATAGTTCATCGAAGAAGATGATCCATTCATCATCTCTCTTGCTAACTGAATCTCTTTCTATATAAGAGCTAGCTAACAACTTCTAGTAACAGAACAAACTAACTGAATCAAATCACAGCCTTTAATCTTGTATGAGCTGGCGATCCTTGTCTTGTATACAGCTCTCTTCCTTACTCTTGTTTTCAGTAGCACGTGTTGTTTTGTATCATCTTCAACAACAGCATTTAGCTTATATAGCTCGGGCCATCAGCACTCAACCAGATCACCGGATCTTCAGCAATAGACTTCAGCATCTTATAACAGAAGTTCGGAAGCATTCAGATAGCATTGATTTTCTTTGCATTGTCAGCATTCTCTTGATCTTTAACAATAGGCCCTATAGTGGGAAAGCAGTTTGCCGTCGAATGACCAGAACACGCTGAGGTTCTTGCTCATAGAATTGTAGGTCACGTTAACATTGACCGCTTTCCCATTGTGCAATCCGGGATCCCAGCGGGCATAAACGAGCGACGACAGCCAGTTCTGATTGATTCCTATGTGATGCACTGAGGGATCATACTCCCAGTTCACATAGGTGTCGAACTCGACCATGACAATCTGGTTCCGAGGCCCTTCATTAGCCGTGCTAGCATTGAACAATCCCAGGAATTCGCCGGCTGAGTAGGGTGGGATCGAGATCCCCGCAGGAGCGAGGAAGAAGGCAATGCCATCACTGTGCTGAGCAGAGCCGTCAGTCTCGATGGTGAACGTGAAACGGGTTGAGAAGTTTGCTTGGCGCCCAGTGACAGGATCCCATATGCGGACAGGGTTGGCGTACTTAATCCGCCCCACCTGGTAGAGATGCGCAGGATGGAGGCGGGTGAGATCGACATGTCCATACGTGGCCTCCGAGACTCCCTCATACAATATTTCCCTCCTATCCGTGTGGAAGCTACTAATGTTGAAGTAGAGAGGGACAACACAGGGGATCAAAGGACAGCATACAAGGCAAAACAAGAGCAAGCGAGCTCGCAAAGAAAGAGAATGGGGAGTTGCGCTCGGCATACTTAATATGGGCTTTGGTCGGAATTGGATTGCCAAAACTACGAGATCAATATGTTACATTAGGGTGCTTTAAAACGAACCCAAGCGTACCTAATGGCTTACCGGACACGGCGAGCAATCATAGATCAAGCAGCTTCTATGATATTCCCTTGTTTTCTGCTAGAGTCAGATGGAATAGGTTATTAGACTTCTGGTGGGTACCATTGCTATCTTAACACGAAATGTCAACGCGGTTTTACCTATCGCTCCAGGTACTGCACAATTGGTGGAAAAATTTGCGAGTGTTTTAAAGTGCCTCGGACAAAGACCATGGAGATGGAAACTGACCGATCAATATTGACCGGCTGCCGGTAGACCCGTTAAACGGGTGAGTCGGGTTGGGTTTGGGTCGGGTTATAAATGGTCCGACCCAAATCGACTCATTTAACCCATTTATGATCCATTTATTATAGTGCAAAATTTTTGAACCAAACCTAACCTAACCTATACCAAATTACATCCGATCCATTTAACGAAACCTAAAAAGCTTTTATATATATATATATATATATATATATATAAATATATATTTTTTTTTTTGGTCGGTCTCTATATACCTACATACATATATATGGGCGTCGAAACCCACTCCCGAAACACACACACACCACACTCCACGAGAAGGTGGGGGTTTGACATATATATTTTTTATGTAAATGATATTGCTAACATGGTTTTATACAACACAAATTTAATGGATAATTTTTATAATTTTAAAAATAATTATTTAAAAAAATTGATTTTTAATTATTTTTAGTTTTTAAGAATATAATTTTTAATTTCTTTTTCTTTTCTTTTTTTTCTTTTTTCTTCTTCCTCTTCTTTGGTTGATCGCTAGCCATGACGACAATCGATGACCGGCCATAGGTGAAATGGCTTGCTTGGCTCACCAACGCCGGTGAGCTCAAGGCTCGCTAGATGGACAAGGCTCGAGCCTTGCCAAATTTGGTGAGCTCGAGCTCGCCCGATGCTGGCGAGGCTTGAGCCTCACCTAACGCCGGTGGGTTCGAGTCTCGCCCAATCGACGAGGCCTGGGCCTCGTCGATCGGCGAGGCCTACGCCTTGCCGCTCCAACGAACTCAAGGCTCGCCCGGCCGGTTGCCATCATCATGTCGGCCATCGGAAGAAGGAAGAAGAAAGAAAAAAAAAAAAGAAAGAAAATTTAATAAAAAAATTATAATTTCAATTTTTATTAAAAAAATTTTTTGTAAAAAAGAAAGAGAAACTTAAAATAAATTTAACCCATTTAAAATTTTATTTTTTATTTTTATTAAAAAAATGTTTTTGTAAAGTTAAAGAGGGAAGAGCCAATGTTGTGTGGTTTGAGTTGAAAATGGGTTCTTAAATTTAACCTATTTAAGACCCACTTAATATTCACCTATCTTAAGGCTATAATTGTTAAACTCATTGACGGAGGGTTTCGGGGGAATCTCTCTCTGCTGCTGATTTCCGGGCGGGCTGGTTCGTCTTCGGCTTCGGGAGGGGGAGGAACGGGAGATGGTGATTTCGAAGGAGGTGGATGGGTCTGTTTTGTGTGCTATGATCTCGGTTCTTGACGCGCCCGTGCTCTGATCTTCGATTCTTTGTTGGGTTCTTTTTGATCGTGCTTTTCTTTCGGGAGTTCGATTTCAAATTCGCGTCTTTTACGGGGAGGGGGCTCTTCCCTTCTTCTTCTTCTTCTTTTTAATTTTCTTTTGGTTCTTCGTGTCTCGTCGATTGGATACTTGAACATTGAACGGGTGATGATCGATGGGTCTTGTCGTGGGCAGGCAGAGATGGCCGGATCGGACGAGAACAACCCGGGCGTTGTCGGAGGTGCCCACGTTCAAGGTACGTGATCCCGATGACGGGCGATCTCCAATTTCGCATGTTTCTTTCTGGGTGCTCGAAAATCTTTTTCTTTAATTGGAATGCGGTGTAGTCTTTGGAAACCCTAACGTGATTTTGTTGGTTTTGGGGGATGGATTGATAGAGGGCTTGCGGGTCGGAGCGGGGAAGATGGGAGCGGGGCATGTTCAGCAGAGACAAGCTCCTCCTTATCCATGACCTTAGCTATCGGGTTATGAAGTTACTACGAAAGACCCATCTTAAATAAATATCGTAGTCAACAAAGGCCTTAACTAATCTCATGAACCAAATAAGACAAAAATCGAAACCCCGGCAGATGGCCTGAAAAAACAAATCGTTTGCAACTTGGTCAACTGGAGAATCGAACCCACCACAGCATATTCCGATTCATTGATCTCTTTCTAAGTCATCCCCACGGGTTTTACCTTTAAAAGAGTAAATTTTGTGGATGAAAACTAGCGTAATTCATGTAGCACTGCTCAAAATAACGTAGTCAAACAACCAGCCTTGGTGTAATGTCCTTTTCCTACACGCTCAGAATATTTAAATTAGCAAGGAAGCTCTCCCACAATTTCTCATCTTCTCTCTGTATTGTAAACTCCGTTGACATTCTACCGATTGCGAATCAATACATTACAATGCAATTGTTTTCCGTGAAATAACCAAGCAACATTGAAGCAAACGTTATAAAATTGCAAAACGGAGTTGTGTTGCTCCTAGTATTAGGGGTGAGCATGGTTCAAATTGAGCCGGTTCACCCCTTAACCCTAAGACTAATCCGCATATTGTTGGTCTTCAATTTTTAAAACCGAGGACTAACCGTATTAAGCTTAAGACCGAGGATCGGATTAACCTAATGGGTTCGGTTCAGTTCGGTTCTATGGTCAACTTGGGACCAATTTCTATTTCATTTTTTGTACTCCCTGAAAAGGTGATCGAAGACCGAATCGACCTGATGGATTCAATGATGAGAGAGGTCAGCTAGAGAGGCGAGCGTCAAGCGTGGGGTGAGCGTTGAGCGGGGTGAGCAGTGAGCAACAAGCAGGGCAAGCATCAAGCGGCGAGCAGCATGAGAGACCAAAAGCAAGCGAGTGGAGAAATTATTTCTTTTGATTTTGCCAAATTGAAGACTAAGAAGACAAAAAAGACAAAAGAAAACAAGTATTAGAGAGGATGCGATGGGGAGTTGTTTATACCTTTTTAGACGCCGCGATAACTCCTCACAAATATTTTCTTCCTTGGTAAATTATAATTGTTGACACCGTAAAAGGCATTAAAAGTCCAAGTTATTAAAAAATCGTGTCAAATTACTTGGACTCTTCATTGAGGAGCTGTTTAATATTGTTGGCGCTATTTGTTTTAAGGTTTTCTCT
Organism: Eucalyptus erythrocorys; assembly: GCA_014182555.1. Classification (NCBI taxonomy): domain Eukaryota; kingdom Viridiplantae; phylum Streptophyta; class Magnoliopsida; order Myrtales; family Myrtaceae; genus Eucalyptus; species Eucalyptus erythrocorys. Next base: position 4,524,568 of record CM024604.1, read on the forward strand.
ATATAAAAAAAATTTATAAATAATATATTAGCTATCCGGGTTAGACCGACCCTAAACTTTTAGGATCGATGACCAATCCACACAGTGTTGGTCTAAGAATCCTAAGACCAAGGACCAACCAGTCTCCTTGGGAACCGGACTAAGACTAATAGGATTAGGCCAGTCCAAGGTTGATCCAGGATTGACCCTAGACCGATGCTCACCCTTACCCAATACATCACGATTCACGCATTTTTTAAAGTCTTTTCACCTTTTAAGCATACAAAAGCCTATACAATTAAACAACACCTAGGACATATAAAAATTCGAAGGATTTGATGCCCCTAGCATGTCATAGCTAACGCAATTACTAAAGTCTTTTCACTTTTCAAGCATACAGAAGTGTGTACAGTTAAAGAACATTTCGGACATATAAAATTTCAAAAGAACACACGCGGAAATGCAAACCAGGCAATCTTATTTCATTTTTCATTTCTCATTTCTATATATTTTAGGTGACGAGGTCAAGGTACAATGGGGGATGAGCAAAAGGTACCACTACTCCATACCACACCCAAGAGCTCTAGCATAGACATCCTCTAGACCTGGATACTACATATGTACTATCTCATCTGTCTCCCACTTGCAGTACGTTCAAAATCTTGGCCCAATCTTCCCAAAATGCTACTGACCTGAGAAATAATGATCAACCACGAGTGAGTACAAAGCTCAGCAAACAAATTATTAACCAGTCTATACCATATATGTCAATAACATCTTAGGCGAGGAAGTTCAAATAGAAAATGTAGAAGATTGTTTTGAAATCAACTTGCTTGAGACCTTTCTCAAATTCAAGATAACAAGGGGAAAACATTTTTTTTTTAAATAGAAACCCAATGAAACTTGAATGAAATATGAGAAATCGATGATCCTATTTTGCCATGAATTATTTGTCACCATCTTCAGGGGAGCCTATTACCCCTAGGGCATCTTGTACCGGTCCAACATTGCAAGGACACTTATGGGAATCGTGTTGCACCTCCCAAGCATCCGAAGGAACCCAATTACCTCTCTAGGCATCCTTACTACCACATGGGGCATTGTCGTCCTAAGGATTGATGGCATTCCCAAATTAGACATTCCTCCCCTTGGGCGGCGATTCAATAATTTAGTTTTAACATGCCATTTACTAAGTTAATATACAAGTATAGTTCAACGTCTACCATCAACTATCCTTTATAAGCTATAGAAATGATACAAACATTTAGTCGGCAGTATCGGTCAAAAGGATGGTTTGCAAAAGGGATTTTAGTCAAAATTGGCCGAAAAAGGGTAGCGTGCCCGCTTGTGGAAATCAAGGGTACTCGCCAGTTTGAAAAATTACGAAACTTTAAAATGACATGGATGAGACTCTAGGGAACCCTTTTTGTGAAGAACTCAAAACCTAGTTGTACGGGTCTCAATGAATTTTATATAATTCAAGTCAAAACAGGGTAAATTTCTATGATAAAACAGATATGAAATTGGGCATTTCTAAACCTTAAATGAGTTCAAAAAATCCTGGGAAAATTACAGGTTATTATTTAAGATGTGGTCTAGAACATTCATGGAGGACACTAGTCCAAATTGTTTATCAAAAATTCTGTGGAAAATGGAAACCGAGCAAAAGTTTGGCAATGGTTTATGAAAACAAATTGTCTCATAATTTTTTAAATATATTTTGCACGTATGAAGTCCAAAAATCTGAAATTAAAGTATGTCATAACACAAGATATAATGCACAACTTTCATGAAGGAAGTTCCCTCAAATTTTTACCAAAAAAATCTACACAAAATTAGTAAAATTCTGCCTACAATAAATCGATCAGAAAATAATCGTAATCTCAGATTCGTCCATGACTCGTGTCATTGAAACTCAAACCAGTGCACACTTCAACATCCAGTATTCCAACAATATATCCACAGCTTCAATGAAGTAGAAATTCAACAATATTTTCAACACATTTGTACCGAACCATCGATTAACATTATTAAGCATGAAATCAATTGAAGTAACTAAAACTCGAGAAAATCGACCTCGACATACAGAAATTAACTTATGTAGCATGAATGGGAAGTAATTCACTTGCCTCGAGTCCAAGGCAAGTGTTGATGTGGCTTGAAGGGTCTTAGAAGTCTGAGGTCGCGACCGGCGTTCGGCGAGCGACGCGGGCAGTTGAGCTGCTGGCTGGGTTGCACGCGACAACGTCAACGCAAGGATGGGCTTAACAAGGGGCGTCGCTGGGTGAGGTTGGACGGCTTGGGCTGCTGTGGTGTGCGTGAAAACAGAAAGAGAGCACGGAGAGGAGGACCCAGTGTTGCCTAGGGAAGGAAGGAAGAAAAACGAGGTCCGGTGGGTTTTAATCTCGGTTTTTTTTTCTTTTCTTCTTCTCTTCACCACCGTTTGCGTGGACCAAATCTGATATTAAAGCGCCACATTACCACAAATTGTTGCAGCCCAAGGGAAAGCCAGCTGGGGAAGGGGTGAGACGTGGGTTTGGCTGGGTTTCATCCTTGATTTTTCTCCACCGCTTCATGGACGTGGACAGAAGTGAAATCGCCACCTTTTGCAATAGTTGGCAGCCCATGACGGTGCCAACTGGAGGATACGGTGAGGGACACATCGCGCCAAGTGGTGCAGTGAGCCGTGCCTAGGTGACGCGGTGGCCGTTGGTGGCGGTGCTAGGTGGCAATGATGACTAGAGCAGGGGGCGCCGTTGAAGGATGAGGTGGTGGTGGTGACGGTCCTTGCACTGGTGTGGTGAGGCATGGTGACTTCAAGAAATGGCGGCAAGACGCGGTGACGGTACTGCGAATGGCATGGTCTGGTGACGAGCTTGGCGATGCGGCGATGACTGTTAAGCATTTAAGGTTCTCAATTCCGTTGAGCAAAAACCCAGATATCACAATGGAACACACGCGGAAAGGCAAACCCGACAATCTCATTTCATTTCTTACTTATATATATTTTAGGCGACAAGATCAGGGTACACTGGCGGACAAGCAAAAGGTACCATCATTCTGTACTACACCCAAAAGCTCCAGCAACTGCATCATCCCGACTTGGATACTATGTATGTATTATGTCATCTGTCTCTCACCCATAGTATGTCCAAAATGTTATGGCTAAAACTATCACTTAGAGAGAGGTGAATAGATGATTGTGTGGAAATAAAAGTGTTTTAAGAAATAATGTAACAAAACACAACCAGTGACGGAAAGAGTTGGTTAGATCTCATCCTTATGCAATTCTATCACCAAAAAAAAAAAATTAAATAGAGTTAAGGGTAGAGAATTACACACAAAATATATAGTAGTTCGGTTTTTGCAAATCTATATCCACTCTGCTATGCTACACTTTATTAGCTGAAATCCATTAAGAAGAACTAATCAAAAGTTATACGATATGAGCTATCAAAAGTTAAGCTCATGTATGTCACTTTTTACACACTTTCGACCTCTAAATGATTTCACTGTTATGCTCACAAAGACGAATAAATTTGATCACATAACACTCTTCAAACTTTGGAATTTCAAGCTTCTATTCACTTGATCTATTCACTTGAAAGCGATAGTCCTCTCAGCTTTGAGACCTCCTCTTATTCTCCTCCTAGTCCAAGCTGACCGTTGGACATATCTTCAGAAAGATAATCCATTCAATCTACACGTTGGCCTGAATCTCGTCAAGAAAGTCTGATAGCGTCAAAATTGCCTAGGATGAGACTTCCCATAGATTTCGCCACCCATACAACAATTTGGGTTTCCATAAGTCAAGTGCATTTACTTAGAAAGAATAAAACGTCTCAAGAAGATTGCTTCAGACATGTGGAATCTCCGATAGGTAATTTGAAGACTTTTCATTTGGAACAACTTATAAATATAGCAAAAAATCCATCCAATCACCACTAGCTATTGCACAAGAATATTGTCTAATCATATCCCATCAGACTTTTCACTTGAAAAATACTTATCATAAAAACAAAATCTTTACTCTAGATAAGTTTTATCATCCTTCAAAATCTTTTAGGATTGTCTTCTCAACAATCTCCCTTTTTTTGATGATGACAAAAATTTTCTAAGCATAACTTTTAAGAAGATGGAATATTGAGATTAAAAAGCTTCTTGATTAAAGCTAAATTTTGAATGAAGCACAATCAAACTATAAGAATATCTGTATTGAAAGAATTTTAGTGAAGTTCTTATAGCTAATGCTCCTAATTTAAAGATAGGGGATAAGAAAGATTTTAACCAATCCCGTTAGCTTTTGCAATGCTCAGAGACTTAGAAAACCTCCGTCAACTTTTGCGATACTCATAGACTTAGAAAACCTATAGAAATAATATCAACGCGATAAAAAAAATCCTTCATGCTCTAACGCTTTAAGTTCTGCTAGGAAGGGGAGGTGAGGTTCATACCTACTTCGACCCCTTTTTTGTATAGAACAGTCAAAACCTACTCCCCTTTTTTTGTCAACAGTCAAAAGCTCATAATATTATAACGCAAACCAATGTACGAAGTTCAGTCCAAAGTTCAAACATAAAAGCAATCCACAAACATTATAGACCAAGGGAAAAACACTCCAAAATTCGAGAAATAACACGATAACAAAAAGTTATTTAGAGGAGGATGGTTGGTTTAGGTCAGGCTCTGGAATAGGAGTTGGAGATGGAACTGAAGCAGAAGATGGAAATCTGTGTTATGTAGGCAGTTAAGTAAGAACATAATATTGAATATTGTCGAGATTGCGTTCCATGTTTATCATTCCGGTGTCCAATCCTTCAACCTGAGTTCTGGGAAAAACATTTAAGTTCTTCAACTCTTTCTCCATGCTATCTTTGTGCTCATTCATGTTGAGTAGAGTCTGCAAGAACAACCTATCTTCAGTGCTGTCAATAACAGGAACTTTGGCAGGATTTACCTCTACTTTCAGTTTCATCATCATGCCGATATCCTCCTATCACTGTTTATCAGTTTCAAACTCCCCCTCAATGCTTGCAATGCCTTTTCCCTTATCCTACATAACTTGGTTAGTAGAAGAGACAACTACAGGTTAGATTTGCTCACCAATCAAGTCAGCAGTTTTAGTAGGAATGGAAGAAGATCCAGTAGCAATGACTTTAGCAGTTTCAACAGCCGTGGGAATGGCTAGAGTGCTAGCTGTTACTTCAGTCACCACAGCAGGTACGTTTGGACCCATTGGAACATCAATACTAGTACCATCAGTTCGTGAGGGATATTTGCAGTCATAAGAGTCTTATCAGCAGCATCTGTGGAGTCCGTTGGGATATTTTCAACTAGAGGTTCCTTAGGATCAGCAGGTTGATCCTTTTGATCATGCCCCCCTCAGCTGGTGCTCCACCAAGAGGAGGATCAACTTTAGCAGTATCCTTTTCCCTTGCAACTCTTTGATCTTCAACAACGTGTTGGCCCTAGTGCTTAGAAATGCTCTGGATCTCAGCAGTTGTTTGATCCATACTAGGTTCACAATTGGCAGGCAGTTCTCGAACCGTAGGAGCATTCTGAATCCTCTGTCAGGTCAATCTCAACTTCATGAATTGGATCTTGTTGTCTTAGAGGAACATTTGCAGAATTGGTAGGTTCACGAACATCAGCATCTTCCTGTTCTTTATCAGCATTGGTTTGTTCTACTTGATCAGCAGTTGCTCCTGTCACTGTGTATTGTTCGGCTTATGATCTTCACCTCATTGACAAAGACCTTCTCGGAATGTCAGGACTCCGCAAAGATCCTTTTGACGGCAACCAGGCGGTCTGAATGGCTCAAGAACCCTTTATAGACTTGGCCAGACCCGCCTCGGCCTAGCCTTCTATCATCTGCGAAGCCATTGGTCGCCGCGAGCAACTCCTGATAAGTGAACTTCGTAGGCAGTGCGCCCATCTCTTTATCAATGTCGGTAAGGGCGCCATAACCATGCTTTTCCCTCCTCTTGACCGCCAAAAAGCAAGAACTTGCGGAGATCACCAGTAAAAGACATGCCACGCGAACACCAACCAGGATCCATAACCGGTAACGTTTATCTACGTCGTCCAAATCCGAAGTGAACTCCCATGAATTGACGCTGTATCTCTCCAGATGGTAGCCAAAAGAAGCTGAGAACCCGATCACTGCTGATTCAGGAAGGACTCTTGCCAGATCAACAAGGCAAGAAAGCAAGTGATAGGCCTTATAGTGGGAAAGCAGTTCGCCGTCGAATGACCAGAACACGCTGAGGTTCTTGCTCACAGAATTGTAGGTCACGTTAACATTGACTGCCTTCCTGCTGTGCGATCCGGGATCCCAGCTGGCATAAACGAGCGACGAGAGCCAGTTCTGATTGATTTCTATGTGATGCACCGGGGGATCATACTCCCAGTTCACATAGGTGTCGAACTCGACCGTGACGATATGGTTCCAAGGCCCCTCATTAGCCGTGCTACTGTTGAACAATCCCAGGTATTGTCCGGCCGAGTTGGGCGGGATTGGGATCCCAACAGGAGCAAGGAAGAAGGCGATGCCATCGCTGTACTGAGCATAGCCGTCGGTCTCGATGGTGAATGAGAAATGGGTCGAGAAGTTCGCTTGGTGCCCCGTGACTGGATCCCATATATGGACAGGCTTGGCGTACTTAATCCGCCCCACCTGGTAGAGATGCGCAGGATGGAGGGTGGTGAGATCGACATGTCCATACGTGGCCTCCGCAACTCCCTCGTACATTGTGTCCCTCCTATCCGTGTCGAAGCTGCTTATGTTGAAGTAGAGAGGTGCGACAGGGGGAATCAAAGGACAGCAGGCAAGGCAGAACAAATGCAAGCGACCTCGCAAAGAAAGAGAATGGGGAGTTGCGCGCGGAACACTTAATACGGGCTTTGGTCGGAATTGGATTGCCGAAACTACGAGATCAATATGTTACATTAGGGTGCTTTAAAACGAACCCAAGCGTACCTAATGGCTTACCGGACACGGCGAGCAATCATAGATCAAGCAGCTTCTATGATAGTCCCTTGTTTTCTGCTAGAGTCAGATGGAATAGGTTATTAGACTTCTGGCGGGTACCATTGCTATCTTCCGAACATGAAATGTCAACACGGCTTTACCTATCGCTCCAGCTACTGCGCAATTGGTGGAAAAATTTGCGAGTGTTTTAAAGAGCCTTGGACAAAGACCATGGACCATGGAGATGGAAACTGACCGATCGATATTGACTGGTAGTAAACTTGTCGCATACATAATATCTGGCCGTGTAGCGGTAAGATATAGTAAACTCCCAATTAGGCTTCGTAGAGTGAAGCGTCCGCTTTTTCTGCTCCATCTTCTTTCAACGGTTTCTCATTCATCACAAGTGGTGTTGCCTTTGTTTTTTGCGATTATTCATCTTGAATTTTTCAAGGAGCTTCTCTGCATATTTCTTTTGTGAAATGAAAATTCCTTCATCTTGATTGACTTCAATACCGAGGAAATAGTTCATCAAGCCCAAGTCCGTCATCTCAAATGTCTTCATCATTTCTTTTTTAAATTCTCGGATCATTGTCTCATTATTTCCTGTATATATGAGATCATCCACATATAGAGAGACAATAAGTGTGTCAGAATTACCTTGGGTCTTGATGTAGAGTGTTGGCTCACTCATGCTCCTCCTAAATCCTTGCTTGGTGAAGTATTCATCAATTACGCTATACCACGCCCGTGGTGCTTGTTTTAACCCGTATAGGGCCTTCTTGAGCTTTAAGACCTTTTCTTCATTGCCTTTGACAATAAAGCCTTCTGGTTGAGCTACATAGATTTCTTCTTCAAGATATCCGTTTAGAAATGCTGATTTCACATCAAGCTGATGGATTTTCCAATCCTTTTGTGATGCTAAGGCAATGAGTGCTCGGATAGTGTCAAGACGAGCGACGGGGGCAAAAGTTTCGGTATAGTCGATACCTGGTTGTTGCAAGTATCCCTTCGCCACAAGCCTTGCTTTATGCTTTTGGATTGATCCATCTGCATTAAGCTTCGTCTTGTAGACCCATTTTACGCCAATGATCTCTTTGTCTTCGGGACGATCGACGAGCTCCCAAGTTTCATTTTTCTCGATCATCTTGATCTCTTCCTCCATAGCTTTAATCCAAACCTCTTCTTTGGAAGCGTCTTCATAGTTTTCCGGTTCTAAGGACATAAAATTGCAAGTTTCATAGACTTTCCTTAGAGACTTTACCCTTAGTATAGGAGACTCAGGAGTAGACTCTTCTTGTGCCGGGCTTGGAGAGGATGGTGGTGTTACGTCTTGAGTAGGGAATCCGATGTTCTACCTTCTTCTTGTGGTGTTGATTCCTTACGTGCAGGAGGTATGTCGGTAAGTTGACATATTTCTTCTCAATCTTCTCTTCATCCCAATTCCAAGCGGCATTCTCGTCGAACTCAACATCTCGGCCGATCATGAGCTTCTTAGTTTTAAGATTGTAAACCCGATAGCCTTTTGATTGATCGCTGTAGCCGATGAATATTCCTTTTCCGTCTTCTCATCGAGTTTGCTCCTTTTTGACTAGGGATGTGAACGTAGCAAATACAGCCAAACACTTTGAGATGCTTTGCTGAAGGCTTCCGTCCACTCCATGCTTCAGCTGGTGTTTTATTTTGAACAGCTTTAGTAGGACACACTGTTTAACAGGTATACCGCAAGATAGGCGCTTCGGCCGAAAGTGTTGGGAAGGCACTTCTCCTTTAGCATGGATCTCGCCATCTCCATGACGGTTCTATTCTTCCTTTCGGCTACTCCATTTTGCTCTGGAGCATAGCCAACGGTTAGTTGATGATGAACTCCTTCGTCTTCACAGAATTTGTTGAACTCCCTTGAATTATATTCCGTGCCTCTATCGCTCCTTAGAACTTTGATTCTGCGGCCACTTTGATTCTCGACTCGGTTCTTGAATTTCTTGAAAATAGAGAAAACCTCCGATCTTTCTCGAAGAAAGTAGACCCATGTCATTCTAGTGTAATCATCAATGAATAAGATGAAATATTTATTCGGCTGGGTGTAGGTGTCCTCATCGGACCGCACACGTCCGTGTGGACAAGTTCCAATGGCTTCCTGGCTCTCCATGTGCCTCCAGATGGGAATGACTTCCTCTGCTGCTTTCCAAGAAGACAGCCTTCACAAACGTCTGAAATTTCTGTGATGGCTGGAAATTCTCTCATCATATTTTTCTGATGGAGAATTTTTAGCCCATAAAAGTTGAGATGGCCAAATCTCCGATGCCATAGCCATGAATCATCAAGTTGAGCTTTCATGACTATATCTTTGACATATTTCCATCGAATAGGAAAATTCTTGTTCTCCATTTTCACGAGAGGCAATAACATTATTCCTATATTTATCATATATAGTGCACGTGTCTCCTTTGAAGTATAAAGAATAACCATTCTGAATCATTTGTCCCCCACGAGTAGATTTTGTGCAAGACTAGGAACCAAATATACTTCACGAATGTACTTTGGGCCTTTCTTAGTTTCAACAGCTATAGTCCCTTTTCCTTTCACATCAACCAATTCACCATTACCTAGTCTCACTTGTGTTTTCACCGATGTATCAATATTGGTGAATATAGATTCATCTCCGTCATGTGATTACTACACCCACTATCTATATACCATGGATCATTCTTCTCATCTTTTTCCTCTTGGCCTGTATAGAATAAATTATCTACATTTTCTTCTTCCTTTTCTTTCCCTTTTTCTTCTTCAACATAATTCGCTCTATAATCTACTTTAGAGTGACAAAATTTTCTATGTGGCCATATCTTTTACAAGAGCGGCATTGTGGTTTATTTTTAAACCAGCAATCCTTCTCAAATGATTATTGTTCTTGCAAATACCACAAACTGGATATCTTTCCTTCCGTATAGTTTCTCCTCCTCTTCTATTTTTCCATGAGTTTCTTCCACTACTTCTAGGATTATGAGACCGTATGTTCATTTTTGACCGAAAAGCACTTTCAACTGTATCTTCTTCCTGTACTTGCAATCTTTTTCATATGCTTCTAGAGAGCCAATTAGCTCACTCACTTTGAGAGGGTTTTAAATCCTTCGATGATTCTATAGTAGTAACAATAGAATTGTATTTTCTAGTGAGTGTCACCAATATTTTTCAACAACCCTCGATCGGTGATATCATCTCCATAAGATCTCATCTGATTTACTAATTGTTTCAATCTACCACAATATTCTTGAACAGTCTCATAATTTTTCATCTTAGAATTCTCAAATTCCCTTCTCAAGGTCTGAAGTTGAATAGTTCGTACCTGTTCGTGCCTTGAAATTCTTCTTGTAATGTCTCCCAAGCCTTCTTCACAGTCTTCACTCCAATTATTCTCGGGAATACTGTTTCCGAGAGTGCTTGCTGAATAAAATAAAGAGCCCTTGCATCCTTTTGTAGTTGATCCTTTGGCACACTTGCACCTTCTTGCGAAGCCTCATAACCACTCTCGACGATGTCCCATAAGTCTTGGGCCTTCAAGAACGTGGTCATTTTGATGCTCAATAATCATAGTTATTCCCATCAAAGATAGGAATGGGAAATGAGGTTGAGGTAGAGTTGGCCATGGTTTAGTTGTTGGAAATTTGGATAGGTAATTTTGGGAACGGGTGGTTAGGACAAACGCCCTATACCAACCAAAGACGTGGCTCTGATACCATTGTTGGATATTGCGGAAGCGTGAGTGTGCAAGTGTGTGAAATATGGCAAGGGAGTGAGAAATGAATGAAAAATAAATGAGAGAACAAACTGAATTTTATTCAAGAACTTTTGAGGTACAAAAGATAATGAAGGGCTGTTACTTAGTTTCTAGTTTTTGGTTCTCTCGGCTCACATTCTCTCATTGTTCTATTCTAGTTGTTATTCTCTTTTCAAGGCTGAATACTCGTCTATTTATAGACAGGTTCCACCGACAGGACTCCACCGCCTTCTTGGCTGATATTGATGCTGTCTTCAATGAGAATAAAAAATTGCCAGCCAGCTTTCCTTCCTTTCCTTCGCTTGATGTCTCTAGAAACAAATAATAATATTTTATTGATTTGAATTGTTCTTCACGTGTTTCTTCATGGGGCTTGCAGCTTTTGTTCCTTCATAATTAAGTATACTTAATTAATAAGAAAGTGTAGTCTAGTGTAGTCTATTTTTCACAAAATGGATCATATTTTATCATATGATGCTAGAGAACACCAAAGATTTGTTTGCTGGGGAGCTTTTGTGGTTCACCATTTTTACAGACATTATCAGTCCACAATTGTGGAGGAAAGGAGAGCAAGCTTTGGTTAAATGAAGAGACTTGAATGAGGGTTGAGAGTCCATTGCTCGAAAGCCATTGATTATGATGATGAAAAAACTTCGAACACCACCTATCGAATTATCTTATTCGTCAACCATGTGTGCCAAATCTTTCCTACAAGTTGTATTTTAGAACTACTTTCATGTTATCGAAGCACAAGAGCCATGGTCAAGTTCAATCAAACTCTTGTAGATCCTCATTTCACAGCTTGTCCAGCCCATCGAGAACATTACAGGCCTATTTGGTTCTTGAGATGGTTTCATTCGATGAAAGGAAATTGTGTCGTAGGTAGTATTTTGAAAGTTCACATGGATGCAGAATCTTGTGTGATACGGCAAGATAAAAACATTTTGCAAATTCTTGGTCTTCAGAATCCAAGATCAAAAATGTTGTGCAATTGACATAGCATGTCCTTAGTGACTAACACTAAACTCCTGATGGCCCAAGTATTGATGGGGCAATTGCTGCATACCCAAATGCATTAGACCCCATGCATGCAATATGTCGGATAATTTGAGTCTCACTAGGAATTCATAAGATCCGAGAAATCTTGTTTACTGGATCTATATTTTCTGGCTGCGGCCAATAATTTTCTGTACCAATGGCCCCCATATGCCCTCTCGAGTTTGCTCCCGCACTATCATGGTTGAGATTTCGTGCTTAAGCTTCACAATGAACCTCAAAAGTTACTGTCCTTCCTTGTTCAAAGGTGCGTGATGAATCGAATTTCTTGTGATGGGAAATGGTCAGACACTTGTAAAAGTCCCAAACAATCCATTTCTCACGAAACAAAATTGTAATGAAAAAGATCTTTGAGTGAAAACAATTGAAAACGCCCCATTTATTATTTTCACTCTTTTCGCGAGGACCAGGCCAAAATCAGAACATGGTTTTGACAAAAATGAAACTATAGTTCTCGGTTAGAAAATAGGCCTTTTTTTTTTCTAATCAAACACAATAATTTACGACTATACAAAAGTAAAAACTAAAATTATTCTCATTTTCATAGACATATTTTGAGAAATCACGTGTGGTCTATATAGAAAATTAGAGCAGTGACTCATGATGAATCTGCCTTGATCTTAGCTATTGGGCCTTAATGGAACTTATTATAAAAGCCCATCGTCCACTTCAACCAAAGGTGGTTATAGATGCTGTAACAAAATTTGTAAGAAAATAGCTAGAAAAACCTATGAATACCGAATTAGGTCTCAAGAAAAAATCAGTCTGTCAATCACAAGAAAAGTGGAAATGAAAGCAGTGTAGTTTCGAGTGAATGGATACTCATCCAATTAATTCAACTTCTAAGATTTTGGAATAATTAGAAAATTACAAAAACGAAACTATTCATTTTGAACAACAAAGTTCGATTTAATCAAGTTTGACATCAAGTTTTCTCACAAGCTTTACGAGGAGTTTTAGGAACTCTGAATAGTTGTTTGAATAACAAGTTACATTTATGTACTATTAGTGCTAATATCGGTATGTTTGGGGCAATGAAAGAAATAAATGATTTGTCATTGAATAAATTCCAAACTCGTCAAATGCCTTAACTAATCACGTGTCAAATAAGACACAAATCAAAGCCCGAGCAGATGGCCAAATAAAAAATTGTTTATACTAGATGATATGGAGAATCGAACACGAATGATCCAATTGTTTAACCTCTTTCTAAGATATCCGCCGAAAGGTTTACTTGTGTTCTGCTCCAAAAACTTAGAACTAGAGCTTCAGTAGACAAATAATGTTCTGGGCTGTTGTTCATAACTTATGTTTAATTTGCTTCACACAGCTCCCCTGGAAAAAGGATCTCCCTCCTCCCATGACATTTTCTCTCTCCAATATTTTTTATTTCCCTGGAGAAAATAAAAAAGGAGCTTTACATGGACTGCAACACGATGATGTTCATCATTAACCTCATGTGTCAATGACACATGCAAAAGACACATTTTCCAGGACACAAAATTTCGTAAGAAAATAGCTAAAGAAATCTACAAAGATAGAATTAGATCTCAAGAAGAAAATCGATTTGTCAATCACAAGAAAAAGTGGAAAAGGAAGCAGTGCAATTTCGAGTGAATGGATACTCCAAGATAGAACAAGAAAAGTTGAATATGATTAATTCAACTTATAGGACCTTGGAACAATTAGAAAATTACAAAAACGAAACTATTCATTAGAGCGATTTAATCAAGTCTGACAACAGGTTTTCCAACAAGTCTTATAAGTAGTTTTAGGAACTCTGAATAGTTGTTTGAACAACAAGTTACATTTACGTACTATTAATGCTCATATTGGTATATTTGAGGCAATGAAAGAAAAAACTTTTTTTTTTTTTTTTTTTTTTTTTTGGTAATCAAGAAATAACTAGTTTGTTCTTGAATAAATCCCAAACTCATCAAATGCCCTAACTAATCACGTGTCAAATAAGACACAAATCAAAGCCCGAGGAGATGGCCAAATAAAAAAATCCATTCATACTAGGTGATATAGAGAATCGAAGTTCACACGAATGATCCAATTCTTTAACCTCTTTCTAAGACATCCCTTGAAAGGTTTACTAACGTTCTTCTCCTAAAACTTAGACCTAGAGCTTCATTAGACAAATAATGTTCTCAAAATGATGGGCTTTTATTCATAACTTATGCTTAATTTGCTTCACACAGCTCTCCCAGAAAAGGACCTCCCCCCTCCCATGACATTTTCTCTCTCCAGTCTTTTTTATGTCCCTGAAGAAAGAAACAAAGGAGCAGTACATGGACTGCAGAGCGATGATGTTGATCATTAACCTCATGCGTCAATGACACATGCAAAGGACACATTTTCCAGGACCACGCACACACAAACTCCAAAAGGCACATGAAGATACATGTCACCGAGATCTAGTGAGTATTAATTGCTAGGGGCTCACTGAGAAAGCTACTCTTTCTAGTCCCCCTGGAAAGGCCCAAATAGGAGACAGTGCCCGAGGCTTCCAGGATTGTTCGCAGTTAACATTTTCCTCACAAGCCATCCAAAAAGCTTTTACAAGTCCAAAAGAATTATTCACCAATTCGGGGGGGTCAACGTGTCCACCCCTTCTTCCGCTTCAGTACACCACATGTTTGTGCTTTGTGCAAAGGAAAAATGTGTACTAATTTTGTTTTTCATCTTTTGGGCGTGTCAAGCTGGCGGGGCCGATTTCTTTTTCTGGGAGATGTAGGGCAACCATTGTCGTTGAAGGCTATTTAGGTCCTATCTGTGTTCTCTCTGTCGCTTCAGTAATATCGAAAAGGAAAAAGAATTGAAAACAGATATCAACACTTGCAGCAATTCAGATAAATTCTCTAGTCAAGTGACGCAACCCAAGCGAAACAATTGATAGATGTGTTGCAATTTGATGTGTAACAAGCATGAGATTAATGAAAGGGGTCAAATATCATTTTCGGCACAAAGGATAACCATGGTAGGTAAGGCCTTCGGGATCGCGTCAATCACCTCGCATTTTGGTGCTAGTAACTTCAGGGTTCAAAGTCAGGCCTATCGACATGCGGCATCGTGGAAGGCCAATTAAATGACATTTAAATGGATGGAAATTAAAGGTCTTGCATGGATTATCATTGCCGGGTGGAGTTTGAATACAAAAAATGTTCATGGGTGTCATCAGATCTATTCTATGCATTACGTGTAGAGCCAGTGCCAGTGCCAAGTAAATGGAAAAGACAACACAAGAAGCTCCCTCTTCTGCCAGGGTATTGAGAGCATTTAATTTACCAATACAATACCCTTCATCATATTCCCTGTTTCTTTTATCAGACATGAAATTCCCATTTAAGTTGCCCCCCCAGTAAACCCCCTTGAAAAGACATATATATACACACACATACATACATATTCGATCTCTTCACATTCCACGGAACATGTCACTATCTTTTTAATTCTGCAGATTACAGTCAAAATCACACTGAATGCGGGAGGCAGATTACTTTAAAGAGTCTTCCATTGGCCAAAGGCATAATGAGTGCTAATGTTGAAACTTTTCACGTCTCTTTCTTCTCGCCCTTCTCTTTCCTTTCATCAGAGGATTTGAAAAGTGGAGGCTCATAGGAAATTGAAGATTCCTCGGTTTCAGCCAAT
Organism: Eucalyptus erythrocorys; assembly: GCA_014182555.1. NCBI lineage: Eukaryota > Viridiplantae > Streptophyta > Magnoliopsida > Myrtales > Myrtaceae > Eucalyptus > Eucalyptus erythrocorys. Next base: position 4,540,005 of record CM024604.1, read on the forward strand.
ACCTTTTTCTCTTACGCAACACCCACATCCACTTCAACAACCACCATCTCCACTTCTTTTTTCCTTTTTCTTTTCCGTTTGCTTTTGTTGCCCAAATTTTCCGACCAGATTTTCCATTGATGCTTGCAGACTCACCTTCCTAGCTAAGCAAGAGGAGCAATCTTCCACTCTCCAGAAGAAAACAAGATGCGTCAACCCTCCTAGCAAAATAAAGTAAAACATAGCCAAAGGAAAGTGACCCCCTGACGGCAAAAATCTTTCCGCTAACATCCCCAGTTTGAATCATTTGAAATCTACCATAATTCGTATCTATGGCCACCAAGAAAAAGCCAGGGTGAAAGTGCATTTAAAACGTATCGATAAGCCGACGAGTGAGATCGAAGGGTAAAAACATGGAAGGAGTAAATGCATGGGATCGACAATCATTTAGAGCCTTCACTGATTTGGTTTCACTCACTGGTTTCTATTTTTTCTGGCCAACGGTTTCGATTACTGATTGAAGAAGAAGTGAAAACAGACCCTTCTCTACCGGTTTCTTTCCTTGTCTCTTTGCCCCTTTTTTCCCTTTGCTCAAGGCCCGTGCAAATTTTGCAATTACGATGCAAGAGCAGGTTGCAGAACACACAGTTCGATATACAGACACAATAAGAGAGGAACCAGATTCTCCAACCCCACCACTACCCAATAATGGGTAACCCCACCACCATTCAATTCACCCATCAGCAAAGGCAAACACCAGCGGTTCTTCCACATGAGGTCCCAAAAAAGCCAAAAAAATATACATATGTATATGTGTGTGTGTGTGTGGATATTTACACGTCATGCTTATTGTTGCATCTCCAACAAGAACAGCAGGAATCATGTAATAATGTAGGTCATGCACTTATCTCAAAGGAATCCATGAAGAGGCCAAAACTCTAACTGTTGAAGAGCAGAAGATGATGGAACTAAAGACGAGAACAGGAAAGAAGGGAGATGGGGGAAATATGGGTCATGTTTATTCCAAAGGAGCTTCTTTTAGGGTTCCATCAGTACAAGTATGGACAAACAAAGGGAGAAAAAAGGGGGAAGAGATACATTACAAGAGATAAGAAAAGAGAAAACAAGGAAGAGAAAATTTTGGAGACTTCTGTACCATAAGAGAGAGAAACTAGACCTAGTTGACTAAAAAGGTTTTACCCTGAAGCTGACCCCTAACAAGCTTCCCACATCCCCTTCCCCAATCACATGGATGATCTGTTAGCCAAAGGACTTTGGATTTGTTTTTTCTTTTGTTATGAGTCATGCTCACTCATAAACCTCTGTTATGTTACAGATCATTAGTCTACACAAATTTTCGCATCCTACTTCTTTTCTTTACAAAGTAAAAAAGAAGGGGGCGATGGAAAATGGAAATAACGCCACCGCATTCACCGATTAAACTTACTTCCCGCTACTACTCGAGCCCTAGAGCTAAACAATGGCCTAGAATTCACAGGATGATTACTACTGAAGAGTCGCAGCATCTCCTACGGATCCAACTTCTGCCACTCAAAGCGTCCTGGCAGTGGTTTGTCGTTCACTGGGTCAAAGTTGTATCTGCAGAACACGCAATGAAAGCAGCTTAAAAATGCAACTAAACCTCAGAGAGTAACGGTTATATCAGAAATACCAAATAAGCAACTGAAGGGGTATATTTATACTTCTCAATAAAATTTCTCTGCTGCTCTTCTTCTGCACCAGCAAAGAACTCGTCCATTTCATGTGTCGTCGGGATATGTCTGCCGTCAACGTTATGTATTCTTCGGTTAGTCTCAGCTAAGGTGGTGGGCCTGGTAGTAGAACTAGGCGTTCTCACAGCTTCGGGGTCTCTAATCAAACTACAGGGTGTCGATTCCCTAGTACTCCTGCAAGAAAGATCACCGAGTTAAAATCTAATGTGAAATAACATCAGATCACGTATCCGACTTGCTGATACCTTAAAACAGAATTCGACAGTGATAAAACGTTTACAGAGATCAGCACATGGTAAAAAGGACCCATACAAGCACTATTCAGAATTGTTCTTACTCGCTGTCATCTTCCCTCTCTGCCTTTTTTAAGCACAATTTCCTTTACTTAAATAAATTTCAAGTACCTATGGCAAAAAAGTAATAAATGTACTGTTCCAACACCCTTCTCTGATGCCTCAATCATGCAGAGGACAGCCGGCAGGGACATATATGAATATTGTCGGATCGTACCAATTATGCATCCAATAATAACCACAACAGGGGGGATGTATTTTCAATACATTCCATTCCAGAAGACAGAGAACCACTTTCACCAAATCCGGATATGAAAACAGGAAAGGTCACGCAGTTAAAGAAGCTAGAGGCGAACCCCCAATTATTTGTTGCCAGTACATCGAACAAATGGGCAACAGAGTTATATCAATATCCAACTTAACAGTCTCTCAGCTTGAAGAATGGAGCTGATTCAAGTTCAACAAAATAATTTCATTTCAGTGCAGACAGCCATTCACTTATTCCAAAAAAGCCAATGCACGGTCATTAAAAAGCTTCTCCTGCACCGTTGTAGGCCTAACCAGCTATAAAATGTGTTTCTATATCAACTTCACCGTCCATGAAGGAAGTACGAAGTCAGTTTACTCGATCAGAGTGCTTCTAGTAGAAACAAATGCATTAATTCACAAACAGGCCAATGCAATTACTAACTCCATAACATAAGAATTAAGCTCTGACCCAAATTTCTTTAGCAAATGATATATATTGTGATAATCCGCATTAATTAATAAACATGATATCCAGTGTTAAAGAAGTCTGACATCAACTAAAGGACTCATGACCAATGGCACAAGGAGAACACTCATGGTGATACGAAGGCTTTGTCCATAATCACATAAGATCAGTACGACAAAAAGCGCACAGATAAAGACTATATCAGTGAGTGCCCCTGTAAAACTTTTTCGGAAAAGTTACAAACTACAAACCAGGAAAAAACTTTACAGCTAAAGTATAATTTCCAAAAGAACATCAAAGAATTCCACTTAAAACAATCCATACTTCTCTTTCCTTTTTCCTCCACAATCACAACACGCTAACACATTCAAAAACCTGACAATCAGCAACTGCATATCTTCTCATTATCCCTATCAATCTTCTTTCCAATTGTTATTTGTGACAGCAGCGCCATTTCCAAATATAAGTTTTTCATTTAATTAAAACTTCCAAAAAGAAGACTACCTATGATGAATATATACTCGGTATGTGAAATTGGAAAAGAAAGTTCCCCAATCTTTAAATCCTTCTCTATCCTTTTCCTAAGCAAACTGAGGAGACAACTAGGAAGAACCTTCACCAATAACCTCTAAAGTTCGTTTCCTTCATTCTATCGGAATGGATGGCAAAATAGAACACATAAGACTTCTTTGGTGCAAGGAAAAAATAGTACTCTGACTCAACACCATCCTCCTCTGTTTGTGGGTCTTGTGTTTCACAAATTAATTGATGATCTACCCTCTGGGCATCATCTCCGTCTTCACAGCAAAAATTCCTATGCCCTGTCATAAGGTCCGAAAACTTACAACTTCCCCTTTATTCTGTGCTTTTTTTTTCCAGCTTAGCAGAGAGAGGAGAATGGTATCCAGACACTGATCCTCAAGAGCAAACATAACTTCATCTCACCTAGAATTTTACAATTCTAAACTACTTAACAAACACATATATCTGAGGATTTAATCAAATTGTTAGAATTTAAGATCCCCCAACAAGGTGACTCCAAAAATTCCACGGAAAAAAGAGGGGCGGAACAAAAGAGAAAGAATTGAAAAATAAAAATAAAAATAAAAACTGGAAGTTGAAGAAAGCACCAAAAGAAGGCCTTTAGAAGTTACAGGTCTTTCCCTGCATCAAAATTAATTATCAATCATATGAATTGTGCAAAAAAGTTGTGTACTACCCTTTGCCCTAAACTTTGTCAGTAACTTAACAATCTTCTTTTTCATCAATCAAACCGCCCTACCAATCCCTTTTCCCCATCTACCAAACAGAGAATCATAATCCAGACCAAAACAAAAAAATTTGTGCTGCAAGGAAAAAAAAAATGAAAGAAGACAAATTTGCGGGACCAAAATTGAGAGAGAGAGAGAGAGAGAGTGTCTCACCTTTCTCTGCCTTCAAATTCCAAAACGTTATCGCCGAAAGAAGCCTCTCCAACCCCCAAATCAGCATTACTGCTGCACTCGTTATCGTTCTCCGCCGCATTCCCCTCATCCTTGGCCTCCTCGCGGCCGCCGCCCTTGCTCTTGTCGCCGCCGCCGCCGCCCTCGCTGTTGCTCAAGAACGACCCGACCGACTCCATCGACCCGACTCTCAACCGCGAGCGCGCCCTAGGGCTAGGGCTCGACCCCCGGCTAGGGCTCTTGGCCGGGGGACCGACGACCTTCCTCTGCCGCTTCGAGTAGTGGCTCGGCCGCACGAGGATCGGCGGCTTCGGGAGCCGCCGGCTGCGGAGCTGGAGGTAGGACCCGGAGCAGCTGGCGGCCGCGGTGGGCGGCGGCGGCGGAGGCGGCGGCGGAGGAGAAGGCTGGGTGGCGGCGGGGGCGGGGGAGATTTCTGGAGGCGCTGGGAGGCGAGGGTCTTGGCGCGGGTGCGGACGCCGAGGGAGGACTGGGTGGCCTCCATGACGGCGAGCTCGCCGGCCGCCTTGGCCTTGCGGATGTACTTCCCCATGTCCTCTCTGCCCCACTCTTTCTCTCTCTATATGCGCCTGCAACAGCAGCAGCTAGCTAGCACCAATCGCTCATGTGAGGGAGGGAGGGGGGAAGGAGGAGAGAGAAAGAGGAGGAAGATGATGATGGAGATGGAGATGGAGATGGAGGAGTTGGTTTGATTTGCAGTTGAAAGGTTTTAGAGAGAGAAGGAGAGAGAGAGGTGAAATGGAGGAGAGAGGAGTGTCAAAAAGTAGGGTTGGGTTGCGGGGGAGCGCTGTCCTTCGATTTCTCGCGATATTTTGCCCCCGCTTGTCTCTCTCTCTCTCTCTCTCCCGAATATTCCGAGTCCTCTCCCCCCAATATTCTTTATAAACTTATCTTGTATGATTAAAATTTAGAGTCGTTTGGGTACTATTTTTTTTTTTTTTTTTTTTTGGTGGCTCGGGGAACCCCGTACGGTTGGATGGATCCGGGAGTAAACCACTAGGGCGACACGTCTTGCTAGCCACCACACACGTGCCACTGTGGGGTAAGTCACCCTACGACGCGTTGGGGTTTCGAATCCCTCCCCTTCGTGAGGGGGAGGAGACTCAAAGCCAACTGCGCCACCCAGATGGGTGGTGTTTGGGTACTATTGTAACTATATTATATATGAAATAGCATTGTGTACGTGTTGGATTTCATCCTAATCGATCTTTATTTCTAACTAGCCGCATTCTTTTTCTCCTTTGCTAATCAAGCTCGAACGTGACAACTGACGAGGATCCTATTTTTTTAATCAAGTGAATTGATTCGATATGAATTTCAGCTCGAGTTTGCATTGCACAATTGCTAAAAGAAATGACTCGGTATCACGCTAGTAATAGAATGTATTCAAATATTTTGGTGGTTATATTTATATGTCCATTTTCTCGGGACTCAAGTCATCGGTTAATCAATGCGAGATGTGGCAAATCTCGTAACCCTTGCCCAACAAGTATTTAATAAAAAGGGTATATGGTCTTGAGCATCTAGAGATCGTGAGAGGAAAGAGGGTCGTCGGCTCCAAATAGGGTCAGTGATTGAAATTGTAACAATCAATTCTCCATGTATGGAACATTTTCATTCTTGTCGACAAAGTCATATAGGCTGGAGTATAGATGTGTTATGTAACCATATAGGAGTTTGACAATTGATAATAACAACACAAAACCTAACGAGATTTCATTATATCTTTCTTAAAGGAAATGTGGGTTGATCTTTAAAAGAAAGATTTATTTGAAATGGAACTTTTTGGACCTCAAAGTTCCAAATGATTCTTCTTATTGTTGAGAGAAAATATTTAGGCTTTTAATTTACCAATAATCTAGTTGTTCTGAGGCATGTAATTCCTAATATCGACTGCACATAATTGAGCATATCAAATAGTGATAATTATGTATAATTTGTTCAAATAAGCATTCCGATATCCAATTTACAGTTACTTCGAAGCAACTCGGTAGGGAAAAACGAAGACCAATGGCAAACATTTAAAAGGCACGAGATTTGTTTATAACTGAGGGTGTGGTTATTTCATGAAAATGAATGATTTGAAAAATATTTTTCCCTAAAACCAATTCCTTATAACACTTATGAAAATGAAAATGAAAAATAATTGGAAAATCGTCAAAAGGTTGAAAACTAAATTAACTAAATTGAATCAGACCAAAAAAAAAAATTAACTAAATTGAAAAGTTTATGATTAAGTTGGTTATCATACAACTATGAAGAATGTTTGGACAAACTCTAACGCGGGACTATGACTTTTCAAGAAGGCATTCCTAGGTGTATTGGATTCATATGATCCTACTGGATTCTAGCTCTTAGATCCCGTGGGTCTCATATGAGAAACAATAATATGAAAAGTTCAGATATATTAGACTTAAATGAACCCAGATCATTTATAAAATTTTCCTCTCGAGAGCCATGTTGAATATGTTATATGAATGAAACTTTAACTTACTATCGTACTTTGATGAAACCATCCCTTATTAAAAAAACCCTCAACTTTAAATCCAATCTCAATCTACCGTAAACTTTTTTTCTCATAAAAACTAGGAAAATTCCAAATAAATGTATTTTCTTAAATATGGATATGAAATAGATCTTGTTTCAAATAAGAGCTTAAAGTGGTTAAATCATTTCAAATAAGAGTATAAAGCAGAACTTGTTTTAAATAAGGATCTATAGTGGTCATATCAATTTCCAAAAATGGCCTAACCTTTCAAACTGAACGGCATTTTTGTCTTTTAATTCATTTTTTTCTATTTATTTCCTTTTTCTTTCTTATTTTTCCCCTTTTCCTTCACGGCCATGGTGGAGGTCGTCGGACTTAGGCAAGGATCAACCCTTGCCTTCGCTTGGGTAGCCCCTACCAACGACGGGCAAGGATGCTTTGCGCCCGATCTAGCGAGGGTTGCCGTTGCCTGAGGCAAGCAACCTTCGTTAACCATCAACGGCGATGGCTAGGGAAGGGAAGAGAAAGAAAAGAAAAAGAAAAAAAAAAAAAAAAAAAGAATATGGTTACAATTTTTTGACCAAAATATCATTTCTTCGATGATTGGAATAGTCACGGGCTAGGAAAAGGCCCTTATTTGAGATGATTTGGTTACTTCAAACCTTTATTTAAAACGATTTAGCCACTTTATGCACTTATATGAAACAAAGTTCACTTTTGACTTTTATTTGAGAAAATAATGATACTCCAAACTTTTATTTGGAATTTTCTCTAAAAAGGCCTACTAACATAGGTCTAAAATTTCTCTAATCAACTTAGAGATGAAAAAGCTCCCATGTGTGAGGTGGTCGAGTGCCCTGAGTGCAAGCTCTCCAACCTTGATAGATGTAAGACTCTTAAGCATGAGATGTTGAAAACCAAGTACAAAATTGAACATTCCCATGGCGAGATGGAAGGAAAACTTTCATAAGAGTAAGAGCCATTGAAAAATGCCGACCCCAAGTACTCTACTTTCTACCAAAATTTCAGAGTGAAGAAGATGTGGTTTGAGCTGATGTTGACGTTTATCTCTAAAGCATGCCTTATTTGATCTAAAATTTGAGGAAAATCTAGAGTAATAATGAAGTGTTAATAGAGACAAATATAAGACTTATGTAAAAGCTGGTAGTTTTTCATAAGATAAGAAAAAGTTTAGGATAGAATTTGAACTAAACTAAAAGTTGGTCGTTTTTTATGAGATAAAAAGGAAAAAAAAAAGAAGATTTAGTGTAAAATCGAGACTAGATTGAAAGTTAGTCAAAAATGGTTTTAAGTAGAATTGAGATTGGACCGTGAAACACAAAAAAATTTATAATAGAATTGGAAGTGAATTTAAGTCGAGAGTTTTTTAGGATATCAAACCTATGTTTGGATAACTGAAAGATGTTTTCTTTATGAAATTATTTTCCATTTTATTAATAAAAATGTTTATATAAAACAAAATGCGATACCTATAAAATATTCGGTAAACCTCATCCATCTAAATAAGATGCAAACTCGAACGCGAGAGCACCACGCACTTACACCCGTTTCCCTTTCTCTCGCGACTTAATCCAGACTCTCCTCAGATTTTCCGACCAAAAATTTACCTGACTTACTTTGAATTGTAAGAAAAAGGGTCACCCATAATTTTTGCCGGCATGGCACGTTGGCCAGCCAACGTTTGGGACAATTTCATCTTTGAACAAACGAAAAAAAGACATCGCGTTTCCATGTGTGGGTATATATATTTTGGAAATTAGAAAATCCTCAGGGTAACACCTTGGAGAAAAAGAAATCAAAATAATTTTTCAAAGGAAAAGATTATCAAAAACTCCAAACTTTATCCAAAGTGACAAATTTATCCTAAATTTTTTTTGTGACATGAAAAACCCTAAACTTTGCAAACTCTAACACATTTACCCCATTTAAGGGCATTTTTCGTCTTATTATTTTTATTTTTTTTCTTCTTCTTTCTTCCCTTCGCCGGCCATGGCGGAGTCGGCATCGGGCGTCGAGCGAGGGATGCCCTCGCTAGCGCTGGGCGAGGGTGCCCTTGCCAGATGCCGACGAGGGTGATCCTAGCCAGCCTAGGCGCGGGCGACCCTCGCCCTCTATCGGTGAGGGCAGCCCTAGTCCCTTTGCCAGCGGAGGCCGACGAATGGAAGAGAGAAAAAAATAAAAAAATAAAAACAAAATAAAAAAAAATCAAAATATCCTATAATTTAGGGTAAATGTGTCACACAAATAGAAATTCATAATTTTTTGTATTACAGAATTTTTTTTTGAGTTGAATGTGTCACAGTTGGTGAATTTCATAATTTTTTTTGTTACAAAAAAAGTTTAAGATCACCGCCTTGGTGGTTGTGATGGTTTGGGCTTTCTCCCTAACACAAGAGAAGGAATTCAAATCATTTCACGGTTGCTTAGAGACTTAAGTGTGACGCCGGAGGTGGTGGGTCCTCCCTCTTACGAGTCACTCCAGAAATCTGAGAAATTTTTGACCAAATTTGGGATTTTGGTGATTTTTTCCCCTTTTTTTCAAAATAAGATTTCTTAATATTTGTCCGCGCCCAATGCTCCGGTCCCTCCCTCCCGAGATTGCTGACGCCATGTCTATTTCACCCTCTTTCCAATTTCTCGCGATACGATAAGAAGAAGAAGAAGAAAGCGACGACGACGGCGAGAAAATCGAGCGAGCTGCGACGGCTTGAGGACATTGGATTCCTTTTCTAGTGGCCAGGTGGAAAGTGCTCTTATTTTTTTTTTTCCAGATATTTTTTTCTTAATTAAAAATACATTTTTTGAATTTTCATTTTTCTTTTTCTGTCTCTACAGATAAGATCTGTAGCGACCCCCACGCGCTCCCTGCGGGGGTTGCGGCCCACGCGCTCCCGTGACGTAGACGAGCATCTTATGCCAATTGTCGGATACATGCAAATAGAAAAAGAGAAAAAGGAGAAAAATAAGAAATAGAGAAATTATCCCATTGGCTGAGAGATTCCCCACTATGAATTTTTTTTATTTTCTTATTGTTAATATTCTTTATATTAAATTAATTGGATAATCTGATGTGAATTTTTCTTCTGCGTTACTGCTGAAAAGAAAAAGGGCAGAAGGAAAAAAAAACTGATGCATGAGAGAGCGTGTGGCCAATGCCAAAAGGGCCTTTTGTCAACCGCTTGGGCTGTGTACCCCACCTTCTAAAAAATATCATTTAAAAAAAAATTAGTGATGCTGATATGATTAATTATCTTAATCACCTTCACTCTGGAATAGATTGAACTGTGATTGATTTCTCTGCAGCGGACGCTAAGCCATGTTTGACGGACCAAATGGAATAAGCGATGGTCGCTTTGGATTTCTTTAGCTGATGAGTTTTGGGCATCCTTAGGAGAGCATTCAATGGGAAGATGCTCGATTTTTAAAGCATCCACTATGCGTTAAGAAATGATTAGATTTCGTTATTCGATTGCTCGAAGACAAGTGTACCTTTTTTTTTTGGTCGAAGGAAAGAGCTTTATATAAGCTTTAACGATTGTGCTTACAAGGGAAAACGACCCCATGTAGGTCGGAACATAAAATAGTATTTAGAGCAGCCGGAGGTGTAATCCACCATGATAGGGGTAGACGACATATACGGTGCTGTCTTGCTACCCAATCTGCCGCAGCATTCTCTTCTCGTGGACAATAGTTTAAGGAGATGAAAGAATTTTGGGCTAATAAAGATTGGCAGAGGGAAACCGCGATTTCGACATCCCAAGGAGCGGAGGCCCGGCCCAAGATTGCATCCACCGCCACCGAACTGTCACTATCTATCTCCCACGAAGTGAAAGGACTTCCTAGATCTGCCACGTGGCAAGATCGCATCTCCCCTATAAAAAGAAGACCGAAGTGGATGGCTTCCAGTTCCGCCTCTATTGAAGACAAGTGTACCTTGAAAGGATATTTTCTGATAAAATTCATAAAATGATACCAATAGCATTCAATTAGTTTGCAATGTATATCACTGAGATAGGGCAAAACTTATAACGTTATGGTGATATGAAGTTGCTAAATGGGCTGTGGGCAATCTAGAGAAAATTTTAATTAATGTTCCTTTTTAATGGGGATACACTCTAGTGCCTTAAAGAATGATAGTTTTTGGTTTGAAACTAGCAAGGCTCATTGAAATCTTCAATGGAGCTAAATTCCATCTGATTATGGCTTGGGAAGTTGGAATTATTGTCACAATAATGTCAGCTTGTTTCTGACCATACCCACTGGCTAAATCAATTTTTTTCCCCTTCCCTTGGACTATATGTGCAGATATACAATGCCAGGGTATAACCATAGAATAATAAATGCAAAAAGATATAATGATTTGACAAGCTCCAACTTGTCTGATCATTCAATGTAATAGAGTCAATTTCTAGGGACAAAACTGTATGTTTTCATTCCAATGCCCATGGATTCATAATGTCATCCAACTGTTGGAAATTCAGAGAATATACTAAATAGTGTTCTAGCTTAGTGGCTCTTTGAATATCAATCCATCAGATTTCTTTCCTCACCATCATCATTAGGGCCTTTCACCTAACGGACCCTCAGCACTCAAGCAGCATCTTTTTCTTGCTCTCTGAGTACTGTTAATGCCACTAAATGCACAAGGATTTCTAGGACATAAATGATGTAAATCTTTTGGCTTTTCCCATGTATTTTCCCTCGTCTGGAATCTGCTCTCAAGTCTCAAAGCCACTGGTTCAGCTCGAAAGCAATGATGGTTTGACTTTTGTTGCTCAGGAACGGACTTCTGGCCCATCATTACTCAAGATTCATACTTCTGCACGCCCCATTTACTCAGTTGGATGGACTCTATGGCCTCCTCTACCATTATCAAGACGGTTGCCGCATTAATTTTGTCAATGCATTTAGTGGTTTTTTTTTTTTTGACCCAGGAACCCCGTACGATCGGCAGTCGGAAGTAAACCACTAAGGGTGACACGTGCTAGCCACCACACACGTGCTACCGGATAAGTCGCCAAGAGTCTCAAAGCCAGCCTTCTTGCAACTTATGTTTTAGGAGTTTCGAATACTAGACCTTCTCGATGGAAGTTTAACACCTACCCAGCTGAGCCACCACGGCAGGTGCTCATTTAGTGGTATTTCATTTGTTGTGAGTGGCTTGTAAGCACTTATTAAGCAAATGTTGCATCTTTTAATATATTATCTGTCCTTGTGCTATGCACTATTAGTAGTATGAAAGTTTTTTACTTGTACCACCGTCTGCGGTGGCCCAGCTGGATAAGGGCTTCCCATGATCCTCAGCATGAGAGGAGAGGAGTTCAAATCCCGCTGGCCGTACGGGATCTTAAGCGCGACGTCGGGGTGGTGAGTCCTCCGCTAGCGTCGCTCCAGGGTTTACCTTCAACGTCACCTCGGGCCGTCCGCGTTGGTACGGGGAGGGGTTCCCTGGGTATCAAAAAAAAAAAAAAGTTTTTCACTTGCCGATTTTATTCTACTCTTATTTTAACACCGGCTCTTAGATTTTTGTTCTATCTCATTGTATGGCGTGGGAGTTGAAACCCGCATCTATACTAAATCATTCTCTCCCCAACCTCTCAAGAGAAAGTAGAGATTCAAATCTTTCATCTCTTTCTTCTCATGTGAGAAGTGATTAAAACTATAAAAGTTGAGTTACTCTAAATTAAGCATACTACCCTCGTCACCGAGATCAAAGAAGACAATTTTCTAAGTTCTAACCTATGAAATTGTTTAAATGATAAACGCAACTCTCCCTTTCACTCGAGATGAGCCCGACATACTTTCTTGAGATCAGACCATAAAAATACAAGAAAGAGTATAACTTTTGAGACACTGCAAATATCATGACTTTCATATGACGCCACTACACAGATTTGTGAAATAAAACGATTAAAAAAAGCAACCATATTTAAGCCATTGGTATCTAAGTACGTGAATATGGGTTTTTGTGTGCATATACCGATCAATTGATCGTGTTTTTGGGGTGCTAAAGCACAGCGGCGAAGCACATTTTTAGTTCTCCAAAGTTTTTTCCTCCCCACAATTTAAGTCCTTCAATTTTTTCAGTTTATGCAGTCAATTCATTCTATCGATCACGATTAGAGACAAAGTCAAATTATGGAGGTGACATAAAATGCACATGCGGTACTAAGGTGAGACCAAATAAGTGCACCATCAACTAACGCTCTACAAAGAAAGCCAAGAGAGGAGAGAGAAGAGAGGCGTCACGACCTCCTGTAACCAGCGGTGCACCCCCAGCAAGAGCCAAGCCTGCCCTACTAGTGGTTGCGGGGGGCCGTGATGCTCTCTCTCTCTCTCTCTCTCTCTCTCTCTCTCTCTCTCTCTCTATTTAAGAGTGTGAGCATTCGAACAATTCTAATGAAGATGGAATTTGATGTTATTTTGGAATGCTTATATAGTTTTTACATTGAGGAGAGTACTTGTCTAGGCATAACTTAATCTAACAAACAATAATTGCCTCATGAAAAATGTAACGCACAATCGAATGGCTAGGCAGATGAATTAGAATGGGATTATTTGCAGCTAGTAGTCAGAGGAACATACACTTTGTCTCGCGCACCTAAATCACATACATATTTGTTTTTTTTATTATTAAACCAATCTTGCGGGTTTAAAAATTGATTGAAATGGGGAGATCTACAGATTTTTCTAGGGTCATGGCCTGCATAAATAAATTTACATGGCATGCACTTAATGCATCATATGCGCCATCAAGAATAAAAGGTCAAGTTCAAGATAACACAGGCCATGCATATCTGCAAATTTGGTCTCCCACCTATTGTGCACTGGACAAAATTTCAAAGAGAAAGTGACACGACAGTATTGACACCTAATTTACGGTGCAAAAAAAGATAGCATTAACACCTAATTTGATAATAAATATATTTTTGTTCAATGCGACAAAACCCGGACGCGAAAAAGTGGGAATAAGAGGAAGATTTGAAAGTGCCGGCCGTTTGAGATTTTCTTAAGCACGACCCTTTTCTTTCCTCTTTCGATGTCGACAATGATGTGAGCTTTTTGTGGGAAAGCAAAGACACGAGAGAGCCATGCAACTTCGATTCGCTTTCAGCTTTGTCAGAGAATTTTGCAGTGAGAGAAGCCTCGAGGTCCTGTAAACATCAGAGGCCTCTCCCATGTAAAGAAAATACTCTTTGAATATTCCTTGCTTCTGGAACTCTCGTTTTCTCAATAACCTTTCCTTGCAAGATCCCCCTTCCAAAGGAGGGGCTGGCAGTCGTACGTGGGTGCTCCCTTTTGCAATCGCATGCATGTTCTTTTTTTACCCACTGTTTAATGTTTGATTTATCGTGAATCTTTAGTGTTTTTTTTTTTTTTTAATTTAGTAAAGGACGACAGCAAAGCTGAGGAAAAGGAGAGGCAGATTCAACCTGAGGTCACCCGACATTCCAATCTCCACCGCTTTCCTTTCCACCCATCATCTTCGAATGTGCAGTGCAAATTTCATCAGTACCTGCCTTTGTCAAGACATGTAAGAGTTAGCAGTTGTAGCAGTTGTCCTTATTAAATGTCTTGCAATATGAGAAGAGCTCTCCATCTTTTCCTTTTCTTCTCCTCCCCCTCCCTATTCTTTCCTCTCCCACCACCTCCCACCACCTACGTCACCGTTCTCCTCCTCCTTCCTATTCTTTCCTCGGCCGCCACCTCCATCACCGCAATTGTCATCTGCCCACGTTTCATTCTCTCTTGCTCTCTCTCATTTGGGAAGACATTTGAATTCCTTGCAAGACCTCCGTGCTCGAGACAGAAAGATAAAACGATCGAGTTTTATGACTCCTCTTTGTATCCAAGAAAACAATCAACAGTGTAATCTCAAGCCAACGAGTTAGTCCGATGATCAGACATCGACACGCATTTTACTCGACCATGGAAAGAAAAAAAGCCCACAGGACGCTTTGATTCACATATGTCCATCCAAGAACAAACAAAAATGAAAAGAGCGTACAAGGAACTCCATTGACGTCATCAGGACAAAGTAGATAGGCAATCCTGAGACGTTTCGAGGAGACAAAAACAATTTCTCCTAAACTAGCAAAGTCACGCACCTTTTAACCCGACAATCTTGATAGACGAGAAATTATGATTCCGACGATGATAAATCAAGATCTTGGTACATTCCCAAGGGTCAATCATAGTGTTACAGATAATAGGGTGGCTCACAATGACGATGAAGCCGAGTGAGATCCTGCTTCAACCTTATTAAATGGATAGATTTGATGAAGTATGGGTGTCAACCACCAGTGGTTTTTGGCTCCTTTGTGACCCTCCTCAGCTCGACGCGCTCAAATCAAAGGCTTCTAAAAAGCAAGAAAACATGGAAGAGTGAACCTTCACTTCCAAATCTTAACCGACTTGTCATGACTAGCTGAGGCAATCATCCCCGTCACCGGTGACTGCGCCAACGCCGAAATAACACACTCATGAGCCGCGACCGTCAGACACTTGTTCTCGACCATGTTCCACAACTCCAATGACTGCAAGGGATAAAGCAAACATCAAACAATTCCGAAATAAGGCTGAGAAACTAAAAAGTATTGATAACAGTTACAATTCCCACAAATCATTTGGTCTAAAGAAATCCATGTGATGTGCAACATCCATGACAGAAAGTTGTAATTCCTTTCCATAGCCCTTCAAATATGAGTCAAATTCTTACTTAAAGGATTTGGCCCAAAAAAGAATATAAATAGATTATTGTTGAAAAAAGATTTGAAGAACAGTTCTAGGGATTTATTTATCCAATCAGTTCTTTCTGAAGTATGAATTGGTTCCACAGGACAAGAAATGCACCCTAAATGCGATTGAAAAGCTCTACAAGCAGAATTGCATTCTAACAGTCAAATAAAAGCTGACTGCATTCTAACAGTGAAATAAAAGCAATCATGTGCAGCGCATATACCAATAATAGCACCAATTATCACCTGATAACAGCCAATAACCAAAAGATTGGAATAGGTTGGATGGAACACGCATGAGTGAAACTTGTTTCCACTGGAAGTGAGTTCGTGAACACATTCACCAGAGGACAGTCGCCACACCTTAACAGAATCATTGCAGACAGATGCCAAATAATCTCCATTGGCATCCCAACTTAGAGAATGTACTTCTGATGGGTGCCCCTGGAAATGTAAAAGAGTTATCCCACTAAAATTAGCAATTCTGGTTAGAATGTCCGCCACACTCTTGGAATGTATATGTACAATTTCCTTTTAGACAAATTCAGAGCTCCCTTTCACTCTAGTGAAATATATATTGGTACCTTCAACATGTGAGTCTGCCTGTCTGTCTCAAAATCGAAGACAGACACCACATTATTTGCTGCTGCCGCAAGCAACTGCCCTATCCTGGGTTGAAATCTTACCTGTACCATACCTCCCTGCACATCCAACAATCAAGCACCTAAGAACAGCTGCAGTAAGGTCTGGGAATAAAAAAAATCAGCTGAGATTTGTTTGTAACCTTGGACACACGGGTGCATGAGTATTGATTAAGACTCCAGAAACGAATCTCATTGTTACTGTCGCAAGAGCAGAAAAGATCATTCTTCTTAGGGTGGAAGTCGAGAGACATCACCTGGGAGGTGTGTCCGACAAATGACTGCAAGGAATAGGTTGGCTGCAACACCCAAAGATCATAAGCACAATTCGTTTTTGACCTATTTAGGGTGAAAGATGTTAGACAAGAAATGAAATAAGGTAGAGCCTATACTTGCACCACATCCCAAACCCGGATGGTTTTATCAAATGAAGATGTTGCCAATTGTGTTGTGTTTGGTCTGAATCGCACATCAGTGATTATGGACATATGTTCTTCTGGAGTGCTCTCAGTTTGAAAAGTCTCCACATTCCAGAGGATAACCTATTGATGTCACACAGAAAAGTATCTAACGTCATCATATTTTATAATCAACATAACCATCTGACATTATGAACTAGATAAAGTTTTCAGTACTTTGCACAACCCTCAAACACTAGTGCAGACCTCAAGTGTGGAAATTTTCACGCAGCACCAAGCTCAAATACCAAGAGCTCGAGGGAAGCACAATGTACAAACATTTGAATAACAATTATGATCCATTTACATTCGTCGGCTAGAAGCAAATTACGCTTGGTATCAATCTGTTTCCCAGGATAGTACTTGCCTTCTTGTCATGACCAGCACTTGCCAAGTACTTCCCATCCGAAGAAAAATGACAGCAGACAACTTTGTTATTGCTCTTGCGTATGGAACTAACTTCACTGAAGGAAAACTCTGAGAAGGAAGAATAGGATCAGCTATCAACGTCGACTGCAAATAGGAGGAGGAAGTCGGTCAATTACCTTTTGAAGAATCTGCAGCATGTTCAGCGGTGTTCTGCTTTAGCTTTCCAAACATGTCTCTTCCATCACCAGCATCATGTGAGAGAAAAGATTCTACATTATCGTCTAAAGAGCCAACATCACCAAAATGATCTATGTCATCCTGCAATCCAAATGGAATGGTAAACAAGGTATGTGCCAATGACTCATAAGAGCTATGAGTTATCTAAAGGTGTTTCCACACAAGATGCAGGCGTAACAATAAATGCAGACCACTGGCTTGTAGAGATACATGTGCTGCAGGCAGATAAAAAAATGCAAAAGATCATTGTTCTATGAGACCGGGCACCCCTGGTGACATTCTTGCACGGATATTTCAAACATTTAAATAGGAATCTAGGCAGATTTTTTATTCCTGAAATGACCACTTATGCTAGCATTCCAGCGTCACCACTCCAAGACTAGCAGAGAATGCCTACATAACTAAACAACTGGTTGGCACACTATAATTAGTATGATTACTGTGCATATTTATACAGTCAGTGACTTGTTAAATGGAAAATCAAGCAACCGAGGACGTTAATGACATTGCTACCGATGATAAGAAAGGACAAGCAACTAATTTCTTAGCCACAAGGATCACATTAGTTAAGACAAATACCAGCTGGTTTGCAGAAGATGAAAGACCGGCCAATCCATTTGAACTATACATCATCAAACCTTTCGACATACTACCAGCTTGTTGCATATTGCTTGCCATGGAAACTCCATCGCCAGGTGTATGAGTTGAAGGAGTAGATGGTTGGGAGTTGGGGGCTCCAACAGTAGTTCCTGTGCCTGTACTGTTAGCAGGTCCAGAAGATGACAGCCCCTTCCTCTTCCTGTTGTTCTGTTACATCAAAAGAAAAAGTCATCACTTTGCCATTCAGAACAAAGGTCCTATCTGAAATTACTGTTAATTTTTTGAATAAAGATTTTTGGTCCAGTGAGTGTTACTCGAAAGACATCTTGTAGTTAATTTGAAATTTGCTTTCTAACATAGCTAAAGGTTTTCTTGATAGGAAAAGACACAAATCATCTCTATAATAGAAGGAGCCAAACCTGTTGCATTTGCTGTGACTGCAAAGGATCCTGCTGTTGCTGAGACGAAGACTGCTGCGGCATATTCATCTGCAAAGTATTGAAATTTGGCTTGGACAAAAAGCTCAAAGTGATGTTGTAAAGTACTTAATGCTGGCGATGCACGTAAACCACTGAGTCAACAAACAACATAAACTAGCTAATCTTGATGGCCTCCTCACAAGCACTTCTATTATTCTGATCTGAGAAAATATCATCAGGCAGAAACAAATTGAAAATGCCCTTTTGAGTAGACGCCTCACAGTTCATGCAAAAGGGTCAATCTGGACAGGGGGAAGGCACCTTCTGTCTTGCCGGAAGTTAAAAGAGGAACCTTTTATTTTGGGTTTAATGTAACTGATGATCCCTGTACTTTTACCAGAAGATCCAAATCGCTCCTCAACTTTTCAGAAAGCATCATAGCTAGTTCTCTAGTCATACATTTTCTCTTGCCGGTCCATTTTGCTGACATGGACCCAGGATTACACTTGTTGTGTAATGGTTTGCTCAAAATTGTTATGTAGCGCCAAATAGGCGCCACATCAGGCAATATAAAACCTTATAGAAGAAAAAAGTAAAACTCTGTGTGTGTGTGTGTGTGTGTGTGTGTGTATGTGTGTGTGCGAGAGAGAGAGAGAGAGAGAGAGAGAGAGAGAGAGAGAGAGAGAGAGAGGGAGGGAGGGAGGAAGGGAGACAATCATGGGTGCCATGGCCACAACCTCAGTTCTAAGCAACGGCGGCCATGGCCATTCAAGCTCAAGCTCATGGCCGCCATGGCCAAATTCGAAGCTAACCATATGTTAAGTCCCTAGATTAACTTAGAGGTTACCCATCTTGGTAGTACTCTAGCCTAAGTATGTTTAACTTTGGAGTTCCGAAGCAAAACTTCTTACATCAAAATGCACCTCCTTGAGTTAATTTCATTTTTCACATACATATTCCAAGCATGCTCTCCCCTTATTCGGTGTCCAATTCAATTCATTCTTTACCCCTTTCGCCATCCTAGAAGCCTACTGCTTCTTACCAACAACCACTCCCCACACTTGTTGGACTTGGACTAGGTTGTTACAAGCCCAACAACTTCCACATGGTTCATCACTGAATCACACCTCTACTAGAGGAGTCCCGCTCCAATACTATATTGTGACATTTCTAGATTGACTCATGCGAGATGTAGTCCATTTTGGTCCATCCCATACCAAGCCTCACGGTTTTATCCTTTAGCGTACATGCAAACAATTTCCCAAGAGGTTAAGAGGTTACTTATTTTGATAGTGCTCTAGCCTGAGCAAGCTTGACTTCAGAGTTCCAAAGTAGTGCTTACCATTACATCATAAGGAGCCTCCGTGAGTTAATTCCATTTTTCACACACACACACACACACACACACACACACACACACACACATTCCTAGGACATTTTCCCCCCATATGGTGTGCAATTTGGCTCCTTCTTGCCCCTTCGCCATCCTATAAGCTTGCTAGGAGTTGCTTCCTGCATGAGACATTTGGCCCCAGCCTGCTCCCTACCTTCATCGGACTGAGTTGTTTCACTATATCTCGACCTCTTGGCAATAGCCGCTCGATTTGAACTTGCAATGGCCATGGCTACTCGCGCTTCGAGCTCCTGCTAGCGACCGTGAAAGCTCAAGGTTCCAAACTATGGACACGAGATTTGGAGCTTGTGGCCAATGGATGCTTGAGCTTCAAGCTCGCTATGGCCATGGCCACTTGACCGCCATATCTCAAGCCCTTGGACATGACTTTGAGCTCAAGTTGAACTCATGACCAAGGCTGCTAGATCTTGAGCTTGTGACTACTGTGGCCTCTTGAACTCGAAATCTGGTTTGTAGCTGCCATGGCCACTCGAGCTCAACTCTCCTGGTCATGGCCGCGTCTTGAGTGCAAAAAATTATGTCCAGGCTTCTCATTCGAGAGGCTTAGGTGCAAAGACCTTAATTTGCTGATTTGGGTGATGGTGTCTCCCTGTGACATCACCTCTACTTGCTCACTCAAGGACACAAAATAAAGTAGCAATTGGGCATGGATTTTCGTGTTAACTTTTAGTGGGCTTGTGGCTATGGAGGCTTTACTTGGCTTCGTCGAAATGAGAGAGAAGAGTACAAAGCATAAGGAAAGAAGCTGAAAGGAAAATTACATGCGTGCGAGAGAGAGAGAGAGAGAGAGAGAGAGAGAGAGAGAGAGAGATGTCAACTTTGGTTTGAACAACAAAAGGAAAAAGAAGACAAAATTTTCCCCTTGGGTTTGAAAAAGAGAAAGAAAATCCACAACGTCAAATATTTAATGGCATTTAACTCCACTTTAACAAATTCCATCACTCAACCGATATAGAGATGACACGTGACACTTTCTGAAAAGTAGAGCCGTGCTTTTGAACAAAACAAAAGTAGAGTAAAGATTTTAAATTTCGGGCAAAAATACACAGACCATTGATGACATTAATCCTTCTCTTTTCAATGTAATTGATGGAAGCAAAATAGATACTCATAAAATCATGGTTTTTCCATTTTTCTGGTGACAGAAGTTTATTTCACAGGAATGTCAACAATTGAAGCATAGTGATAGCATGATGACTTCTCCATTTTTCCTTTTGATCACAAAATTTATCTCTTAGACCCATACGATAAGCTCTCAGGGTCATTCTGGCAAATGGATCCACACTGAAACCAATAACCTATCAGCAATAAAATCAAAACTAGAAAGTGCCTGGTGTATGTACAAATATAGTAGATCTTCACCAATGCATTAAGAACGGAAATTACCTTCGATGAAGTAGATTGCATTGGAGAGCCGACAGATCCATCATTCGCAACCACCTGGCCTTCTTTTGCATTTAAAGTTCCCCTGGGTAGTCCTCTAAAGACTCGAGGATCCATGTCACCAAATATAGGTGAGTTATTGATGTTGCCATGCGTCTGAACTTGAGCTAAAAGCTGTTGCTGCTGTTGCTGTGGCAACAGCTGAAACTGATTTGCACTCTGTAAAAATGGTTTTTGGACCTGTGCACCCAAACCTGGTCGAATCTGCTCAATACCCTGAAAAGAGATTGGCCCGGCAAGATTTTAAGACAACACAAAATGAATGCACGAACTTTCACCAGATAAGCAATGTACTCAACTCACCGTCAAAGGCCATCCTTTCAGTGGTAAATCGCCTGCTCCAGGGTTCAATCCTTAACAAGACAAAATATTTTTTTCTTCTTTAAAATAGTGACAGAACACACAATGTAATCAGGAAGTGACCTTTGCTTAAAAGTTAGGGAAATCCACTTAGTTATAGCAGAAAAGAGCCTAACTAAATGGATGAGTTCCACACTAAGTTATTGTTCTTATATGTTTAACTTGCTAAATGCTACAAGACTGAACAAGTCTGGCTGTTACATGAAACAATTGATCCTTGGCTCCAAGTAGATGGCAAATGAGGTTTGAATCTTTCGACTAGGGAACACCAAATGACATAAGTCTTGCAACTTATTAATGATCTAATAGGAGTCGATTGAATCCATTGCAATCAGACCAAATAGATCAAGATGAAAAAAATTCCATCTTCTTTATTTCTCTAAGTAGAAAACTATTTTGGCATTTCTAACCTCAATGGGTAGCTCTATAGAAACGTTTTTTTTTCTTTTTACAGATATATTGCACATTCTTAGCTCATGAACCAAGTCCATAAATTTGATAACCATCCCAGTATCTCGTGACTTAATTGTGGTATTAGAGAAAGACAAGTGAAATGGTAAGCTGAGGGCAATTTATAGGACAATTACAAGGCTGAAGAAGGGAAAAAGCTTTGTAGCCATTCAGCTCGATTGAAGTGTGGACCTCTATCAATGAAGAACTTAATTTACCTGCATTCCCAATTCCAGGTCTTGGCTGCATGACTCCCTGGCTGTAGATTGAAGAAGCGTTCATAGGCAACGACCTCGGAGTTCCAGTCATGTTAACCTCACCTTTGATGTCCTATATGCCATGAACATATGAAAATTAAGTGAAGAAAATAAGGGATGGAAAGTTATAGGATTAGGTAATGCAGCTATGAACTGTCTGTTCTCTTGCCTGGATTTGTTGCAGTGCTGCCGTTACGCTCCCAGAATTTCCTTGGACCAATTGACTGCGACAGGAAGATCAAGCTATTAGTTGCCATGTCCACAAGAGAGTAAGCCTATCAAGAAAATGTGTGCCATTAGATGGAAATGACATCAAAATTTACCCAGGATGACTTGATGTTGACTTCAGGAGGGCCAATCTAGCATCAAGAAGTGGTTGGGAAACCTGGGAATCCATCGGATTAGATAGTTTTAAGCGCTCCTCGTACATTTTTGCTGCTAGTGCACTGGCAGTAGGTTGCCCTAACATTCCTTCGGAGTTGACAGCGTTTGCAGGACCAAGTGAAGTCTGAGCAGAGTCTCTTCTTTGCAGCTGAGCTTGACGCATAAGATGCAATTGTTGCATCTGCAGTTGCTGCTGCTGCTGCTGCTCTCTTGCTTTACCTTGTTGTGCCTATAAAATCACACAGATCATACAACAATGGAAAATAGCCTTCCAGGTAACATTAGATGAAGTCCCAACAAATATGAAGTCACCTCAATATATGCTGCAGCAGCTTCAGAATGTTTCTCGTTAGTCCTTGCAATAAATATATCCCAAAAGACTGACCACCACTCAAAAAGAAATCCCCCAGGAGCATCAATCGCTGCATGTACAGAAAACAAATTATTCCAAAATGCTCGAATGGAGAATTGACCAGAATGCTCAACTCGAATGAACAGTAATGACACCAATTCAACTAATAGATACAAATTCTATCGACTGATTCACCAAGACTAAACGTGAGGATTGCGAATTAGCCAGCATAATTCACAGGTCATAATTCTTTTCACGAGCTCAAAATACAATCCTTGGGAGAAAAAAATGTGAGACTTTGACATAAAGGGCTCTTCGCCATCTATCAGAAAAGAAAAAAGGTGAGGTTCATTGAGTTAGTCACATTAAATTCAGGTGAATGGAATGCCACTCGACAGTTCTAGTTCCAATGTTTGTTGATGCATTATGAGGAAAAAATTTAATTTGAAAATATCTGATCCTTTAAATCACGGAGTGAAACTCTGCATCAGGATTGGAATTCTTTTTGTACGCCCATGAAGTAAATTCCCCATCCAAAATCATCCCACAACAACTTATTCCTATTACTACGAAATTCAGTGGTTAATGGGGGTTACCGTTATCCTTTTTGTAGTGACAAATATTGACCTATAAATTTCTGTCGACTAAACGCTCAAGTAAACATTTAGCTCAAATGAATGATTTGCTTAAGCGAGACTGCATTCATTTTACTCATTGGAAAAATCAAACATGTTTAATTAACGGTGAGCGATTCTGAATGACAACAAAACGTGGAAACCATCATGAAGTTCCGAGAATAACTTGCAATCTGAGGAAATTTGAGTTCCCTTTCGAGTTACCCAACCATGCACCTAAGCACGGCCTCAGGCCCAAGTCCTACTTCATTTAGGCTCAGATTATGACCATCCAAAAGCGGAACAGGGCTCAGCATTGCTTAAAAAAAAAAAAAAAAAAAAAAAAAAAAAAAAAAAAAAAAAAACCAAAACTTTGGCATCATAAATTCTGTCTTACCAACGGGATCCGGCGACACCTTCCCTTCAGTCATGAATGACTTCGCCGTGTTGTGCAGCTTCTTCTTCATCAAGTAGTCATAGATGTAAACGTCGAGCCTGCACAAACCACACAGCCCGAGAACAACAACAACAAAAAAAAAAAAAAAAAAAAAAAAAAACGGAAACTCCTTAAGCCACACAATTCTCAGCCAAAACAAAACCAGGAAAATCCCAAGGCGAATGCAGCAAACGCACATCTTATCCGCCTCCCAGTTGCTCTGATTCTGCGCCATTGCACCTCCCCGGACGGCCGAAGAACCACCTCACACTCCAAAAAACCCAGCCGACCGAACAGCCTCAGCGCGCGCGGGCCGAGGGCCGAGGGGCGGAGCACTGGAGCAGTCTCAGCGCATGCAATGCGGCGATCGGCCACGGCCCCAACCGGAATTGCGATTCACCATCGCGAATTCCCCATCCCGCCGGCGCCGCGCCCCGAATCCGAGCTCCCCTCCGGCCCCGGACTGAGACCTAAAGAACCCGCGACGGCCGCCGATCCCGATCCTCCCGCCGCTCGACAACAAGACCGGCAGAGACCTCGACGATCGATCCGAATTCGGAGAGGATTTCCGGCGCGCAATCGCGCGATCAGCAGCGGCGCATTCTCGCTCGTCGTTCTTCGGGATTCCGGAAATTCTGCTGAGGATTTTTCTGAGAAGAGTGAGAGAGCTTCACTTTCGTCGGGAAGAGGAGAAGGCGAGGCTTTCTTTTTTTTCCGGTTTTTATAGTAGGGGGCGGAGGCTCGGACGCGGAGGCTCGGATCCGGAGCGGGAGCTTCGGCGGAGACTCGGGAGACTTGGATTGGCTCGGGTGTTTTTGACGAAGAGGGACGGAGGGAGGAGCGCCGTTGGATCGTCCGACGTGGAAAGATGAGTGGGAAGGCGGAAGGGGCGAAACGCGAAACCGTTGTGGGTAGGGAAAAAGCCATGTGCTGTGATACACCTCAGGGAAAATGACGTTAATAACCCTGAATACTTCGGTCTGACTTCATTACATCGTTTTTAAACTTTTAATTTATTCAATATCATTCATAAACCTTAACCCAATATGTAATTTCATCACTAAAATTTTAATTTCTTTAATAAGATCTCTAAATTATTGATAAATATCCATTTTCATTTTTAAACTATGTAAAAATGACGTGAAAGAATTGATTATATTAAACATTTATCGATAGTTCAAAGATTACATAGAATAAATTAAAATTTCAAGGATGATATCACATGTTAGATGAAAGTTTAGGGATCACATTATAAGGATGAGGCTGTATATTAAGTCAAATTTTAATAATGATTTACGTTATTAATTAGGTTGTATCGGGTCATTACGACTCCAATGGAGATATAATAAGATAAATGTGAGAGTGAAAATCCTTTAAATGTCATTCGAATTGTAAAAATCCCATTAAATATTTATTGCACCTAAGATAAGATTGAAAATTCTTGAAAATGTGTCTAGCTACTTTGACAATGAGAGGCGAAGAGACACTTTGATCCATAACGAGAGAGAGAGAGACGACGGGCCGAAAAGTCTGTGTGTGTCTCATCGCCCCTTCATACTCATGTTATTGTTGGGTTTTGGTCCCTTTTAAATGGCTACTTTGGATGTGATGAACTGAGTGAATTCTAGGTGACATATAGTCGAGGGTTAAAGTAGACGATGTTTTAGGAAAATTAGGAAAATTTTCACCATAGTTGTGGAACAAGTTGCGATATTCACGGTTACACACTTATGCAACAGTTAACATGGTTTGGATAAAAAACAATTAGATTATACCATGGAAAGCATTGCGACGATGCTTGGTTCTCTTGGTCACTTGTCTTGTACAGGCCATGGAAAGCACTCCAACTGATATTCGTTCACCATACCCATTGTGATCATCAATTTTGGCTTCTTGACACAACCCAATCTGGCAAATCAACCCCATGATCGGAAGCAACGGTGTCATTTTTCGGGCTCTTTTACACCCTTAGTTGACAAAACGCTATTGATTAGCCAATGGTGACCATTGGCGGTGGTCGTAAATGATGACAATCGCGTGGTAGTCGGAAGTGATGATGATCGGTTATGGTCGTGGTGGTCGGCGAAGCAATATTTGAATGCGTCCCTCCATGGTTGGAAAATAATAGGGTTTGTTAAGTTATTTTTGATTTTTTTAAATCTAATTTGGGTTTATCTAACTTATGTATTAGACTTCTTATTGTTGACACCCAAAAATGTCTAATTTTAAACTATTATCAATATGCGATAATTGTTCGAAAATAACAAAAGTGGATTCGGCAACTTCACATGCAACATCAAAATTAGTGAAGAAAAGGAAAAGAATGAAGAATAAACTATTCAAACATGTCTAGTCATTCATGGAGGAAACCAATTTGATGTATTAAAGATTAGGTGATATTATAAGCAGTTGATGACTTGGATGAAAGTGTTAGCACATGTCAACTAGTGACAAATGATGACAAATTATTTTACCAAAGTTTGATAGTGTGTTAACTAAGGAGCAAATTATCGATTCAGAGGATTTCATCTGAGGCTCAAGTAGGTGTAAATCCATTAAACATATCGTGCAAAATAGGTAGGTGAAAATAGAGATTGATGTTGCTATTTTGAAGGGAATTGACAATGTAGGAAATTAACAACTCCTTAGAGATAGGGCTGCCATTTTGAAGGGAATTGACAGTGTAGGAAATAAACAACTCCTTAACGCTTCTATTTTGAAGGGAGTTGACAGTGTGGGAATATGGGACCATTATTTTCGAAAGCGTCCAACTACAATTCAACCATGAAGAAACTACACCCATACGATCATGATAGAATGTCTATAAATACCAAGTTCTATCAATTGAAAGAGGCCCTCTCGACAACCAAAATGTAATCTTTTATTTTCTTTAATTTTCGCACCTTATTTTTCCTTAGTTGTTATTTTCCAATTTGTGTTGTCGATTAAATTCTGATACATATCTTTATCCCAATGTTTCATGGTCAATTCAATTCTAGCATGCATCTTTACCATGGGTGTTGCTCCGTCGATTAAATTCCGGTGTTACATTTTCGCACGTTCTCAAGCTTTGTCATTAATTAAATTTCGACACAGTTCGTGCACGTGTATTGTTGTAGAAATTGTCATATTTCCCAGTCTCATTGTTGATTGAATTTAGGCACGGTTTGTATGTACAATATGATTTGAAGTTCGAAATAAAGGTTTATCGTTATTTTTTGTCCACCTGGGTATTTTCTATTTGGAGTCAACACATAACTCATATGCTCTCATCAAAAGTAGAAGAATGACTTCCGGAAAAGATGTTTTGTTGTAGATTAAATTCCGACAAAACACTTATCAAACATACTATCTCGATATATTTGGATTTATTTAGTTCGGAGGATGTCACCAAATATCGGATAGAAGGACTCAAATTCAGACTACTAAATGCAGCTGAAGGGCATGTTTCTTTCATGAAAAACTTCATGTTGAAGGAAATGTATTTACTTGAATTTCAATTTTAAGGAAAGTGATTGATTTCTCCTTCTTTGCTTGTGAGCATGAAATTGAGAGGGAAGTAGTAGAGAGAGATGTGCTTACTAAGGCACCGCGATGGTGTCTCTTTGTGGAAAATGATTTCCCTTTTCACCGGAGGGGAATTCATTTTTCAAAATCGTAGCATGCCAACTTTGGTCAATTAAAAATATTTCCTATTGGCCAATTCATTTTCAGGTGTCCAAATAGGTAAAAAGTTGGAAAATAGTTTCTTGAAAATTTGTTACTCCTAACGAACGTATCCTAAGATTGATATACCAAATTAATTTTGTTAAGTAATAAGGTCTACAATTAATCATGATATCATATTTGGTATGTGTTGAGTGCAAATAAACTATGCATGGCTAACTCGCTGTAACAATTTTTATGTATTTTGACAGTGATGTATACTTTCCCATCTCAGTATAGAGACGATTAACAAACTATTGCACAATAAGATGTGACTTAACAAGTGATTCTAAGTTTTGTTATACCTAGGCTTTTGCTGTATTGTGATATGGGTGTTTAATGTTATATGTTTATGAGATATGTTACCTTGAAGCTAAGGGAAAAATTACCAAAAATGTCCTAAATATATTGCATTTGTGTTAATTTAATTATAAACCTTTCAATTATGTCAATTTAATTTTAAACTTTTTGATGA
Source organism: Eucalyptus erythrocorys (assembly GCA_014182555.1). Lineage (NCBI taxonomy): Eukaryota > Viridiplantae > Streptophyta > Magnoliopsida > Myrtales > Myrtaceae > Eucalyptus > Eucalyptus erythrocorys. The sequence goes on from CM024604.1 coordinate 4,568,046, forward strand.
TTTGTGAATGTAGCCTTTTAATCAATTTTGACTGAAAAATGCCAATGTGGCAATCCAATTAGCGCTAACCACCTATGTAGCTTGACGTGGACAATTTCTTTTTTTCCTTTTTTGTTTGTTTCTTTCTATTTTGTCAAAGGCTAATCTTGCTTGGGTGAGGGACCCTCGCCCTGAGGACTACCCTCACCGATGGCCTACGAGGGCTTGTAGCCCTTTGAAGTGGTGGGTCCTCACTGGCCGCAATAAAGGAATAGAAAAGAAAAGAAAAGAAAATTCAACTTTAAAAAAAAACAAAAAAAACATTAAAATAAATTGTAAAACCGTCAACATTAGCGACAATATGTCACATAAGACGGATGATGTCAACGTCAGCAATTTTTGGCTAACATTGACCGGATTGATCACATTGATAAATTATCTAAATGTTTATAACTAAATTGGCTAAATAAAAAAAAGTTAAGGATTGAATTAGTATAAGTGCTATAGATTTATAATTTTTTTGATAATTTTTTCCGAAAGTTGAGTGGTATGGTTTCCTCAAAAAGGTTATGAGCCGTCATAGCTGTAAAAGCATAGTTGTGAGATAGCAGTCGAACACCTTATATGGAGTCTCCCTTTTCAAGAAAGATATTACAGCGCAGAATTCATACCAAGAGGCTTTTTAGGTTCAAAATTTGGGTTGGTGGTATCAAGTCGTTGTCGAGCGTAGGGTGGCTTCTAACTTTCTATATGGAAGAGGACAAAAAGGTCAGCAACTGATCTAGGGATGCTTTTGCGTGTAGGCTATGCCTTAGGGAGAAAATATCACATACAAACCACATATATAGCGACACGTTGATGGTATGCAAATCTTAGGCTTCGAAATTGGCAAGCCAACAAAAATAAAAATTTGACTTCCTAAGTCGGCGACCCAACCAAACCGATAGTATCAAATGTAGAAAGAGACGGATGCAAAAGAAATGGGCTTTCGTGAGTTGGGCTTGCGATAATTTCATGTGGGCTTGTGCATATATTGAGCCCCCCCTATAAAATCTGAATGACTAATGGAAAGGATATGTAATAGACATGTCCTCAAACATATAACAAATCTGGGCTGGGCTCTTACTAAATTGAACAAAAAAAAAAAAAAAAAATTGATCAAGCTCTATATGTCAGGCTCCCATCCCTCCTATCATGACTCATGAGTTCCTAATATTAAATTACAATATTTCTAAAATCAAGATGTTTTTCGGCATCTTTTAAATATATTTATTTTTTGGTTTTTGAATTTGACAAGCACCTGTACTTTTCATTAGTGTGGGGCAAACAAGCCTACAAGTGAAAAAGCAAACTAATTAACGTCTGTTCGCTCAAAGCTATCTAGCTCTTAATTGCGTCATATTTTAACAGTCTACCGATGAGATTGAGATCCTGTAAATATATAGAGCAAAATTTATGAGATCTGATGCATAATTTATAGAAATGAATGCGATAAGCTGGGTCCACTAGATAAACGAGTGTTCGAAGCCCGATCAAAAGAAGAAAGCCTTTGCCACATCTTAGAGCGAAAGCGAAAGTCAACCTGACCGTTCAAGACACGAAGAGGTAGCTAATTATAATGCCTCGTGACTCAACATGAAGAGGAAGAGGTGGACAACGATAAATAATATTTTTATTTTTTTCAATTTATTTATTTATTTATTTATTGTCTAAATTAGCCTTGGTCGCACCATGTAAGTCGGGCGGCATCCATGTTTGTGATTTTTGATCCAAATTAACCGGATAGACTGAATTGATACAAATGCAAAAGTTTTAAAACTCAATCGAAAAAGAAAAGTTTATGATCCAATTGACATAACTAAAATAGGATTCAAACTTTTTTAACTATGCTATCGATTGTAAAGTGCTTTACTATGCTATCAATTATAAAGTGCTCTTGATGATCTTGTTGTTGAGTATAAGAAAATTGTGCTTTGAAAAAGGCGATGGATGCTTTGACAAATGAAGACAAGTATTAAAAAACTGAAAATGAATCCTTAAAGACGAGAGAACGTTGATTTGGAGAAGGATTTGAATCTTTCGAGATAAGTTTGAAAAATGAAATCATGGTTTGGCAAAATGATAATGATGAGTTGAGTTCTTCCTCTAAAAAAGTTGAATGAAGCAAGAATGGAAGAAAAATTATGCTTGTTAGACATAATGCGACTCATAGAAATGATTACGCTCATCACTGGCATTTTCTGTCTAAGAGGTTTTGCATCTCATGTATACTTATATTGTTTTGGCAAATTTGGACGTGTTGCAAGAAATTATTATTTCAGAAGATTTATTTATTTATTGTGAAGGTACATGAGATTTGGATTCTAAGGAAGTTTTGTATGGATCCAAGGTTATTTTGGAAATAAAGTCGGTCCAGGCTGTCGGCTAGAGCTCTATTTTGGCCTATTTTTTTAAGGACTATATGGGGGGACCGAAATTAGAAGAGCGGTTGCCTAGAAGTCTCACGGTCGAAGATTTAGCCGTTTGGCATGCGTCTCTAAACGGCTGTTCTCGTTTGGTTTTTGTATAAATAAAACCGGTAAGGTCTTAGGGGTTAGATGACACATTGTATTACTTATCTAAGTGTGAGAAAGCCACGCACCCACAAATCCCTATCCCTAAAATGTGCTCTCTCTCTCTTCTCTCTCTCTCTCTTTGTGTGTGCTATTGGGTTATAAATAGTCCGACCCATTGTATTACTTATCTAAGTGTGAGAAAGCCACGCACCCACAAATCCCTATCCCTAATTGGGTTATAAATAGTCCAACCCATTGTATTACTTATCTAAGTGTGGCTTTAATAAGTGTGAGAAAGCCACGCACCCACAAATCCCTATCCCTAATTGGGTTATAAATAGTCCGACCCATTGTATTACTTATCTAAGTGTGAGAAAGCCATGCACCCACAAATCCCTATCCCTAAAATGCTCTCTCTCTCTCTCTCTCTCTCTTTCTCTCTGCTATTGGGTTATAAATAGTCCAACCCATTGTATTACTTATCTAAGTGGGAGAAAGCCACGCACCCACAAATCCCTATCCCTAAAATGTGCTCTCTCTCTCTCTCTCTCTCTCTCTCCCTCTCTCTCTCTCTCCGCTATTAGGTTATAAATAGTCCGACCCATGTAACATGTTTTGAGCAATTTCCACATAATGCAAATTTTGTGAACTATAGCCAACCTGATCCATACTTGACCTAACCTATATTGCTAAAACACTTCCACATTTAACCCAATTTACGAAAAGTCATTGCCCAATTGAGGTTAGAATGCGGAGCAGTGCAAGATCAAGTGAAAGCAAGAGAAAATGAAGAGAGCGCTATGAAAATGGGTTGGGCCTAAGTGAATTGTAAACTTATTTATGACCCATTTAACACTTATATTATGTTTAAACTCATTTATTCAATATAACTAAGCCATATCTAGCTCATTTAATCCCATATGAATTAAGAAATGAGTTTATGATTCGTTTTAATGGGTCTAGAGTAAAAAGGAAAAGAGCATATTCTTGCTGTAATCACACAAGTGGAATACCTGATTTTCATGTATAGTGATACTAGAAGGTATCCTGATATTTCAATTACATGTTTTGTTATTTTAAACTTTCCTATTTTTCTTTTGGTGAATAAGAAAAATTTGTTACTAAGTTGTTTCAGAGTTTTGAGTTGAAGAATGCTATGTGCGTTTTTTTCCTCATTTTGTTATTCATTTAATTGTTTAGGGAAGAACTCTAAACCTCTATTCCCCCATTTGACCATATGTAGCTGAAAATTCAATTCCGATGGTGCAGTTGGAACATGGTCGGTCTAAAAGTTTCCAATACACACAAATTTAGCAACGAGGCTGTGCCACTCATGAGAAAAGTTCATCGCTATTTCTCATTAAGTACATCAACGTAAGTGTAAGGACACGCGGATTTTTTCTTTACAAGTTGGATTTTGTATGTGTTTCTTTATATAGCCGATCTCTTTGGTCTAACCACGACACAATTGATCACACACTTAATGCCTTCCTAGTCATTTTTTCAACTTTCGAAATAAATTCCAAGATGAAAGACATCATGCGCTGGCGTGTAAACATCCCACTTCCTTTCGTTTACAAGGCAAAGTTTTTCATTTTTCATCCCACCTAGGTAGATGGCACGCGGGGGTTCTGATCTTTTTCCTATTGCGAAGCAGAGAGAGAGAGAGAGAGAGAGAGAGAGAGTTTATGGTGCACAGTACATGGTTTGGTCGATCCATAAATGGGCATTTAGACGCTGCACCATTGAATGAGATCACGTTGCCAAAAGCAAAATGCCCTCCTCTCGTCAAATCTCGATCAGTGGTCGAGGGATCCGCTGCCACGCCAACTCACGAAAGCGGTAATCAAGAAATTAAGTCGACTCGTTGCTGGATAGCAAGCGAGAAGCCCGCCCCCGATAAGTCAAAACCCTAACTCGACTGCATTAACTTCCGAGGACTTTTCCTTGTTTTTTGTGGTGGGCAAGTGAAGCAGACGGTTGGATGAGGAATGAATTCGATGGCCAATGGGCAGATGAGGCTCATTAACTCGAAACAGCGTGACAGTTGGGGCGTCGTGGGGCCATCTCCTTTAAGAGCTCGCAACGCAGCGGAACAACGTGGAGTCTCTGGCTATATTAGGCTTTGCCCCATAGCTCAATGCCGGCATGCGCAGTGAGCTTCTGAGATTCCTTTGATCTCTCTGCGGGTTTGAGCGACAATGAGGGGAGTTTCGCGTGGTGCCGGGGTTGCACTCTTTTGTGTGTTGCTAGTTGGTGCCGCCGTCGGAGACGCAGATAGCGTCAAAGACGAGAAGCACTTGTTTCCCCACCCGGGTTTAGGGCATGGGATTTACAAGAAAGGTTTTAGGCACGGGGGGTTGGGTGGAGGCGGTCTTGGAGGGGGATATGGCGGCGGTGGGGGCTTAGGGGGTGGAGGTGGACTTGGAGGTGGGGATGGCGGGGGTGCTGGAGGGGCCTTTGGCGGCGGCGGTGGGGTAGGAGGTGGTGGGGGTCTTGGAGGTGGGGCTGGTGGAGGTGCTGGAGCCGGAGGTGGTTACGGTGGCGGAGTGGGTGGAGGAGGAGGGCTTGGAGGAGGTGCTGGAGGAGGCGGTGGCTTCGGCGGCGGCGGTGGCGGAGGCATAGGGGGAGGTGCCGGCGGTGGTGCAGGAGGCGGCTTCGGCGGTGGTGCAGGAGGTGGTGGAGGTCTTGGCGGTGGTGCGGGCGGTGGAGGCGGATTTGGTGGTGGCGGGGGTGCCGGTGGAGGTGCTGGAGGAGGAGTTGGTGCCGGTGGAGGCGTTGGTGGAGGAGCAGGTGGAGGAGCGGGTGGTGGCTTCGGCGGAGGGGGTGGTCTAGGTGGAGGTGGTGGAGCTGGAGCCGGAGCCGGAGCTGGCGGTGGTGCCGGATTTGGAGCAGGCGGAGGCCGCAAAAAACTGCGTCCATGAGCTTTACGCGGTATAACATGAAGGTGGCAGCATGCGATGATGCATGGGACGTTTCGGTTTTTTTTTTTCTTTTTCTTTTTTTGTTTTCACATCGAATTTGCTTTCGTTTTCTTAATTAAGGAAGTGTCGTATGAAGAGAAAATTCTTCAATGAAGTCAGTTGCTTGCCGAACAGTCCTTATCATGTCGTTGCGTTTGTGTAATTCGCTATATCTGCCAAGAATGTCCGCGAGCTAATTTAAATGTTTCCATCTTATCAAATTATATATAAATGCACGTAATTTGAAGGTTTGAATTTCGTGTAAATCAGCACTGTTCTTCTGTTGATAAAAAATCTATCTCCTCTCGTGTGCTCTTCCATTGAGCTGCACTCGTCCGACCAATACATAAGTAAAGTCTTCAACACTTTCAAAGGGATTCTAAATGCTACAAAACATGTTCACTCCGTCGTAATTTTACTCGTTCAAATTGTTCAGGTAGAGCAAGTCATGACTCATAAGTGCTCTAAGCACACTAGTTGAGTGTACTTTAACGAGGACATGATCGATTTTCAAAGTATCGGCTACATGTATTATAGGAAATTACGGGCTTAAAAGAGCTAAGAATCTCTAATTTTAACGTAACGCGTGCTCTGAAAGTCTTCATTAACAAATTCCATTTCCTTCTTCTCTGCCTTCGGCGACGTGATCAAGCCAGTCAAGGCTATTGGGGTGGGGTGGGGTGGGGGTAAGGGACAATAGGTTATGATGGTTTTAATTGGTGATGGGCTTAAGGCCCGTCCGCCCATGCTGGGCCCAGAAAGCCCGGCCCACGGGAATAAGGCCCGTGGATGGGGGAAGGTATAAAAGGGAGGAGAGAGAGAGAGAAAAAAACCTCTTGGACAGAACAACGTACGTACGTTTCCCGCGCTTTCTTTCTCTCAAAACGCTTAAGGCAACGCTCTACTCCCTTCAAGGCAAATTGACATCATCGGATCAGAATTTCTTCCTCAATCTTCGGCATTGGTGTTTAATCGTGGCTAACAAGGTACGCTCGAATCCGTGATGTGCTTTACGATCGGTGATTCGTGATTGGGTGTTGAAATCTCCTTCCGCTGCGTTTCTCCTCTTTTTGGGATCGATTTTGTGTCGAAACGATCGTTTTGGGAATCCTGTTTCCCGAATCCAATCCCAACATTGGTATCAGAGCCCTAGTTCACGTTTTTCCCGACTTGTTTGATGTTTTTTGATTGATTTTTGGCGAAAGAAATTCGGCCGTACGGATTGGGGCAGAAATCCCGACACCCGAGCGCTATTCGGCCATTTTTTCGAGTTTTCGTAAGTCGAAATCGAATTCTGAATACACTGGGTGAAAGAGGTCGTCGAGACGAGTCCGGCGACATGTCGTGCGCCGCCGGAAGACGCCGCACGCGCCCACACGCGCGGCCGGAAGCCGCTGCGCGTGGGCGCGCGCGCGCCCGGCGGCAATGGCCAGGCGTGTGCGCTACACGCGCCGGTCAGCGAACCGGCACGTGCACGCCGGCGACCGCCCAACGGCACGCGCCGGTCGGCGAACGACGCGTGCGCGTCACTTGATGACGTCATCGTGACGTCACCCAACGGTCGGTAACCATCGGAGATGACGTCATCGGTGACGTCATCTACGTCGACCGTTGGCCGGCCGGTCACCGGCCGGCGACCCGACCCGACGGTGACCCGACCCGCGCGGGAGCCTGGCACGTGCGCGGCACGTGCCGGCTGACGTCTGCGTCACGTTAGCCAGCGCACGCGCGCGGCACGTGCCGGATGACGTCTGCATGACGTCCTCCCGCGCACGCGCGCGGCACGTGCCGGTCGGTTTGTCCGACCCGGCCCAACCGGCCCGACCGGCCGGCCCGACCGGCGACCGGCGACCCGGCCCGACCGGCCCGACCCGACCCGTCTGACCGGTTGACCGTTGACCGTTGACCGTTGACCGCAAAAAAAAAAAAAAAAGGAATTTGTTTCTTTTTCAATTATGCCTATGTGGGTTATAAGTAATCCATTTTTATTCTGCATTTGTTGCATGAATTGTGAAAAATTATGTATTTTCCCTTATGTTTATTATGGATTATAAGTGATCCATTTTTTCAAAGTTCTCGCATTTGTTGCGGGAACTATGATGTGCTATGCACGGATACCCGCATTCCCAAGAACGGACGAAGAACGTGCTAGGCGAAAAGGCTGATTACGAGTTAGCTAATTATCGGTGGCATAACGGTGATTTAGTATCACATGTGGTCGGGGTCAATCGATGATACAGAAATCATCCGGAATGGTTATCTTATGCCGGATTTTGAGAAGGTGTCGACCTTCAAGAACACTCTTCCACCCGAATGGCAAGCGGTGTTAGATCGGCTATGGGAGGTCAACGTGGTCCCGGATTATAGGAGGCTGGTAGAAGCTTTTGTGAGAGAGTACTATAGGATTGAGCTAATCAAAACTTCAACCCTTAGTATGAGTGCTACGTGGCGCAAAATGAATGCGCCTTGGAGACGGCATGACAGCTCTCCAAAAGTTTTTCCATGGTTGGCAAATGTGCCTTCAATTTTCTTAGATTTTTTGACTGATAGATTAGCAGGGACTTTTCCTGTTTATTTCTTAAATTAGTTTGAGATGTTTTGGGTATATATATATCTCTTTCCATGTTGATATTTTTCCTCAGTATAAATATATTACTTAGTGTAATGGATATGCTTTGTATTATGTGAAAGCGTTATCATATTATTGAATGTCGGATATTTTATGCTTTCTGTTATTGCTAATTGATGTGAGAAGTTCATGGAAGTTTTTGTAACTTCATAGAATTTATTTTGCATAAGACAATTATATTAATGATAGTTTTAAGTCGGGATTTTTGGAGGATGATTGGAAACATAGTGACCTTTTGATTCTGAAACCTTACTTAAAATTATTCATTAATATGATGGGTCTATGCGAAGTGGATGCATAAATGATAGGCATTAGTTATTCGTGCATATGTTTGATGTGTTCAGATCAATGGTTTCAGCAAGTAAGAAAGTAATTGCTGATTTGAACGGCAACAATAGTGAAATATTGAATATGAAGATTCAATATGTGCTGGAAAAGCCAGAAGCACTAGAAGCTCTTGACCATGTTATGGAAGATCTTGAGGATGCTGTAAGCCACCTTGAACTAGTGGAGGACCACCTAACGGCATTTGAGCCGAAAGCAGATATTTGTAATGCTGATTCAAGCTCAAGAAAGGGCTTTGAGCTCTAAGCGCAAGCGTATTGATTCGTTCAATATGTGGTCATGCAAAGGATCAAGTCCTCCTTGCAAGAAATCAAGGGTTAACCAACACAAGAGAGGAAAACGTTCTCAAGTGAAGAAAAAGTCAAGGGTAAGGTGTTACAATTGTGACAAGAAAGGTCACTATGCTCGCAACTGTCGTGAGCCGAAAAAGGTAAACGCCTCTTGTACATTTGAGAACTTTGCTTATGTGTCAAGTTCTCGTATTGTTGGCTGAATCCAATCCTTTGTGGACCGTAGATTCAGGAGCAATGAGACCATGTAGCAAAGGATAGAGGATCCTTTGTGGAATTCCGACGAATACCAACTGGAACTAAGTGGATCTATGTGGGAAACGACTCCAGAGCTGAAGTAAAAGGAATTGGCACCTGCCAACTGAACATGCGTGGTGGACGCACTTTGATCCTACATGATGTAATGTATGCTCCGGAGATTCGTCGAAATCTAGTGTCATTTTAGTGTTGGTCAAACTACGTTTTAATATGAACTTCCATAATAGAGGTGTGGATTTGTTTTTTTGGAAACAAATTTCTATGGTCATGGCTATTTTCTTCAATGGTTTTATTGTATTGGATGTTGACTATGTTAATGTGAATGTTTGTTATTCCCTTATCACATCTACTAATTCATATGACAATGATGTGAATGTGTGGCATGCTAGACTTGGTCATACTGGCCAACAACGTATGACGAAACTAGCCAGAGAGGGCTTGTTAGGCAATATTGAAAAAGTCGATTTGCCCATATATGTAAGCATTGCCTAGTAGGGAAAACAACAAGGAAACCATTTAGAAAAAAGTAAAAGAGCTGAATTTCCTCTGCATTTAATCCATTCTGACATCTGTGGTCCACTGAATGTGAGAGGAAGGCATGGGACTGTTTATTTCATCACTTTTATAGATGATATACTCGATTTGGATATGTCTATTTGATTTCTCATCAATCTAAAGCATGAAGTTGTTTCAAAAGGTTTATGGCCTTGGTAGAGAATCAATTAGACAAGAAAATAAAAGCATTGAGATCCGATCGAGGTCGAGAATATTTATCGATGAGTTTAGAAAATTATGCGATGAAAAAGGAATAGAAAGACAGTTGTCTATTCCATATACTCCTCAACAAAATGGTGTTGCGAAAGAAGAAACGAACCCTACTTGGAATGGTTAGGTCTATGATGGCACATGCTAACTTACCCGTCACCTTTTGGAGTGATGCCTTATTAACTCTGCTGCCTATGTACTTAATCGGGTGCCTTCCAAATCGGTTACTTCCACTCCATATGAGTTATGGACAGGTAGAAAGCCGGACTTGGGTTTTCTTAAGCCATGGGGTTGTGCTGCCTATACCCATGAGCCCTCTCACAAATTTGGGAAATTGGGTCCCGGAGGAAAGAAGAGTATTTTCATAAGATACTCGAACACTCAAAAGGGTATGTGTTCATAGGTGAGCGGGAAAGTGGGAGTATAACTGAATTTGAATCACGGGATGTCACGTTCTTAGAAAATGAGTTTCCTAAGAAGGGCGAAATAGGTGAAGATTACTCCTTATTTGAAACCATGGATCAAGGTAATGATATTAGTGAAGTTCGTCCAAGTGGGAGTAATATGAGAAGTGATGAATTCATCATACAACTAATTCTCAATTACAACCACATGATGGTACGACATCATCATTATCTGATCCTAGTGGGAGCATAATGGGAAATGATGTGCTAAGTGTACTATCTCCTATACGGCGAACAAGTCGCAAAAGTATTCCCCGTCAACATTTTGACATTGAAGGGGAAACTTTTATGATTGCCCCACAAGATGAGGATGAGCCAAGAAATATACATGAGGCTCTAAGTTGCCCTAGTAAAGAAAAATGGATGGATGCAATGGGAGAGGAAATGGAGTCAATGAAGTCAAACCATGTTTGGGAACTGGTTGATCTTCCAAAGGGACGCAAAGCTATTAGGAACAAGTGGGTTCTCAAGATAAAGCGTAAAGCTGATGGCTCAATAGAAAGATATAAAGCTCGCCTTGTGGCGAAGGGGTATAATTAACAGGAAGGAATTGATTATGAGGAAACATTTTCCCCTGTTGTGAGATTTACCTCAATTCGCATTATTCTGGCAATAGTGGCTAGTATGGATCTTGAATTACATCAAATGGATGTAAAGACTGCTTTTTCTCAATGGAGAATTAGATGAGGAAATATATATGGAACAACCTGTTGGTTTCATTACAAAAGGCCAAGAAGGAAAAGTATGTCGACTTTTGAAATCGATATATGGCCTTAAGCAGTCGTCAAAACAATGGTATATACGATTTCATAATGCTATGATGGCATATGATTTTACAATGATTGATGAGGATCATTGTGTATATATCAAAAGATCCAAAGATCGGTTTGTGATCATATCATTATATGTAGATGATATACTAATTGCCGGAAGTAATATGGAGTTAGTTAATACCATCAAAAGTTGGTTATCTTCCAATTTTGAGATGAAAGATATGGGTGAGGCTGCATACATACTTGGAGTTAAGTTTTTCAAGAGATCGTTCAAAGAGATCATTATCTCTTTCGCAAGAAACATATATAAGTAAAGTTCTTGAACGATTTCGTATGCAAGATTGTAAACCCATAGACACTCCTATTGCAAAAGGTGAAGGATTGAGCCATAGACGTGTCCAAGGACTCCACAAGAGAAGGAACAAATGAAGCATGTTCCTTATGCTAGTGCTGTTGGGAGTTTGATGTACGCTATGTTGTGTACAAGACGACATATGCTTTGCGGTTGGAATGGTGAGAAGATACCAATCCAATCCAGGTCAAGCACATTGGAAAGCCGTTAAGAGAATACTAAGGTATCTAAAGGGAACTGCTGATTATATGCGAGATATCAAGGAAAGGATCCGCGACTCGAAGGCTATTTAGACACAAGTTGAGAAGGAGATTTAGATGAAAGGAAATCTACCTCTATTTTTGTTTTTGTTTCGAATAATGGCGCCATGTGTTGGTGCGGCAAGAAACAAACGTGTATAGCCTTGTCCACGATGGTAGCTAAGTTCGTGGCATTATCGGCGGTGGTACAAGAAGCGTTTGGCTTAAGAGATTTTTGGATCATTTAGGTGTTATTGAGAAAGCTGCAAATCCATTATTGGTTAATTGTGATAGCCAAGCAGCTATAGCGTACACCAAAGATCCAAAGTATCATGGCAAGACCAAACATATAGATACCAAGTATAACTTTGTCAAAGATATAGTTGCACGAATGGATGTGCACTTACGGTACATATTTACGCATAGAATGGTTGCAGATCCTATGACAAAGCGAACACCTAGAGATGTGTTTTTGTGGTCATGAGAAATCTCTAGGATTGCGTAGAGTCGATGTCTTGGATATTTTGATTTCCCTGAGTTATTCACATTTATGAAATTGTGTTTTTCATCATTAATGCCTATGAATCTTTATGTGATCTTTATGCATCTTAATGCTCGGTGCATTATATTGAGTTGAGAAAGTATGTCGGACAGATAAGAGATTAGCCCACTCATACGGGTAATCGCCTCTATTTACTTGTGTGATAAATAGAGATGAGACGGTTTTTAAGCTTATTATCTAGGTGATAATCGAGAGCTCGGGCTTAAAATATATATGTCGCCTTAACTAAGTGTTAAGATGAGGACATGATAAATATTATGTCCGAAAGTAAAATAACCCATATATTTTACTTTATCTGTCTAAGATGCCAGATGTGAGTTCTGATGAATTATGTGAATGAGTAGATACGTGAACTCAAGTTAGACATTGGGTATGTCGAACTATCATCTGTACGGTATTGATTGTGTAGACATACGCTCCATGGGAAATGAGTTAATACCGTAATACGTATTTCATACTACGTATGCATGAGACGACCAATAAGAGTGGCAAAAGTTTGATCTCAACTTTTATGTCGTGTGAGACTCTTGAGGAAAAGAATTCCTCAATTTTTAGTCCCCTCATGACTCTTACTTATTCTCAAGATTTCTATTTAGTGTTTGCTATCTTAGGATGTTGCCAATGGTCATGAGTTTGATTCGATCTAATGGGGCATTTCTAGAAAAGCAAGCTAAACTGAAATTGAGAGTTTGAAGGAAAGAGGAAGATCGAATTTGGAGAATCACATTGTAGTTTTGTATTCACCGGTTAACCAATTATGACTGTCTTTGTGATAATCATAATTGTGAATACAATATATATATATATATATATATATATATATATATATCATTGTTTGAAAGAGATCAAGAGAGATATAAATGTGATCGATCGATCTAGGGTACTTGCATACTAAATCTACTCGGGATGTGATGCCCATTATGAGCTGCTATATATTCCTAACAGATGTATGGCAACGAGCTCTCTAAGTATGCTGGTCGCACGTATTATTCACCGGGATGAATGTTGAAGAGAGGAAAAGAGGATTCTGTTCGGCCCACCATGTTAAATGAGAGTCTATGATGGATTTTTCTCTAATGGGGTTGAGTAGGGCCTGTCCGCCCATGTTGGTTTTGGACCACCATGTGCGAGTGGGAGATGATGGTTTTAATTGGTGATGGGCTTAAGGCCCGTCCGCCCATCTTGGGCCCGAAAGCCCGGCCCACGGGAATAAGGCCCGTGGATGGGGGAAGGTATAAAAGGGAGGAGAGAGAGAGAGAGAGAGAAAAACCTCTTGGACGAACAACGTACGTACGTTTCCCGCGCTTTCTTTCTCTCAAAACGCTTAAGGCAACGCTCTACTCCCTTCAAGGCAAATTGACATCATCGGATCAGAATTTCTTTCTCAATCTTCGGCATTGGTGTTTAATCTGTGGCTAACAAGGTACGCTCGAATCCGTGGTGTGCTTTACGATCGGTGATTCGTGATTGGGTGTTGAAATCTCCTTCCGCTGCGTTTCTCCTCTTTTTGGGATCGATTTTGTGTCGAAATGATCGTTTTGGGAATCCTGTTTCCCGAATCCAACCCCAACAGGTTAGAACTCAAACTGACCTATAATGGAAGGCATCCGAAGATTCGAGATGATTTGATTTTCTCTTTTATGGCTCTTGTTTTGGAAATTGGAAAAAAGGGATGAATTTGATCGAGTAATGCCCTTTGAAAATATATCTAAAGTTCTTTGTAGATGTATTTTTTTCCAAACAATATTTAAATCAAAATGCACTTTTCAATTACATTTTGCCGAACATTATTTGCATTTGGGAAAAAAAGAAGCCCTAGTACTTAAAGTCCTTTGCATTCCTCCAAAGGCTTTCCTAAATGCTCTTCGAAATGCACCCTTGCTCCATCCTGAGAATATGAATTTAAGCTGTTGTAAAGGTTGGAAAAATGAGGGTCTTATGAATTACAAATCTGATGATTCTTGTGAGATCAAGTTGGGAAAGTAAGATATCTTGATAATCATCTGGATTGTGATATTTAAGTTAGGGATGAGCTTTCCAAGAAGTTTTGTTAAAATTTCGAGTTTGAGATTGGAGTTCTCAACTTGCCATTAACCGTAGTCAAGTAACTAGACGTTATATTGGATGGAACAGAAGTAATTTCACTCTCTATGGTGTATTATATAGTAAGGGACAAACTCAATTTGCTATTTGTATTATTCTATAGACACATCGATATGTTTATTATTTTTTGTATCACATCACCTGTCATGCATAATAGAGTCAATTTTATCGGGAATTTATGGATATAATTGCTTTTTATATATTTTATTTATTACTAACAAAGATTCACTTGAATTTTTTTTATAAAGTCAATTTTACTCCCTTTTATCATGGGGTTTTTTAATAAAAAATTCTCTGAAAATTTTCAATAAAAACATTTTCTCATTCTCGTACAGTCAATTTTCCTGCTTTTTGTCAAGAAACTTTCCTCTAAACTATTAGTTTTTCTTTGCAACTCTTAAATTCTTATTTTGAAAAAAGAAAATACTCCTTTCAGCAATATTGAATTTATTTAATGTGTAAAATTCACTTTTAGTACAATATAATGGATTGATTGGATTAGATAAGGGAGGAGAGATAAAGGGAGCACTTTTACATCAAAAGAAAGGGGTCACTCGAGTTTAATGTCCCACCCAAAAAAGAATGTAATAACCGTCGGGCATTTCTACAAAAATTTCCAAGAACAATGTATATTCCATATTTTTCCTTTTTCAATATCTCGAAGTTGCAATATGACTCTCATCGATTATCAATAAATTCCATTAATTTAAATTTTTTTATTATAAGCTTCTTTGTCTACCAATCAAAAGCAATTAGCATGAGAGACAAACTGTACGCAATAGGAAAAGACACAAAAGTAATGGGGAAAAAGAGAGAATTGCAGGAAATGGCGAGTTTTCAATGGAAGGTAAGGATGTAAAGTTTCAAAGACTAATTTTGAGAACGAGTGCAACTCCCAATCTTTTTAAGAAAGATGAGAGGGAAGTTACATAGCGCTTACTAATCTCACGTCGAATGGGAGATGGCTCTATAAAGTGATTTCCGAGGAGAATTTATTTCCATATAATCATTATCTTGTGTGATCGTGCGGATGAACGTTCGAGGACAAGTAGAAGGTCACATGGCTGTTAGATGGCGCTGCAAATGGACATGCTGGGAGAGTAATCCTTGCCCATTGCAATGGGGTGACATGTCATGATATCTGAATTAGTCACCAAATTGAGCGTATACGGGGAAAATTGTTGAAAAAGTCATAAACCTACTGTACTTTTGTCAATTTAGTCATAAACCTTTTTTTTTAGCCAATTGAGTCCTAAACCTTTTATAATTGTGCCAATTCAGTCAATTTTGCCGGCCGGAACTGGCGTGGACACCGACCAGCGGCGAATAATATTTTAATATTTTTTTCGATTTTTTAAATTTTTCTTTCTTTTTTTTTTTTTTACTTTCTTCTTCCGGCGAGGGCTGGCGAGGTCAGCCTCATTGGCCACTGGTGAGGCTCGCCCCTGCTGGCCACTGGCGGAGGCGAGCCTCGCCCGGCCGATGACGAGGCCGCCGTCGCCCGGTCGGCGAGACTCGGCCTTGCCCAGCCGAGGCGAGGCTCGACCTCGCCCGCCGTGCGAGGTCGAGCCTCGCCGGATTTGGCGACGGCGGCCTCACACGTCGCTAGGCGAGGCTTGCCCCCGCCGGCCCGGCGAAGGCGAGCCTCGCCCGGTGACGGTGAGGTCACCGTCGCCAAATCTAGCGAGGCTCGACCTCGCCACGAGTGCCGGGTGACGGCGGCCTCGCCACGTCACCGGATCTGGTGAGGCTCGACCTCGCCACGGCCGGGCGAGGCCGAGCCTCGCCTCGGCTAGGTGACGGCGGCCTCGCCGTCGCCGGGCGAGGCTCGCCTCCGCTAGTGGCCGGTGGGGGCAAGCCTCACTAGTGGCCGGCCCTCGCCTCTGGCCAGCCGGCGCCGGCGCTGACGCCGGCCGAGGAAGAAGAAAGTGGAAAAAAAAAAAGAAAAAATTTGAAAAAATCGAAAAATATTAAAATTTGTTCGCCGACCAGTGCCTCTCCGTGGCGTCCACATCACCTCGGCCGGCAAAATGGATTGAATTGACATAATTGTAAAAGGTTTAGGACTCAATTGACAAGAAAAAAAGGTTTATGACTAAATTGGCAAAAGTGCAATAGGTTTAGGACTTTTTGGACAATTTTCCCAGTGTATACGATTTACTAATACAAATTAATGTAGTATACGATCTATTAATACAAATTAATGCAGAATTCTTTTTGGATGACAAAAAACACATGCATTAGTCAACAAATTTTTGAGCGAATCCGAATTAATTCGACAAGTTAAGTGAATGCCGGAAATTTCTTGGTTTCTTAATTAGACACAATGATTCGAATTACACACCGGGCTCATCCGGATATATTTCCTTAAACTCCGTATCTAAGATTCTTAGACGGCACTTAAAAGGAAACAAATTGATTACAACCTTGGACTTTCTTGTCAAAGAAGAACTAATAAAGTTGTCCATTAGCCCACTGTTTGGTGATCGAATCAGATTGAGAATTGGCCTAACTCAATCATTTTCCACATGTAGCATTTCTTCGGTCTGGAGTATTCAGAAGATCTCTCCATATCTGATATATTCGACACTCAAAATACTCTATAAAAGCTAAGTTAATTTGTGTCAAGATTCTTCCGTTTCACTTTTATATATGCATTTCCTAAACAATGTATGATTGAATCGGTTTAAAAAGTTCATCAAAACCTACCAGTTTATGACTCGTCGGCAATGATTTTTGTGTTAATCTTATACTCAACTATCTATCAACTTCTATGGAACTTCTTGATTAGTTTGAATCCAGATAGCACTTGGACGTCGAGTTTAACTCAGAAAAGAAAGAGCTGAACGGCGCTTTCAATAAACTTGTCGTCACTTCAAAATAGCCTCAATCATTTAATTAAATCTCAATAAAACATCTAATACTATTAACTACGGCGAATATTGATGTTGCGAATTTTTAATAAATGTAAATGCTACCTGATCCACATAGCATTTGTTTGATGCTGGATCTCTTGGATCAAAACAATTAGCTGGTAATCCTTGCGTAATTCTAGATTGGTACTGTTATGTTATGTCTACTGCTCCGATGTATCTGGTTTTGAGAGACAAGATATCTAGGTAGAGACGTCATTATCGGCAAGTAATTTGTTGTCATTAATGACTTAGCAAGTGTACTTGGCATTACTCATTAATTACCAACTAATCAGCTTTGAATCTGTGGATGTTAACATCAGCCAATTGAAGATTAGAAAAAATGTCAAAATTTAGCTCCCCTTAATCTAAAATCTTGAACTACCGACCAAAAAAAAAAAAAAAAAAAAATCTAAAATCTTGAACCATAGATTGCTGCTACCCTGCCCAACCGATCGATCGAAAAGTAGAAAATCTGTAGACATTGCCTCTTGGATAATAGGTAGTACATCCAGCTGATGTATATACGGTGCTCATCACGTTTGCCTCGCTAGTTTTCTTCACCAAGCTGCAAATGATCTATGACGCTCATAACGTTCAACTCACTATTCTCTTCACCGAACTTGTATCATGACTGGCACCCGGTATTGCTAATTTGTCTTTTATATTCCTCTTTAATTAATACTGCTAAACACAATCTGAACTTTTTCTTGAGGATTTAATGCTGTTAATTGCGTTTACTAAAAAGCATTGTGCGAAAGCGGGAGTTCCATTCCTTCTCACAAACTAAAAGGTTTCTCTAGGGCCAAGGATTTGCACTGCTGAAAGCAAGAGACAGAGGGAGTGAGTCTACACTTTCTTCCACAGCTCCTCCATTTCTCTGTATCTCTATTTCTTTTTGGTTGTAATTATTACTAATCTGTTTGCCTTTTCTCTTTGGATCATGCAGGAGCAGGAGATTTAGACATCTATAAGCAAGAATCTGAAAAGGGTATCAAAGATCATACTTTGTGAAAGCAGATTTTTTTTTTTTTTTTTTTAGTTCTTTTTTTGGGTTGCATTCTGATTCTTGCAGGTTTATGAGGTTAATTGTTTTGAAGAGTACTCTTTTTTAGATTCTGGGGAAGAAAATAACTTCGAGATGGCATTGGTGACAAATATCTATTGTAGTCTCTCCAGGAATCCGGAAAAATAACGAACACAAAACAAGATAGAACAAGAATACGCCCGAATCTTACCTAAAGCACATGTCAAAAACCATCATCAACGTGATAGATTGTAAGATTTGGTTATTTGACTACTATGATGTGATAGATTGTGAGACTTGATTATCAGACTAGCTAGGAGTTCCCCGTGAAGCTTGAAAGGCACAAGAATCTTATTCAACGTGTCTTTAAGCAAACCCTTAAAGGAAATTTCTCCATGAAAACTCTGACCAAATGCATTGCGGTTATCTTCTTGCGATAAAACCCTAAAAAGCAATTTCTTCATGAAAACTTTGACCAAATGCATTGCGGTTATCTTCTTGCGATAAAACCCTAAAAAGCAATTTCTTCATGAAAACTCTGATCAAATGCATTCCGGTTATCTTCTTGTGACGACTTTTTCTTTTTGGACCACCACCTTCTCGCGATTAATATTAGTTCTTTAGCTGCATGAATACCCCTAGATTATCAAGTAATTAAGAGAACTAGGATGTAGTTTTATTCTTTATTGATTAATTTTCCTTCTTAGGACATCCATTCTTGTGTTCATATGGAAGTACATAGTTCAAAGATCTTTGTTGGGTTTTCTACGGAAGCGTGTGTGCAAGTGTGTATGTGAATAAAAGTGGACTACAATGGCAATGGAGTATAGGTAAAAAAAAAAGGAACTTTTATTATGGAAATTAATATTACAAGAGAAGGGAATGTTTTCTGGTTTTTCAGCTACCTAAAACAGACACCACACCCCTATTTATAGGCTGAGCACCGCCTTTCCTTCACCGACATTTAGTACGAAAATGAATATAATATTACAAACCTGCTGCTCGTGCGACTTCTACGGATCTTCTGGGGTTTTCTTCATTTTTCTGCATTTTTCTATTCTGCAATTTGTTGACTTGTTTACTTTTTCTTGTCCATTTACTGTCCACGTGTTCTGCTCCCCACACATACCAGAATTTTCTTCAGCCTTTGAGAGTCTTCTTTAACTTGTACTTGTTGTTGCTGACATCTTACTTCTCCATTAATGACTTTGTTCTTTCTTCATTAAGAATATTTAATTCTTAAGTATGAGTAATCTAGTGAGTTCTAGAGTTTTCACAAAATGGATCATATTTTAACACTCCTCCTTGATCCATTTTTGTGATACACCAAGCATGCCTCTCAAAGTCTCAAATTTTGTTGATGGTAATGTCTTAGTGAATATGTCTGCAATTTGATCTTCAGTTTTGCAATACTTCAACTCGATCTCTCCTTTGCTTTGCACTTCACGAATGAAGTGATGTTTTATGTCAATATGTTTTGTTCTTCCGTGAAAGACTGGATTTTTTGATATTGCTATTGCGGACTTGTTGTCACAAAATATTGGCGTTGATTCCTCTTGTGGTTCTCCAATGTCTTCTAAAATTTTTCGAAGCCATATTGCATGACTGGTAGTTGTAGCAGCTGCAACATATTCTACTTCTGCGGTGGATTGTGCCACTGAGTCTTGTTTTTTAGATGTCCATGAAAATATTCCAGAACCTAATGTGAATGCATAACTAGTGGTGCTCCTCCTGTCATTGGATGATCCTGCCCAATCGCTATCAGTATAACCAATCAGTTTAGCTGTTGCACTGGATCGGTACCAAATTCCATAATCAGTAGTTCCTCGTAAGTATCTCAGAATTCTCTTGGCTGCTCCAAAATGAACTTGGCTTGGACTCTGCATGAAACGTGATAGTAAACTTGTCGCGTACATAATATCTGGCCGTGTAGCAGTAAGATATAGTAAACTCCCAATTAGGCTTATGTAGAGTGAAGTGTCTGCTTTTTCTGCTCCATCTTCTTTCAATAGTTTCTCATTCATCACAAGTGGTGTTGCCACTATTTTGCAATTATTCATCTTGAACTTTTTAAGGAGCTTCTCTGCATATTTCTTTTGCGAAATGAAGATTCCTTCATCTTGATTGACTTCAATACCAAGGAAATAATTCATCAAGCCCAAGTCTGTCATCTCAAATGTCTTCATCATTTCTTCTTTAAATTCTCGGATCATTGTCTCATTATTTCCTGTATATATGAGATCATCCACATATAAAGAGACAATAAGTGTGTTAGAATTACCTTGGGTCTTGATGTAGAGTGTTGGCTCACTCATGCTCCTCCTGAATCCTTGCTTGGTGAAGTATTCATCAATTCTGCTATACCACGCCCGTGGTGCTTGTTTTAACCCGTATAGGGCCTTCTTGAGCTTTAAGACATTTTCTTCATTGCCTTTAACAACAAAGCCTTCTGGTTGAGCTACATAAATTTCTTCTTGAAGGTATCCATTTAGAAATGCTGATTTTACATCAAGTTGATGGATTTTCCAATCTTTTTGTGATGCTAAGGCTATGAGTGCCCGGATAGTATCAAGGCGAGCAACAGGAGCGAAAGTTTCAGTATAGTCAATACCTGGTTGTTGCAAGTATTCTTTCGCTACGAGTCTTGCCTTGTGCTTTTGAATTGATCCATCTGCATTAAGCTTCGTCTTGTAGACCCATTTTACGCCTATGATTTCTTTGTCTTCGGGACGATCAACGAGCTCCCAAGTTTGATTTTTCTCGATCATTTTGATCTCTTCCTCCATGGCTTTAATCCAAACCTCTTCTTTGGAAGCGTCTTCATAGTTTTCCAGTTCTAGTGACATAAAATTGCATGTTTCATAGACTTTCCTTAGAGACTTTACCCTTTGTATAGGAGACTCAGGAGTAGACTCTTCTTGTGCCGGACTTGGAGAGGATGGTGGTGTTACTTCTTGAGTGGGGGAATCCGATGTTCCGCCTTCTTCTTGTGGTGTTGATTCCTCGCGTGCAGGAGGTATGTTTGGTAAGTTGACATACTTCTTCTCGATCTTCTCTTCATCCCAATTCCAAGAGGCATTCTCATCAAACTCGACATCTCGACTGATCATGAGCTTCTTAGTTTTTAGGTTGTAAACCCGATAGCCTTTTGATTGATCGCTGTAGCCGATGAATATTCTTTTTTCCATCTTCTCATCGAGCTTGCTCCTTTTTTGATGAGGGATGTGAACGTAGCAAATACAACCAAACACTTTGAGATGCTTTGCTGAAGGCTTCCGTCCACTCCATGCTTCGACTGGTGTTTTATTTTGAACAGCTTTAGTAGGACACCTGTTTAACAAGTATACTTGCAAAGGTATACTGCTTCGCCCGAAAAGTGTTGGGAAGGCCTTTCTCCTTTAGCATGGACCTCGCCATCTCCATGACGGTTCTATTCTTCCTTTCGCTACTCCATTTTGCTCGGAGCATAGCCAACGCTTATTTGATGATGGACTCCTTCGTCTTCACAGAATTTGTTGAACTCCCTTGAATTATATTCCATGCCTCTATCGCTCCTTAGGACTTTGATTTTGCGGCCACTTTGGTTCTCGACGCGGTTCTTGAATTTCTTGAAAATAAAGAAAACTTCCAATCTTTCTCGAAGAAAGTAGACCCACGTCATTCTGGTGTAGTCATCAATGAATAGAATGAAATATTTATTCTGGTTGGGTGTAGGTGTCCTCATCGGACCGCACACGTCCGTGTGGACAAGTTCCAATGGCTTCCTAGCTCTCCATGTGCCTCCAGATGGGAACGACTTCCTCTGCTGCTTTCCAAGAAGACAGCCTTCACAAACGTCTGAAATTTCTGTAATGGCTGGCAATTCTCTCATCATATTTTTTTGATGGAGAATTTTTAGCCCATAAAAGTTGAGATGACCAAATCTCCGATGCCATAGCCAAGAATCATCAAGTTGAGCTTTATGGCTATATCTTTGATATATTTCCATCGAATAGGAAAATTCTTGTTCTCCATTTTCACAGAGGCAATAACATGATTCCTATATTTATCATATATAGTGCACGTGTCTCCTTTAAAATATAAAGAATAACCATTCTGAATCATTTGTCCCACACTGAGTAGATTTTGTGCAAGACTAGGAACCAAATATACTTCATGAATGTATTTTGGGCCTTTCTTAGTTTCAACAGCTATAGTTCATTTTCCTTTCACATTAACCAATTCACCATTACCCAGTCTTACTTGTGTTTTTACCGATGTATCAATATTGGTGAATATTGATTCATCTCCCGTCATGTGATTACTACACCCACTATCTATATACCATGGATCATTCTTCTCATCTTTTTCCTCTTGGCCTGTATAGAATAAATTATCTACATTTTCTTCTTCCTTTTCTTTTCCTTTTTCTTCTTCAACATAATTCGCTCTATAATCTACTTTAGAGCGACAAAATTTTTCTATGTGGCCATATCTTTTACAAGAGCGACATTGTGATTTATTTTTAAACCAACAATCCTTTTCCAAATGATTAGTTTTCTTGCAAATACCACAAACTGGATATTTTTCCTTCCGTGTAGTTTCTCCTCCTCTTCTATTTTTCCATGAGCTTTTTCCACTACTACTAGGATTATGAGACCGTATGTTCATTTTTGACCGAAAAGCACTTTCAATTGTATCTTCTTCCCCGTGCTTGCAATCTTTTTTCATATGCTTCTAAAGAGCCAATTAGCTCACTCACTGATAGGGTTTTTAAGTCCTTTGATGATTCTATAGTAGTGACAATAGAATTGTATTTTCTAGTGAGTGTCACCAATATTTTTTCAACAACCCTCTGATCAGTAATATCATCTCCATAAGATCTCATCTGATTTACTAATTGTTTCAATCTACCACAATATTCTTGAACAGTCTCATAATTTTTCATCTTAGAATTCTCAAATTCCCTTCTCAAGGTCTGAAGTTGAATAGTTCGTACCTGTTTAGTGCCTTGAAATTCTTCTTGTAATGTCTCCCAAGCCTTCTTTGCAGTCTTCACTCCAATTATTCTCGGAAATACTATTTCCGAGAGTGCTTGCTGAATAAAGTAAAGAGCCCTTGCATCCTTTTGTAGTTGATCCTTTGGCACACTTGCACCTTCTTGCGAAGCCTCATAGCCACTCTCGACGATGTCCCATAAGTCTTGGGCCATCAAGAACGTGGTCAATTTGATGCTCCAGTAATCATAGTTATTCCCATCAAAGATAGGAATGGGAAATGAGGATGAGATAGAGTTGGCCATAGTTTAGTTGTTGGAAATTTGGATGGATAATTTTGGGAACAAGTGGTTAGGACAAACGCCCTATACCAATTAAAAACGTGGCTCTGATACCACTGTTGGGTTTTCTACGGAAGCGTGTGTGCAAGTGTGTATGTGAATAAAAGTGGACTACAATGGCAATGGAGTATAGGTTAAAAAAAAAAAAGGAACTTTTATTATGGAAATTGATATTACAAGAGAAGGGAATGTTTTCTGGTTTTTCAGCTACCTAAAACAGACACCACACCCCTATTTATAGGCTGAGCACCGCCTTTCCTTCACCGACATTTAGTACAAAAATGAATATAATATTACAAACCTGCTGCTCGTGCGACTTCTACGGATCTTCTGGGGTTTTCTTCATTTTTCTGCATTTTTCTATTCTGCAATTTGTTGACTTGTTTACTTTTTCTTGTCCATTTACTGTCCACGTGTTCTGCTCCCCACACATACCAGAATTTTCTTCAGCCTTTGAGAGTCTTCTTTAACTTGTACTTGTTGCTGCCGACATCTTACTTCTCCATTAATGACTTTGTTCTTTATTTAATTCCTAAGTATGAGTAATCTAGTGAGTTCTAGAGTTTTCACAAAATGAATCATATTTCAACAATCTTGTACCATGAACGGAGTTTGAGAAACCTAATGCATATGAACAATCAATCATTTTATGTTTGTTTAAGGTTGATTTTTATCATTTTGGCTGCTAATTTGTAATAAAATCATGTCAAAACTTGGTCCCAAAACAAAACCTTCTATCTTATAAAAACTCAATCCCGACATACTATAAATTGTTTATAAACCTAGTCGATCTGCAGTTTTCATAAGGTGCAATTATATTGGGTCCAAATGCACATGCACTGTTTCAAAACTTCTTTGCAAAAGTATAATGTATATTTTTCTGCCATAATCCAATGTAAATATAGCCATAGTAGAATTTACAAAAGACTGTTGCTACTTGTTTGTTATTATTCTGATGAAGTAGAACGAGTAGTTGATATAGATTAAAGTATTGACTAATATTAAGTAGATAATGATATACTTCATGCAATTCATACCCTCAATTCGATGTCCGTTTAAAGTACCTTTAAAAGAATAACTTGACAGGGAAGCAATTAACCATGTGTATATATACAACTGAAAATATCGAGTAGCATATATAGAAGATCTTTATATATATTCCTTTCGGAGTCACGGATTCAACAATGTACATGTCAATAAAAGTTACATGGCTATTTCACACCATGTATCTCACCATGTATTCGATGAATCAGACTGCACGTTAACCTAGAGGCTTTCTTTTCTTGTTTTTTGTTCAAAATAACGTCATGAGCATTGATCGAGAATGGAGTAGGCGTCTACAGAATTCGACTCCACTTGTTAACAGTCTGTACTTCATTTGGCTTCCACTGCTTTCGATCCTAAGCAATTTGGGTTTCTTCTGCATCAAGAAAGTCTTGGAATAGGCTAATAGTATTAGAGAGAATCCAATAACCCAGTGTGAGCATGCACAGTTTTAATTTTAAAACAACGGTGAAATTAGTGGGGCATTCCTTTTTGTTGAATTCCTAAAGCTAGTCCCTGCGAATTCTGCTAAGTAGGTTAGACTGGGAGATTCCTCATGAGTTTTTACTACATCATCTACATGTATGCTTCTTGTGTAATCCCTCATAGGTAATGTAAGTTATCCTCGGTTCTAATACACTTCTTTCGGTTGCAAGCTTGAACTTTCGGGGGTTTAAGTTCTTTACTTACCAGCAACGGTGATTTTCCTTGAAATTGGTTTTGCCAATTATATTTTTAATACGATGTTTTGGAGAACAGTGAGCCATAAGTTGAGGGATTATTGAGTTTCATTTGTCGGGATAACTGTTTGTGTTAAACCATTCTTTTAGTTCTAATGTAAGCTGACTATTTCATAACCTTCACCTCACTAAGCAAACTGTGGATATATATTAAAGTGGGTGCTACTAGATATTTACTCTTGTTGGGAAATATATCACTATTCTTAACAGATGCTTGATATGGTACAGTGATGAAACTTCCTATATATATATATATATTTGTGTATATATATATATTTCAGTTTATAAAACTTAACCTAATATTTTATGTGAGACACAAAATTTCAATCTCATGTCCTAGGTTCTTAACCTGAAAAGATCCTCAAAGAACTCTAAATAGGAAACAGAAGTAGAAAGACATGATCTAGACAGCTGTTCTGCTGGAAACATACAATATGGTTTCATTATTCTGAGAAATTAAGTAAGTTTTAGATAGGAAGTAATTTATTCTGATTTTATGCCTTAAATAAAAAAAGCATGTATCCAAAGCATATCTTTTTTGTTTATTTTTTCTGCTCTCTGAACAACCATGCAGAAATTTTCCTAGTCAAAGCAGGAAGATCCGATGAAACTCAGCTCAGCTTCAGTGTTGCGGCTCGATTACTACTTCGTTATTCTGGTGATTCCTGGAAACTTGCTTTCAATTTGTCATCTTATGCTTTTTAGAGACTAATAATAGCAGCATGTCCTAAAATAGTATTCTAAGATTGAACATGTCATATAACATGCCAAGGATCCTCACAGTGCAGTTTCCATGATCTCGATGTAAAAGAGTTAAATTTTTTTTATTGTCAAATCGTGCTTTTATGAACTTTCCCCCTTCCCTTCACGACTTTCACTTTGGTGAAATCTCAAATTCCGAATGCAGGTGATCGTGGATCTGATTCTTCCTTGTTTAATCTTCCCGAGCTGGATAAGTATGATGAGGCATGTTGAGGATGAGTTAAAATTGCAATCTGAGAGCTTCAGTTCCCAAATGGAATCAGAAGTCGCGCACACAGCAAAAATCTTACATTCGATGAACTTGACAGCTACAGCTTTAGCCCCAATTCTGCATTCATCTCTAAGTGACACAAATTTTTCGTTCGTGGACATCGAAACTAAGGTACAAGCTCATTCTCAATGGTCCATGAAATGTGATATGTCCTTCCTTAGCATACAACAATTAAACAAGTAATTGAGCTTATAAATTTCACAGGTGGCTCCATTAATGTTTCAAGCATTATTGGTGGTTCCGCACATTACTCAGATTTCTTATGCTGGAGTAGATGGACTCTTCTTCTCCTACTATATTGATAGCAACCAAGTCTTCGTGCTGTATGCAAACTCTTCCCTCTATGCCAATTCAAGTTTGCCTGATGCGAACTACGTTTGGTATAAACAGCCGGTAAACCCTAATACAGGAAAGCTTCATGGAGATGCAACCACATCTCATCCTCGATCTCTTGTTAGTTCTTCTTGGTTCCGAGAAGCCTTGAATAGCACAAATGGGGTCGCCTCATTAGACATTGGATGGAACCACGCGCAGGACCGTGTATTTCTTAATGCTGCGAGTGTCAATGCAAGAGGAGTAGTCTCTGTTGGGATTCTTGTCAAGCAAGTAACTGACTTTTTCAGAGACATAAACTTAGGGGGAAGCAGCTTGTACTTGGTTGGTGAAGATGGGGAAGTACTTCTACAGGGCCTTCCGAACACCCGTATATTTATTTCTAATGATTCTGTTTCAGTTCAGGAAATGGCTAGAGATGGCGTCAGAGCAGGTCATATCAGTAAATTTTCCTGCAAATTCGGTGATGCCAAATCGGGAACATCCACAATGAATTATCAGAAAATGAAGTATACGCTCCACTGTGCACCAGTCAATATATTGGGAAAGCAATCTGTAAGCACTATTTGGTTCCTGTTCACCTGTTTAGAAAGTTTCAGAGTTGACATTTTCATATATTTTCTTAAGTAAATATAAGTTGCAGAAATAATAGAATTCTGTTCTTGCATATCAGGTGTACGTATTGGTCGTCCCTGACCAACCATTGATTGGTTTTGCTCACCAGAAGCACACATTATTGTCACTTCTTGTAGCATTGCTGAGCATGGAGGTCATCACCACTTTGAGTTTTGTATTCTTGGTTATGAGGGCTTTGAGAAGAGAGATGCACATGCGTGCCACACTTATAAAGCAAATGGAGGCAACTTGGCAAGCTGAGCGTAAGAGCATGAGCAAGAGCAACGCATTTGCTCAAGCGAGCCACGACATTCGCACTTCTCTAGCTGGAATTACTGGCCTTATAGAGATAAGTTACGATGAAGTTTCCCCAGGCTCTGAGCTAGCGAATAATCTGAAGCAGATGGAAGCTTGTGCGAAGGACCTGTTGGGTAATATGCTAGTTCGTAGATTTTAATAAATCCCTTGAGAAAATTGATGAATTTGTTATGAGGTAAGTTTTAATTAACGGAGTTAAAGTTCATGCATTTCTGGTTTGCAGCTTTGTTAAATTCCATTCTCGATACCAGTAAAATCGAGGCTGGGAAAATGCAACTGGAAGAAGAAGAATTCGATTTGGCTCAACTTCTCGAAGACGTGGTCGATCTATATCATCCAGTGGCCATGAGAAAAGGCGTAGACATGATCCTAGACCCGAGCGATGGCTCGGTCTTCAAGCATTCACTTGTTAAAGGTGACCGAGGAAAGCTCAAACAGATCCTGTCTAATTTGTTAAGCAATGCCGTTAAATTCACGGACATTGGTCATATATCTGTTCGAGCATGGCTTCAAAAACCCAGCTTTGAAAATTCAATACAGGCTTCTGCTCGGAATAGCTGGCTGACATGCTTATCATGCTTGTTCTCTGAGAAAGATGAGAATGACGATGAAGCGGTGAGTGAAGTCCAGCAAGATCCTGCTTCTGCAGAATTTGTGTTCGAGGTAAATGATACGGGCAAAGGAATTCCCAAAGAGAAGTGGAAGTCGGTCTTTGAAAACTATATCCAGGCGAAAGAAACGGCTCAAGGACAAGGAGGCACCGGTTTGGGCCTCGGCATTGTTCAGTCTCTGGTATGTCCCCCTTCTCTGTATCTGTTGCTTTTACCGTCCCAGATGCTGCTCTTTGAAAGTAACTTCCTTTTAGACCGACCCAAAAAAAAAAAAAAAAAAAAGTAACTTCCTTTACTCAGTCTCTCTGCTTGAGATCAAGTGGTTGGTTAGATAAAGGAAA
The DNA here is from genome assembly GCA_014182555.1 of Eucalyptus erythrocorys. Classification (NCBI taxonomy): domain Eukaryota; kingdom Viridiplantae; phylum Streptophyta; class Magnoliopsida; order Myrtales; family Myrtaceae; genus Eucalyptus; species Eucalyptus erythrocorys. The sequence continues at coordinate 4,596,614 of CM024604.1, forward strand.
CCCGTTATAATTTTTGATAGAATTGAGGAATCTTTCTCCTCTGTTGACTAAAATCTATACCAGGTTCGCCTCATGGGTGGAGACATAGAGATAGCAGATAAGGACATTGGCGAGAGAGGGACATGCTTCAGGTTCAATGTTTTTCTCACTCCATGTGAAGCCGGCGCCGAGAAATCATCAGACAGAGACCTTGGGCCCAGAGGTTACAGCATGGCATGCAGTCTTGGGTTAACTGTCCACACTCTTAGTCCTGCCCCGAGCTTTCGTAGCTCTCGACAAGCCCTTAGTCCCAGATCAGAAGGCTCTCGTGTTGTGCTACTGATCCAGAGTGAAGAGCGGAGGAGAATTTGTCGGAGTTTCATGGAAAGACTTGGAATAAAAGTACTCATAGCGAGCCAGGGGCAGGATCTTCGTATAATTCTCAAGAAGGTGCGAACAAAGGTCAACCTCTCGCACCATAGCTCCTCAGGAAAATCGGACATGAGTTTGAGGAGTGTTTCCAGTGACAAGTCCAATGGCAAAGCCAGGGGCGTGCCTTTAAGTTCCCCGGATGGAGCAGACCAAATCCTCCCTGTCCACGACGAGAGGAATAGTCACAAAATCGAAGCAGGCTTCGTGTTACTTATAATTGACGCAAGCTCTGGGTCATTTCAAGAGCTATGTAAGGCCGTGGCTGAATTTAGACAATTTATGCCGAGCGATTGTTATAAGGTCGTGTGGTTGGACAAGCCGACGATGAGGAATATCGACCAAAGGGCCATTACAGACGGCAAGTTAGATCCCCGTGACATTGTCATGTCAAAGCCCCTTCACGGGACCCGTCTGTTGCAAGTGATAAGGCTTCTTCCGGAGTTCGGGGGTTCTGTATTAAGAACGTTGAATGAGCAGGCGCAGGAAAGATTGATTCAGCATGCGGAAGTGACTAAACTTGTAGTGCAAGAACCTGGAAACACTAGCGATGAGAAGCCTTTGAGTGCAAAGAAATTGCTGGTTGCCGATGACGTCAATGTAATGCGAAAGTTGGCTGGAGCTCATCTTTCATATCTTGGTGCGACCATCCATTCCTGTGAAAACGGGCAAGAAGCTGTCGAATTGTTTCGCAGGGGGCTTAGCGAGCAGAGGCAACGAGGAGCTTATGATGTTCGTCCTTATGATTATATATTGATGGACTGCCAGGTAAATCGTTCACTTCACATTTACTACCAGATCCTATTATTTCTTACAAAGTGTTTACCCCGATGGTTAAGTCGAACATGATCAAACCATCGGAAACTAGGATCACCGGATCAGGAATTTTCACTGTTGACTTGAGATCTTGAAGTTAATGTAAAGCTGAAGCTGCACTTTTGTTTTTGTGTTTCTGGTTGTTTCTGTTTCTATCTAGATGCCGATAATGGATGGTTACGAAGCAGCAAGACTGATTCGAGAGGAGGAAAAGCATTATGGCGTCCGCACACCGATCATAGCATTGACGGCTCATTCCTCAGCCTCCGAAGGGGAGAAGACATTCGAGGCCGGGATGGATTTCCACATGCGAAAGCCCGTGAACACCGTCCGCCTGATGAAAGCCATCAATCAAATTGACAGCAGATGAGGTGCTGCACTGCTGTGCGTTCTGAAGTGTAAATCTGGTGTTTCGTTAGATGAGATCTTATACAACAAACAAATGGACAAATGCATGTTTCTGTGAACTTGGGCAGGGACTCTGTTCTGCAGGCTCTAAACTGAGTAACAGAATTCACATCGAAAAATCAAATATCCTCTTGTTCTCTATCAATCGGCATGGCATTCTCTATATCTATATCTATCTATTCATGTATCATTATTATCTATCTTAGATTATTAAGGATAGCTCCAAGAGAAGTTTGTCTCCGTGCTCAATGTTAGGCACATGTGATTGCCGATTGACATAGACATTGCATAAATTCTAAAGGTGTCAAAATGGGTTAAAAACCCATTTATTGACCTATACATGATGGGTTGGATTATATATGGATCAGCTAAATTTTGCTAAATAGGTTGATATAGGTTTGAAAAATAAAATCCTATAAAATGCAGGTTTTGAATGGGTCCATAGCCCAACCCACCTGTAATCTCTCTCCACTTGTCTTTAAGTTCAAGTTGGGAGTTTTGAGTAGGGTAATCTATTTTCTAGTTTTATCTTCTACTTAAGATCTTCTTTTTTCAAAATTGAAAAATTGTAAAAAATTTATGATCTTGCAAACTTTAGAAAATCATGAAAATTAGTATATGATTTTACGTGTCAATATTTATTGACTTATTGATTTAAGAGATGTCAGATACTTCATTGTGAAACTCAAAAGATTTGCAATAAAAAAAAAAGGTCACATGAAGTAGAAAATTTTATTTGGAACCTTATAAAACTAGTAAAAATTTTATCTTCTACACTAGACATGCGGCATAAGAGTTCCTGTTACTAAGTTTTTGTGTGTTTTAATAATGTGGATCAAGTATGAGTTGCTCAATTTATATTACATATAAATTCGTTAAAGTGGATTAAATAGGTTATCCAACCCACTCATTTGACGCACACATTCCGCCAATAAATTTTGACATGCAATTTCTAATCCTACTTTTATCTCTTGTTAATTGATTCCAAATTTCAGAAAAAAAAAAAATTGATGAAGGCTGAGCACATATTCAAATATTGTATGTTCTTTAAAATGTAACTATAACAGAGGAACTATTTATCCTATTCAAAGTACACGTCAGTGAGTATTATATCTAAATATTAGAAGGTAATCATGACTGTAAATTTTATAGTACAGTTGTCCATTTGATTTGAAACTAACACAACATGAAAAATACACTTTATTAAATGAGTAGTATAAATAAGTTATTAATAGTTTGACGTATAGCTTTTTTTATAATACGAAAAAATTTTAATTTTAAAGTTCACCAATTTAAAGATCCCAATATAAAAAAAATTGAAAATATATGATATTAAAAATTGACTCACGTTGCAAAGAATCTTACGAAAAAGTTATAGCATCGCCGCCAGTGCAAAGGAAATTTTAACAAGTGATCTTATCCAATTTTGATTTGAGAATTATAACCATCCACTCTTTAAGCTAATGATGCATAAAGCTGCACATATAAAACATTTTTTCATTGCGATGCTATAATTACTTGAATCTTTTTTGAGTTCGAATGATATTACTGAGTGAATTGATTTATGGTCAATGTAAAGAGTCTACAAAATTAATAATAAAGACTCTAAAGAATATTTCTTACTCTAGCCATAAGTTATTTACAACCTACATGGCTATATTACTTATTTCTCAAATCTGATTAACCCATATTTAAAATGAAATCGAAAATTTGAAATTTGAGAGAAATAAGGTTCTTTTTATATTATCCTTTTTCTTAGTTCCCCTAATTTAAATATAAGTCCAATTTAGTTCAGGAAAGTGTACATTTTCTGGCAAAATATAAATTTATTTAACTAAGAATTAAATAGAATAAGTTGATTTACAAGTACCTTTAAATTTGGATTTATATTAAAGGTGGATAAGAGAGAAGATATTGAGTATATACTAATTATGTCAAATAATTTAGCCAATGAATATACTATTTTGAAGTAAAATAAATGAAAGCAAATTAAAAAAGAGTGCAAGGACTCAAAAGACATATTATGGAAGAAGAACTTATATGATACTTATGTAGTCTTATTTTTTATTTTCGAAACTTATAAATACCAATTTATACTGAAATTGAATAAATCAAGAACTTTAAAGTGCAACCTATTATGAAAAATAACTACTTTAGGGCTTAAGATTGCAAAAATTGAGGAAACGCTTCTAATATAAAATAAAAATCTAATAGTAAATCTTATTTTTAAATAAATGACTTGTACTCTTTTAATATTTGTCATCATACTTTTTAATATAAATTCTCATTTCACGAACAATATTTTATTGATAAATAAATTCATTTTTATAATTATGTACTGATTTCCTGTCTCGCTTTCATAGACCCATGCGACAATGCATGCTTACTATTAATCTATGTCACCAATATGCATTCTAACACATTCCAACCATAATTTTTTGCTTAGGCCTATGGAACACCTTGAAAATTCTAAGCCGTAATTTCTCCGGAAAATTAGATTAATGAAAGAAATTTGCCGAGAAAGATGCTGCAACTTCAGAAGAAAAAAGGTAAATGTTGTAGAACTTTGACAACCACCTCCCCCTCCTCCCCCGGGGTTTACCTGATGAATGTCTAAATTATGAGCTCTTATCAGATTCGACGAACTACTTCGTAATATAATTCCATCAGTCTCAAACCTAACTAATTTACTCCTTATCTTCCAAGAAAGAAAATCAAATACAGATCTACGTAATACGAAAAATGAGGGCAAGGACTCCAAAAAATATCTTCAAGATAAACATGGCATTCATTCAGAGCCGACTGTGTAAACAATTTTGAATTTTGCAGGGGGGGTCTTATGATTACTGAATCATTGCCATGACTTTTAGCGTCTTCACATGGAACTCTGCATCACGTGCGACAGATCTGACATCTTTTTCATTGTTCAGCAGACCCTGCCAGTCTTCCTTTACTACTTGCATCTCCGTGATCATGGTTTCAAAAATTGAGGAGGTTGCAAAGCAAGAAAGCAAAGAACAAGCGAAGACAACTGCACATTCTGTGCCAAACCATTGGCATTCATCACCCAGAATCATCTCCATATACCATATCACCATGAATATCCACACCCATAAGTTATTAAGAACAGATAAGGGCAACCTTAAATAGGAATACCTTTTTATGTTTTGGGTCTATCCTTCGACATATATACATAGTTGAAAATTGGAGCAGAAAACCTTGGTAGAGATATCTGATCACAATGAATATAACTAGGCGTCTTGTTTCCACAATGGAACAGGTGATAATAATCTCATTATCACTCATCACTTACTTATTTGATTCCGGATTTGGACCACTTGGGACTTCGTGAGCTGCAGCTCCAAATTCCCTACTCCGCGTGTGACTCGTGGTAGTAGCAGTTGCCGTTGTTGTTGAAGCAGTAGTGACGGCAGCTTCTGCAAGTTTTCGATGCAAATCCATGGTTTCAAGAGAAGAAGCAGAAGAGAGGAGTGGCCTGTGCGTCGGAGATGATGGTGAGGGTATCTCGGGTAGATCTGCCGGGCAAGCCAAGATTGGAAGGATCAAGAGAAGCCCAAGAAACAGAAGCAATGCTTGTGGTGATGATCTTCTTGAATACCATTCAGCCATGAATGGTGAGAAACCAATGAACCAACCCCAAGAAATCATCAAGAGTATCAATGTCCATGAACCAGTGATACTACTATTTGAGGGACCAAGAAGAGCGGCGAGACAAGGATGGGTTTGCCTTTGAAGAGAGTAAAACTGGTCAAGTCCACGTTCTTTTGGTGACTTCTAGGTGGTAACGTATAGCAGGCTAGCAACAGCCAATGGAGTGGCCCCTCTCTCTCCCCACCCCCCCTCCCCCCCCTCCCTCCCTCCCTCCCTCTCTCTCTCTCCCTCTCCCTCTTTCCAAATTTATCAATATTCTCGCCTCCCTCAAAATGCAGTTGTTATTAGAATATGATAGGGAGAGATTTTTGCCAAAGGTTGGGGTAAAGAATCAGCCTTAAGAAAAATGAGATAGAATATGTAAAGACTTTCCAGTCTTTTTTCTTGTAAAGTGCATTCCACCCTTCTCAAACATTCAATTAAGAAAACGAATAAGGTAGCTTTTTCTTCTTTTTTTTTGGTTGGAAGAATAAGTTAGAGTTGATGCCTATATAAAGTTGTGGAGTCGGTACAAGAATTTAAACTATTGCTAGTGTTCTTCGTGCTAGTTTATAGGTTATACTTTACTCCTAAAATTTATGTATTTGTACTTAGTATAACATAAATTTACTAAGGTTAAAAATGAAATACAAAGGGGTTCTTCATAACCCCTTTTTACAGATAAATCACATGTATTGTGTTTACAGTAGAGAACTAGATAGGACAGCTACTATATTATCAACAAATTAAAACGACCTCTTTTGTACTTATGAAATTACTTTGACACTGTTTATAAGATCTAACAAGATAATGAATGATGTAACATTTATTGTTCCTTTCGATGGTGATGTCAATGTAATTAGCCTACACAAGCAACTCCTAACAACATGTGACACCAAATCGTTTGCTAGAAATAATATTAACCATCGCCTTGAGTGAACATGCAATTAGGTATTTATTGTTCCTTTCGAATGGCATACAGTGGCTGATTCAGTTATATCTATCCTTGAAGATTTAGGCACGTTCCATGAATATAGGTGACATGTCATAGTCTTGAGATAATAGATTGAGTCATTTGAATTGAACCAAATCCTTCCTCTTTTCTCGTATACAACGAGTTTAGCGTACATAGTCACAATTTCTCAAAATTATGAAGTATTTTCATATGTTAAAGAGAAGTCAAGGATCTATCCAATAGAGCCTTGCCAGGTATCATGATTGATGACCCATAAGAACTGCCTTTAATTTCTTTTTACAGCAGAGACCAGAAAAGAAGCATTCCCCTTTATTAATTTTCACAGGGATCATGTAAAAAGAATCTGAAAAGATTGATATAAAAAAAAAAAAAAAAGTGATGGATGAAAAAGAGGAGGACAGAATATATTGGCCTTTTCTTTCACGGCAGCATATGGAAAGAAATCTCTCTTGTTTGACTTGACGAGCCTTTTGGAAAACAACACTTTGTTTTGGCTTGTGAATGACAGACATTGCATTTAAAATAAAGAAGCCATAGTATAGTAAAAGAATAACTAGGCATGCAATATATCCTCAATCACTGCCTCGTTTGCTTGTACAGATCCGGGTTTTGTGTCCCCATGATCTGAGGCATTGGTCCCCACCATAGTGGATTATCTGCTCAACGAGATAGCCAAAAGATAGGGAAGAAATTGCGAGGAAATAGTGATTTCTCTTTTGATGTCATCTTGAGCACATGCTTACATGAAAAAACAAAAGAGAAATCCCTGATTTCTCTTTTGATGTCATCGAGTCTATCTGCTAACTATTCTTTTCTTGGAATAATATCTATTCACAAATAAATTTTTTTTTTGTTCCTTAAACGAGTTTCTGAGTAGTTGAATGCGTTTGTTAACTATACAAAATTTCTATTCTCGGAAAAAAAAAAAATAAGAATGTGTTTGGTACGACTTTTAAATTTTTTGTTTTTGTGACATAGAATTTCTTTTAACCTTTTAATAATTATATGAGATTTTTTTTTCTTCTCTTCTTCCTCCTCCTCTAGCTGGCAACCTCACCAGCAATGGAGGAGCCTCGTTGGACCTCGTCTCTGGTCAATTGCCGGCCATCGCCAAGCGTGGTGACCGACTAGAGGAGGAGGAAGAAGAAGAAAATAAAAAGAAGAAAAGAAAAGAGAGAGAAAAAAAATACCTTGATTCTAGGATTATTTTTGGAAATAAAGAAGTAACTTTTTTTAACTTTTTAATTCTATTCCAAATTTATTCCCAAGAGTTGACATTATTAAACGAATTTATGTTCTTATTTTGTTCCGGGAACAAAATAATAGAAATAGCAAAGAATTGTTGAGTTACCAAACAGATCCTTATGCACATATTTACTTTAAAAAAAAAAAAAAAAAAACCTTTATCTATATATGATTGTACTAGAATTAAACTTAGTTACAATTTGTCATATCATTTCATGAGCTATTTTAAATAAATATTTTTTTTTGTGGTTGGAATTTAATAAAGATTTTTAAAGCAGCTAACATTATCAAAGTTTTCCTCCTCATACAGTTGATTGTTCTGAAAAATAAGGAAAAATTCTTCCAACCACTGATACTTCCACTGGATCGGTAACAGCAACTGCACCACTGGCACCACCATTAGCACTGGCACCACCAGCGCCACCTCTGTCACTGACTGTATGGAGCTTGACTCTGCATTTGGGAGAGAATGAAAGTGGGAGGGCGTATTATCCGTCTGGTCAGAGTTTTGATATGTGCCTATTTTTTGCTAAAGAAGGAGGAGGACCTTTAGGTTGAAGAAAAACATGGCCTAACTTATGATATTGCAATTTAGTATTTGCAGCATGCTGCAAATCAATCTTCTTCTTCTTCTTCTTCTTTTTTTTTTTTTTTTTTTTAATAATCGAGAACTCCACCACAGGCCCCCCATGTTCGGACGGCACCGAAGGGCCGGGCCCTTATACCTTGGGGGAGACTAGCACAAGACCCCAACACCATGGCTCCCCACTTACAACACTAGTAAGTGCAGGTTTCGAACTCTCGATCTCGGCGATGAAAGAGAAACTCTCAACCAACATAGTTACCCACGGTTGGGTGTTGCAAATCAATCTTTCATGTCTAACAAATTCAAAGTTTGTAAATTTTTCAGCTCATCTATAATAAAGTAAAAGATTGCCTTTAGAATCTGATTAGCTAGAAAAAAGAAACACGCCCTTTAGACTATTTAAGCATTAATTCCTGAAAATATATGTCTTGTCAATTATGCATTCAATTAGAGACCAATTGACAAATAATGACGCCCTTGTTTTCCATTGTCCCCTTTTGAAAAGAAAGAAGACATCGCCGAGGTACAAGTATATCCTTGTCCAGTTGTAAATTCATAACTCTGTCCAAGATCAATCGCCATCGCGACCCATGGCCCGGCGTTGGATAAAGCAAGCATTCCTTTTTCTTACTTTATTTTTTCCTTTGTAATTGGCAAATGACATAAGCATCTTTGTAGGTGAAGATATCTAACTGGAGAAGATTCATATTTAACATTTATAGATTTTGAATCTTTTTTTTCTTTTTAATTCATCTTTCTCCTTTTCAGAGATGAGCGGATCGTGACTGAAAGCATTATTTCAGCTTTATGTCTGTGGGAAAGCAGGTGGTGGGATAGACATCTTTTGACATTGGGAACGGTGAAGAGTCCAAAGCAAGCATGCTTAATCACAATTCACAACAACGCTCGACGATTTAGTAGGGTTTGACGCCGTCTACCATTTCATTCCTAGTCAATACGTGTGGGTTTGGGAGAATTTCGCAAAGCAACTTAGGAAAAGCATTTGGCAAAGCAACTTTGAAGACATCCTATATCTTCGAGAGTAGGGCCCAAAGTTACGGTGCTTTTGTAGATTTTCTCGTGGATGACTGTATTGAATTCGGCGATTAATTTGGGTGTCACGCGTGGTTTTGTTGATATGGTACACTTTCTTAGTACGTAACTTATCGTTTTCCCTTCCGCAAACTGCGGCTTCCATTTGTTTTTCTTCAGATTACCTAAGTTCTTGTCGTTAAGTTCGTTTGACTATAGAATTGCATTGCATACCCATTGAACTGACGTGTGTCAACCTTAATGGTGGTTGCTGGCAGAAAAACAAATAGTGGACGTAATGAGAAAGGTGCAACGTGTTTTTAAATTATTCCTCAATAATTTGCTGGAAAAATAAACTTGCAAAAGTACCCTTATGCACTCTCTCCAGGACTTTTTGCAAATGCATGTTAGTTTTGTTGTAGTGCAATTTGTACTTCTTATCAATAGGATGGCACAGGGTCCTGCTCCTTGATGAGCAAGCGGGGGTGCTGCTCTGGTGGGGATCGCACTAAGCAGCGCCCTTGGGCTGTCAGGGAACTTTTATAATTTAAGTCAATATTTTATTGGTAATTTGGGCTTGAACCCATAAATAGTTATACCACCTGCCTTGGTGGCTCCGCTGGATAAAACCCCTTGCCTTGGGGGAAAGGTGAGGGGATTAAATCCCAGGGAAAGCATCGGCGTCTTAAGCGTGGCGTCGAGATGGTGGGTCCTCCGCTAACGTCACTTCAGGGTTTACTTGTGAGCTAGTGGCGTAAGCCACCGTGATCCGGGGTTCCCTGGGTATCAAAAAAAAAAAAAAAACCCATAAATAGTTATTGAGTGGCTTAGGGTCTATATATAATATATTTTTCTTGTAATTAAGAACTGTAATAGAGAGGTAAGATGTGCTAATTAAAGTAAAATCTTTTATTGGATATAGCTCTAGTTTAATAATGAACTGAGATAAATATTGTATCTTAATTTCTCTTTCTCGCCTTGATTCTCTATTTCGTTGTATTTGTGCACCTAATCCTAACAAGTTTGACAATCGGGAGATGATGGATAATTTGTGAATACAATTTTTCTAATGTACGTTGAGACAAATTTTATAGGGTTTAATTTTCTCTCACTAATAATCATATCTTAATAGCATATATTTTGGGAGACGTGAAGCGAAAGCTTTTTCATTTCAAGTTTTAGTGTCCATTTTCGGTTGATTTTGAGTTAGCAAATGCCTTAAAAATAGGATTGAAATTAGGGGTGAACATGGTTTTAAGATAGAATTTACAATCAAAGAACCTAAGTGGTGAGAACCTATTTGGTTCTAATTTTCAAGATATGTAGGGTAGTTTTCATATCCCAAAAATTGGGGAACCCGTTTCGATGGTTATGCTGTAGAGTCTAGGTAATAGCAACTTGGAACCCGAAATAAGTTTTTGTATTTTTTTTTATCTGTATCTTCATGAGATCCTATGGTGTTCCATGTTATTTGATGATGAATGTGTAATTTGGAACCACTAATTTGAGCTTTCATTTTATGATTGAGATTTTTTTTTATTAATATTTCATATTCTTCATGTGTATAAATATAAGTTGAAGTTAGTAAATAATAATAGTAAGTGGTGGTCATTAAAGATAATAATTCTTTGCGATCATTTAATTAATAATACGGGTGGAACCTATGTAGAACCTAGAACTGACTTTGGAACTTGTGACGTAATAGATTTGAGATGTTAGGTATGTAAGATAGGTTTTAAGTTCAAAAAAATAAGGAACCTGTTCTATTGGATAGGCTCTAGGTTCTAGTTAGAACCTATACGGAACTCAAAATCGCTAATTACTAATTGAACTCATGTTATTATACTTAATTTCTAAGCAAAAAATAAAAAAAATAAAAAAAAATAAGCCCCCAAATTGCGGAGACAATTGCATTTAGAAATGTTTTGCGAGGTTAGACATACATGGGAAAGTTTGTTCATCATCCCACCTCGTAAGAGTGTAAGATATTAGATTAGTTTGAAAATTAGAAAATAAAATAAAATAAATATCCAAGTAATTCAAATGAAAATTAATAAGTGATAATTTAATGGGAGAAAAGTTGGTTAGTCTTGTTAGTTTAGGTTCTTTGGTCAGTAAATATAAGAGGTGCTAACTAAGACATCAAAATTGTTGCTCTATAGAATAGTTGTTATATTAGAAAAAGAAATTAAAATTCGATGAGTCGTTTAAATAAAAGTTGGTAACCCAAGAATAATTCGCATTTAATCTTACAAGTTGACCGAAAAAATTGACAAAAAAATGATAAATCACTCTTTTTTTTTTTTTTTTTTGTCTAAAGAAAACTATATTCATTACTCAATAGGATGCATTAAAAGTATATAGACTTCATAACAAAGTGAATTGAAGCAGAGCAAAGCCCAAAATACTTGTTAGGACTTACCTTTTCTGTCTAGAGGGGTATTATCTTAAAAATGAGTCTATGACCTTTGATTAGGTGTGAGCTCTTTCAAGCCCATATCTCACTCGATGTTGGGGTGTTCAATTATAACTTTAATTGATGGTATAAGGACTTTCTAATGAGAAATCACTACTAGTCTATTATGATTGGTTAAACCAAGTGAGGCATTGGAAATATACCTTATTTTCTATGCAACCAAAGAATGTAGAGTCAGTGATTTGACTACACTAATTAATCAACTAGTGCCATTTTGACCTAACCTTGTTTATTTCAAGAAGATGTTTATCTAATAGTTTGGACTGATTTTAAAACTATCAATTAAAATTTGAGGTGATCATATCGATGCACAATCATTAAAAATATAATGAACAAACAAGGAAGCATGAAAAATAATTGCAAGAAAAAAATGAAAATCTAATGCTAAGAAATAAGGAAAATGCCAATCCTAACTAGGTTAAAGGGAAACCATAATCAACATATTGAAAGTACACAATAAAGTGGTATTAAAATAGAAATGTGCAAACAGCAATCTAACAATTGTTTCTAAGAACATTCTAGTCCTTTTGTAAAGCTTTGAGAGCTTGTTCAATTTTAAGCACAATTTTTATCAAAGATTTTTGCACATTTTAATAGAAACTTACTCTAAAAATATTTTTAAAGTTTTTTCTTAATTTAAGAAAAAATAAAATTCTATTTGGCAATTTTTCTTAAAAAATTAATTTTTAATTCAAAAACAAGGACCTAGATCGCAAGGCCATTAGCCAGATTGGGCCTGATATGTGGGCCTAGTACACAGCCCCAAAATCAAACCCCATTTAGAAGGAATTAAAATAAAATAAACCTGGCCCAAGATTGCAAGATAAACCCACCTTCCCATGTGAGCCCCCAATTTTAGTTGAGCCCACACATGATCGGCCCATTCAACCAAGCCCAAGTTGCCAACTATTTTAAGAACTAAACCCTGAGTAACTAAGCTGGCCTGGACACAAACAAGCCTAACCGGCTAGACTAGTGCGGCTTGACTCGAATTTGGCCTAGCCTGCCAGGCTCACGGTCTCCCTCCATTATGTAGCTTCACCGCCACAATAGAGACAGCCATGGCAATGGATGCCGCTCCTCTCCATCAAGCCAAAGACAATTCACGTCATTGCCTTGGCCAAGCCGAGTTGAGTGCTCAGCCCTTGTCTGGCCGACGACACTCCGATAATGGCTGCAATAGGGCATTCAAGAGACGGCCCTACCCGCAAGATCCGTGGCTTCCACGAGGTGTCACAACAGTGGCCGTTGATTGGGGAACAACAGCAACCTCGGTTGCGATGCCTCGGCTTAAGCTGCCATCTCTAACCGACCTTGACACAATTGGCCAAGGTTACCCCCTCGATCAAGTGCAAACATAGTGAGAGAGGCGGCGGGGGCATGGCAAAACAACCGATACCTTACTAAACATCACTGGGGTGCCTAGATTGGATGACTTAACGTTGTCTAAAATAAAGAAAACAAAACGAGATCTCATTGCGGCATTACCTAGCATTTATTACTAAGAACATTTAAACCTTAATGTAAAGCCCCAAAAGCTTGTTTAATTTTGAGAACATTTTTCTATCAAAGATCTTCATAAATTTTAGGGAAAAAATCACGAAAAACCTTGAACTTTGCCCAAAGTGACATATTTACCCCAAACTTTTTTTGTAACGTGAAAAACCCCAAACTTTTCAAACCGCGACACATTTACCTCGTCAAGGGCATTTTTGTCTTTTTTATTTTCTGTTTTTTCCTCTCTTTTTTCTTCTTCTTCCGTCCGCCAGCCATGGTGGAGCTAGCGGAGGGAAGCCAACGTCCAGCAAGGGTCGCCCTTGCCCGACGCCGGTGAGGGTGACCCTCCCTCGACGCTAGCTTCCCTCCGTTGGCTAGCCCGCGGAGGGAAGAGAGAAGGAAAAAAAAAAAGAAAAAAAGTTTTAAAAAATTTTAAAAAATGAAAAGACCAAATGCTCTTTAATTTTAGGATAAATGTGTCACATGACAAAAGTTCAGGGTTTTTGGTGTCACAAAAAAAGTTTGGGGTAAATGTGTCACTTTGAGCAAAGTTCGAGGGTTTTCATGACTTTTCCCTAATTTAAGAGAAAACTACTTAAAAAATAATTTTTAAGCTTTTTTCCAAATTTTAAGAAAATAAAATTATTTTTAGATTTTTTTAATTTTTTAAAATAAATATTATTGCTATTAATAATGAAAATTATCTTTTGTTTTAGAGTTAAAATTAATCCCTAATTATCTATGTAATTAATGAATGATTAAATGGATCGCTAACCATTGGAGTTTGTCCTAGTGGTCACCTTTCTCATGGAAATGAGAGGTGGAAAGTTTGATTGCCCATCTTCTTAGAGGGCTAGGGATGAAAACATTTAATTTTAGGTATGGGGTTCGACTTTCACTTTGTAAAAAGAGACAGGATAAAAATTTGAAAGTGAGTTGATAGTTAAAGTAGGACAAAAAAAAAAGGTCACCAAAATTTAGGTGTCAAGCAAAATAATTGGCGATCAATCACTAAATCTTGTAAAGACATTTAGTTTTAGTGTGAGGTTCGACTTCCGCTCTATAAAAAGAGTCGAGGCAAAAGTTTAAGAGTAAGTTGATAATTAGAGTAGGACAAAAAAAAAAAAAAAAAAAAAAAGCGCCAGAATTTAGGTGTCAAGCAAAATAATTGGCAATGGATCCCTAGATCTCGTATCTTCGTTAGTGATGAGCACAACTTGAAAATTCCTCTTTTAGTAACTATGGTATTGTTAGTTGGCAACGTGCACCTAAGTTTAGCTTTATCTACACTATTGTAGTATGGAGACAACCAAAATAGGTTGAATGAACATGGATCGGGAGAACAATCTTGTGGTTCAACAAAACATTGGGGTTTCTACGATCACCATTGAAGTTGGAGGTAGAGAACTTATACACGAATAAAACATAGAAGCATTGAATTCTCGAAAGCATATTTATTATACTCTTAGATTTAGATTAGGAGAGAATGGCCCCGCAAATTTAAAATTAGATCATGATAGTTCAAACTCTCAAAACTAGAATTAGATTGAGAGAAGAGAGCTCTTGGGATATTTGATTTCAACCCGTGAATTTAAGCATAATACAAAGAATCAGAATATAAATAGAGCTATTACCAAATTCTGATTACCCATCTACCCAAAATTAAACAAATAATGGCTATAATAATTATAATAATAGAATCATTGCATCCTCTCCTAGCTAAGATGGATGAACTTGGACCCTTGAATTTTGTTTTATCTTTTGTATGTGTTGGATATTTCGGCTTGTTAGTGAAGTGAATCAGGTGTACTTAGAACTGATAAAGAAGGCTTTCTCTTCAGAGCGGCATGAACATGTTGTGCCGATACTTGCGTCGCTTTGACTCTGTTGTCGAATTCGAATCCGCGAGGAAATTCTTGTACCACTTGGCCGATTGCTTCGGCGTCCTCTTCAGCGTGTCGAAGTCGACGTAGTAGAGCCCAAAACGGATCGTGTAGCCATCCAGCCATTCGAAGTTGTCCAGTAGGGACCATATGAAGTATCCTCGCACGTCGGCTCCTTTTCTGGATGTACAGACACAAAGACAAGTTAAATACAGCAAAGTTACGACACATAGTAAGCTAAAAACAGAGCTAACTAAACACCAGATGATGTCAAACTGGATAGGAATCCTGAACTAAATTACGTTACCTCATTGCGTTGACTAGAGCCGACAGGTAGCTCTTAAAGTACTCGACCCTTTTCGTGTCGTTAAGTGAATCGGCAATGGGAGCATTTGATTGAGCATATCCTAAATCACGTCATATGCAAGAGAATGAATTGATATTGGGTTCAACGACGGGCACTGAACAAAAAAATCATGGAAACTGGAGAAGGTGTTATCAGGATAATCTCAGGAATTATCATGATAATCCCAAACTCACGGAATCTGTAAGTCAACAACGCACCATTTTCCGTGATGAACATAGGGGTGTTGTTGTATCTTTCCTTGACGTACATCACAGCCATCTCCAACGCACTTGGAACAACGTAAAAATAGGACACTGCAGTCTGTTTAGGAAAAGGATGTGAAAGATTCAATATACTTGAGCAAACTAAACATCTTTCTTTCTTTGTTTCTTTTCGACCCTTCACATACCAAGTCCATAGTCTATTTTACCCGGAAACAATTCTTGTCGATCACTACGGAAATATTTCCGAGTCTTAATCGTTTGAGCGAGAGACAAGAGGCCAAATTCTTAGGCAGAAAACAGGATCACACTCTTTACTCTATAAATTTATCTTACCGTGTCTCCGATAAGAGTCCCGTCTTTTTCTCCGGTGACATAAACCATCGATTCACCGAGAGAATAAGCAGAAGTGCATGGAGAGAACATACAGTCCTTAGCATAAGCAGCTGTGTATTGGTTTATTCCAATAAAATCCAATTTATTCGATAGTTTCTTCCTTTCATCTGCTGAAAATACTGGCAGTCTTGAGCCAATAATCTGATGCATCTCAGGAGGGTAATCACCATACATGATGGGGTCGAGGAACCTGTATTTATCCAGGTAATATTCGAAGTAAATTATGAGTGAAATAAGGAAAAATTAGAGAAAACCTGTGCATTAGCTATAGTCAGTATAATCATAACTTGGTTCACAGACCATGCAATCTGGAAAGCTAAAGCCCGTTCGGCCGCCAGTTTGTCAGCCGGAGTGTTGGTGAGGGGCTCGTAATACGGTGCAGATATTACAATCCCTATCATACCTCCTTGTTTTGCCTAACTCGTGTAAGAAAAAGGAACGAATAAAATCAACATCGTTATTAACATTGTGTCAATTGTAATGGAATTGACAGTTTTCACTGAACTCAGTGCTGCCTTAAGAGAAACATTTAGTGCATAACAATTAGAACAAGTGCGAAGAAAACACACCTGATACTTATTTCTGTATATTTCGACTGCAGCCGCATGAGACAACACTACGTTATGAGTGGCAATGTAGGGTTCCATGAACGAGTCTCCGGTGGAGCAATTGCCTACCGGATAAGAACAATGGCCCGGAGGGTATGTACCCTCAAAATAAGCATAGTATGTGAACATATTCGGCTCATTAATCGTTGTCCAATACTTTACTCTGTCACCAAACGCTTCAAAGCAGACCTCTGCAAAGTGGGCGAAATCTAGCCTGCAACAAAATTACATACACGAGAAAAGTAGATATATAGATTTACTCGATATATAGATTCCAATGATATAGACACTACAGCATTATCTCCATGAGAGATAGTGTGGTAAGAGGCTTACTGTATTTTGGAACTCAGCCAAGAGCCGTAGCGATCTTCGAGAACTTGAGGATGTTCATAGTGATTCAGGGTAACAAATGGCTCGATACCTTATTAAAAGGGGAAGAAATGTCAATTGTAGGTAGTAAATTCTGAGTGCAGCAATGTTTACGGAGACAGCATAAAAAAACAAGGGGATTGCAGACTATACCTTTCTGCAAAAGGGCATCAATGAGGTTGTTATAGAAATTAATACCATCGGGGTTTGTCTCACCATATCTTCCTTCTGATGTCCACAAAATTCATTGGTTATAAAATCTCAAGATAATATCAAAATGACCATGTATGCAGAACGAGTTTCCAAGAAAATACGGAGAAGAAAAAATGATGTATAAAGAGCTTACGGGGAAGGACTCTAGACCAAGATATGGAAAATCTGTATGAATTCACTCCAAGGTCCTCCATCGACTCCACATC
This sequence comes from Eucalyptus erythrocorys, assembly GCA_014182555.1. NCBI lineage: Eukaryota > Viridiplantae > Streptophyta > Magnoliopsida > Myrtales > Myrtaceae > Eucalyptus > Eucalyptus erythrocorys. The sequence goes on from CM024604.1 coordinate 4,613,951, forward strand.
TTCCTGCAACATTAGATATTATTGGAAATTGGATTGAAGGATATAACGATTAGATTGGAATTCAATCATAACGACAGCAACTGTATTCGAGATATAAACATATCAGTCATATTTGATTAGATATGTAGATATTGTTTCTCCAGGTGGCCTAATTTCGTCTAGAGAAGTTTGATAACACGTTGATCGAGCAGCTGACGAAGGTTTTCTGAAATACATCATTCGAAAAGAGGAAGATTCATTACCATGAATTGGTGATAATGATCATCGGCTACATCGGCATTGCTTCCATCTTCTACCTTCCCTGTTAAGTAAGCAATGTTTACTTTTTGGCAGGAAGCAATTGATGAGAGTAATATTGACGCTAGATACACCAAGACTAGTTTACTAAAATTTTCCAAGACTGATTTACTAAAATTTTCTCATAAAAAAAAAAAAGTAATAGGATATGCTCTTCAATAAAGTTCACTCATTGATTTCATTTTGACACATCATATTTTTTAGCGAAGTTTCTTTATAATTGTAACGTAATCTAGCTACCTTTCTCAGCACTTTTTGGATCTAATCAGAACTATACTTTTCCTATTGAGAAGGTTTCTTTTCCTTAATCCGCTTTAATTAAGGAATTAATGCAATTTGCACGAGGTAATCATGCACTGGATGCACGTGAAATCCTAATACGCCAATGCCATCATCAACCTAGGAAATCCATGGCATGCTTGAGCTAACATGGCTTAGTTGGAAGACGAGTCACGCGTCAACTACCACTTTCCTTCACGATTGCTTTGACTACCGTTACTTCTAGTCGATACCTAATGAAAACATGCATAATAATATTATGATAAATTAATAATAGAAGCCGGTGGAATTGGAGTGGCAGACAAAGAAGACCGACCAGCTTTTACTCCGACAAAAAAGCGAAAAATAATTTGTAAATTGAGAAAGTCCATAATTTCTTTCTCTATGGTGTACGTGTACTAAACAATTACTAAATACCAATAATTTCATTTTCGTAATTAATATTCTCGATGCTGAAAGGAATAGAAAGTGCTTTTTCAAAATCATGCTAGATGTCTAAACAATCGTACTCAGCAAGAGTTTCAGTGCCTAATCGACACATCGATGGATTTATGAATGATCGGTTTCTATATGTTCGACATTACTTAAGATAAATTGTGTGTAATGACATTATTAACAATGTCAAACATATATTTGTTATGAATACATACCCGGGATGTGTGTGTATACATCCCAATTGCTCAAACTTTTATTTCCAGTCAAGTAGGCTCCTTCAATCTGGGAACAAATGGTGCAAAACGTATTTGTCAATTATCAAATATAACTTATTAATAGTATTTCTCTCAAGAACATCGGAAAATTCATAAATTCAGAAATTTTTTCTCAATGGAATAATTTGTAGGACACTAACATATTATATCTCTTTCTCAACAATGTAGAAATCCTTGCATATAATCTCCATCTTGTATGAATAAGATCTAGACTTTGTCTTTGCCACCAAATGTAGTTTAAGACCAAAACCACATACAATTCCTTATTTGAGTGCAAAAAATATCCTACTAGGTCAATTCCCAGATAATATTGATCCAACTATATATGGGAGAGACTAGAGAAAATAAGAGATAAGCCAAGTCAACTGTCAAAGATTTGACCAACTATTGGCACTTTAAAAAAACCCAAAGGGAGAAGATGAAACTCACTGTATGCCCTTATCGATGACAAATGTCACCCCTTATTTATTTATTAATTTTGAAATTCAAAAACCAAATTGGAATTAATCTTGAGATTCTATATTCCACCTCAGCTTGGAACATGACAAGAGGATAGAGAATCTCTGTATACGACAAAGCTCATCAAGGTCGAATCCCATATTACTGCATGAACTCGTTCTGTCGGATCAAGTTCGTCGTGTTTCAAGAACCTGTTTAGCTCGTATCGAATGCAAATAAAAGAGCTTCCCTATCGCCCATAGAACGAGCCTATACAATACTTTTTTCTTTTCTTAACCTGCAATGCGAGGGTTTAAGCCATCATGCCCAGAACAGATATCTTTGTCCTTAACGTGTGGATCGACACCATAACCAAAACCATTGGTCCTGCAAGCGAAAACAGTACAAGCTATATGGATGAAGAAGACACTGCTGCACGATGCTATCAGCATCGATGACATATAGGACGCCGAAGGAGCTGCCATTTGTTCTTCGAGTGAAAACAGTATGCAAGAAGAAGGCATTGATGTACGATGCACTCGACATCAACGAACATAGAAGACGACCAAGGAGCAGGCATTACCTGAAAAGAAGAGGTGGTGGTTCCGAACAAGAATGATGGAGGGAACTGGCTTCTGTCGACGCCATGGCAACCCACAAGCAAACAGAGAAGGACGAAGGAAACGCGGGCAGAAGCTTTGACTGCTCTTTCCCTCATCCTTTTCCACTAGAGCACGTACTGTTTCTGTCTGAACCAAGACGAAGAAACAATGGGAAAAAAAAAAGGGAAGGAAAATTTTGCGTGGACCGTTCGTGGAGACAAATGGGGTTTTTATAGGGAACGGTCCTCGACGATTTGGGAATTTTCTTTTCGTTTTCTTAGGAAAACGATCATTTGTTGGGTGTTGAATCGTCGAAGTTGCGTTCAAAGTTGAGCAGCTTTGAAATTGACCCATTGATGAGCACTTCCAAATGCTGATGTGGATTGAGGAAAATTCGTCTCCATGTGCTTTTCCTTTTCCGCAAAGCAGTTTAGTTAAGATAATTATCATTTTTTGTGCTATGATAAAATAATATTCATGATCACAGAGCCGGATGATGCTGATTGCCTAATCTAAGATGTCAGAAACTTGAGAAGTTTTTATTGTTTGTCTTGTTTCTGGCATAATTTAAGAGAACTTGATACCCTGAGAAACAAGGAAAATTGGATTTTAAGGAATAAATGCATAGAAGAATTGGATCCATGTCCAACTTATGGAACCTACTACGGAGCGGTGTCTTGTTTTGGATTGGACCTAGTGGCATATGAAATATTGAAAGATAGAGCCAATTATATTAAAGTAGTTCTGTTAGAAAAGTCGATATCGGAGAACAATATAAGTTTTGTAGGTGGCTTTTGTCCATGTGCGGCTAGTTTGCATTTTCATGACACATCTCTTTCACCAATTCTCTCTCTCTCAGGAATGCCTGGATCATTATGTCTTTTGTGTGGACTGGAACTAACCTATCGAGGAATTTTCCTACCTTAGGACTATATCTTAGACTATTACAATTATGGTCGTCTCTTACTAGGCTTTAGTGCCAGCTCTCATGTCATCACTTTAACTTTTTCAGCACTAGGCAGGTGTGTCAGCCCTTATATATGGTCTTAATTTGCAATTCTTCACTTTGCATCGAATTAACCCGCATGCTTTACCGCTTGTACAAGTCCCGTCAGTACCTTTAATTTTCATTCTCGCGGATGTACTCTTAGAATTTAGCCAATGCATCAAAGAATGAAACGGATCAGACTTGACACTCGATTCCAATGCTGAGTTAGAACCCGTGGCATGACCGTTGATTACGAAAATTCAGACTGTCAAATTCTGCATCAACATCGGAACTCTTGGTTATACATCAGTTTGTGAATTGTACAATGGTCGAGTGAAAATGGCTGAAAAGGCAGGGATTTCCATGAAGTGAGATTCAGTGCTGTTTTTGCGAAGTGTGTTATGGTCATGAGTCAGAGTTCATCCACAGAGAGAAAGAGACTGGTAGTTATTACCGGTAGCTATATAGTTGGAGAATCGTTGGCCGCTGTGTTATCAACACGTGGATTTGGTCAGTGGGCGCCTTTCGTTGAACGCAAGACTTTGATCAATTTTGACTTCGATCAATTTTGACTTCTTTCTTTCCTAAATTTTTCTTTAAGTTAAAAGATCAAAGTAAGATTATTGTCTTGACCGCGGATGCATCACTTACAAATTCACACGATTGGTGTTTATTGGAGTCATTTTGAAAGTTATCAACAGAATGTGATCAAATATACCCAAAGCAAGCGACATCAATATTGTCATCGAAAATTGATTTTTCCCTCTGTTGAGGGAGAACCTAGTAAAGATCAAATAAAATAAGACTAAAGTCTTAATGTGACCATGTGAGCATAAGGTAAGTCTGATATGTTGTCGATTCCCATAAGTGTCAAAATTTTGAATTACTCATATGGATTTAATTGAATAACGTTTTATCATAGCGCCTATTAATAACTTGCGTTAGAAATATTGAGCACAGCTTGTTTTCTTAAATAATTGGCGATGAACTTTCGTGAGGGACATGTCCTATGTCACTTTCTCCTTTTAATCTGAAGCAAGTTTCATCCTTTATTTGTCAAATGTGATTCTCAATCGTGCTATGATATCTCTCCATGCTTTATTTTGCATAATTTAGTCAATAATGTACAACCCCAAAAGCAAAAGATTAAAAAAAAAAAAAAAAAAATTAATCTATGGTCTTTCTCACTTAGCAAATGCCTAAAAAGTAGGATTGAACCTAAGGTAGAATCTATAATCGAAGAACCTAAGTGGTGAGAACCTATTTGGTTCTAGGTTTCAAGGTATGTAGGGTAGTTTTCATATCCCAAAAATTGGGGAACCTGTTTCAATGGTTATGTTGCAGATCTAGGTAATAGGAACTTGAAACCTGAAATAAGTTTGTGTTTTTCTTGATCTATATCTTCATGAGATCCTACGGTGTTCCATGTTATTTGATGCTGAATGTGTAATTTGGAACCATTAATTTGAGTTTCCATTTTATGATTGAGACTTTTATTTTATTAATATTTCATATTCTTCATGTGTATAAATATAAATTGAAGTCAGTAGATTATAGTAGCAAGTGGTGGTCATTAGAAGTAATAATTCATTGCAATAATTTAATTAATAATATGGGTGGAACCTATGTAGAACCTAGAATTGACTTTGGAACTTGTGACATGATAGATTTGAGGTTTTACGGTATGTAAGATAAGTTTTAGGTCAAAAAAATAAGGAACCTGTTCTATTGGATAGGCTCTAGGTTCTAGTTGGAACCTATACAGAACTTAAAATCGCTAATTACTAATTGAACTCATGTTATTATACTTAATTTCTAATGCAAAAAATAAAATAAAATAAAAAAATAAGCCCCCAAATTACGGAGACAAATTGCATTTAGAAATGTTTTGCGAGGTTAGACATACATGGGAAAGTTTGTTCATCATCCCACATCGTAAGAGTGTAAGATATTAGATTAGTTCGAAAATTAGAAAAAAAAATATCAAAGTAATTCAAATGAAAATTAATAAGTGATAATTTAAAGGGAGAAAAGTTGGTTAGTCTTGTTTGTTTAGGTTGATAATCTTTAAAAGAGTTAGTAAATATAAGAGGTGCTAACTAAGACATTAAAATTGTCGCTCTATAGAGTTTAGAAAAAGAAATTAAAAATGGATGAGTCATTTAAATAAAAGTTGGTAACCCCAAGAATAATTCGCATTTAATCTTACAAGTTGACCGAAAAAATCTAACAAAAAAATGATAAATCACTCTTCTTCTTTTTTTCTTCTTCTTTTTTGTTAATCTAAAGAAAACTATATTCATTACTGAATAGGATGCATTAAAAGTATATAGAATCGAAGTAGAGCAAAGCCCCAAATGCACGTCGCAACTTACGTTTTCTGGAGGGAAAAAGATATAAGTTTAGAGGTATTGCCTTAAAAATGAGTCTACGACCCTGATTAGACGCGGGCTCTCTCAAGCCCATATCTCACATGATGTTGGGGTGTTCAATTATAACTTCAATTGATGGTATGAGGACTTTCTACTGAGAAATCACTACTAGTCTATCATGGTTGGTTAAAACCAAGTGAGGCATTGGAAATATACCTTACTTTGTATGCGACCAAAGAATGTAGAGTCCATGATTTGACTACACTAATTAATCAACTAATGCCATTTTGACCTAACCTTGTTTATTCCAAGAAGATGTTTTTCTAATAGTTGGGATTGATTTAAACCTATTAATTAAAATTTGAGGTGATCATATCAATGCATAGTCATTAAAAATATAATGAACAAACAAGGAAGCATGAAAAATAATTGCAAGAAAAAATGAATATCTAATGCTAAGAAATAAGGAAAATGCCAATCCTAACTAGGTTAAAGGGAAACCACAATCAACATATTGAAAGTACACAATCAAGTGGTAACCAAATTAAAAATGTGCAAACAGCGATCTAACATTTATTTCTAAGAACATTCTAATCCTATTGTAAAGCTTTAAGAGCTTGTTCAATATTAAGCACAATTTTTTATCGAGGATTTTTGCACATTTTAATAGAAACTTACTCTTCAAATGATTTTTAAGTTTTTTGCTAATTTTAGAAAAACAATAAAATTCTATTTGGAAATTTTTTAATTTTTAATTCAAAAACAAGGATCTAGATCACAAGGCCATTAGCCAGGACTGGGCCGATATGTGGGCCTAGTACAGCCCCAAAATCAAACCCAATTTAGAAGGGATTAAAATAAAATTAGCCTAGCCCAAGATTGCAAGATAAACCCACCTTCTCGTGTGAGCCCCCACTTCTAGTTGAGCCCACACATGATCGGCCCATTCGACCAAGCCCAAGTTGCCAACTATTTTAAGAACTAAACCTTGAGTAACCAAGCTAGCTTGGACACAAACAAGCCTGACCAATTAGACTAGCGCAACTCGACTTGGATTTGGCCTAGCCTACTTGGCTCACCGTCTCCCTCTACTATGTGGCTTCATCGCCACAATAGAGACAATCGTGGCAACGATGCCACTCCTCTCCATTAGGCCAAAGGCGATTCACGTCATTACCTCGGCCAAGCCGAGTTGAGCGCTCAGCCCTTGTCTAGCCGATGACACTCCAATGACGGCTGCAACGGGGCATTCAAGGGACACCCCCAAATCGCAAGATCTGTGGCTTATGTTGGAAATATGATGGCAAATATCGATTCCATATCGATTAAGTTGCCAATTAATCGATTCCATATCGATTAAGTTGCCAATTAATCGATTTAGTTAATCTGTGATTAGCTTGGTAAAGTTGGAATGTAATCGTAGTACAATCGTGTATATTCCATTTCCTGTTTTCTCTTGTAACATATATAGAGCAGTGCTCCTGTACATGAATAGACAGAAATATACAGATTACAATTTCTCCCAAAAACGCTCTCCATTTTTCCTATCGTTTTCTATCAGCTCCCATGAGGTGTCACGATAGTGGCCGTTGATTAGGGAACACCAGCCACCTCGACTGCGATGCCCCGGCTTAAGCTGCCATCCTTGACTAACCTCGACACAACTAGCTGAGGACACCCCCTTGATCGAGTGCAAACATAATGAGAGAGGCGGCGAGGGCATGGCAAAACAATTGACATCGTGCTAAACATCACTGGGATGCCTTGATCGGACGGCTCAATGTCATCCAAAACAAAGAAAACAAAACGAGATCTCATTGCGGCATTACCTAGCATTTGTCTTTAAGAACATTCAACCCTTATTGTAAAGCCCTATCACAACCTTAAAATTTTCGAGTTTCTCATCACCTAGATTTTAGGCTAATGGACTGCTAATCCTAGCCTTAGCTCGGGCCCTCTCAGGCCCATACCAATTCACGAATTAATGTTCAAATATTTAACATGCAAATAATTATTATCTAGGAGTCGTCACTAATCAGTTTACGGTAGGTCAATTAGACACCTAAGTAAAATAATGAGAGAATTATTTTACTCCTATGAACCAGAGACTAAGAGTACGGGGACTTGGTTACACTAGATTTCTCTAATGCCCTTTCGGTACCATTTCTTTTTTTTTAAATTTTCAAAAAAAATGTTTTTGCAAGCGCTTGGATTTATTTTAACTTAAGCTAACTAACATGTAAATTATGGTCATACGGGTGCACAATCAATGAAATAACATTCAATGAATCAAAATACTAAATTAGTAAGAAATTATAAACTATAACTTTACTAAGGTCTATCTTCTAAATTTTTTTTATTTATAAAAATGCTAATTGAAATGCATGCCCTAAACATGATTTTTTAAATGATATGATATCTAATTTTCTTTAATTTTTTAATATTAATTAAATGTAATCTTAATTTAACTTAATATGCATGAATTTATTTTAATGACATGTGAGATGCAATTCATATGTTATGACTTAAACTTATCACTATATGTATGCAATCTAATTTATATAATCCTAGATATGCATGTGCTACATGATATGGGATGAATGACATGGTATTTCTATATGCATACTCTTTTATGACTTTTTTTTTATGATGATTCATTTCTTAATGTATATATGCAACCTGTGCTAAATAATGATGATATTAAATGAGATTAATTATGAATTAACCTATTAACTAGCCAAGGAAATGATCTTTAGTTTCTTTTTCTTTATTTTTTTTTTTGATGACATAATGGTTTTTCTTGAAAAGAAAGTAACTTAATGGTGCAATGGTCATCCTTTAGCATTTTCCTTTAAAAAAAAAAAAAATACGATGGGAATACTAAAACATTAAACTATAACTCATATGGCGTGCATAACATTTTTTTGTTCCTCTTTTTGTTTTACTAAATGAAAATTGACTTAATTTAAAAGAATCTAGATGTGTCGCTTTAACATGAAATGTGTATGAACCTAAGTACCTAAGTTCTAGATATGACATAATTTTACTAATAAACAAATTCTAATTAAACCTATTATGCAAATTAATTAACAAGCATATAATATTTTTTGATTTTTTATTTGAAATTCGGAATTAATAAAACCCTAATTAAACTATCTAAAGTGAATAATTTTCTAATTTATTTTAAAGATCAATTTAACTTAAACTATATCCTATCTTATAAAACTATTTTTTTTAAAATATCAAGATGTGCCAACATCATTTAAAAATTAATCCTAATTAAAAAAAATAAATCATCCATCTAAAAGTACAATCTAAAAATTGTAATCCTAAAAATGCAATTATAATTTACTAAACCTAAAAAAATGCAGTCCTAATTTACTAAACCTAAATGCTCTAATGCAATATTAAGATTTTTATACTTTTTGATTTTTCAATTTTTAGTTTTTTTTTGTCTTTCCAAAACAAGTAATTATTTTAAAAGAATGAAGATAAGAATTAAAATAATTGAAAAAATAATCCATTATCTCACGGATTAAATTAACAATTATTTTAATTCTATAATGATTTAACAATTAAAATATTATCAAAATTCTAAAAAATTAAAGTAATTAAAAAAATGACCCAACGTCTTATGGGTCAAATTAATAATTACCATAATTTGGGATAAAACCCCTTAATGTCTACAAGGTCTACGAATATTGACATACAATGCTACAATTCATGTAATTAAACTTAAAAATAAGATAAAATAACAAAATAAAATAAAAAATAAATAGGAAGTAACTAAAAATAAAAACTAAAAACTACGTAAGCCTTGGAAAATGGGGGCAGCAACGGTGGTAGATGGCGCCGAGTAATGGGTGGCCGGCGTCGGAGGTTATCGTCGGTCGGAATTTCCGGCGAAGGTAGACCTGCAACAAAACAGGGGATCACTTGGGCGAAGGGTTCGGTTGGCGGGCGGCGGGGAGCGTCAGGCACCGGGTCAAGTAGAGGCGACGGGACGTCGAGACGGGCGTCGCGGATGAGGCGCGTTGACCGGCTCGAAGGCGGACACTACAAGGGTGTCGAATCCGGCTACAGGGGCACTAGGCTGATGGAGGCGGGTCGCGACGCTACAAATCATGGACTTCGGGGCACGGCTAAAGCAGAGCAGCAGAAACAGGGGATGGCATCGGTGGTTGCACGCGGACCTATAGCGTCGGGTTTGTCGCGACCACCAGGTGTCAGGAGCTGGCGAGACGACGGTGATCGGCGGGCAGCTGCTGGGTCACGGGTTAGTATGAGCTGCAGGCGTTTGGTTGCAGTGGATCCAAGTTCTGGGCGGTCGCAAAGCAAAGGCGGAATAGGGGCTGAGGCACATCGGAGCAGGGGATTGTTGCTTCTGGCGTTGGGCTGCAGCTGCGTCGATCGAAGGCGGAGGCTGGCGAGCTGGTTGCGTCGGGCGAAGGCGGCAGCAGTGCTGGTGTGGTAGCGACGTAGGTCGCTGGCAGGGCGACGGATCGGCGACACGAGCTTGCCAATGAGGGGAGGCACGTGGTGGTGGAGGCGCGATAGCCGCTGGTGTGGTTGCCGGTGAAACTCGGTGGACTACAATGTAAGAAATTGGAGTGGAATAGGTAGAGAGGGAAATTTTCTGTATTGTATTCTCTATGTGTTTACAATGTACAATCATTACATTGATATATTACAAAAAAATGTACAAGAAAAGCAACTAAATATTCCACATATTGGATCCAATTAGATTTGATACTAATTGATCTTATCTGTTGATTGGAATCTTCTTGCAAATCTTCATGTGATTGGAATCGCGCGTATCTTCCAACACTCCCCCTCAAGCTGGTGGCTTGTAGATGTCCAAGACGCTTAGCTTGTTTAAGAGATACGCGTGTTGTCTTTGACACAAAGGTTTAGTGAATACATCTGCTGGTTGCTCTTATGTTCGAATCCCTCGTGTCTCGATTATCTCTTGCTGGATTTTTTCTCGTGTGAAATGACAGTCCATTTCTATGTGCTTCGTTCTTTCATGAACAATGGGATTCGAGGCAAGTTTGAGAGCTGCATCATTGTCACAAAATAATTTGGTTGGGCCTTCAATTCGCACTCCAAGATCTTGAAGTAATCCGCGTAGCCATACTATCTCACATGTTGTTTTCGCCATGGCTCAATACTCTGCTTCTGCTGAGGATAATGAAACAGTCGGTTGCTTTTTTGTTTTCCATGAAAGAAGAGAATCCCTTAGCTTGATATAGAAACCGGTTATGGACCTTCCGCTCATCGGGCAGGTCGCATAATCCGAATCACAATATGTAGTCATCTTCATATCACACTTCTTGGAGAGGAGAATCCCAAGTCCAGGACATTTCTTCAAATATTTTACCACTTTGAGCGCGGCGTTCATGTGGGACTGCTTAGGACTGTGCATAAACTGACTGAGAGTTTGCACAGCATAAATGATAACTGGCCTGGTCATGGTCAAATATATGAGCTTCCTAACAAGTTTCTAATAGCTGATCGGATGTTGCGGTGTAGGATCATCTTCTCTAGAGACTCCAACATCATAATTAGTTGTGGTTAGCTTGATATTTTGCTCAATTGGAATTGCAGCTGGCTTACATCCTGACAACCCTGCTTCTGATATGATTTCCAAGGCAAATTTCCTCTGACTGAGGGATATTCCTTGGTCTGATCGGGCAATCTCGAATCCAAGAAAATACTTTGGTGAACCCAAATCTTTTATGTGGAAAGTAGAATGCAAGTATTGCTTCAAACCTTTGATAGCTACTTCATCATTTCCCATAATCAGTATATCATCCACATATATCATCAAGTATATAGATGACGTACCTTTGGTCCAAGTGAAAACAGCATAATCAAATTTGGATTGTTGAAAACCAGCAACTATTAGGGAGTCGGAAAATTTCGCATACCATTGCCTGGAAGCTTGCTTAAGCCCGTATAAGAATTTGCGGAGACAACATACTTTATCCTCCCCTATCTCCGTAAACCTTGTGATACGTCCATATAAATTTCTTCATCGAGATCTCCATGTAAGAAGGCATTGTGAACGTCCATCTGGTGCAATTGCCAATCCTGAAAAGCTGCCACACAGAGAAATGACCAGATGGTAGCATCTTTGGCTACAGGAGAGAAGGTTTCGTGATAATCAAAACCTTCTTTCTGTGTAAAACCCTTAGCCACCAACCAGGCCTTGTATCGTTCAATTGAACCATCAGCTCAATATTTGATCTTGTAGACCCATTTGCATCCGATTGCCTTCCGATCTGGGGGTAGACTAACAAATTCCCACGTTTGATTATCCATCAGTGCTTGTAATTCTGCCTCCATGGCCTTTTGCCATCGTGGATCAGCGCTAGCCTAATCATAAGTTGAAGGTTCTCGTTCTTCAGAAATGTGGGCAATGCAACACTTATGCTCTTCTGATAAGCGATCAAAGGAAACATAAGAAGAAATGGGGAAACGGATACCTGGTGGATTTCTTACTCTACATATGTAATCTTTTGTCCAAGTTGGAGGACGTGTGGCTTGTCCTGAACGTCTTGGCTGATTCTCCACAGGAGTTGGTGAAGTCTCCTCAGTAGTTTGTGGAGTTTCCATAGAAGGTGATTCTCGGACAATTTCTTCACTTAAATGCTAATCCATGTCTTCTTCTAAAGGTGTCGATGCCCTGGTAGATGGACGATCAATCCCTCTATCTTCTGAATATGGAAGTAGAACATACCCTGGGTCAGCGATGGATTCCTCTATATGAGGAACATTTGAATATCTCCCACTATCCGAAGCTGATTCCTGGGCAGCAAAAGGAAAGAAATTCTCCTAGAACTGGACATCTCTACTAACAAAGAATTCACCTGTAGAGGAATCATATATCCGATACCCCTTTTGTAAGGTAAGATATCCCATAAATATGCCACGGCAAGCTCGTGGACCCATTTTATCTTTAGGTCCAACTATAGAAGCATAACATAGACACCCAAAAATCCTCAGATGCTTCAGATCTGGTTTTTTTCCAAACAACAGTTCAAAAAGATTTCGACCGTTAAGAATTTTGGTCGGCATACGGTTTATCAAATAAGCTACAGTCAAAACACAATCCCCCCATAAAATATGTGGAATAGATGCCTGAAATTTTAATGCTCTGGCAACCTCCAATAAGTGACGATGTTTTCTCTCCACTACTCCATTCTGTTGTGGTGTGTATGTGCAAGAGCTCTCATGTAGGATTCTTTGAGATGATAGTAGAGTTGCACACTCATAATTGAAAAATTCTGTCCCATTATTAGTCAGAATTTTTTGGACATGTTTTCCAAATTGAGTTTTGGATAAGGAAAAGAAGGTTCCTAGGTGTGACACTACTTGACTCTTAGATTGCATAAGGAAAACCCATGTGGCTCTTGAATGTTCATCCACAATGGTGAGAAAGAATCTAGAACCATCGTGATTTAAAGTGTGATATGGTCCCCATACATCGATATGAAGCAAAGAAAAAATATCAGTGGCACGGGTTGTGCTTAATGGAAAAGGAGTTTGTGATTGCTTTGCAATAGGACAAATATGACATTGAGGAAATGGAAATAAAGAGTTATGACCCATTCTGGAATGGAAAACGAAGTTTTTATCATTAGTAGTCAAGTTGCACAATGATTGTTTATTACAAGAAAATTGATCTAGATCTTTGGTTGAGCTTCTCCAGAAAAACAATCCTTTAGATAGATTATCCCAGCCCATCAGTTTTCCAGTCGAAAGGGCATGAAATTTACAATTATCAGCATTGAAGAAAACCTAACATGTATTGTCCTTACAGGCTCTAGACACAGATACGAGATTGAACTGGAATTCAGAGATATAAAAGACATTTGTGAGAGTAACTTGAGAACTTAGATTAATTGTCCCTGTTGTAGTAACACGAGCAACATTCCCATTTGGTAATTGTACTATAATGGGGTTATCCAGTTCTTCATTGATGGTAGTAAATAATTTTTTTCTCACATGCAATATGGTCACAGGCTCCAGAATCAATAATCCAAGTACTTCTCAATAAATTGTTTATCAGACAATGAAAAATACCTATAAAGCTGCTCCCCCTCTTTGGGATGTCCAATTTTTGTAGGGTCTGCATCAATTGCTGATATTCACCATGGGTGACTGGTTGATTCACTTGTCCTGTAAATTGATATGCTGTCGCTGATATTTCCTTCCCCCTTTTTTCTCAAAGTCTACCATGCAACTTCCAACAATTTTCGATGGTGTGATGGGGCATTTTGCAAAAATCGCAATATAATTTTCCCTTGTTTTTTGAATTTGGCCCATAGTTATTCGGTCTATAGCTGCTCGGCCCACTCGACCCACTCGGCCCATAGGAATTCTGCCCGTTATTCTTCGAAAATGGGCCATCGTTGGATCCCTTAAAAATGAGTCCATCTCCACCGTCAAGATCTCTAGAAACGTGCGTCCCTTTTGAGCCGTCAAATCGCTGTAAGTGATCGTGTCCGTCGAAGCCGGGCCCTTTAAAAGGCTTCTGCTCCATGTGCCCTAGGGTTTTCGTACCCTTTTTGCTTCTTGTGGCTAGGGCTAGGGTTTCCGCAGCTCCCTTTCCCTCCGTCGAGGCAAGTCTCTAGCTTTCCTCTTGCACCGCAAGCTGGAATATGTGGCCAATTGAAGGTGCAGGCTCCATAGCAAGGATCTATGACCTGAAATGGAGGTAAGATTTGTTGATGATGAGCAAGAACCGTGTCACTTTCTCTCTGTCCTTTATTTTCTTGTATTGCTGGAGGGTTACTTCGGGCCCGTCGAGCTTCTCTTCTGCTGCTTCTAGCTCATTCCAGAGAGCTAAAAGCTTGTTGAAGCACGTCGTTACGACGTGTTTCCTTGCTTGATTCGACAAGGGCTTGGTGTAGCGAGAAGATTCTCGCCCGATCAAGTTTGCCATACATTTCTCTTATATTGTGCCAAAAAATTTTGGCATCCTCCGTGGGAGGCAAACCGGCTGCTCTTTCGGGACTAATACAGTTTCCCATCCACGTACGTACCAATTGATTGCATTTTTTCCACTGTTGCCCTAATTTTTCATCGATTGGTAACGGAATTGTTCCATCAATAAATCCCTCTTTATCTTTTGTCACAAGGGCTCTACGGAATTCGCGCACCCAATTTGATTAATTCTCCGGTCCTGTGAGAGGGTGGCTGATAAGCCGCAACTCAGGGCCATCGGTATTGGAGACATATAGTGCGTTGCCGGGTTCTGGGTGACCCATGGCGGCCGCAAAAGAAAAAGGTATAAATCCAGTTGGAAATCCCAGATTGGAAGCCCTTGTTTCCCCTGTTGCCCCCGCATTTGAATTGTGGCTTGATTCTGAATCATTGCCTGATCCGCCCGTCTGCTTGAGATTGATGGTTGAGCCTCCCCATTGTTGGTTGGTAAGCCTCCATCGATCTGTATGCCCTGGTAACCTAGCAATGATGTATTTGGATTTAATTCATGGATCCATGGGTATGGCATCCACTGGTAAGGATAGCCCGAAAATGGCTGCCCCAGGTTGAACTAAGCCGAAACAGGTCCCCATTGCATATGTTGGCTTTGACTCTATGGTGGAATTTGCTGCTGCGGTGTAGCAGCGATGACAAAGGATTCTTGGATGTGGGATGTTTGCGGCATCACTTCCCTTGTGGGCTGATCATCGGAGGTTAACGTAAAAATTTGTGGGTTGGTCATTATAGAAAAATTTCTCTCGAAGGAAACTCACAGCAATATTGTTCAAGTATGCCTTTCTAGGCAAAAAAAAGGTCTTCAAGGGGAATTCCTGCCTGATGCTGTTCTATTTTGCAAGATTAGTGCAACAACAAGAACATAAAAAAAAAAAAAAACGAAGGCAATTTGAAGGAAGATGCGGAACTATATCAAGATCAGAACCGCGCTCTAATACCATGTAAGAAATTGGAGTGGAATAGCTAGAAAGGGAAATTTTATGTATTATATTCTCCATGTGTTTACAATGTACAATCATTACATTGATATATTACAAAAAATGTATAAGAAAAGCAACTAAATATTCTACATATTGGATCCGATTAGATTTGATACTAATTGATCTTGTCTGTTGATTGGAATCTTCTTGCATATCTTCTTGTGATTGGAATCGCGCGTATCTTCCAACAGGCAACAAAAGGTGCGGTGGTCGGTGGTTCGCCGATGTGGGTCTCGCAGACGAAGTCCGGCGGGAGAGAAGACCCACGCGAAGAAGACGACTTTTGGGCTTCTTTGTTTTTTTTTTACTCTCTCTCTCTTTCTCTCGAAGAACACCCCCACATCACTTCCTCTCTGTCCCCCTGTACTTTTTCACTTTGCTTTTTCTGACTTTTCTTCCTTCCCTCCCCTAAGGGCCTGTTTGGTAACCATCCCAACCGATTCGATTTTTTGTTCCCGAATCGCCGGGACGAGAATCGCGTTTGGTAAAATTTTTGTTCCCGGGAACAAATTTGTTTCCGGAATCAGTTTGGGACAAGATTTGAGAATAAAAAAAAAGTTGATTTTGCGTCCGAGAATCAAAAAAAGAATCAACACAATAAAATTCTTATACTAATTATTGTTATACTATAATAATAATATAATAGTAATTATATTAGTATACTAATTATTATTATATATAATATTACTATAATAATATATAGTAATTATTACTATATGATATTACTAATTATTACTATAATATAATTATTATATACTAATATAATAATTATAATTATCTACTAATATATAATATAATTATATAATTAATATATTAGTATAATTATTAATATAAGCATACTATTATATAATTATAATTATATTAGTATACTTAATTATAATATTATAATAATTATAATTATATAGTATAATATTATAATAATTATTAATTATAATTAATAATATATTAATAATAATTAATAATTAGTAATATTATATAATTATATTAATATACTATTAAGTATATTAATATAATTAATAATATTACTAATTATTAATATGATATAATAATATAAACTATTATTAATAGTAATTATTAATATTATAATAATAGTTAATAATTAATATACTAATTATTATAATATTATTATAGTATACTAATAATAATACAATATATTAGTATACCAATTATTAGTATAGTAATAGTATATAGTAATATAGTATACTATTACTAATAAGTATATTACTAATAAGTATATTATATAAATTATAATAAGTATGTTAAAGTATATTACTAATAAGTAATAATATTAATAGTATAATTAATAGGAGAAAAAGGAAAAAAAGAAAAAAAGTAAAAAAAAAATATTAAGAAAAAGGAAAAAGAAAAATAGGAGAAAAAGGAAAAAGAAAAAAAAAAAAGAAAAGAAAAAAAGTAAAAAGTAAAAAAAATATTTAAAAATTAAAAGAAATTAATTTGGAGCAATCAATGAACACGTTATCAAACGCAATTCTATTCCGAATCGAAATTTTGAACAGTTATCAAACGCGTTCTTTTACTCAAAATCAGTTCACGGAACAATCAAAAATAATCATTTCTTGTCGAAATCGGTTCCGGGAACAAAATCGTTACCAAACGCGCCCTAAAGAACCGAAGCTCCCTTTACTCTTTCTTTTCACTTTTTGTATCTTTTTTTCTCTCTCTCCAAGAACACCCCCTTCCTTTTTATCGAAGCCTTGCACTCCTTATTTATAAAGCAAAAAACTCAAGTTTGTTTTTGCAAGTGAGATAACTTAATAAAGAAAGGCTCCAAAATCAAATAACAACTAATTTTTTTTCAATTTTGAAATGAGGATATATTTTCAACAATAAAATTTTTTATTATTCAAAAAATTTTCAAAATTTCCCTCCACAACCAAATGCTCTATTTTTATTTTCTAAAGGATAAGTTTGATCCTAAATGTTATTATTACCTAAATGCAATGATATGAAATGCTTAATGTAACAAATAAATAGCACGGTTAAAATTAGGTGTCAACAAGCCCCAAAATAGGTTGAACGAATATGGATCTTACATTTGGGAGAGCAAATCTCATGGTTCAACAAAATATTGGGGTTTCTATGATCACCATTGAAGTTGGCGGTAGAGAACTTATGCACGAATAGAACATAGAAGCATTGAATTCTCGAAAGCATATTTATTATACTCTCAGATTTAGATTGGGAGAGAATGGCCCACAAATTTAAAATTAGATCATGATAGTTCAAACTCTCAAATCTAGAATTAGATTGAGAGAAGAGAGCTCCTAGGATATTTGATTTCAACCCATGAATTTAAGCATAATACAAAGAATCAGAATATAAATAGAGCTATTAGCAAATTCTGATTAGCCATCTACACAAAATTAAACAAACAATGGCTATAATAATTATAATAATAGAATCATTGCATCCTCTCCTAGCTAAGATGGACGAACTTGGATCCTTGAATTTTGTTTTATCTTTTGTATGTGTTGGATATTTCGGCTTGTTAGTGAAGTGAATCAGGTGTACTTAAGAACTGATAAAGAAGGCTCTCTCTTCAGAGCGGCATGAACATGTTGTGCCGATATTTGTGTCGCTTGGACTCTGTTGTCGAATTCAAATCCGCGAGGAAATTCTTGTACCACTTGGCCGATTGCTTCGGCGTCCTCTTCAGCGTGTCGAAGTCGACGTAGTAGAGCCCAAAACGGATCGTGTAGCCATCCAGCCATTCGAAGTTGTCCAGTAGGGACCATATGAAGTATCCTCGCACGTCGGCTCCTTTTCTGGATGTACAGACACAAACACAAGTTAAATACAGCAAAGTTACGACACATAGTAAGCTAAAAACAGAGCTAACTAAACACCAGATGATGTCAAACTGGATAGGAATCCTGAACTAAATTAAGTTACCTCATTGCGTTGACTAGAGCCGACAGGTAGCTCTTAAAGTACTCGACCCTTTTCGTGTCGTTAAGTGAATCGGCAATGGGAGCATTTGATTGAGCATATCCTAAATCACGTCATATGCAAGAGAATGAATTGATATTGGGTTCAACGACGGGCACTGAACAAAAAAATCATGGAAACTGGCGAAGGTGTTATCAGGATAATCTCAGGAATTATCATGACAATCCCAAACCACGGAATCTGTAAGTCAACAACGCACCATTTTCCGTGATGAACATAGGGGTGTTGTTGTATCTTTCCTTGACGTACATCACAGCCATCTCCAACGCACTTGGAACAACGTAAAAATAGGACACTGCAGTCTGTTTAGGAAAAGGATGTGAAAGATTCAATATACTTGAGCAAACTAAACATCTTTCTTTCTTTCTTCCTTTTCGGCCCTTCACATACCAAGTCCATAGTCTATTTTACCAGGAAACAATTCTTGTCGATCACTAAGGAAATATTTCCGAGTCTTAATCGTTTGAGCGAGAGACAAGAGGCCAAATTCTTAAGCAGAAAACAGGATCACACTCTTTACTCTACTAATTTATCTTACCGTGTCTCCGATAAGCGTCCCGTCTTTTTCTCCGGTGACATAAACCATCGATTCGCCAAGAGAATAAG
Source organism: Eucalyptus erythrocorys (assembly GCA_014182555.1). NCBI lineage: Eukaryota > Viridiplantae > Streptophyta > Magnoliopsida > Myrtales > Myrtaceae > Eucalyptus > Eucalyptus erythrocorys. Next base: position 4,633,199 of record CM024604.1, read on the forward strand.
CAGAAGTGCATGGAGAGAACATACAGTCCTTAGCATAAGCAGCTGTGTATTGGTTTATTCCAATAAAATCCAATTTATTCGACAGCTTCTTCCTTTCATCTGCTGAAAATACTGGCAGTCTTGAGCCAATAATCTGATGCATCTCGGGAGGGTAATCACCATACATGATGGGGTCGAGGAACCTGTATTTATCCAGGTAATATTCGAAGTAAATTATGAGTGAAATAAGGAAAAATTAGAGAAAACGTGTGCATTAGCTAAAGTCAGTATAATCATAGCTTGGTTCACAGACCATGCAATCTGGAAAGCTAAAGCCCGTTCGGCTGCCAGTTTGTCAGCCGGAGTGTTGGTGAGGGGCTCGTAATACGGTGCAGATATTACAATCCCTATCATACCTCCTTGTTTTGCCTAACTCGTGTAAGAAAAAGGAACGAATAAAATCAACATCATTATTAACATTGTGTCAATAGTAATGGAATTGACAGTTTTCCCTGAACTCTGTGCTGCCTTTAAGAGAAACATTTAGTGCATAACAATTAGAACAAGTGCGAAGAAAACACACCTGATACTTATTTCTGTATATTTCAACTGCAGCCGCATGAGACAACACTACATTATGAGTGGCAATGTACGGTTCCATGAACGAGTCTCCAGTGGAGCAATTGCCTAACGGATAAGAACAATGGCCCGGAGGGTATGTACCCTCGAAATAAGCATAGTATGTGAACATATTCGGCTCATTAATCGTCGTCCAATACTTTACTCTGTCGCCAAACGCTTCAAAGCAGACCTCTGCAAAGTGTGCGAAATCTAGCCTGCAACAAAATTACATACACGAGAAAAGTAGATATATAGAATTACTCGATATATAGATTCCAATGATATAGACACTACAGCATTATCTCCATGAGAGATAGTGTGGTAAGAGGCTTACTGTATTTCGGAACTCAGCCAAGAGCCGTAGCGATCTTCGAGAACTTGAGGATGTTCATAGTGATTCAGGGTAACAAATGGCTCGATACCTTATTAAAAGAGGAAGAAATGTCGATTATAGGTAGTAAATTCTGAGTGCAGCAATTTTTACGCAGACAGCATAAAAAAGCAAGGGGATTGCAGACTATACCTTTCTGCAAAAGGGCATCAATGAGGTTGTTATAGAAATTAATACCATCGGGGTTTGTCTCACCATATCTTCCATCTGATTCCACAAAATTCATCGGTTATAAAATCTCAAGATAATATCAAAATGACCATGCATGTAGAGCGAGTTTCCAAGAGAATATGAAGAAGAAAAAAATGCTGTATAAAGAGCTTACGGGGGAGGACTCTAGACCAAGATATGGAAAATCTGTATGAATTCACTCCAAGGTCCTCCATCGACTCCACATCTTCCTGCAACATCAGATATTATTGGAAATCGGATTGAAGGATATAACGATTAGATTGGAATTCAATCATAACGACAGCAACTGTATTCGAGATATAAACATATTAGTCATATTTGATTAGATATGTAGAGATTGTTTCTCCAGGATGGCCTAATTTCGTCTAGAGAAGTTTGATAACACGTTGATCGAGCAGCCGACGAAGGTTTTCTGAGATACATCATTCGAAAAGTGGAAGATTCATTACCATGAATAGGTGATAATGATCATCGGCTACATCGGCATTACTTCCATCTTCTACCTTCCCTGTTAAGTAAAGCAATGTTTACTTGTTGGCAAGAAGCAATTGATGAAAGTAATATTGACTATAGATATGCCAAGACTGGTTTACTAAAATTTTCTCACAAAAAAAAAAAAAGTAATAGGACATGCTCTTCAATAAAGTTCACCCATCGATTTCATTGACACACGTCATATGTTTTAGCAAGGTTTCTTTATAATTGTACGTAATCTTGCTACCTTTCTCAGCACTTTTTGGATCTAATCAGAACTATACTTTTCCTATTGAGAAGGTTTCTTTTCCTTAATCCGCTTTGATTAAGGAATTAATGCAACGTGCATAAGGTAATCATGCTCTGGATGCACGTGAAACCCTAATACGCCAATGCCATCATCAACCTAGGAAATCCATGACATGCTTGAGCTAACATGGCTCAGTTGGAAGACGAGTCACGCGTCAACTACCACTCTCCTTCACGATTGCTTTGACTACCATTACTTCTAGTCGACATCTAATGAAAACGTATAATAATAGTATGATGAATTAATAATAGAAGCCGGTGGAATTGGAGTGGCCGACAACGAGGACCAACGAGCTTTTACTCCGACAAAAAGCGAAAAATAATTTATAAATTGAGAAAGTCCATAGTTTCTTTCTCTATGGTGTATGTGTACTAAGCAATTACTAAATACTAATAATTTCATTTTCGTAATTAATATTCTCGATGCTTAAAAGAGTAGAAAGTGCTTTATAAAAATCATGCTAGATATTTGAACAATCTAACTTAGCAAAAGTTTTAGTGCCTAATCGACACATAGATGGGTTTATGAATGATCGGTTTCTGTATGTTTGACATTACTTAAGATAAATTGTGTGTAACGACATTATTAACAATGTCAAACATATATTTGTTATGAATACATACCTGGGATGTGTGTGTATACATCCCAATTGCTTAAACTTTTATTTCCAGTCAAGTAGGCTCCTTCAATCTGGGAAACAGACGGTGCAAAACGTATTTGTCAATTATCAAATACAACTTATGAATAGTATCTCTCTCAAGAACATTGGGAAAATTCATAAATTCAGAAATTTTTCTCAATGGAATGTTTTGTAGGACACTAACATATTATATCTCTTTCTCAACAATGTAGAAACCCTTGCATATAATCTTCATCTTGTATGAATAAGATCTAGACTTTGTCTTTGCCACCAAATGTAGTTTAAGGCCAAAACCACATACAATTCCTTATCTGAGTGCAAAAAATATCCTACTAGGTCAATTCCCAGATAATAATAGATCTAACTATATATGGGAGAGTACAGAAAAGAAGAGACGAGCAAAGTCAACTGTCAAAGATTTTACCAACTACTGGCACTTTACAAAAACCCAAAGGGAGAAGATGAAACTCACTGTATGCCCTTATCGATGACAAATGTCACCACTTATATATTTATTAATTTTGAAATTCAAAAACCAAATTGGAATTAATCTTGAGATTCTATATACCAGCTCAGCTTGGAACATGACAAGAGGATAGAGAATCTCTATGTACGACAAAGCTCATCAAGGTCGAATCCCATATTAATGCATGAACTCGTTCTATCGGATCAAGTTCGTCGTGTTTCAAGAACCTGTAAAACTCGTATCGACATGCAAATAAAAGAGCATCCCTATCGCCCGTAGAACGAGCCTATACAATACTTTTTTCTTTTCTTAACCTGCAATGCGAGGGTTTAAGCCATCATGCCCAGAACAGATATCTTTGTCCTTAACGTGTGGATCAACACCGTAACCAAAACCATCGGTCCTGCAAGCGAAAACAGTACAAGCTATATGGATGAAGAAGACATTGCTGCACGATGCTCTCAGCGTCGATGACATATAGGACGCTGAAGGAGCTGCCATTTAGCAGCTATTCGTTCTTCGAGCGAAAACAGTACAAACTATATGCACGAAGAAGGCAATGATGTACGATGCACTCGACGTCAACGAACATAGAAGACGACCAAGGAGCAGGCAATACCTGAAAAGAAGAGGTGGCGGTTCCGAACAAGAATGATGGAGGGAACTGGCTTCTGTCGACGCCATGGCAACCCACAAGCAAACAGAGAAGGACGAAGGAAACGCAGGCAGAAGCTTTGACTGCTCTTTTCCTCATCCTTTTCCACTAGAACACGTACTGTTTCTGTCTTAACCAAGACGAAGAAACAATGGGAAAAAAAAAGGGGGAGGAAACTTTTGCGTGGACCGTTCGTGGAGACAAATGGGGTTTTTATAGGGAACGGTCCTCGACTATTTGGGAATTTTCTTTTCGTTTTCTTAGGAAAACGATCATTTGTTGGGTGTTGAATCGTCGAAGTTGCGTTCAAAGTTGAGCAGCTTTGAAATTAACCCACTGATGAGCACTTCAAAATGCTGACGTGGATTGAGGAAAATTCGTTCCCATGTGCTTATCCTTTTCCGCAAAGCAGTTTAGTTAAGATGATAAAATAATAATTTTATGATTATAGAGCCGGATGACGGTGGTTGCGTAATCTACTGTGTCAAAAACTTGAAAAGTTTTTATCGTTTTATCTCAAGAATTGGATCTATGTCCAACATATCGAACCTACTAAGAAACGTTGTCTTGTTTTAGATCGAACCTAGTGGCATATGAATTATTGAAAGATAGAACCAATTATATCAAAATGTTTCTGTTAGGAAAGTCAATATGATAGAAGTTTTGTAGGAGGCTTTTGTCCAAGTGTGGCTAGTTTGCATTTTCATGACACGTCTCTCTCCTCGACTTTCTCTCAAGGAATGCTCAGATCCTTGCGTCTTTTGTGTGGATTGGAACTAACCCATCGAGGAATTTTCCTACTAGACTATATCTTAGACTACTATAATTATGGCCGTCTCTTACTAGGTTTTAGTGCCGGCTCCCATGTCATCACCTTAACTTTTGCAGCACTAGGTGGGTGTCAGCCCTTATATATAGTCTTATGATTTTGCAATTCTTCGCTTTGCATCAAATTAAACCGCATGTTTTACCACTTGTACAAGCCCCTGTCGGTATCTTTAATTTTCATTCTTGCGGACGTGCTCTTAGAATATAGCCAATGCGCTAAAGTGTGGAAGGGATTAGACTCGACACTCGATTCCGATGCTGAGTTAGAACCCGTGGCACGACCGTTGATTAAGAAAATTCAGACTGTCAAATTCTGTGTCAACATCGGAACTCTCGGTTATACATCAGTTTGTGAATTGTACAATGGTCTAGTGAAAATGGCTGAAAAGGCAGGGATTTCCATGAAGTGAGATTCAGTGCTGTTTTTTTCTGGAGTGCGATATGGTCATGAGTCAGAGTTCATCCACACAGAGAGAGAGAGAGAGAGAGAGAGAGAGAGAGACTGGTAGCTATTACCGGTAGCTATATAGTTGGAGAAATGTTGGCCGCTGTGTTATTATCAACACGTGGACTCGGTCGAGTGGGCGCCTTCGTTGAACGCAAGTCTTTGATCGGTTTTTGACTTCTTTCTTTCCTAAGTTTTTTCAGTGAGTTGAAAGATCAAAGTAAGAGTAGTGTCTTGACCGCGGATGCATCACTTACAATTTCACACGATTGGTGTTTATTGGAGTCATTTTGAAAGTTATCAGCAGAATGTGATCAAATATGACCAAAGCAAGCGACATCAATATTGCTCATCGAAAATCAATTTTTCCCTCGGTTGAGGGAGGACCGAGTAAAGTCCAAATAATATAAGACCAAAGTCTTAATGTGATTGTGCGAGCATAAGGTAGGTCTGATATGTTGTCGATTCCCATAAGTCGTATATCGAAATATTGAATTACTCATATGGATTTAATTGAATATCGTTCTATCAGAGCGCCTATTAATAACTTGTGTTAGAAATATTGAGCACGGCTTGTGTTCTTAAACAATTGACGATGAACTTTCGTGAGGGACATGTCCTATGTCACTTTCTCCTTTTAATTTGAAGCAAGTTTCATTCTTTATTTGTCAAATGTGATTCTCAATCGTGCTATGATATCTCTCCATGCTTTATTTTGCATAGTTTAGTCAATAATGGACGACCCCAAAAGCAAAAGATAAAAAATAATAATAATAATAATAATCTATGGTCATTCTCACTTACCAAACACGTTGATTACAATCAGTAGATTATGGCCAAAAGTTTATACTTGAGTGTGAAGTTCAAATTCATAGAACATGATATGGCAATTGGACAAATATCAATTTTGTATTGTTGATGTGATTTGTGTGGGAAGAAATATACATTATTCACTCCGTTTGTTTCGCGAAAAATAAATCATTTGAATAATATTTTCCTAAAAGTGATTTCTTATCTTGTTTTGAAAAATGATTTCATCATTAATGAAAATATTTAGACATAAATTGTTGTCGGTTTCATCGGCTAATTATTTTAAGTGACGCAAGTAGTGATTTTTAATAAAATATTTCTCGAATTATTTATATTTAAAAAACGGAGCTTCGATCGATCACACCATGTTAATTTAAGGGTTAATACCTTGAAAAACCTAAACTAGTATACCTGTGACAAATTTACCCCAAACTATTTTTTTGACCACCAAAAACCCCAAACTGGTATAACTTTGACAAATTTACCCCAAACTGATACACTTGTGACAAATTTATCCTCTGTTAGTTTTTATTAAATTTTATCGTTAAATTATTAAGTTAAATGACTCGTGAGAGTTGATTAATATACCAATTTAGGATTTTACATTCCGTTTGTTACAGTTTACAATTTTTGTGATTTTTTTATTAATCCAATTTAGCGAATGGTATATTTGTCACAAATTTATCCGGTATGGAGTTTTTTGCGGTCGAATAAATTAGTTTAGGGTAAATTTGTCATAAATATACTAGTTTAGGGTTTTTTTTTTTGTTAATCGGGGTAAATTTGTCACAGGTATACCAATTTGGGGTTTTTCATGGTCAAAAAATTAGTTTGGGATAAATTTGTCACAGGTGTACCAGTTTATGATTTTTTAAGGTATTAACCCTTAATTTAATAATGCGAATGTCAAATTCATGGAAAATGAGTTTGAATTTTCTATTATCGATGCGATTCGCGCGAGGGAGAACGGTACGCATGGTTCTTGCTGTCAATCACATGCTGATGGGGTCTAGCACTTGGTAACGTGCGCACAGCAAGAGGACAAGAACAGGCGATCGTGACATCATCGATGGAGAGGGAGATGTATAATTTGGCAAAAGAGGACCGACGACCATTCGACATGGGGATGACAAGACGACCTTTTTGTCTAGGACGATCTATTGTGGATTGCATCCAATTTTCCACGAGGTCGCACTGGCAGATAACTTTTAGTTGACTGAAAAAAATTTATTTTGGATCGCAGCACCACGAGGGAAAAAAAATCAATTAGGCCTCCACCGGTCCAAGATATAAAGTAAATTGCTTGCTTAGGCGCGTTCGATTTGTGCTATAGGCTTTTTGTCTCCTGATTGAGTCTGATTCTTAGATGGTGTAAATACATATATTGGAGGGGAAGAAATGTACGTCATGTGAAGTATTATATATATTGCACTTGTAAGTAAAGATTGATATAAAACATTCGTGCGACTCCATTTATACACACACACACAAAACCTGACACTTAACTCAAGTTGGCACTCATATTTTATATACCTAAGTTTTTTGGATATTCGAAAGTCGCTTCAACAGCGGCCAACAACAATGAATCGGACAAGAAGTTGAGGGGCTTGGTGATGAGGTTCTCCCAAACATGGAGAGCCTACAAGAAGGGCCAACCGAGATGGAGGTCTTGGTCTCAGACTCCGAGTCTTTTTTTTTTTTTTTTGGTCAAAGGAAACGATATATTCAGATAGGTGAAAGGATACACCCTGCAGCTAAGGCATCCGCTATTACAAGATCAAGCAAATTGAAGGGTGGAAAGACATTCCAAAAAAGGGCCGAAGGCTCTCTACGCTGGGCTTTGACAGCCCAATCGGCGACCGCATTAGCTTCTCTTCTACACAGCTGTATCTTGAAATTAGGGCACAAGCAGAGGAGGTGGACCGCCTCTGGTAGCAGTGAACGAAGCTCCTACAGCGATGAGCGACCTTCAGTTAGGGCTTCAACGACAGAGCTACAATCTGATCAATCACCACTCGTTCCTGATGAAGACCTTGATCAATCAAATGTTGGATGCCGAAGGACACAAAGCAAGGAACTCCGCAACGAGAGCGCACCCGGCGGTAATTTTTTGGTGTAGACGTCTATCAATTTGCCTTGATGGTCTCTTGAGATTGAAGCCATTGCCGCATCTGTGCAACCTGATTGATAAGATGCATCTACATTACATTTGAGAAAACGCTGATTAGGTGGTCGCCAAGGATGGCCAGGGTGCTAGCTGGTGGTGTCGTGTCGCAGCTGGGCAGAGGAAGGGTTCTGGTAGAGGTAAGCTTCGGTTAGAGCAGCTTCTACAGCAAGGACGGGTTCCGGACGCTGATTTCGGAAAATCAAACCGTTTCGCATTTTCCAAATTTGCCAAAAATCAGACTCCGAGTCTAAGTCCCTCCTATAGTCAAAGGCGGCGTTTGGTTGGACTTTTGGGGAAAGCCTTTGGAAAAATGCAAAGTCTTTGAGTTAAAGGCATTTTTCAGAATGCAAATTGTGTTTGGCAAATTGTTATTTGAAAGTCCATTACAAAATACCTTTGTGTAAAATATTGTTTGGAGAGATTAATTTACAAGTGACTTTAGTGATTAATAAAAAAATAAAAAATAAAAGGTAAAAAAATTGGCCGATGAGGGAGGCGGCTGCCGGCGGCCTCAGGTAGCCCCCGGAGACGACCGGCGAGGGCCGCCTGGGGTTGGGCGACCTCCGGCGGCGCGGCGACCAGCTCTGGGTCACGCCTGAGGTCGTGCGACCTCCGGCGCCGGCGCGACCCAAATCTGGTCGCTGCGAGGTCGCGCGACCTCCGGCGACCCAGATCTGAGTCGCGCCCGGGTCGCGCGACCCACCGGCGATGGTCACCGTGACCGTCACCCGCCTCTCGCTAGTCCGTCGCTCGCCGTCAGCAACCCTCTGCACAATCCGTTTGCCTCAACGAAGAAGATGAACAACTCAGCCAACGAAGAAGATGGGAACAGTAGAATGAAGGGCAACGAAGAAGATGAATAGCTCGGCTCGGCTCGGTCCCAGAGACGACCGGCGAGGGCCGCCTAGGGTCGGGCGGCCTCCGGCGGCGCGGCGACCAGATCTGGGTCACGCCTGAGGTCGCGCGACCTCCGGCGCCAGGCGCGACCCGGATCCGGTTGCCGCGAGGTCGCGCAACCTCCGGCAACCGAGATCTAGGTTCGCCGGAGGTCGCGCGACCCCACGGCGGCCATATCTGGGTCGCGCAACCTCCGACGCCGGCGCGACCAGATCTGGTCGTCGTGAGGTTGCGCGAACTCCCGGCGACCAGATCTGGGTCGCGCTCGCCGCGAGGTCGCGCGACCTCCGGCGACCCAGTCCGAGTCGCGCCCGGGTCGCGCGACCCACCGGCAATGGTCGCCGTGACCATCACCTGCCTCTCGCTAGTCCGTCGCTCGCCGTCAGCAGCCCGTGCCAATCCGTTTGCCTCAACGAAGAAGATGAATAGCTCAGCCAACAAAGAAGATGGGAACAGTAGAATGAAGGGGAAAGCCAAAGCTGAAAGCCCAAGGCACCCCAAGGGGTGCCTTGGGCTTTCAGCCTTCAGAAGGCTGGCTTTAGCTCAATGGGGTTGCAAAAATTTTTCCCAAACGGTTGATACTTGGCCAAAAGGCCTTTAGGTGTCTAAAGCTACTTGGGAATGCAGTTCCCAAACGCAGCCAAAGTCCTCCTCCTTGGGAAGCGCATGGGGATACCCTCCGGGCATGCCGAGTGGCAGCGTTGCTGCGAGTGCCGCCAAGCTCCATCTCGCCTCATCGAATGGATCCTCACCGTTACGGTATCAAGCGGCATCTATCAGGAGCTGCAGGGAGAACCCGCCTCTGAGGTCCCAACTGAGCATCTTGAGTGGCGGTAATGGCGGGGTATCATCATCATGAGCCGCTGCCAAGCTCGCCGGATGACGACGACATCATGTCGTCATTGGAGAAGGTCCTGCTGCCACAGAGTTCCGAATAACCAGAACCCGGGATGTTATTATTCCCTAGAGGTTGAAAATTTCATTCATCATCTTAGAAATGAGCTCATCAGAGTATATGCTGCCATGGGCTTCTTATGGTTATGGTCTTCGCTCAGAGAATTATTCCTTAGAAATTGATGATTTGGTGGATTACGTCAGTGAGAATTGTGTTGTGATATGAGTTGTGTTAGTTGCCATTTGACTTTTAGTGAAGTACATGATAAACTAAGGACATAATATTTTCTAGTTCTTTTTAATTAGTACAGCTAGGTACATATGGTTTATTAATTTTGGATTTCACTTTTTTTTTTTAGTTATGTTGGATTTGAGCGTTCTTTACTTTGAGATACTAGGGCTTGACATTGATGTGTTTGATGAACATGGCTGTGCAAAGAGAGCTCGTTTGATGAGATTAAAACTGCACACTTGGGAGATTCGCATATGTTTATCATTTTGAAAGTTAGATAATATTTTTGTTTTTGGACCCCAAAAGTATTTTTTTTTGGCATTCTCAATTTGCCTTCGATGTCCCAGAGGCTATTTAAAGGGTCCATCGGTAACAGAACGCATTTAACAACTACCCCTTCGGGGTATGCTTGATTCGTAGAAAACAAAAAAAGAAAATAATCATTAGTATTGCTTAAAAAATAACTAATGAAAAGTATTTTCATTATCAACCGTTCATTGATTTTCTAGGGACTAATTCTACTACCCTAGAATCGCAGCGGCATGCTGTCACGTGATCCCACGGAGTCAACAGCCAGCCTCTGAATTTCTGATGTTCGATTGTCTTGTTTCGCCCTATAAGAACTTTTGGTTGCCGAAATTTGCCCTCTTTTCTTTCGAAATATGTTCAGTTTCCATCCAACCTTCTGAAAATTTCTGTAATCTCCCCCAGTAAGTTTTATTGGGTCTAAATTTCCCCTTGTAATTGAGTGAAGTAAAATGAACTCGTAATTGTAATTAAGAGAAAGCCAATTGTAACAAATGAGGTTGTTGGCAATGGTACCTCTCAGTGTTCACTCAGCCACTTTCATATAAGGAAATATCCATTAATGATAACTAGGCTTGTAAAATGAGTAATTCAAGTTGGGTTCAGGTTGGATCGAAAATGGTTCAACTCTAATCGACTCATTTATCACGTATTGATCCATTTTAACACAATACAATTTTAATGATTCATACCCTACTTGATTTCAATCCTAACCCAACCCATATTCAACCCGCTTTAAACTTTTCATGTGAATATATTATTTGCATTAAATTTTATTTTAAATTAAAAATAAACAAAATAAAAAGATGTTAATAAATAAAATACATGACATAATTGAGCTTTTGAAAGGCAATTATGTTTTGTCCGAGGACATACATCACAACGAGTTATATGGTTGTTGTTCAAATTGGGACCAACTGTTTAAATCAAATCTAGTCTCGAATTGGGCAAATGACCTATAGTCTCACATTAGGTATATCAAAATTTAAGGTACAAGGAATGGTGACCCAAATTCAAAGTTACAAATCCCTTGCATAGCATCGCAAATATCATCTAAAATTCATGTCGAATCAAGCACATGCATAACTCATGTATAGCACCCGTGAATGAAAGAACTGTTACATTAAGGCCTTTATTCATAGATAACTAGTCACAAAATTGTACTTTGCAGGAATATTGCATGTGCTAAGAAGCTTGTGAAGAATCCGCGTGAAGCCAATCTGAGCTCCTATAGATTTAAATAGTCTATATGGGTAGATATGTGTATTTTGCAGTCTTTCTAAATAAGGCATTAGATACATCCACAGATAAGTATACTATCCAATTTCCAATTTGGGAAACATAAGTAATTGTTTATGTATATTCCTTCGTTAGCAAATTCGCCAAGCCGACCCAACCTTGCAAGCCCTGTTTGTGGGTGTGTTGTGGCTAATTTTTCTTTTTTTTTGGTCGAAAGATAGTGATCATTACTAATAAGTTGCGGAACCGCAACTAGGTTCGAAATCATTACATAATAAAACCCAAAGTGGATGAGGGGGATATAAAATCCAATTGCGAGGGAGACGGTTGTCCCGGTGGGCTCTTGCTATCCAATCGGCGGGCTTGTTTGCTTCTCCAGTGTGTTGTGGCTAATGAAGAAGGCGCGAAATTTGCTAGTCTTCCAAGATCAGAAGCCCCATCCTAGCTTGTTCATAGACGATGCAAACACAATGAACTCCCTCTATGAGAAATGGCACTTGGGTAAGAAAGGAAATGGAACAGAGAAAGGTTCGCTACCGCACTAGTGGATTCCTTTGCTGGAGAAATCCCTCAAACTCAATGTGGGCAGCTTGTGGTGTAGGGCTTCACTGGTCAGGTCCGTCGCAGGGATCCTCAGAAACTCCCATGGACTCTTCAAGAAACCCGATCAAGTTGTGAATTGGATTGTGAAAGCTCGTAAGGCTAGTTCTTTTTCTATTTCTTGGCTTTCATTATACCTTTTTCCCTTTAGTTGATTTTATGTTCAGATTTTGGAAACTCATGAAATCCAGCTTCTCATGAGTAATGCAAGTTGTTATTTTCTGACCAAAAAATTCACTCGATCACCTTCATCTAACTATATAATGATCTATCGTGTAATAATATATATTGCATAATCCATAATGTATACAGAAATTACAATATTGATACTAGCACATCTTTTAAACTTCTAGATACCATATTTCAACAAACTTTGAATCTCCTAGGTATGTCTCTGCGCATATTTACATTAAGCTGGGAATTGCTATAGTTGCCATTTAATTTTTAGGGAACTGTATGATGAACTAGGGACATAAGATTTATTGTTTTTTTTTTTTTTTTTTTTTTTTTACTCTATGGTATTAGGGCTTGATATTGATAGCTGTGCAAGGAGAGTTCCTTTGCTGAGATTAAATCGTATATGTTTTTCATTTTGTAGTTTACATAATATTTTGGTCCTCAATGTTGTTGCTCGCTGCCAGCTAATTATTTTTTGATGAAATTGCTCATGACTAGGTCTTGTATTCCCCAAATGCGCCCTCGACACAAACATTGCTTTCTTTGTGCTAACAAATAGGGTTTGTTGGAATTAGGGTTCCGAATTTGGAACCACCAATTAGGTCTAACCATTGAATATTTGATAGTAGATATGTCGTCTTTGGCAGTAAGCCTTTGATAAACTTCCCTTTCTACTGAGAGCATCTCTGATATGGTTGGGTTGACTACACACCATAATTGTGAAATTGCACTTACGACCATGAGGAAGAAGAATTGTGAATTTTAGGCACAATCCACGCATATACACTGTATTTGCAGTCTAAACCAAAAAGTTGACCTACCGATGTCGAATCGCCTTATAGCGCATCTGAATATAGTGTGGCAATGACGGATGGGACGTTGATGATGATGGGGAGGTGAGAAAGCGGTATACTTGGGGAAAAGAAAGCAATGGTATAATTAGAAAGAGAGAGAGAGGCAGGAGAGTATCCTTAAGAATTGGAAAGAAGGGTGCTTTGAATTTCCCTTATTTAAGCTATAATTGGAAAGCACATGTTGGGACATGGATGTGGACATCCAACGGACCAAATTATTGAAAGGAAAAAATTGGAAAAATTTATGATTCTTTTCTATGTGTCAACAAACATCAACGTGAATGAAGATCAAATGAGTGAATAAAGGAAATAGTTGAGATTTGAAAAGCAATACAAATTAAGACCAAATGAGTAAATACAATAAATACTTGAGCTTTTGAAAGGTAATTAAATTTTTTTATTCCTAAACAGACATCACAACGAGTGATATAATTGTCGTTCACATTAGGGACAAATTGTTGAAATCAAATGTAGTCTTGAATTGGGCAAATGACATATGGTCTAATATTAGGTATATCAAAGTGTAACATACAAGGAATGGTGATCCAAATTCAAAGTTACAAATCTCTTGCATAACATTACAAATATCATCTAAATCCATCTTGGATCGGGCATGTGCTATGCACATGTTAAGAACTAGGACTACATTAAGCCCTTTATTCATAGATAATAAGTACAAAGCTACACTTTGCACGGATATTGCACTTGTTAAGAAACTAGTGAAAAACTCGAAGTAAGTTAGTAGGGTCCACATTCCAATTTGAGCACCTGTAGATTTTAATAGTTTGCATGGGCAGATACATGTATTTTTGCAATCTTTCTAAATAGGTCATTATATATATCCACAAACAAATATGCTATCCAATTTCTAATTTGGGACACATAAGTAATCGTTTAGGTATGTTGCTACTCTCCGGACAGTGAACTAGGGAAGATGTGGTTTGAAGTAATGTCAAGTTAAAGACCAACGGTTTTCAATCGGTGTAGGTCATCGCAAATCCTTACCTTCAATGAATTAGCCTACAAAAACTTTACCGAAGGAGTTGCCACTAACCCATTGGAGCTGACTATAAGCTAAGTGAGAGATGAGAGATTATCACTTTTTCTACACAACAAAAGAGTCTAGGATGGAGACTTGATTATATTAACGGTCTAATTAGTTCTCTTTCGATATCTAAACTTAATCGATTTGTTACCTAAACATTCACACCTAAAGTTCCAGTCCATCAAGTGTTCATGTGCTGTTCTTGTGTTTATTATGGTCTTGGTTTATGGCCTAGCTATCTGACTAGGCTAAACGAAATAAGAGAAACACAATAAAAGAGGTATAGAGATATAGAAACAAACACTTAAAAAGGTAATGAGAAGCAAGTAAGAAATGAAGTGCCGAAAGTGACCCCATACAACGTCGAGCAAATAATGTTACATGACATCATTATTAAAGTCACAGGCTAGCAACCCCATGAGCTTGATGGGAATTTAAATATGCATGAAATTACTCTAAATGTGTGAAACTACATAATTCTAATCTGCATAAATGGATTATTTACTAAAATGATTATTTATGAATTGCTAAAAAATAGCACTGAATTAAGAAAATGACTTTAGAAAATTATGAAAATTCCAAAAATGTCGTTATGCCCTAATATAACCCTATCTACATTTTTTTTTTCTGGAAATTTTCAGATTTTTCTCTTTTTAGTATTTATCATTTTTGCTGAAAAATAATTTTAATTTATTAATCTCAATAATTAATTATTTTAAGTGATATAAATAATTTTTTAAATACTGACCATGTTAAAAATTTCTAAATATTTTAAAAGTGAATTACCACCAAAATTTTGAACATACCAAAAATTATCCCTTTTTTATAATGTGTGGGAGTTAGACCGACTCATAAGAAGATTTATCCTTGGTAGAAAATTAATAATTTTGAAAATTTAAGACTGCAAATAAGGAGCAAATTTTTACTAGGAAAAAAAGCATATCGGATAATTTGCCTTTAATAAAAAAATAAATATGGACTTAAATAATCTTATATATTGCCTAGGGATTATTACTTCAATCTCACTTGTAACAGCCATTGAGCGAGTAAACCCCTTTAGTAATATAAAATAGAAATCCTAATTGTGGATGCGGGCGTCGCCCTTCCTAGAAATACTCCGAGGGCATTCCATGGAGGTTGCTAACCATCAATTAAATTGCAATTGTAAGTATGAAGCTTCCGTGATAATGTAGAAATTTGCTTTACATGGGGCCTCTTTTTAACCTTTTAAGAAGGAACAAGACGGCGGGGCATGGCAGAAGTATTTACCTTGTCGCATGTCCATTATATCGCTTAGAGAATATAAAATCAAATTGAATAATATTTTTGGAGTGGAAATCTATGAAATAGTTAGTTTCTTTAAGCCTCACAGGTAGGGCAATTTGGTTGGAGTGTCGAGGGATTTTCGATAATATTCTAGAAGGACCACTTTCATAAGTCAAAACCCAAACTTAACTAGTTTGTGAAACTTGTAAAGTGATTACGAGCCTTCTAATAATCAAATCTCTGAATTGATACACTCAAATTATTGGAAAAAAAGGAAATAAATTGCATCGTACCTCATTGGTTGATTGGGTGGACAAGAGATGTGATTCTCTCGAAAATACCAAACGAGATTTTATCATATTATTCTTATATTTCACGTGACATGTGGCGTTTTATGATTTTTTTTTTTTTTTTTTTTTTTGTAGAACAGGAAACCGAGTGACCTAGGATATCTTAAATACTTAAGTTTAGTAGGTTGAAGATTGACTTTCATTATTCAATATTTAAAAAAGAAAATCTATTATATCTACTTTGGTTTATTAAAATAAAACATGGGAGTTGCTGGCTCTGGGCTTTATTCGGATGGGCCTGCTTAGCTTGTGTTGGTATTTTGGAACCGCACGCCCACCAGTCACACCTTTAGACCGATATCAATGAGAAGCTAGTGTTAGAAAATTCACATCTAAGGATTATTGTGCTATGAATTATTTAATATATTTTAGTTGGCATATAATTAAATGGATTAATTTTTTTAGCGACGATGGATACTTTGGGCTATCTCCTTTTTCTCTAAGGTGAATGGAGAAGAAAGTTGAATGATTATTTTGATAGAGAAAGTTAATTCAATAGAGTACTATTTATAGTCGATATACACATCATAGTATAAACCTTAAAGAGAGCATACTCAACTGAGAGACATGGGTAGGAATGCGGATTGAGTGGGCAGTGTTAGATACCCTAGAAAAATACCCTAGAAAAAGGTCCACAAAGAGAGAGATAACATAAAATTATAAATCGATGGACAATGTTACTAAAGTGAAGATGTAAATATATCATTAAAGTAAGAGTTAAAAAAATTCAATTTTTGTTTTGGTGATTTCCTTTTTCTTTTTTGAAATGAGTAATCCTTTTTTTTTTTTTAAGTTTGGCATTAAGCCCGGTTTTCTCTGAAGATCATATTTTAAATTTTAGTAAAGAGAAAGAAGAAAAAAAAATTCGAGTGATGAAAAAAAAAAAAAAATCCTTGTCTCCCGCCACTGATTAACTAACATGTGGTTCAAAACTTAACCAACACAAAAGCCCCCTCACCATCATCAAATATCCTCTGCCCCCAATCTCCATCTTCAACCCCACTCCCATCTTCTCTGCAAAACCCCTCTCTTCTCTCTCTCTCTCTCTCTCTCTCTAATGTCTTCTTCTTGTTCATCTCCATCCTGCTCTCTCAATCCCACCACACTCTCTCTCCACTCCAAACCCTTCCACCACCATCATCCATCCTCCCTCACCTTCCCAGCCTCCAAGCCCTCTCCTCCCTGCCTCTTCCCCAGGGCCCCCCGCCACCTCCGCGTCCTCTCGGCGTCCCCCGGCGGCGGCGGCGGCGGCGGCGGCGGCCCCGACTACGGCCTCGAGGAGTCCCGCTGGCTCCGGGAGGAGCAGCGCTGGCTGCGCGAGGAGCAGCGCTGGCTCCGCGAGGAGCAGCGGTGGGCCCGCGACAGGGAGTCCCTCCTCGGCGAGATCGCCAGGCTGAAGCTCCGGGTGCAGGCCCTGGAGCGCGAGGTCCACATCCCGGGCGGCGATCCCGAGGGGGAGGTGGCGAGCGCGGCCGCGCTGTTGCGGGTGCTGAGGGAGAGGAATTTGATCGCGGGGAGCGGGTCGAGCGCGAGCCCGATGGTGTTGGAGGAGACAAAGGAGGAGCCGGCAGAGGAGGAGAAGGAGATCATAGTGGAGGAGAAAGTCGTCGGGGTTTTGAAAGGCGAAACTAAAGAAGAACAGAATCAGAGTGAGGAGAAGAAGGTGATGGCGAAGACTACGAGGAGGGCATTGAGAGTGGGAGCTGAAGGAGATGAGGTTCAAGCGATGCAGGTCTGCTTGCAACCCTAATTAACAAATGTCGCTCGAAAGGCGAGTTTTTTGCAATTATAGATTTCCTCTTTGTTCTTACATTTGATTGTTTGGGAATGCTGAATGAGGATTATGAGTTAGACTGAAGATTATATATGAGAAGTGTATTGTCTTACCCGTAGATGATGTAAACTACTTGCGACTCCATGGGTCATTAACCTTTGGGCAATTAGTGAATCGATTACCGAAGGTTGATCTGCAATCTTTGGATTATGTCCGCAAGGATCACCATGTCACTGATCCGGTGAGGTCCCAGAATATGAAAAGTTCAACGTGGGAATGGATTGGTGTAGTTTTTCAGATTAATCGATTCTGAGTGAGACGAACTGATAGTTTAGTACCACGAGTGAAGTGGGAAGTTATGGTGGCTCTAAGGTACTCGTAGGTTGAATGACTTTTCGAGTGGTGTGTCTGCTAGTGTTTAGCTTTTGCCATTTCACGTGCTAGTCAAAAGATTCGTTAACATGCCAATTAGAACATGTTACGTTAGGGGACATTAATGTGAATTGAAATGCTATGAAATTGGGTAGATGCAATTTTCTTTGGGAGATTCATTTTGAGCTGAAAAACTGAACGTAACCCTGCTAGTTTGATTCGGATTCAATTTAAAGCTTATAGTTGGTTATCTAAAAGAAAACCATTACCAGAAGAAGAACAGGTAACATGGTCTATATTTGACAAGGAGGGGTATGTAAGGGCCATGGCCGTGGAATTCTTCTTCTCTTCCATTGTCAGACTCTCCATTTCTTGGTTGTGGTGTGTCTTTTCGCTGAATTGCCAGCCAGTCTTCTTCTGATAGCAATGATTCTCTCAAAAATTGCTTCGTTCTGACAGGAAGCACTTCAGAGGTTGGGATTTTACTCTGGTGAGGAGGACATGGAGTTTTCCAGCTTCTCCACCGGGACTGAGCGAGCTGTGAAAACTTGGCAAGTAAGTTGCGAGATCCAAATGTTTGCTTCAGTTCAACTCAAATCAGTCTAATTTCTTTCTCTGTTCATTCCCATCCTCAATAAAATGATGCTGCTTCACAGGCCTCAGTGGGTGCTAAAGAAGATGGGATAATGACGGTTGAACTTTTGGAAAGGCTATACTTTGGGGAAGAAGTGAGAACACTTTCTACTCCATGCCTTTAATTTCAATCTTTGATCATACCATTTTTGAACTTCAACTTGAGTTTCTCACCGCAGCTGGTTATTGTGAAACTTACAAAATTGGAAAGCAGCTAGAGAAAATTAAGTATAAAATAGCCAAAGTCCTAGCTTCAATATAAATTGTTCAGTGAATAATTGGCTAAGCGTGTTGCTGTTCTCTAGGATGGTGCAAATGGAGCTGCAGCTTTATCAGTGACAGAAATGTCGGAAATTCAGCAGACGGTTGTTAAACAAAGTGATTCAGAAGTTGAAGTATCTCAACATCGAGTCTTTCTACTTGGTGAGAACCGTTGGGAGGAACCCAAAAGACTCAATGGCAGAAATAGACAAGTTGGTGAAAGCAAGAGTGGCAACACAACGACAAAGTGCCTCGCTTGTAGAGGAGAGGGCCGCTTAATGTGCACAGGTATCACTTGTGGTATCCCTATTCCAATGTTATCCCTCTTAATCCCCTACATAGATGATCAAATAGGTGCTTGAAAATGGAGAACAATTGAACTATGCTCCTGCTTTAGAGCTTTCTTTCAGTAAGGAACTTGCGACTCTTCTGAATTAGAAACAGAGGTGTAAGTCATGCTAGCTTCAGTAATGCTCATATCCGAAGCAGTTTGCAGTATTTTTACCACTGAATTCATGCTGTTTAGAAAACAAAAGTCTCATGAATGGAAGTGGCAGAAGAGAAAATAGTCATTGTTATTCAAAATTTTGCTAAGGAGATCCATTACTGCTCGTGGAGCCTGGCAATGATTGATTAGAAGTTCTTAATTCTGGGCAAAGGTTGAGTTAAATGCGTGTTGGGACAGAAGCAAATTATGCCAAGAATCACAACTGCAGATTCTACCAAATAGCAGCAAAACCTGCCAAAAAACAGATTGGGATGGGTGTTGAGATCTGACCTTGAATATGGGTTCACTTATCCTCTATCCAACATTTTGTTCGAAATCGCTAGCTGTTATAAGTCACTAAAGTTTCTACTAGAAGTTGCAGTCTTAATAACACGTTCTTATTACTTGCAGAATGCGATGGGACAGGGGAGCCAAACATCGAACCACAGGTAAAATGAGGAATGGATGTTTTTCCCTTATTTTACATCATTGCGTGTGCAGTTTTCTGAGATCGAACTTACTGAGTTTTTTGCATGCAGTTCATGGAATGGATAGAGGAGGGAGCAACATGCCCTTATTGTGAAGGCCTCGGTCATACAATTTGTGATGTATGCAAGGGGAAAGCTGTGGTTTAGGCAGCATATACACAATTTTGTTCAGTCCTTTCAGTTATATAGAGCATCCTTTATATAGCTCCTGCACAGCAACAATCACTACCTACGGTAGACAGTATCATTTGTTGAACTCAACTTGAGGCTTGGCTCTGCGCTATATGACTGCTTCTAAGCCTAACATCAAGCTGTGATGAAGTTGTTTTCAGGCTTCGACATAGAGTTCTTTGGGCACATCGCGACGTCCTGTTTTTGACTAATTGTTGAGCTTGAACCTTCTCTGAACCAGGAAAAACAAAAGGGAGGAAATCGTTCTGAAAGTAGGATCAGAAGAGGTTGATCCGTGAACAGGAGGTAAGGTTTCAGATGAATGAGCATCCTTGAACAGTTGCACTGTAGATTGAGCTTTGGGGGAAAAATTAATAACGAGAAATGTGCATCATTTGATCTAATCTCTATAAATGAAAAAATAAGTGGAACCTATCCTAGTAATGACTCGAGTATATGATTGAGACGTGGATAATTCAGACAGCTAAAATTGCAAGAATGATTCTTTCAAGCAAGATGACTGCAAAATATGGATAATAAAAAAACTAAGGGGGTGCATGAGAACATTTCTACTCCTAAGAATTTCTGTTCTTTTGCTCTCCTAACAAAAAAAAAAAAAAAAAAAAAGAAGAAATCCGTTTGGTAATGCTAAGTTATTTTTTTATTCTCGAGAATAAAAAATTAGCCCTAATGAATGGTTTTGGAACAGAAATGAAAAAAAAAAAAAAAAAAGTTGCTTCTTGTTCCCAAAACAATTTTTAGAAATAAGTGATATTTCTTTTTTATTTTTCTCTCTTGCCATAGCCACTGCCGATTGTTGCCAACCGCCGTCAACCGCCGCTAACTACCACCGGTCGGCCGCTGACGCCGCATTGCCGGATGCCGCCGCCGGCAGACCATCGCCAGGGCCGAATGCCGCCGCGGCAATGGCGCAGCGGTGGCGTTCGGCGGCAATCCGTGAACAAGAATAAAAGCGAATAAATATTTAAAAAAACTATTTTTTACCAAATGCAATTCTATTCTTTTTATTTCCGAAGTAGAAATTTTATATAGTTACCAAACGCTTTCTTTTACTCGAAATTGTTTTTCGAATAGAAATAGAAAAGAAGCATTTCGGAAAATTAAAAAAAAAAAAACTCTTGCCCAATCAAGAAGCGTTATCATTTGCACCCAAATCATTAAAAAAAAAAAAAAAAAAAGTCACTAGTGCCCAACTGCCCATGCTCGAATTGTGGTGCCTGGACTCAATCTCACAGAGTCAAGCAAGACCCTAATGCTGATGCCTAAATTCCTGACACATGGGCTTAGGTCGATCGAGGATAGTCTTGGGTCTAGTTATCCAGAGATTCCTCCAAATTCAGACACTAGAGTTTAACCTTCTTCTTCTTTTTATAATCATTTTGTTCGTAGCTTCGTTTGCATAACAAGTCCTAATCTTGATCTCTGTGAACACAATACTCATCTCTATCCTACGCCTAGAATTGAACATCAAAAAATTATTAGTAGACCCGATCAATAGGTAGTAGCCACTAAGTGCGCTCATACGCCCGTCTGAATTTTTTTAGGCTTGCTTTGAGCATGTCTTAATTTTTTTTTTTTTTTGTCGGTCTCTACTCTATACCTAATCTACACTCACTCTCGGACTTTTGTCCTACCTCTTGCAAGGCGTGGGAGTCGAAACCCACTCCTAAAACTTGCACGTCCCCACCTCATCCCTCCCCGAGAAGGTGGGGATTTGAACCCCTCACCTCCCCCTTCCATGTTGGGAAGAGTGGCCACCGGGGCGAATCCCAAATGATTCCGAGCATGTCTTAATTGAAAAGAGATGATAAAATATATTCCAATGAATTTTAGGGTCCGTTCGTTTCACGGAAAATGGGCCATCTCCGAAAATATTTTCCCATGTCATTTTCCGGAAAATGACAATATTTTATGGTGTTCGGCTAAAAACCGAAAGTGTTTCCGAAAATGTTTTCCGGTGTTCGGTAAGGAAAATATTTTCCGCTCACTAAATTGACGAGCGCGAGTGTCAAGCTCGAGGCTCGCTAGATCGACGAGCGCGAGTTTAAGATCGATGAATTTGGGGTTTACCCGGTTCGACGACTAGCCAAGAAAGAAGAAGATAGGAAACAAATAAAAGAAAAAGATAAAAAATAAAAAATAAAAGAAAAAAGGAAAAGAAAGAAAAAGAAAAAAAAAAAGAAGGAAATTAAAAATAATTCAAATTAAAAAAGACGAAGAAAACTAAAAATAATTCGAATAAAAAAGGAAAAAGAAATGAGAGGAGAAAATGAAGATTTGTATAGGTGTGAGATAAGAGAGATCGAGTGGGGAAAATGTTTTCCACTTTTTTTCCCCTTACTTTAGAAGATTTTTTTCCTTAAATGGAAAACATTTTCTCCAAGGAATTCATTTTCCATAAAATGAATAGGAAAATCCGGAAAACGTTTTCCTAAAATATTTTCCAATGAATTTTACTTTGGTATCTAATATTTATCAGCACTAATTGGTTAATAGGCCCAATTTTTCAATTTACTAGAGGAACATTAATAAAGTAATACAATGAAAAAACACAATTCCCAAAGTTCTTTTTTTTGTTTATTTTTATTTCTCTTTATTTTTTTAGCTGATAATTTATAAATAACAACAAAAAAGGCGGGGCTTGAACAGCCCACGTTTTCCCTAGAGACGAGCCTAGATACCCGTGAAACTTGCATGCAAAGCTTGGACAATAAGAGTGTCAAAACCAAATCATTTGCCCAAATCATAACATGACTCGACCCAACTAAAAAATTTCGATTTAAATTTTGCCAGTGGTAATACTTATTTCAATTCAATTCAGGTCATGATTTGAATCGAATCAAAACACTAACCAAATAAAAGAGACGATCATAAATATAGAAGGAGGAAAAAACTTACATGTCACGGAAGTTGTGTTTCTATATAAATGAATGCTCAAAACCTGAATTGATCCGTCATTTTTAGTTTGTGTTTTGTTCAGATTTTGTGTATGGTTACTTTACGAAAACAAACACTTCATGTTTTTGGTTCAGGTCGGGTCTGCTGGAACCCACCCCGATTTGATCCGACTACGGACGTCCGAGCCCGGCTGGGTCCGCTCAACGAGCCCGTCCGCGAGCCACCTTCCTTCTTACAATAGCCAAAAAAAAAAATCGAAAAAATAATTTAATTTAATCAAAGAAAAGGAAAAAAAAAAAAAAAAAAAAAGGCAAATTTACCTCGTCTCCTTTTTATCAGAAGGATCAAAAGACCCTCCGTTGGGATTCCATTAGGGCACCAGAGCTCCGCCGCCGGCTCCGCTACCACCTCGGCCCCCCTCTCTCTCTCGGCTTCAGATTCGGCCCGCCGCCCGCGACGGGCAGCGGCGGCGCCGGCCTCCGACGGAGCGGTAATCCTCCACTCCGGCTGTCGATTTCTCCTTCCCGCCGAGCTTCGATGGGCATTTCTCTTTTCAACTCGATTCGGTCGATATGAGCATGGTTCGAAATCGGTTGTCGATTTCGCATTTTATCTGCGGTTGGATATTCGGAGTACGCGATCCCAATGTGGGTGTTACTCTGGGTTTTTCCCCGTGGATCGAATGCAAGTGATAAGCTTTTTTGCTGATTCGATTTTGACGGAGCAGCTGGGGAACTAGCGAATTCCCGTTCTTTCTTTTTCAACTTTTGTTACGGGATTTGGGCCCCGGAAAATGCGCTGTCAAAAAAGATAACAGTGGAAAGAGAGCTGAAGGTGGGTTGGGCGCATAAAATTGATGAGGATAGATAATAGTTGAAGACGAGTAAAGAGCGAAAATTGTTGGAGACATTTTTTTTTTGGGTGGAATTTTTCATTTTGAGACATCATTGATGTCGGTTGATATCGTGAGATACTACCATTGGACTTGCTTTTCGCACATTGGTGTTTTATAATGAGTTTGCATTTGGGGGCAATTGTGCCCCCTTGGCCCCTTATGTTGTATCTGTCCATGGCTGTACTGGGTATGTCTTGTAAAATACTGTAGTCATCGAATTTGTATCATGTTGTGGTGGCGAGTGATATTGGTTGGAACTTTCTGGTACGTTGAGTGAGGAATATAGTTTCCACGATACATGATATCTCTCTCAGTTTTTCTGTTTTGAAATTTGCAGGCGAAGTGTAGATTTGGCTTTGGGTTGATAGTGGATGCATTTTAGGTGTGGCTTCGATTATTATGTGGACGTATTGAGGAATTGTGTCTAGCGGGGTAATTGATGCCTGCATTATGGTTGTATGAGAACATGGAACGGAGCAGTGCTGATCCTGAGGAATTTCTCTTAACTGAGCACATATATGATGGAGAATCTGGGGAGAGGAGAGGAGGTCGATGAATTTCAGTTCAGAGGATGTTCTGACAGAGATGCTGTAGATGCCCACTATTGGGAGATATAAAGAGGACTATACCATGGCTGTAAGTTAACCTCTGAAAACTTTTATATTCTTCTCCTAGATAACTTCCATTACAAGTCTAGCACTCATTTTTCTCCTTACTAAGCTGATTTGTAAATTTCTAAAGTTTTCAATTCTTTTTCAGTTGTTGATTGCCCGTGGAGATCCATTTTTAGCACCTCTGTTGCCCTCCCATGTTTTCCTTCTCCAATTCATGGACAGTATCCTTGAATGTGTCAAGCGCAATGTTGCTGATATCCTCTTCTCCAAAACCTACATTCATCCTCACCCACGGTAAAAGCTTTATTTGTGTGCAGCTTTATCTGTAACAGATAAATGTTAACTAAATGAGATTTATCATTTTCATCATGCTGCATGTTGAGCTTGCTAAACTCATTTCACTTTGTTGTTTTCTATGGTGTAAAGAATTTGTGAGCAAAATGGCCTTGCTTTGCCTCTTGAGGATGCTGTGGAAACTCAGCAAAACTGGATGGCAAGAGAAGATTGCTTACCAGGGGAGGATAATTTTAAGAACAACAGGAACCCAAAGGAAGTTTACAATGTTTTGGATGGACTGCTAAAAGGCATTTTGGAGCGCCTAAAATCAATGAGGTGTGGTACATGAATTACAAGTTGTTGATGTTGAGGCTTTTGTGTGCTGATCAACTTCCTCTAGAATGAGTTCCCCCACTGGAAATATGTGCTTTGATTGCATCAGGTGTTGCTTAGTTTATGCTTTTTTTGCCCTTGCAAAACTGAGTCACAGGCATTAGCTTCTAGTTTCTTTCCTTTGCCATTTTTCATTGCTTTTATAAGAGAAATTTAATAGATTCTATAAAAAAAATAATGCCATTCTGCCAATGATTATGGTTTTGTAATGTGATCATTCTGTACATGTGTCTGTTACAGAGAATATGAGGCATCCTTGTGTAGGTGTAAAATGGTCCTTAACTTTCTAGGACCATATATGATCAGGTTTAGCAGAGAAAAAAGATATCTAGGTAATTGTGTGTGTGTGACATCATGAATTGGTGAGTCCTTTGAATCTCTCTTAATTCATCTCTGAATCTGCCCACTTCAAGGTTGATTTATAAGTTGGTTTCCTATGTTTATTGTGGACATCATTTGTTTCCTAGAATTTGATGACTCAGTTGTTATGAGTTACAAAGGATGATGCTTCTCATGTCTCAATGTATCACTTTGTAGGCATGTCAATGTGCTTGTCATTGTATACTGACAAGAAATGTCCATTTGAGGAAGGTTGGGTATTGTATTGGTAATTGTGGGTTCTTAGCGATGTATAGCTTTGTCTGATCTGATATTCAAATTATTGATGATTATCATGCTGAATATATCTATTTGGGCTACTGCAGTCAATGAACTTCTGTCAGGTCTTTGTAGTCATTGATATAATTCCTTTCACACTATTTTTTTTATAATGATTTTCTTTCTCAAAATTTGCAGGGAGAGCATAGACGTGGCAGGCATGGTTGATGGTGGGTACAATTTAGTGGCCAATTATGAGGATCATGAAGGTATATTAAGGAATTTGTGTTTAGAGGGTAAGCTGGGGGCTGCATTATGGTTGCGTGAGAAAATGATACAACGTGGTGCTGTTCCTGATATAGTTTCTCATAATTATCTTCTGAGTGGATTGTGTCGAAGTGGTAACTTAGAGAAGGCAGGTTTTCTTTTTGCGGATATGTTGAAAATGGGACCTTCTCCCAATAGTGTATCCTTCAACACTTACATCATGGGCTATTGCCGTTCTAATAATGTGGATGGTGCTCTTTATCTCTTGTCTTCTATGGTGAGTTGTGGTGTTCAGCCAAATCGTATAACCCGTAACATACTTGTGCATGCTTTGTGCAAGAGGGGTCTTTTGGAGGAAGCGAGGAAGCTTCTTGGTCAGTTAGTTAATGAGGATAATGACAAGGCAACCTTGGATTTAGTCGCATCAACTATACTGATGGATGGTTATTTTAAGAATGATAATGTTCTTGAGGCAGTATATATATGGGACAAGATATCTCAGGAGAAAAATAAGATGGATGTGATTGCTTACAATTCTTTTATCCATGGACTTAATTCAAATGGGGACATGAGGAGCGCGATTGGTGCATTTTGTCAAATGCTGAAAAAAGGTTTCCATCCTGATGTTTTTACTTACAATACTCTTTTAAGAGGATTCTACGAGGGAGGAAAATTGCGTGAGGCATCTCATGTCCACAGCATTATGTTAATGACGGGAGTTGCTCCAGATCTGATCACTTATAAAATAATTATCCGAGGCTTATGTGCTCATGGAGATGTTGAGAAAGCATATGAGTTCCTTCAGCTTATGTTAGAGGAGTCGATGGTGCCTGATCCATCTATATGGAATTGTGTTATTCATTGTTATGGAAGATGTGGTGATCTTGGTAGAGCGCTATTTGTTAGGGATCAGATGTTGGCATTTGGCATTGCGCCAAATGTTTTTACTTATAATGCATTAATAGATGCACAAGTAAAGAGGGAAAATCTTTCTGATGCTTACCTGCTCAAGCAAGAGATGCATCAAAATGGGCTTTTTGCTGATGTGGTTACTTACAATTTGTTGATAGGTGCTGCTTGTAACTTAGGCCGGACGCATTTTGCACTTTGGTTACATGATGATATGCTGAGAAGGGGGTGTGAGCCAGACATTATAACCTATACTGAACTAATTAGGGCTTACTGTGTGAGAGGTGACTTGGACAAGGCAGAAAGGCTTTTTGAGAAGATACAAAAATCTGGAATACCAATTAATCATGTTCCCCTGAAGATCCTTGTTAATGGATACTGCAAAATGGGGAAGCTTAATCTGGCTTTTAGCCTCTATAAGAAGTGGCTGTCGAACTGGAACTAACTTCCCACTTTTTATGTTAGAGGAGTTGGTATTGTTGCCACATGCAACTGCAATTTCTCTCGGACATTATTCATGAGAGTGGCTGTTTCCACATGTAGTGGCTGTGTACTGTGCATCAGCTTGATCTAAGGTGCGTTTATGTTGTATTGTTACGAAAGTTTATTGAAATTTTTTCACTCTATGCCTGTAATTACGAGAATGTTTTGAGGATTGTTATCATCTGGCTTAAAGATTTGAGGGTTGCCACTTTTATTCCATGATTCTATTCAGTTGTTTGATAGGATGATTTCGACTCCTGCAAATTTCTTTACGAGCTTATAAAATTCAGGACCTTGAAAAAACAATGGCTTTCTCAATTTACTATTAAAGAATCTCCAAAAGTGAAGTTACAGGTTTTCTAGACATACAATTATGAGATGATAGATTCATGTCATACAATGAACCCTAGTGAGTGTGGTCATTAACCATTGACCAATATTTCACCTTTCTTTATTTTTCCCTCTAATCCCCCTTTCTAAGAGTAAATCATCATTAGATTTTTTCTAAGCGTTTCATTTTGGCAAAAGAGCACTTTTTGCTGTTTCTGTTCATTTCTCCTTGTGAGTCATTTGTTTCCTTTTTTAAATTTCATTAATGTTGCTTCATCAGTTCTCTTGCTTCTCGATTGGAATGCCTAAGCGGTGGTTCGTGTTTTTGACATGATCCACTGGACCAGTTTAAATTTCCGCTTTACAGGTCTGTTTTGGAGGTATTCTCAGTTAATAAGAACTTCTGTCTGTCATGTATCAAGCTAAGCATTCAATTATGGTTCATCAGGATTTTGGATACCATGACTGGGTGACAGGAAGGACTTAACCATCAGTCAAGAAGCAGTTACAAAAAATATCTAAAGGGGATTCCTCCTTTAGTTCGTCCATGCACAATGTTATCATCATATTGAAGCAAACTTTCCCACAGGATATCGTGTGCAACATGGTATTGGTATGCTATCTGGTTGGGTTGGCCTCCTTTTGAAATGGTGCGTACTGCGTAAGAAAATCACGAGTTACAGAAGCAAATTGCCGATTGAGCTAGTGCTGTCATTTAGAAGACATGACGGCCTATAGTGTATGTTACCTGACTCTTGCTAAGTGTTTATAATCTTATCGCTCGCGAATTTGGCTATTCGTTGGCACTTCTAACTTCGACTAAATACATGTCATATTTCTGCAGAAAGTTTCATGCTGCAAGAACAATATAATGCTGCATGGGGAATGCATCTAACTACGAGTTCACATTTGTGGGAGCGGAGTGTCATCCCAAAAGACAAAAAATAAGGTAAAAATTGTGGTCTTGATTTTGGATTGTTATGTGTAAACTTGATTTCTGTGGAGTAAATTGAAACGCTATTATGTCATCCTACTACTTATTGGAGTACAGGTTTTATTTAGATCACTATATGTATGAGTTGCCGCTTGGTGACATGTTCTTTTTACGTGCAGAATTTGATGGAACTGGGGGAGCCATACATTGAACTACAGTGCATGGTGAGTTGATCTTTTGATGTTGCATTGTTCTTTTCATTTGGTCACTATGTGCAGTTGGGGGAATAAATAGACCAAGATTGGCATATGTAATTTTTATTCATAGTCCTTTCAGTAGAGCACCTTTTATGCTCATTCCGTGTGTGCAACATTTTTATTTTTAGCAATTAATAAGCATCACTGTCAAGTCTTATTTAATCTACTAAACTACTTTCTTTTCTGTGAATATCGTCCTTGAACTCACTCTTTGTGTAATTCAATAATCTTTTACTAAATGTAACTCAATAATTAATTTTTTTGTCAAAATGTTGATGTCACATAATTGATGTCTTGTGCCACCACATACACACAAACACACATAGGTGCTCTCAAGTCACACACACCACTGTTCCAAGCTCTTGATCTTCATCTCTCTCTATCACCATCCTTCGATTTCTTCAATTTGTGGTCAGGTTTCCTCTGATTTCACTGGATTGTTGGGTTTTCCAGGAATGTTTGTGTGGGTGCTGAGAGACGGCCTAGCTCAACGTTTTGGTGCTACAGACCTGCTTGTCTAGGTGGATGCACAGGCTGTTGTTCAGGCTTTCAACAATGTTGACTTATCAAAACACTTTCATAGAACCACCGCCCCGGTGGCACAGCTGGCTTCAGGCTCCCTCCCCCTCACGAAGGGGAGGAGCTCGAATCCCAGAGGCGTCGCGTTCGCACAACTCAAACGTGGCTGGGTCTGTGGTGGTGGCTTAGTCCGCCCCAGGTTTACGTCTAGGCTGCCGGCCGACGGCGGTTCCCGGGTCATCCAAAAAAAAAAAACACTTTAATAGACAGTACTTTATGTCCTTGCGGATGCTTATTCCGGAGATGAGCTTGTGCCATTGGAGCTGCGTGGTGAATATGTGCGAGGACGTGCTGGCTAAACATGGGAGAGAACAGAAAGGAGCTTGTAATCTTTTGGACACCGCTGGACTTCATTGAGGAGACCTATTCCTCTGATGGGCTTGAGTTACTATCTCTGGTCACTGTAACAAACCCAGTCATGGTATGATTTAGATCGCTTAGTTTTGGCAGTGTTTGTCTTCTAGACTTAATATTAGAGAGACTTCTCAATGTACTAGCGTGGTTTCTGAAGCCTCTATATTAGGGGCTATCGAGCAAAAACATTTGTAGCAGGGACTACCAGACAGCTATTGCACGTTTGTAGTTCATTGCAGCTAGTACATGCACATAATTTATCGATATATATGTCTATATGATGCATTGGCATTTGATGTTATCCGCCCCTAAGAGGATTTTACCAGGGAGCTAGCAGCACTTGTCTGAGACCTCTTCAAAGCTTTTAACAAAATTAAATGTGTAGCTTTGTTGTATCGGTGACTCTTAGTAAATGCCTGGTAGAGAGTATGCCTGTTTCAGCTGAAGTAACATGAAAAAGTACTTTTTTCGCTTTTCCACCACCATTTTAAATTATTATTCAAATTTTAAAAAATGGGTTGAAAAGATATGTGAATTTATGGGTCAACATTTGCATTTTGTGGAAGTGTCATTGTTTAAGATTTAAAAGAAGATGAAAAGCACGTCGCTAAATTTTGATTAAGCAGAAAAAAAGAAGTAAAAGTAATTCAGAAGGATTGTTCCTATATGCATTGATAACTTTTGTAAAAGAAATTACAGAAATTATTCATTCCATATGGCGAATGTCCCATAATATATTGGACTTTTCTTTTTTTTTTTTTTCTTTTATGTAAATGCAAATGTAGGCTTTTGAAGTGCATATCCTAAATGCAAATATTAAATATGGAAAAAACCATCAAAAAATTTTCAAATTATATCCAGTGTAATACATTTATTCTAAAAAAATTTTCTACGACATCAAAAAATTCAAACATATACATATGTGACATTTATTTTTTGTCATTAAATAGTTAAAAATCCACTTATATGGACACCAAAAAGTCTACAATGGTGACATGGATGATATTTTGGTTGAAAAGTCATCCGATAGAATATTAGCGAATTATAAATGCATCACATAAATACCGAGTTTCAGATTTTTATGTCACAAGAAAAAGATAGGAATATTGGCAAATGATAAATACATCATATAAATACAAGTTCAGGATTATTATGTCACAAGAAAAAGTTTAAAGTAAATATGTCAAAATAGGTATGCTTTGGAGTTTTTGATGTTAAAAAAAAGGTTCAAAATAAATATGTCACAGTAAGTATAGTGTAGAAGTTTTTGATGAATTTTTCCTATTGATTATTATATTCCTAATTATTCTAGGAGTAGGGACTACTTGTTACATAATTGCTTAGGTAACTAACCACTCAACTTTTCTCAATAGCAAAATTTGCAGTGGGTTCAGTGGTTTTTAGTTAGTAACTATATTTAGAATGTGTTTGTTTCATGGAATATTAATTATTTGACAAATATATTCCTAAAATCATCGCTTTTATCCTTTACAAAAACAAACAAAAATCAATAAATGAAAAATATCTTTATCTCCACCAAAATATTTGGAATGTTGTTTGATTAATTATTTCAAACAAAATAGGCAATTATTTTCAGGATAATATTTTTTCATTCATTTCCTGCATAACAAATAGATCAATATTTACTTCTTTTTTTTTATGAGAGGATTAGAGAAATAGCATCTCTCCATTTGTTATGACTTGGCATCAAATTTGTGTACTTGCATACATGGTGAAACTTCAGGAGTATCTATGGAGAAGTCACCAACGATTTTACATTTTGAACGGATGAAGGGGGTGAGGCTATACATAAAAATTTGTAATAATGACCCTTGTCAAGGAGAATTGAGGAAAGGATTAAGCACATTGCATCAAGAAAGGATGGAAGTATGATTTTAGTCCTGTAAGCACCGTTGCGGATGCAATTTGATCCTTCGATGCGAATCTTCTTTTTTGATTTGTGCAATCCAATTCTTTTTGCCAATAGTTACTGAAATGTGGCGCTGAGGAGGCCCTTAAAGGTCATGCAAGTTCATGTGAGGAACTAGCAAGTCAGATGTGGGCTAAACGTAGGAGGAACAATCTTAGTTCTTACGTGTTTCGATCATCTAACCTTCATTGTTTCAGTCATTGACGCCAAACGAGGAGGGATAGGCCTTTTGCAATTTGGATTTCTACTTTGTATATATAGTGGTCCGAGAACACTCAAAATACATAAACTTGTTTGAGTTTAAAATGGGGTATTACGTCCTTAGGAATGTCAGATAAACAATAAGAAGTCCCTGGTCATAGAGTCCTGTCAAAATTTCCCCGAGAACACACCGTCAATGAAAACATGTACGAATTGCTTGCCAAATGTGCCGACTAGAATCGAGCCTTGATATGTTTGTATGAACCTCAACTTGTCATGTGCATATGAAGATTTGAGCCATCAATCGCCTAAGTCGGCGAAAAAGTTGTTGGCATTGCCAACATCATTTCCTTTGCCTGAATGCTTCGTCTTGTTCCCTGCAACAGGTTGTAAATTCCTCCGTTAGATATCAAACCCGAGAATAGTGTCATCATGGGCTCGTTTTTCTTTTTAGTTTTGGGGGAAGGAGGGGGGTGGTGGGGGGTTGGGGAGGGTGGAGGGAAGACAAGAATCATAAAGGAGCATTCGGTATCTTCTGAGGCACCTATTCATACAGGTAATTCAGGTAATTATCATCAAGAATATAAACTTTGTCAGCACGATTTACTAGATACGATGAGTAAAGACTATCAAAATGCAGTATGCACCCGGTGCCACGAGCATAAAAATGTCCAAGCAATAGGTACCTTTGCTAGAAGCAGGAGGATTCGCATCCACATCCATCTCATCGCTATCGCTGTCATCTATGGCTGCTTGACTTGATGGAGAATTTTCAGACCCTAGTATGTCATTCAAATCCCAGAGCTGCAAGAAAGATTAGGAGAATGATGACTGCCTAATAAACTGCCTAGTGAGAAAGATTAGGAGAATGATGATTGCCTAATAAACTGATAAGGGAAGACGGGAAAATTTACTGTAAGTAGGTACATCTCCAAATCATTCCTCCACTACCTTTTGAGCAAATGTACACACTTATTTTCCTCACGCACATGCAGTCTTCCATATGCCTACAGAAACGCAGAAACACACATATGCATGCGCCCACACATGCACCGGGCAGTACACCCCCACTAACAACGCACAACTGCTTATGCACGAGCACATGCATGGGGAGAAAGAAAGAGATTTTTTTTTTTTTTTTTTTTTTTTTTTTGGGGGTTGGGGGGGGTAGAGAGAGAGAGAGAGAGAGAGAGAGAGATCTACACACCTTCAATGTCTGATCATGCGATATGCTGCCAAGAAACTTTTTATCATGAGAGAAGGCTACAAAATGCAGACAAAAAATGACACAGGGTGAACAAGCCTGCAGAGAAATAAGTAAAACAAATGTGGAAAGAGTCACTATCTAAAGAAGCATTGCTAGAATTCCTTAGAATTCCAACATGTTTTGCCAATTGCAAAATGACTAGAAATAAACTGAGAAATATTTTCTGTGTAGTTTTACAAAGATCACATTTGGAGTGATTCTAATGTTCAAAGAAAAATATCTGTGCACTGCAGGGCTGCATCATTACCAAGGCGCTCAATAGGATGATCTGAATGCTCTGCAACCGGTTGGATGATTCTGTTGGGTAATATTCCTATCAGACTACAGATGAATGGGACAAAAACACCAGATCAGCGTGACATAAGAAGGGTGCAAAATAAGTATCAATTGCCCGCCAAGTGTTCTCCAACTACACTAGCATTCTCACCTGATGAGTCCATTCTCAGTTCCTGCAATGATCCTATCCTCATCAAGCTGACAATTACAATGTTAAGACGTTAGACAAGTGCAACCCCGCTCACTTCAGAATCTTATAATGTTCAGAATTTAACCACTCACCTTCAGCAATGCATCAACTGAGCTGGGGGAGAGATCCACGAAGCGATCACTTAAATCAAACAAGTAACCCATCATCAATTATGCTTTCACTTACATATAAATCCTGTAGAAGTACAAATTTCCAAATGTAATAGCAAAATTACTACCTGCAATCCTTGAAGAATCCCCATGAATATAGTAATAATGTTCCACTTTGTGTTCCACAAACAACTTTCCTTCCATTCTGGCAAACCATATTAGGATCAGCATGGTTGACAACAGTGCAGAATCTTGTATTGAGGGTCATTTCTGTTGTAATTACTTGCCTATATTGCATATGGAAAGGGAAAATATGCAGGCATGCGTGCAGTGATACTGGCAGTGCAGTCAAGTAGATAACATTTTATAGTATAAGTTTCCAAGCAAGAATAATGGCTCAGATAGCACATTTCTCTTAAAGATAATGGCTACAATAGGTTCACACGCAGGCACTCAAAACCCCCCACCACCAACTGAATACAGGTTCACCTTATAAATGGTATAACGTATTAATCAGGAGTATGGGAGCAAAACCCAAAGTGATGTGTGCTGAAACATGAGAATGGAAGGGAATGAATTCAAATTCCATTCTTTGGGTAATGTCACAAGAATCAGTATATGCTGCTGGCAGTCAAGTGTTGATATCTACCTTCATAATGACCACAGATAGTAACTCGTCTTCAGAGAACTCTGAACGAGTTTGGACCTGTTGTTCAGACAGAATAAATTAGCATATTACAGAATGCAAGCCAATGGGAAGCAAAAGAAGCAGCACTTAAATAATGCTTGTTTACAAAACTTTTAGGAAAGTGAGAAGCTTACTTTATTACTTCGAAGATTGCAAACAGATAGAGTCCCATCTCCACTGAGTAACATGAAAAAACAAAGATAATGCCATTATGCTTTAGGAAGATGTGTGACTAGGACGGACAGTCTATCTTCAAAGACAGTCAAAGTCCATCTCCAAGTAATATTAATGTAGACAAGCAATAAAAAAAATCCCAGCCATTGCCAAATACATTGCATTGAAAGAACCACCTTGTGACGACAAGTTTCATGGAATCAGATGCAAATGTCATGTCTGATATGAAATCTTCATGGGCACTAAATGTGTTGCAGCAAGAACGTTGTCTGGTGTCCCAAACCTACAACCAAGTGATCCATTGAAATGTTGGTAATAATAAACTAGAGCTAACACTAGACACTATAATTTTGAAGCATGCGCTTCTAGGACGTGATAGCCACAAATATGCTCATTCTGAAGTAGGACGCACTATTCTTATATTACTTATTTATTCTCTTCGCTGTTTCTTAAGGGTACTTTTCCACAAGAGGCTCGAACAAAAGTAAATCAACAGAAAAACGATGGAGAAGCAAGCTTAAGAATCACAATATATGCATTTATGGAAGAGAAAAGCTTTCCTTGATTCTAAAATTTATAACTCAGACTATGGCACTCTACATGAAGCCCAATAATCAGGACCTTCCTGCATAGCTCTGGTAAAACTGTACAAGAAATTTGAATCAAATAGAACATTGAAGGGACGATCAGAGCATAAGCACCTTGATGCACCCATTATCGTCTCCCGTGGCAATAGTAGACTCCGTCAAATTGACCAACCTGTTAACAGCAGCCCTGGTCCCCAAAGTTAAAAACTTTCAGCATCAACTCATGCAGAGCAGAGACAAGGACAAGGACAGAAGGAAAGCACTAACACACGCACACTCACTCGTGAGCATTTTCGACTCGAGCGACGACGGATCCTGTCTCCACATCCGTCGCAAGAATCGAGCAATCCGGAGAACCGGTCAGAATTGCTGATTGCATGCCGCATCGCACAATGGAAACGGTGAGACTAAAATTCAGAACAGCTATTCTCTTTCTTAACCCAAAAGATAAAAAAGACTTCTTTAGCTAAAGAGAAGGAAATTCAAGCAAAAGCATTCACCTTTCCCATCGTTGATAAACCGAACCGCCCGACAAGACTCGCCATGCGCTCGCACTTCCAGCAACCTAATCGCAGAACGTTCGAAAACCTCAATTCACCATTAAAAGACAGCACGAATTGCAAAATTCCTACAGAAATCGCAGCGAAAAGAACACGGCTTTTACTTTTCCGGCGAGGAGCCGTCGCCGTCGCCGTAGCGGTACCTGCAAACATCGGAAAAACCGAGTCAGAAACGGCGCGAATTCGATGCGCTCGAGAGCCGGAACTGAAATTACGAGCCGGGAGCCCCGACGGTCGGAGGAGGCGTTACAGGAGGAGGTCGCCGGTGATGAGGCCGGCGGCGAGGAGCTGCTCCGATGGATGAAAATCGACGTCGAATGCGAGGTTTCCGAGATCGATCTCCATGCTTTCCTCCTTTCCTTTGCTCTACAGAGCAATCGATCTTGCCTTCCTGCTGATTGCTGCTAAACCCTAAATCCTAAAACCTCAGCGGGAAGAGATGACGAAAGAAAAGTTTTTTTTTTTCTTTGTGAAATAATAGCATAATTGGGTCCTAAACTTTGATTTAATATGCGATATCGTTTGTAGATTTTTAATTTGTGCAACAAAGTCCCTCAACTTTGGCATAATCTACAAAATTATTCTTGGACTTTTAATTTATTTAATATAATTCATAAACTGTTAATAAATGTTCGATTTGATCCTTGATCCATCATTTCGCTTGTGTAATTTTTGCATAATTTAAAGATTTAATTAAATATTTACCAATAATTCAATGATCATATTATATAAATTAAAAATGTAAGAACAAAATTGCATATTAAGCCAACTTATAGGATCACATTAAATAAATTAAAATTTTAAAAATAATATTATACATTAGACTAAAGTTTAAGAACCATAGACGAGACCCATTTTTAGTGTCTTTTTCATCGTTATCATACTCATTCCTAATAAGACTAATATTATTTTTGTATACTTGAATTTTATGGAAAATTGCTTTTTGGTCATAGTTATGGTGAGCATAAAATAAATTTATAGCATACGAAAAACTATTAAATGAAATTTTATTTATATAGCCATAAATAAGATATATAAATATGGACGTGGGGAGATTGATGTCTAAATTTGAGAAATATGACTGAATTTGATTTCGTGGTCATGTGTAAAAAGTTAATTTATCAAGGTTATTTTTAGCATGAGATCCAAGGTGTAGCATTTTATGAGATCTATAGAAACGAAGAGATTCATAGTATATTCGTTACCAAAAAAAAAAAGAGATTCATAGTATATTCAGTATTTGTAATATATAATGATACACCCCTATCTTGATACGTTCATTAATATTTAATTTAGCATTAATATCACAAAAAAACTCCATATTATATTTATTATAATACAAATGCCTCGAACTTAAGCAATAAACTTGTCTATTATGACACATATTCTCCCGTGTCGCTAGCAAGGAAACCATCACTCCGGCGCCACACGTAAGTCACCACACAACGCTTCAGGTCTCCTTCGCAGGAGCTTCAAACCTGGGTCTTCGCGGTGGAGGACAAATGATCTACTCTCTACACTGCAACGGTCGGTGGTTATCCTAACCTTTTTTTGTATCGTAAAAAGCCCTGAATTTATACGTCACATGCATATAAATTTGGATCCTCTCGTGACAAGGTAAATTTAGGATTTTTGGTGACACAATAAGTATAATTTGAAGTTTTTTGTGGTATTTACCCTACAACTTTATGATAAATATATGTCCTTGTTAGTTAGACTAGTATAATCTCCCACGTTACCTTCCTAAGACTCTTTACAAGTTCATCTCTATCCATTTAAGAATGTCAATAAGGGGCTGTTTGGTAACTATCCAAATAGTACCCGATTCTAATTTTTCTTTACGGAAGTAGTTTTGAAACAGAATCGCGTTTGGTAAAATTTTTGTTCCTGAAAACAAATTTCCATTTTTTTTGTTTTCGAAAGTAGATTTATAATAGAATCAAGAATTAAAAAAAAAAAAATTTGATTATTATTTCGAGAACAAATTTAAGAATTAACATCAACTCTTCTTCTTCCCTTTCTCTTTCTTCTTCTTCTTTTTCTTCTTCTTCATTGACTACCATCCCACGATTGCTGTTTGCCGCCGTTCGTCGCCGCCGCCAGTCGCCGGCAATCGGTTTAACGAGCTCGCCGGAGGCAAGCCCAACCATTGGCGAGGGCT
The DNA here is from genome assembly GCA_014182555.1 of Eucalyptus erythrocorys. Lineage (NCBI taxonomy): Eukaryota > Viridiplantae > Streptophyta > Magnoliopsida > Myrtales > Myrtaceae > Eucalyptus > Eucalyptus erythrocorys. The sequence goes on from CM024604.1 coordinate 4,671,174, forward strand.
GGCCTCGTCGAGGGCCGACGATGCTCTAGTAAGGTCGGCAACCAGCCACTTGAAGAAGAAGAAGAAGAAGAAGAAGAATAGGAGAGAGAGGAAAAAAAAAGGAAAAAAATTATTTAAAAATTAAAAAAAAAATTGATTTGAAACGGAATCAATAAATATGGTACCAAACATAATTATATTCCAGAATAAGAAATTTTGAATAGTTACCAAACGGCTTAAAATGCTTAAAAATTATTTTCGAAAACAAAATAAAAAATAATTATTTCTGATTAAAATCTATTTCTAGAAACAGAATCATTATCCAACTCGCCTAAGCTTTGTCATTATGGCTTTGGTGCTTTGATAATCGGCGATCGGGATATCCGTGCTCAATTCAAACAACTGCGGAGTCCATTCGAGGAGTTGGATCGTGAAGTTTTAGCACTTCCTGTGCAACTCAAAAAGAAAAAGCAAAAAACCTAACGAGGGACTTGACCATCACTCCACATGTTCGGCACCTTCGCCATGCCCATGCGTCTCTCGCATCATCACTGTCAGTGTTCCCAAATCGACTCCACGCCCATCATGTAATCGAACATGTTATAAACGAGCCGATCAGCAGCCATTACTGCTTAATGCTTTAGGACAATGGAGTCAACTACATGTGAAGTTATACAAGCACGCCATTCCTGGACTTGATGGAATGAGCACCGTAACCAAAAGATGAAGGAACGAATGGAGTACAATGTTAGCTGGAGATCTTAACATTCCTCCAACTTGGCAAAGTCAAAAATTCAAGAAAAGGTTACATTTGAGAATCTCACTTTTTATTGTCTTCAGTTCTCAATCACCGATCCCGGTCATCAAGAAAAAGAACGAACCCAATTTGTCATCGATCTCCCATTTGGGATATGGAATGGGAATCCGTACCATACGTCGTGCTTAATTTACACGACCAGGTCGAACCCGATCTAGTAGTTCCAAGGGGAAGACCGCCTGAGACATACCTCCAGCAAATTCTTCCACCTGAAGAGAGTTAAGAGGAAGCAAGCACGCTATACATGCTCTTTTCCTTCGCGTATAAACTCACGACAGATCATTGGCAGGAACAGTGAAAAACGGAGTTCCCAAAGCAACTTGCCTTCTTCACGACTTTCCTGGCGCTCATTTCGTGTTGGCAGGGTCTCAAAGGAGCGGGAGGAAAGTGCATCCTGTCCATTGTAATTATTCTAGGAGCCTCGAGAATGGCCTTACGTGGGTTCAAAGCACTTTGCATGCTCCAGATGGAAAGCGGCCTCATATACATTAGTGATCGGAAGTGACCATCCATTGTCCAACCCTCTGGTGTCTGGAACCAATACCTGTTCACAAAAAGAAAAAACCATCGAGTTACTATACATTTCATCGGAAAGAGCACTTGCCTAGTAGTAGAGTCACGAAAAGAATGATGGGCACATATAAAAGCATACAATTTTCCATACTCTGAATCAATAAGCTGTCCATAGTCAAAGTTCCAACAATGATACCTACTCCATGTTAGGATGTCCTAGATCTATTAACAAGAGAGATTATGAGGTCAAAGTAGACCTCACAAAAAATGAATTTCCCATTTCAATACCCTATCTTGTTCAAGTTTCTGGTGGAATCATCGCAAGAAAAGACAAATCTGGTAGCAATATTGTTGTATGATGTTTATTTAAGAAAGTAGAAACATCAACTAGCTATTTATAAAGAAACATCAACTAGCATCATTGCATGCACGTAAATATACAAACTTCCTTTCCTTCACTTCTTTTTTTTTTTCTTTTGTGATGAGTGCCTTTTAACATCTCTCTGCAAGGATATTAAGATAATAGTCATAAACAAAATCTTCCAAGCTATCTTCTTCCCTCCATGAATGAAGTGGTTGAAGGTCTGTTTGCTCTAAGGGCATAATCTGAAGAGACAAGAATCCCAAATAATATCTACACACAAGGTAAACCATCACATCATGGAGAACAAAACACATCCTGCGAATCCATTTTAGAACGTGTAATGACAATGAAACTCCACCAACCTCTTCAATCAAACGCTAAAAACCAAGCAATTAACTTGACAAACAAAAAACTACACTGAAACACAAAGAAAATCTCTGGATATGACTACTTTATTCAAAATGTGAGTGCAAGGAATTACCCATATCCTTCTTCAGACCAGCCAGCAGTGAAAATTCCTTCAGCAGTGCCAAATGCTTCATCTTTCATTCCAGCGAGGATCATTGTAGCTGCCACAGCATAAGTTACACCGGTCCATACTTCTCGCGACTGCATGCATGTCTCGTCCACTTTTCCATTGGGATGCATTCCATTCACTGCACCCATCCTCCCACCCTTCACTCTCATGACATTAAAATCATATACCTTCTGTAGAGCGCTTCTTATTTTACATTCATCAAAAAGCGGAGGCAACCCAGATGAGGCAGTGTACCATTGCCCCGCAAGCTGATCCGCTTGTATAGATTTACTATTACTACTTGACCCGCTGTCATAGTTAAAATATGAACCATTCCATAGCTTTTCTTCGAATACAGGCTTAGCCCTCAAAAAAGTGCTTTTGCACCAATCAGCGAACTCCTTGTCTCCCAACTGAAGGGCCATGGCACCTGCAGCTTGAAGCGCAGCAAGCCACAGACCACCACAGTAAGCACTAACACCATGAACTGTCCAGGCATCATATGTTTGATCTGGAAATCCATCATTTTCAATAAGACCATCATCGTCCCGATCAAACTGTTGCATGTACTCCATAGCAGCACGAACAGATGGCCATACATCTACACCAAAGGACATGTCTCCTGTCGCTGAGAAATCCCTATATACTTGAAGCACGAATTTTGGGTTCAGATCCTTCCACTTGCTTGTGTCATGAATGTTATAGGCATTCATTTCATGCCATGGATCATGTGTTCCAAGATCATGAGGAACTGCACCTCTAGCCTTACGAATTCCCGACTTCCCTTCGGCAAGAAATTTCACTTTTCTTCCATCCTCACATAAGACCGCTTTAGCAAAATCACGTTGAATGCTAAGTTCAATTTTGGGAAACAGCTCAAGAAGGGCAAAAGATGCATAAAAGTGCACATCATATGTACACCACATAATGTATTCGACCCCTTCCAAGTACAAGAACCTACCAACGTCATCCATTTCAGTGTGCACTTCATGCACCGTTGACAAATGAGAAGAATTCCGAGAATCATCCACATTCCTTGGGGTCATTGACATATCTTCCCCTGATAATTGAGGGAAAGTTTTTGTTTCACTTTCAACGCTGAAAGTATGCTCTACTCCCCTTTCTCCACAGTTCAATTTGGCTTCAACTACCGCTTTATCTCCTTTTTCCATCTTCCTTGCTGGGTGATCAACTGTCGTGCCTTCACTTGGCGATGAGGAGTCTAAAATAGTTGCAAAGAAACCATATCATTGTTCAGGCCAAAGTGGAATTATAAGAGAGTTTTTACTTTTATAAGTTAGTTATTCATATGCAAGAGCATGAATTAAAACATTCCCAAAAAGGACCAAATTGGAATTATAAGTTAGTTATTCAGGCCAAAGTGGAATTATAAGAGAGTTTTTACTTTTATAAGTTAGTTATTCATATGCAAGAGCATGAATTAAAACATTCCCAAAAAGGACCAAATTGCTTCTTTTCATTTGTTTAATACTCAAAGAGAACAAGAACCTTCAAGACAATGTGATATCATGAGTCTGATTTACTTGTTTTCATCTCTTTTTATTATCTTATTTTCCTTTATTCCTGCCCATGAGTGTTCCGTATGCATCTGTTTGTGTCAGCAAGTTAATTCTGTATGTGCGCGTGTCCATGTCTGTGTGTGTGTGGAGGTGCATGCATGCATGTTTTTATTCTTCTTTTTGAGGGGAAGGGAGGGATTAGAGAGATGAAGATGAGGGGTGTTTCCATTTAAGAAGTGTAGAATACCAATCCAAACCGTTCCACCAGCAACCAAGAAGTAAAGCTCGTTGAACAGAGTAAACTTGTACCTGCAAAGAACAAAAAGATGTTTGGATACAGGGCTGACAAAAACCAGAATGCTTGTGCATAACCAGATATAAACATTTCTACAGTCATTTTCTAACAGGTGAGTCATGCTGTGCTCCAGCCTATCCATATTGCAGCCTCAGTGGAGTCATCACCAAGTAATCCAGCTTCTATTAAGATGCATATAATTTTCGGTTCAGTGATGCCCAAAATTAAATTGATGATATCCTTTACAAGCAATGGTTCAATAACTTCAACTACCTATAGGTCCTTCAAAATTCAAAGACCTATCATAAAAGTCTTGATGAGAATTAAGCATCTGTTTACACTAAATCTATCATTGTGTCAGGTCCACCTGACAGCCTGAGTGAAGTGCTTGTAAATTGCTCACACGAGCAATCTCAAGGAACGCAATGCATGATAAGCAGAGCTTCTCATCCCACTAACATGGTGCATTGCCCAGGCAAGATGCTTGACAAATGACACCTATATATACACAAAATAATGAGTTACCATTCTGGAAGCTTATCGTCCTTAAGAATAGGATCTTGCCAGTTTTCAATCTCTTCTTCCCATCGTTTATAATCTGACAAAGCAAAATTAAAATGTTAGGATGAACCAAAAAAACAAAAGACCTTAACTTGAAATCTCAGTCCTAAAGGTCTCTATGCACAGTGACGTACATCAAACACATATAAGAATTAGGAACCCTCCTTTACAAGTTCCAATATACAAATTGCAAAGGAGAAATTTTCACCAAGTCCTAAACCAACTGCCTAAAAAGGAGTGCAGAAACCCAAAAAGTGATTTGACAAACCAAGAAAATAAGGGAAAAGAATTGAAGAAAAGCAAGTGAAGAGGAGATTACTTGTTAATGCATCATGAACCAAGTTCACAGCAGCTCTTTCTGACGTCCCATAAAATTTAGTGTACCTCCTGTAAAATTGCAAAGCATGTCCATTAAGGAAATCCAACAAACTAACAAGAGTAGTAAAACATCCAACCTAGATGCTTGTACTCCACGACCAAAAATTTTCTCACATCACACTCAGTTAGACCCTCCAAGAAACATGAAACAACAATGAAAGGTGGTTACTATGGGCACACAGAACACACTATGCTTCTTTAATTAGATTGCCCATATCATACCAAAAAGCAAATGCACATAATTTTCAACAAAGTTTCTTTTATCATATAATTAAATACATAGATCATTGAATGACGTAACATTTCAATATCTTTCTTGCAGTTATATCATGTATCCTTCCCCCTTTCCCCTGGATACCAACAGAACCAATGATATCCGAGTTAATTTATACTAGCAAATGTGCACATGCATTGCGTGTGCACGGAACTGAAATTCAAAAGATTAAGCAAAATCACTTTGTTAAGAAATATATAAATCATTCATTGATGGAAAGAAATAACTGATGAAAAAACAAAGATTCAAAGAAATTAAGAAAATATTTTAAGATTCAAAATCTCTTATGGAGGTTATTATAAGATAGAATGAACCATGTGAGAGATAAAATATAATTATCAATTTACGCATTTGTTTATTGACACAATATTTATCAGATAAGTAATTAAGAATATTTGAGAAAAAAAAATGACTGAGATTTTTAAAATAAGAGGTTCTCTTTGCTTTATGTAGACAGCACATTGAGACGAAAATTGATTCTTCATTTAGAAGCTAATTACTAGACATGACTTGTTTTCCCAAACATTAAGATTTACATGGTTGTAATTGAATCCGTGAAGTATTTCCTATCCAGCTTGAGGTTAATTTCGGATATGCTGATTTTTCCACTATATTATTATTATTAAAAGGGTCTTATTAGCTAGTTTCCTCAGGACATTGGTTAAGCATGCTTAATAAGGGATGTGTTGATTTCAAAGCATTGCCTACACAGGACATGTGAAAAGCAATATTTTGAGAACTGCAAAAATTATCAAGTTACTGTAAAAGTATTCCAGTGGTACTCATTAACAAAATCCTTATCACAACAAATAAACATCCGTAACTCACACCCTTTTCAGAGCTATGCAAATTCTGATCCCAAGGACCATATGCACAATATGTACTCTATATGTGTTTGGATCAACTATATGAGCCTCAATCCAGATCTCACCCCAGATATGTCCGCTATCACATGCACATGCGCAGAGAGAGAGAGAGAGAGAGAGAGAGAGAGACCTATTATAGGAGCTTCCCTTGAGGAATTTTACTATTGGAGAAGACCACGCAAGACCGAACACAACAGTGCACTTCCCATGGGGTTCCACCCATGCAGTGGCTGACACTGCAGCACAAATTGTTTCTCCTGGTGATGATGGCGTGCTTAGCCCAGAATTGAAGTTCTCCCTATCGAATTGACCATCCTTGAGGCACAACCAAATGAAAAGACAATAACTTAGTGTGAGGAGATTTTGACACTGCTTCACACAATTGGAGAAACCAGTTATCTTAAAATTCTCTAGTTTGATAATATCAGACATGAAAGTCAACCTTTGGCAGAAGAGAAAATAAAAGTTGTAAATTTTGAATCGCGGCTGCGAAAAATGGGTGCAATGAATCCCATCAAACATGCAAAGGAAGAGAAAATGTACGTCCAGTCCAAAAATATAGCTCCCAATACAAATAAGAACACTTACTCGAGCCATAGTATCCCACATGTCCTTCGCAGTGATAGAGCTTTCTTGAGAAAGCCCAAAGCAGGGCAAAACAGTCACATTCACATTTTGAGTTTCACAGGCAGCTACTGAAAAAGTCACAGGTGGGCTCCCTTTTGCAGTCCTGGAGCGAGTGCTTAAGCCTCAGTAACACATGCAGTTGTCTTTAAAAAGAACGAAAGAGGAAAGACAAAGCCAATGACGACACAGAATACAGTAAGAACTCCCAATCTCCACCTCTGACGTGGTTTCAATGACTTGCCTGTGATGCAGAAGTACACCAGAAACTCCATCTTCTCCACTAGCAAAAAAAAGATGAGTCCATAGAGTACTTATCAGCACATGCTGCAGAAGAAAAAACTAAGTGCGTAGAACTAGATACTCACATAAAGGGTTCATTTACATGATCTCCTGACATGTGTGAGACCCCTCCAACTGAGTTCTGTAGAAGAAAAAGATGCATCCTGACTTAAACAGAAAAAAGGCTTACTGAATTTCTCAAACAGAAATAAATGCCTACCGCCCATGTAAAGAGAAGGCTGACTTTTGCCCTTTCCTTCCCAGTGTTGACCAACTAAAACAAAAATAATAGCTACAATGAGCAAACAAATAATGGGAGTGGACCAATAAATCATATGGCTGACACATATCACATTCAAGATAAGGAATTTCAGAGATGGCAGGATCAGCAATAAGGCAGACAAGAACGTATTGAACCACCCAACAATCTATCTCAAATCAAATGTGCATTGTTCCCTCAGTTCCTACCACTGTATAAGCTCATTCTACTGGTAACTTAAAAAATTGATCTCCCACCGAGCTCTATTTTAACCGACCATAGAGGATCTCCTATATGTAATAAAAGCTGAAAAACGTCAACGATAGAATCCATAAAAGTTGTCAGTTGCATTGTGAAATTTGCAGCTTCTTTGATAGATTCAAGGGAGAATAAGAGTCCCCCCACTTCCAGCTAAAAGAGAGCTTTCTCTGTTTCTAATACTAGGAATGATTGACAACAAAAAAAAAAAAAAACCCTCAGGGTTGATTGGTGAAAACTTACATGGTTTACACCTATTCCAAAACACTAAATTTTAGCTTGGTCGATCATGCTAGATAGACTGCCCACCAAAGTCAGGATGATTAAATGAAATCTTGGCTGCAATATGGAGTTTGCTCTATGTTTGTGATACCCGAAGCAAAAATCATCAGTTAGCAGAATCGCAAGTTTCGATTGAAGTAGGAGATTGATTTTAGCTAATTTTGACATCTCAAAGTCACCTGCGACTCGTATTTCTTATTTTATATGGGTTAACCATCATTTAAAAGAAATCGTGTTCAGAGTTAGCTGTGAAAATACATGAAAGGACTTTTGGTGCTGCTGGAAAAAGGCACTTTGTGTAATCAAGTTTAGGAGGGGGAAACTGTACCGTGTAAACAAATACTGCAGCAGGAAGACTGCTATCTCTATAATTATGAGGTACAAATGGTGATATCTGCCGGCAAGACACCTTCAAATCTGGGTCTGGCTCACCTGATAAATAAGTACTTCAGTATGACTAAGAAAGAAATGCACCTTTGGAGAAAGATGCAAATTATTAGCTGAATTTTCCAAACCAAATGACAAAAACAACGAACCATCGTAAACCGTCCATGCTCTAGGAAATAGAGCATGGTATGTTGAACGCTGACCGCTCAAATTCCAACCCCATGATGATATACCATGATCGTTGTTTTTCCTGCAAGATCAACAATGCTAATCACTGGGCCAAAAATAAAAATATAACACTCGACCCTCCAACACCTATTAATGATTCTCTATCCAATCTACCTTATGCATATGTTGTTATACCTTCATATAACCAGGAAAACACTTCATCAGTTTGCATTAACTAGACAAGAAACCAGTCTTCTTGGTTTATAAATTTAAAAGCAGAATATTAGACTCCTGCTACAGCCTAGCAAACTAAACAGAACGACAGCCAAGAAAACCAGCAATCCTTTGGAAGTAGATATATGATAGCATAGTCAAAGAAACAAAAACAAAAGTTAGAATCCCATCCTTCAATCAAGAAACATTAATGTCCTGCCCAAGCTAGTTTTATCTTTTTCAAAGAATTTGATTAGCAATCATAAGATGGAGTGCCAGAAAGCTTCGCATACAATTCATAAATTTTTTCTTGGAAATATAGGGAGTGCTAGCTTGTCAGGAGAATATCCCATTCTTATTCTCTTTTATTGCTTTCCTTTGGTCCATGCCTCCACAACCAACACTCTAAATGTGACAAAACAGTTATAAATGGTGAGCAGGATTACACATTAACAACATAAAAGGCCTCGTGAGTTCTTCACTACAGGACAAGCAGTAAGATCATCAGAGAAGATTCAAATGCAAAAGTTTTTCCACTCACCCTAGCCCTTCGTGCTGGCCTGGAGCCAAGACTGATGCATAGCTTTTACTTCCCCCGTCCCGAGATATGAAAATCTGTAGAACCCCAATAACCAAATTATCCAACAAAAGTTCGAACATCAAAAGGGATGACTTCATAATTTAAACATCTGAAATATTTGGATTATCTAAATTGCATTATATCATCAGCTGTAAACTCACTCTTTAAAATCACTCACATCATCAAATATAAAACCAAAAAACATACGATAGGTTTATATTCTATTTGAAGAGCAGAGCTTTACAGAGAACTGATTAGCCATGACAGGTGAAGCTTCATGTGTACCAGGAATTATTTGCCACTGCCTGAACTCGCCTCTAAACCCTCTGGATATACTACCACTTCTGCAAAATAAACCCAATGAGATAAAAAGATAGAGAAGTTCTATGAAGGGATGAAAAGATCATGCTTTACGAAGAACATACCCCATCCCTCCTAGAGGAACCCCTTGAGATGCAGATGGCTTGCAACTCCCTCGCGTGAAAGGATCAATAGGTGCTTTCTGCACATGGCGTATAGAATATCGACAAGCAAATTGCAATGTCACAACTTACTACAAAGAAGATGGAATCTCATAGATAACCCGAAAAAGGAAATTGCTTTAGCTAGAAGGGAAAGTACCCTTCCATGCGATGCCTCTTCTCTAACATAAGACCATAGGCGTACGCCCAGTCGAACCTACAAATTTAGGAGATCAAAAAATCATGAAAGACGAAAAAGGCCAGCTATAGAATCCAAGGAAAAGAAAGGTTCGAAAAGCGCATGCGGAGATACACGGCATCACGAAAAAATAGACACAAGAAACAAATGTAAGAATGATAGAAGATGTACCATTTGTACAGCCTCCCTAAAAGTGATGCTGAATTCTTTCAGAATATTCGCATGGCTGTCCAATCTTCTTCTCCATGCTTGCTCCGGAGGAGCAGCACTATCGAAGTCAAACTGCAAAACGCACCATCGAAATTCATCAGTTAAATGAAAGCCCAAGATCGAGCACCCTGACTCCTTAGCAAACAAACAATACCCAAAAAAGTAAAAAGAACACAAATTCAAAGAAACTTCGGATTATGCATAAAAGACAGGAACTTCTGACATAAATCCATAATACGCTCATCACGCGCTTCACCGGAGGTACAATGTTGAACGAATACCCATCTTCCCAATGATCAACTGCTTGCTAAAGGCGATACAAGCGAATAAAAAGCTATCAAGTCACGGCACTCGATCCCTGCCACTTCACTCGAATCGTCGCCGGAACGGAATGCCGAATTCCCCCAAGCAAAGAAAAATCAGCAAAAACAAGAAGGCACGGTTCCATCAACAGTGGAAAAGGGGGACACTCGCCTGCTGCAGAGTCGATCTGTTGATGTACTCTTCCGGCGGCCACGAGTGCTTCCGGTAATGGAACAAGCTCCCGCCCATCATCTCGACCAAACAAAGCAACTCGCACTCCCCACCCGAGAAAACCACCGCCCCCCACCGCACCGCACCGCCCCCGCCGCCTCCGCCGCCGCCGCGAACGAGCTCCGCAAAGAAAAAAACCCGAGCTTGATTCAGCTGCCGCCGCCGCCGCAGCAGCCGCTCACCGCCGCAGCAGAACACGACGGGCGCCGGCCATTCCCCGTCCCGCCGCTCCGGAACCTTCACTTTCCGCTTCGCCGCCGGTCGGAAGAATCGCCGGGATCGGAGGTGGAGGAGAGCCCCGAACCGTGCGATGAATCCGCGGGAATATCAGCCGGGAATCGGCAAGATCGTCCGACGAAAATGGAAGTGATAGAGAGAGAGAGAGAGAGAGAGAGAGAGAGAGAGCGCGGCTGCAACTAAAATGGAGCGACGGTGGTGGTGGTGGTGGTGGTGGAGCGCGTGGAAGGGAGCCAGCCGCCTGGGAACTCTCTCAGCACCCGTGTGTCCGTTGGGCGCCTCCCAGCTCGCCACGTGGCGCAGTCCCAAAAAGCGAACCCGGTTCCCTCAACCTTATGCTTTCGTCAAGAGCCATCGGTTCTAAAGTAGATAGACCCGAAAAGGGAAGTGGTTCTCCTTACCATATTTATCTTGGTATTTCTCATATTTTTTGGTCTAAAATCTTTTTTAATTAGGCCATTTTTATTCTTATTCTAACTCTTAATTTCAAACTTTTGTTTTACTTCATTGAAATGCGTGAAAGTCGAAATCCACTCGTAAAACTAAAGTGTCTCCATCTCAACCCTTTGAGAAGATAGAAATTCGAACCTCCCACCTCCCGTTTTTATATTGAAAGGATGGCCATCGGAACAAATTCAGTGGTTTGGAAAGTTTACTTAGAACTTATCTTTTCTTTTGTTCTTTTATTTGTTTCATTTATCTTTTACAGTGAAATAATATGAGTGATAAAACGGCTTAAAGGAAAATATAAATGAAGGTGAATCAGGAGTGAGTGAGCGAGCGAACCACAAACGATAGAGAGTTGTGAAGTGTTTGAATGTGGTTGAACGGATCAAAGAAAAATAGAGATAAAAGAACAAGATGACAAGAGGAAAATTGGAATTTTTAAACTTCAAGAATCCGGTTCCAAATTTGGTCTGATTAGTTTGATTCCGAGGTGGTTTTGGTTAAAAAGATAGCAGAGTACGGAGCGCGTCCGATGTGAAAGATCGAATAGTGATGCGCCGTTGTCCGACTCTTTCGACCGAACGAATCCGCAGAACGAGTCCCATACCCGAAAGATCGGGTTGCTTTCGGGTTAGTTAATGGGAGAAAGGGATTGATCGATGGCGGGGGAAAAAGAAAGGGGCGTCTGCGCAAAATGGCAGAAATGCAGGGCCTCGCGAGTCGAGCGTCGTTGTAACTTGTAAGGTCGCTTTATGTGAGACGAGGGACATTTGTGCAAAATGGCAGAAATGCAGGGACTCGCGAGTCAAGCGTCACGAGTCGAGCGCCATTATGAGGTCGCTTTATTTGACTCGTCCTCATCCGAAGATCGGGGGGGGGAAGGCGACGGGGCTTTTGACTTTTCTTCCCGCGCCGTTAGGTAAAGTGGAAATTGCAAATGAGGTCGGCCATTTCCCTTCTTTTTATTTTTTTTTATTTCTGAATTTCTCTTTTTTCCAATGTGCGTTTTCTTTTTTTCTTCTCTTTCTTTTTTTTTTTTTTTTGAACTTTTTCTTTTGTTTGGAGGGTAAGGTCAAAAGGAAAACCTTTTGCAAAGATGAAAAGCAGCTTCAAATCAAGAAATCCGATTAACTCGGATTTAGTGCTCTTTTGAGTTGGATTTGCGTATATGATGGAATCATTCGACTTGCGTAGGAGATCCTTCACTGGTGAGGTCTTTATTCCGTGTTGAATCAAGAGGTCTTTATTCCGTGTTGAATTAAGACTGTACCGCATCGATGATGTCGCGTATTATACATGTCCCTACGACGTAGCCTTAGCTTTTTCTAGCCACTTTATACCGTGTAATGATATTTGAAATGGGTTTTATAGGATGATCTAGAAGATGTTGTTGTGATATGTCTCTCTTTATCTTTGTCCGCTGCTCATGCGTTAAGAAAGTCCAAGTTAGACCTTGAAGAAAGGTCCTCTTTGTACATCTTCTGGCCGTGCTCGGTCCGAATTGCTGAAAATTCTTCATCACCTCATTCATTGCTCTCTAAGGTCTTCTCCCTTCTAGAAGCGAAAGCGCTTGAACATTACCGACATCATCTATGCACTGTTTCTAGTCCTTTGGTCTTGCCAAGCTCATCGAATTTAAAACCCGACGACCCCCTCGAGTCAATTCGTGATTGTGGCGTCAACACGACTGCTCACTTGTCTTCTATATGATCGCAAGTTCAATTTATGTCGTGAATGAGCATGTGAATGGCTTATGCTGCGTTGTCTGGCTGTCGACATTGTGGTGGGTTGTGACGATAGATCTACCAGCCTTTACTTTTGAATGGCAGTTGATGTAGGATAAGTATGACTCAATTTGAAGATCCTTTAGCAAGTATGCAATCTTTTATGGTGCCGTCCAGGAGGAGTCGTTGGTGTTGGTCGCCTCTCCTCACCCTTTTTACTCATGAAAAGGAAGAAACCTCCCACCCCTTCTCGAACTCTAGCATCATAACACGATTGACCCTGGAACTTTTCAAAGTTACATGTTACCCTTCTTGACCTCAATACCGCTGCAAAATAGTTCTCCAACTTTGAAAAGTTAAAATTTAACTCCCCTAAACTTTGAATTCCGTTGCGGTAGTCAACTAACATGTTTCCATAGTCGTAAATTGTCATTTCAAAATGAACTTACTCAAATGTTTGACCAAAGTACAATGACCTAAAAAAAAAAAAAAAGATAGAGATACAGAGGATTTATGGTTGACTAAATGAATTTTCGGTCAAGATAAATGAATAATTCTACTTTTAACGAAACTGTGTCCAAGTGGAAATTAACGGAAGTAACCTGTAATTTTTCAAAATTCCAAGGCTACGGCATAACACTACTAAAAATGATGGGGGTAATCTGTAATTTTCCTAAATCATGGAGTAGTTACGCAACTGTGTCGAAGTTGATGGTCCGAAACACCTCGAAATTCGACAAAATTATAATTGATACCCCTGCAATTTATGAATATAACTCCAGCATCCCCTAATAGAGCTTCGAAGCTCAGATGAGGAAATGAGGATGTGCCACGACAACATGTGGCATTCTTGACAATTTGATTTTACGGTATAAGTTTATCAGAAATAATGACAATGATGATGATAATGATGATAGCAATTGATGTACTTCATGATTAATTAAATATCAATAAAGCTTGCACTAGTTCTTAACTTTCAAATGCAAAAGCAGATAAAAAAATGTTGACGTCAATCTTTGGTACAAAATTGAGTCACTCGATTAATTTATCATATCACATTTGCTTGCCGACTGGATTAAGAAACTTACCATAATGAAAAGAATCTCGCCATTAAAAATAAATAAAAATAAGAACAGCATAGTGTATATAGAATAAAAAAAGGGGATATCAGCTTGTTTATGCAACGCGGTACAAAAATATGTAGCTACTTGTATTTGTATACAAATGGATCGAACAAGTAAGATGCCTCGAAACTCTTGGACAACTTAGTTAGAACAAGTTAACATATTAATCGTGTCTACCTGACTTTACACTTCGACGCGTTAAATAGTCCAAGAATTATACATTTGTGTAAGATTTTATACCTTAAATATATTGAAAGTGATGCCCAGAGCAATCCACCTAAGGAACATGTCCGTACTGAATTTTCAAAGATAAATATATACACACATACAGAATAAGCATGCCGCGTTCGGACCGGCGTAAATTCGATAAGATCCGATGACGATGCAACCCGATTATAATATAAAGGGGCGAACCGTCGGCATTAGAAAGGCCGGTGGGGATGAGCTATTCAGGTTCATTTCGGAGCACCATTCCGATGGAAATTTATGAATTTATATTATTATTATTATTATTAGCCTCAGCTTAGATGGGTTTTTTTTTTTCTCTTATATATATATAAAAGATGTCAATAATTGAGCACGCCAACGAGGAAAAACAGCACCGCCTGCCTTTTTTGAGTAGTTTTTTCCAACTAAGTCGGCTTGTCTTTTGGTTGGCATTCAAGCAAAGTGATCGGTTTCTTTTGCTCCTAATCAGTCCTTAGTAGGCGAGGTGTGCACCTTGTCCTAAAGCACTAGGGTGCCCAAGTCCACCCTTTGATAAGTCCGTGTTCTTTGTTTTAATAATGGATTGGAATCCTCTTGCATTTCGCACTCTTTACGGTTGGTTCACAATATCCCCTCAAATTTGAGTACATCGATGATAAGAAAATCGAACACGCGTCGTGAGTTGGGGCATCGCTAAATCTGATGTCGTCGAGCCGAGGCTTGGCCTCAGGCGATGTTGTGGAGGTTGCGACCTCAACGGTGACGAGGTCATAACCCCATCGATCCCTCCTCTGTCCTCGACAAGGTAAAAGGAGAGATGGTGCGAATTGCGAATTTTGACCTCCAATCGAACCTGTGATTGACAATCTTGGTATGAACGTGACCTATTGACGAACGTGTGTCAACCAATCAACATTATAAACGAAATGAGAGAAACAATAGTAGAAGAGAACTTCTCAATTCTTTTCCTCAAAAATAAAATTTATCCCCCAAAGAAATTCGGCCAATCCTCTAGCCACCACACAAACCCTAAAACCAGCTCTATAAATCTAATGTGTCCTATTCAAGAATATGCCTAAACGAGAAGATAATTTTATAAGATTTTTTATTTGACTTAGTCAAATATTTGGTGACCTAATAATCAAATTGTATCAAAATTTCCAAGATTCTTCAAGATTTGATCCAATCATCTCCACGCCAAATATTACGTCAAGATTTGTAAGATTCTTCAAGATTTGATTCAAGGACATCTTCACACCAAAGATCACGAACCATGACACCAATAGCTTGCCTGAATTTCTTGGCCCATGCTTGAGTCGAACCAGTTGGAATAGACAACAAGTCTTTTGCACCTTCTCCTCGATATGGCTCAATGTCCATATCACAGAGCACGACTGCTAATGGCAACCCAAGTTAGCAACTGAGGACAAGATGTGACGATGGCGACCTGATGGAAGGCGGCGCTGGCGAAAGAGAGAGAGGTCCAAAGGGTGTTTGGCAAATTGATATTTTGATGCAAATTTCTTAAACAGAATGGAATGTTTTGAACTAGGAAGTAACTTTACCAGATAGAATTACCCCTGAATGTAGATGATCTTGTTTCTTTAATACAATATCTTCGAAACCGTCCAAATTGAAAATAATACTATGAGATTGAGGTCATTGATGTAAAAAACGATTGCCTTCCATAAAAATTCAAAAATTTAAACTTCATGCTTTTGAAGGCATAACGCCCACCTTCGGAGTTGATAAATCAATTACTATAAACCCGGCCAATGTGAGCACTGCATGATGCAATCATTCGCTTTTTCTTGGCATAAATTATCAACAGTTACGCAGAAAAAAGAAAAACTAAACCCGCGATTTAAATTTTTTTTATGAGGCATGAAGTCTCTCGTTCCATCTTACCACACTTAGTCAAAACCTCCGAAGTCGATAGGTCATTATCGCCATGAGGATCAATATAAAAGATCTCTTCAATAATGCCTATAGGAATTAGCAAATTGACCTAGTTTTGACAAATAAAAAACAACAAAACTCGTACGCTACAAGAAATGACACGAACGACGATCCATCAAATAAGATTTACACCACATGCATGATCAAAAAGAATCGCAACAAACCTTGATCCTCGATCAAATGGACACCCTTGTGAAAGCTCACTTCCTAACATATAAAATATCAAATAATATCATATCCATTATGATTAACTTTCCATATGATCCAGATGTAACGAATCGTTATTAGTCATTTCATACTCTCCATTTGCTTAAAGCTAGGTCAAAATTTTATAAATCAGTTTCCGTACACTTAACAGCATTATTATATAATTTGGAGGCATTAAACACTCAGTTTTATTGATTAAATATCGTTATTGTGTGAAGGGAACACCAAGGGGTGGTGGCGCAGTTGGCTAGCGCGTAGGTCTCATAGCTTCTGAGTTATCCTGAGGTCGAGAGTTCGAGCCTCTCTCACCCCATTCCACCCTTTTTTGCATTTTACTCTATTTTTTTTCTTTTTCTGAATACTAATTAATATCACTTGTGAATTAATTTGAGTAAAATCAATTTGCTGAAAAATGCACAATTTGCAGTGGTGCTGACTGCCAACTCTCAGCTTACTTTTCTATGCTTTTGGGCCAACCTTTATGCAAAAACACTTAAAGAAAATAAATAATAAGGCCTTTTAACGTGCATGTCACTAGGGTGTCCTCGTCAAAACGCAACAACTTGGCACCGACGCCAACTTATTCTATTACAAATATCGGCCTTCCTTGCTTAGCTGGAAAAAAAAAATTAGAGAAAAGGTGAGGCATCTTTTGTGAAAATATGTAAATTGCCTAAAGTAAGGGTGAGTATTTCAGACCATTTAAATCGGAAACTGCTTGAACAGAACGGATCGGCCAATTTAGTTTGGTTCTTGATTCTATAAAAATGGAATAGGTGATTGTTGGTCCAAATCGCCAATTCTGTGGGGAAACTGGAATAAATCGAACTGATGGACCGGATCGACTCTTTTTTATTAAAAATAATATTTTTAAAAATTTCTAAAATATAGTAATAAAACCTAAAAATAGTAACAACTCTTATATATATATTTTTTTTTTTTTAATTTTAAATTTTTTTGCTAAGTGATTGGTTCCAAAGGACCGAACGTCCGATCCCCGATCTCAAAAATTGAGAACTAGTTCTCTTGGTCCGATTCTCAATTCTTAAGTAAAATCAGATCGGATCACGAATTAATCACCTCTAATTTAGAGGCTTATTTTTAATTTGTTTTAAGCAACTTATTCGAATTTTTTTAATACGGTGGAAAACGGGTGAGACCATGCAAGATATATAACGATCGACTTGTCAAATCGTACTTCTCTTTTTCTAGAAAAGTTTTAAAATTTAAAAATATTTTTTCCATTTTCAAATTTATTCGAGGGAAAGTAAAAAGTAGGGAAAAAGATGACTTTGCTTATAAAAAAAAAAAAAAAAAGTGGGTTTTTTTCCCCCCACTTTCAAACATGTAGACAGAGTTACATGTGTATACATAACCCATGCACTAGCAAAAATATCTCCCAACTTAGAAGGATGGTGAGTCACTGGATAAGAACTCCAGAAGTACTGGTCAGGTGTATATTGCCCTGAAAATGGACAAAGGACAAAGAAAAGCAAAAGATAAATACCAGAAAAAAAGACAACTACTGCCTTGTGGAACAAAATTATCATAGTACATAGCATTGAGAACAAAAAGATGGACTGGTATATGCCAGGCAAGCTTCTCAATCAAAGATGTGTGCTGGACAATGCAATAACATCAACTGTTATCCAGCGACCATCACCTCCCAAGAATCCGAGTATGAACAAGCAGTGTCGGTTATTATCGCTTATCAATGGTCGCGACCGTAATCCGTAATGGCCGTGGCCGTCCTTCCTCCTTGTTGCGCCTCCAGAATGCCCGTTTCCACCAAACTTCGAACCCTCTTTGAATATTCGGACAATCCTCACCCGAGTTCAGGAACCTCTCGAACCAACCAAGGAAAATCTCCTGTTGCTGAGCCAAAGGCAGAGTGAGGATCATGCTACCAAGACCCTCTTCAATCAGGTGCCGGTCGAGACCCTTCGACGCCTTTCTCATCCATGGGAAATCCCCGTAAAATGGGACCAGCCATGTTTGCAAGAGCAGGCTCCTCGTGTCCTTTGGGACCAATATCTGCCCCTTCCCGATGCCAACGAACAAGCGGGCTGTCACTCGGCTGACCTCAAACCTGTGAATGGCAGGGACAGAAGAATGTGCCTTGGAGAGTTCAAATTGAGAAGCCCATTTTCTGATAAACTCCTCCGCAATCTGCCGGTCTATTAGAATGTCCAGCATCCAATGCAAGTTATCGGCCTGGCGTGAAATCTGGCCTACTTCCGTAAAATCTGATGCCGTGGCCCGTAGGAAATGATGACGCAGCGATTGAAAACACATGTCGCATGCTGAATATAAAGATTTCTTTCGCAGATTGCCAAGAGATGGATTCTCCCGGAGCATCTTCGAGACTAGCAATTTTATGTCCCGCCTCGCCCTCTCATCTTTTCCTCCCAGAACTACATGTAAAAGATTGAGCAGCACATCTCCATTCTCGCTTCTTTCCTCTTCCATCCCATTGTTGACTTCAAAAGAAACTCTCTTTAGAACTTCAGCTGCCCCGGCTCCATCAAGACGGAGTTCGGTTAATAATGAAACCACCTTGTCTTCTTCATCCTCAGACCATGGAGCAGCTTCTAAGTACTCCAAGCAAGATAGGACCCCAGCATCGAATCCAATGGCAGCTGACACCTGTAGAACAGTAACAAGATAAGAAACTATAATCTTTTACAATCCATGTCATTTGGTACCATTTAAATCTCTTTTAGAGAGAGAGAGAGAGAGAGAGAAGGAACAAAAGAAAGTATACAAAAATTTGGAATTTGACCCATGGATGGAATGAAGTGACTACTAGATCGAACCATCACCTTCAAGATACCAAGGACTCTGGTGACATCCTCCTTCATAAGCTTCTTCCTCAAATCCTTGCAATACATCAAGCGCAACGTCTCAATATATACCTCAACATCTTCACAATCAGCGATCTCAACGACGTATGGCCCCGGAACTCGCTGCTGCTTTATCCATCTGTCAGACAACTTCATTGCGAAAAAGCGACTATGTGCCACGAGTATCGGCCTGTGCACATTCATGCTGACGGTGATCCCGTCCTTGGAAGTCAGTGCTAGCTTTATGTCGCTTGATGAATCATCATTAAACTGGTTCCCAGGACTTCTGGCAGCTAAAATATCTGATAATCTTTGCATAGCCAATACCTGCCTGTCTTCGGCTGATATTTGGAGCTTTGGCGCTACAGGAACGCAATGGTTTGGAAGAATGTGATTACTAGATTGGATGTCTGGCTCGTTGGCCATCATCTCGATTAAGGTTGGGCTTGATCGGGGTGGTGGTGACATTGGGTTCAACAGCCCAGCTGTGAGTGCAGAATTGAATTTTGTAAAGCTAGAAGTGAAAGAATTGAGGGAAGTGTGGCCATTGATGGGTGGTGTTGGGTTAGTTGTGAACTCCATGTCTAATGATGGTTTCTCCAATTCCAACTGCTGGCAAATCATGCAATCTGCAATGTGAAAGGAAAAGAATGCTGTCAAGCACGTTCACCTAGGCATTGTACTTTATGTCGAGCTTCTGCATATGTAGTCAACAATTTCCCCAGCTAATAAAGGAGAATTTGGAAAATCACAAATGGTCACTAAAGAAGGTCTCTCTAGCTAATTATGTAAAGACTTATGGATACTTGAACATTCCATATGCTTTAATCCTTGCTCAGGAAACATCCAATGCCAATACATGTTTCCTTTTTTATTGCCTGCAACCAAGTTAACTTATGTTGTATATCAACGGTTTCTTAAATTATCAGATTTGGAATACATGGACAAGATCTAAGAATGGCCTCCATTATGTATGGCATAGCATCGTATGCTAACAAGACAATTCAAACCAATCCTGCTCTCTGATACTGAATAAAAAGCAAGTACATGGAATTGACAAATTACAAACCAAGCAATGAAAGTAACAGAATACTTCAAGTAACTGAGACAAACCAGGAAAATGACAGTTTTTTTAACTTTTTATAGAGCATTAAAAAATTCGAGTTTGAACTAGAGTTTTCAAATCCAAGGGTGGTCAAATTGAAAATTATTGGGAAAATATTAACCAAATGGCAAGGACCAGCACTTCTCTGATTCAGTCGCCCACAAATGGGAAATTATTAACCAAGTGAAAAGGAACAGCACTTCATGGACCCAGTTGCTCATAACTATACAACAGAAACATAAAGTAACGGCTTGTTAGGGAATGTTTCTAAGTGCAAAGAGAGAAAATTTGGTCAATTGTTTCCCAATTACTGCTTCAGAAGTATTGGACACATTGAAAACTTTATCTTTTCTTTTGTTTTGGGGGGTTCCTGCCGCCCCCGGGCGGGGGGGGTTTGTTTTCTCATTTTGCTGTTCTCAAAATTTTAGAACACCGGTGGGAAGACTGATTGCTCAAGATACAATAACCATTTGAAACCAAAATATAAAAAAGTATAGAAGCTACAGTTGATGGCAGACAACCCCCAACCAATAAACCCTACCCACCAAATTTGCAAATACCCCCTCCCCTTTCTTCTCAAACAAAGAAGGGCTGACAATCGGCAAAAGGATGATAATAGGTAATTTTCAGATGAAAAAGATTTTGCATTTGTCCATGATGACTGCCGAGATTACACATAGTCAAGTCAGCAGCAACACGGATTTTCACCCAATAGTAGGACAATATGTGAAGTTTATCTTCTAGCGCAGATATCACCATTCTTCAAATTTCAAACTGTTGAAGCAAAGATATTCTCACTATCTGATTTTCTAGAACAGTTGACAGATGATTCCCCTCAACTTGCAGTGCAAACTAAATGCATAGAAACATAATCTGTTTCCTTAGCAGAAGCAATGATTAATGACTATCAGAAATAAATTATCTGTGAGAATAGAATCTCTCGACTGGATTTACAAATATGGGAGATAAAGTTTCCAAATGCTAAAGAACGAGATCCAGATTTTTAAAATCAAAATATCTGATGGCTAATACAACGTCAAAAGTAAGCTTAGCATCTCTTTCACTACTCAATGGTGCCAAGAGCAATAAACATCAACCATCCATACATCACCCCCTTCAAGGGTCTAGTCATACCAGGCCAAATATTACAAACCCAACAGAAAGCCAAGCTCCTCGCAAGTCATTTAGCTATACGATTCATCGCCAGATGTCATACTAGATTACTCCAAACAAGACCAAAAAAGATAAAGGACAATATCGCAATACTCATGGGAGAAAATTTAATGAAGTCCCAACAATCATATGCTCTTTTCCTCCGTTCCCTTCCGACATTTATAGAAACTATCCAGAGGGAAACAAAGCATCTTTGTTACTTCCCCAAATCTTTGCACGAATGCCATATAACCTCCTGGAAACTCCAAGATCCTCCTTGTCCTACTTATACCAGAATTACTCGAAAACTAAATCCGAACTCAACAAAACCACACATGACACGGCTCAAGCTACCTTCTTGGGCTACACTAGCGCGACGCGAAACCGAAGAGTCCATAACGCGGGTGTGTCGCTTGCGCGATTCAATGCAAACCCAGAACCCAGAAGGCAAACCACACAAGCGGCGCAACCTCAATACTCACGACACGCAAAAAAAACAAGAACTTGCGACATGGGTCGCTCAAAAAGTGTCACTTGCACAGAGCAAACAGAGGAAGGACGCCGAAGGGTTACGGAGCAAGTACCTTCTCCTCACTTCGAATGCCGCTGGAAAGCAGATTCCATTGACGAGCGCTTTTCAATGGCCATGAGCAGGAAAAATTTAAAGGCAAAAAGAAAGGGGTGTTGGCTTGGGGATGAATTCAAAGGGAGAGAGCAGCTCAGGGAAGATTCAGGGGAATAAAAAGCTTTCGGCTTTGGAACCTCATTCAACTCTAGAAAACATCGAGAAGATTTCTTGCTGGAAAGAGCTTGAGGAAGCCTTGCTCATCTCAGCTTCTTTGTCAGACAAAAACCACCTCCAAGAAAAAGCAAGAAAAAAAAAATTGTTTCTTGTCATTTCTTGCGCGCTCAAAATGAAAACTTTAAGAGATCCTGCGAGAATTTATATATATTATGAGATGCCCATCTACGTTTTCATTTGTCCGTTGCTGATTCTGTTCGTCTGTCTCTCTCACTTTCAATTCCGCATTTTTGTAGTATCTTTGGGTACTGGGATGCATGTGATCCTCCCTTGGCAATATTAATTGGGCCCCAGGCCATCATATATAATAAATATATATTTTATATAGCAAGACAAGAAAAAACATCTGGAATTTTGTTAGGAGAAACGTCATGGAAAAATAATAATAATATCAAACAGTTGCGAGAAATTATACGTGGATTCGACATGTTTATGTCTTGAAAAATTTCCGGATGTTTCGGGCTAAGGGACAGGCACATTGCACCCATCGCGAGATCCAAAGTAGAATGCAAAAGCCTACTAAGAGACGCTTTATTGATGAGGTGTGGACTGTAAAATGATTGTACTGACGATACTTTTCATGTCGTTACTTAGGATAATATATGACAAGATAATTATGATATTTCTTAGTGGGATACAACCGATGGAGCTGGAGTTGCCTCCACCCTTCCCCTCTCGCAATTACCGGTGCCAACCCCAAGTGATCTAAACTCGTTGTCAAGAAGAGGTCCCCGGCATTATATCATTTCCACCAAGGTCAACCGCGAGCCTCAAGTCTTTTCGCAGAGGAACTTGAGGCACGTCATCGTCGTCTTTTCGCTGTGGACACAATGGAGAGAGAGAGAGAGAGAGAGAGAGAGAATGACGGAGGTTGAAGTAGGTGATGTCGTAGTGGAGGACGATGACATCGGAAGGGGTAGATGGAGGCGTGCATTAATAGTGAAGAGAGGAGAGAGACGAGGGAAGGTGGTGGGATTAAGGTTCTTGAATGACCTTTTGCAATCAACTGAAAAATAAGTTCACGTGACGCTTCTCTGATAGTACGTATATTGTGCATGGAATTTTTCTTCTTTTCATATTTTCGAAACATTACAAATCCATCTGCCTTCGTATCAAAGACACTTATGAAAACAACTTCCTGACCTATTTAGGCGATATGTCATTTAGCAGCACCGCTAGTATTGTAAGCGTCCTTCAGGAACCGCAAGGGATGGACGAGGCCTCGCGACCTCCACTCATGCAAGTTACGTGGGGATATTGTCGACACTAAAGCGCCTTCATATTCGGCTCAAAATACCCATTTTAAGGCCCTTCCAAGAAGGCGTCACATACTTGGACAAACAACCACGATATGTTCACGTGCATTCGAGCATGTGAAGACTAAAAATAGGAAATAACCTCTTTACCAAAAAAAAAAAAAAAAAAAAGGAAATAACCATAAAATTGGCCGACCCTTTGTTCTCTCACACAGTACCTGCCTCCCTGCCGGGTGGTCCAAGCATATGTAATTACACGGCTGGCTGGCCATTGGCTTACGCAAGATTGAGATCCTAGTACTTAAAGAGCACCGTCTCATTCGATCTTTGCGACTTTTGGATGGGACAGGGACCGGTTTCATTTGTGGGGTCCTTTCGCGTTCTTGCCCTGAATTTATGGGATGTCTCTGGTCCTTTTAAAAGCGAAGTATGTCCCCATCTCTTTGGCTTTTCCTCTTTCATCATGTGAAGATGGTGTGTGGAACATCTCTCGAATCGGACGGCGCTGTTTCATTTATCAGAGGTATCCATGGCCCATCAAATCTTGACGGTTCGAGACGATTTGCATGACTCGCTGTTCAGCATGACTGCATTAATGAGGCCAAGCCGACCTTATTGAGCACCTACATTTTTCTTACTGCAATAGACATTTCTTGTTTTCAATCCTTTCCTGGAGCTTAATGCATATCAACTAGCGAAAAGAAAAACCAAGGACTAACAACTACGGATGATGCAGAGCATACCCACCAGAATTGCCATTTCTTCATTAATCGTACCCACCAAGAAGACAAGCTCGATCTACAAAATACAAGATCTCGCACCAACCAAAGCATAAAGTGCAAACACCTTTCAACGTGCTCGGTACTAGCAAAATTACAAATGAAACAGAGATCCCGATACCCTTCAACAGACGAGGCAAAAGATTATTTGAAGCAACTCAACATCAATGAGGATCGTATACTCGCAGAGAGCACCTCAAGAATAGTGGGCGAGTCTGTCACTGGATACAACATAATTATTATGAGAATTGTACAAAAGACCAAAAGAAGTAGATTGATAAACCGAGAAGTACAAGCCCTCGAGGCTTGGCACTGAAAATTGGTGAGTCACGATAAAATATTGAAGCAAATTTTGCCAGAGAAGGTAATGATGAAAAAAAAAGTGAGCCTAGTATCTGTTCCAGTAGGTCCTGCGTCTGAACCAGTTGTAATCAGGCAAACCTTGGATCGGGCCCATTGCAGCAATAGCAATATCCTATAAAGAAGAGAAGGAAAAAGACAACATTGAGCATGCCAAATCAAGCCTAAAAAGCAACGAAGAGATCAGGTATATTTCCCTTTCTCACCCTATCATAGATGAATCTATTTGCCGCGCGTTTGATGGTGCTGGCATCAACAGCATCAATCCTGGCAAACAACTCGGCGAAAGGAATTCTGCGGCCATAAGTTAGAAGCTGCAAGAACAGAAGATAAGTGATATGAGTCATCATAGGACTGCACCATGAATTTCTGCGCAACACATCGTGCATGGTCAGCTATGGAACTTAGATGCATGAAGTGCCCGGATAATGGTTATGGTGCCTCATCCCATAACAGTATACCTCAAAACATACACCATTCTCATCCCAAAGAGTACATCACGTATTGCAGTTATAAATCAACAGAAGACAGGTTTAATCAATCAAAGAATAGAGAAAGCACACTAATTTATTTATTCCATGGAAATATGTGGAGAGCTGCAAAAGGGAGCACTTAACATCCAAAATCTGAATGCACTATAATTGGTACATTGACAAAACTTGATCACCCGCACCCACCTCTTCATGTTCTTCAGGAGGTTTTTTGCATGACCTAATATATTTTTCTGTTTTCCTTCATAATTTAAAACAAGCCAGAAGATCTGTGATACACAGAGCTTCCACTCCTTCCAAACAATCATTTTGGCAGACAACTCTTTATTTTATATCTAATTTATTTACGACAATTGAATGAAGCTAGAAAAAAAAGTCCACAACTTCCAGTCATCCAGCATCGTTGGTAAGAAAAAAACTGAGACAATTCTGAAGTCAATGCGGTGAACTAAATTTACAATATGTTAAGATTTCATACATCGACATTTGATGATAAGTTGATTCATTTCAAAGTGTTGATACAGAAGGCTGTATTCCTGCTTTAGTTTATCTCAAAAAATGCTTGCGTCAAGGTTTGAATAAATATTACCTGTATCAGTTGGCAAACTTTCAAAGATGTTCTAATACGACATGTTATCAAGCGAGAGCAGGGATATGACTTTATCATGCAAAAGCAAGGCAGCTTCTATGTCTCTCTGTTCAAGAGAGGTATTCAAGTTCTTAGGAAAATTAAGAAAGCAATTCCATTGTTGTGGGGACAAGCAAACACTAGTTTATCAGTGCTATCACTGGTAGCTACTTAGCCACTGCTCCAACGCCTTCTGCAGCTAATAGATAACACCATAGAACCATGATTCTTAGTAACCATTCTCTTTAATTTGTTAACAAGCCACCCTAATTGTAGGCCCCAACTCATTTGACGCAATACAATAAGGTGACAATATGTGCCCAGGTAAATATTCAGCAAAGCTCTAAATTAAGTCCACAGAGACATTTCGAAATGTCATGAGTGTAAGGAGACATGTCTAATATATAAATCACAAAACTAACATTTTCTATATGCTCTAAAAAATGAAAGCATGTGCTGGTTAATTTGGTACTACATATCTTCTTTTGGATGGATAAAATGACAATAAAAACTTAACCTTCCTCATTTCTACAGCCACAACATTTCAAAACAACTAAAACATATTTCGATATTGCCTTTTGATACTCATTAGGCTTGAAGAAAATTGGGCAGTTCCAAACTACTGAAGGACACCTTGGAGGCAACAGGCAGGCCAGCGATGGCTGTAACCTCAGTGAACTGTCAAACTTTGAGATAACAGTATTGAGACATTTTCTAACAGTGTTGGCATATTCCATTTTCTATGAAATATGACAAAAAAAGAGACTTTTAAATCATATGTAGCTGCCCAAAAAATTAAAATAAAATAAATCATATGTAAAGTACTAATTTTTTATAATAAAACCATACCTGGCGTCCAATATCTTCAGCCACAGGACTTGTTCCATCAATGTGAAGCAGCAGAGAAGATTTCAACTGCAGCAGAGGACATGAATAAGTGTAGGGCCATTAGAATAAGAAATAGTGACTGTAATTATCATTTGTATCACAAAACATTAAACAAGCCCCCATTTCGAGATCCATATGCAGTGCACTTCAGATAATCAAGCAATGTTCAGTCTGCACATAATTCCATTGAACAGAAACAGGAAAAAAAAATAAAAAAAGAACAGGGGTCTCCACTCGAAAAACAGCATCAATATTAAGATGTTCAAGCAATTTCTTGGATGAACACACATTTTCTCTGGAACATTATTCCCTCATTTAGCAAAAGAAAAATCAATAGATTCCCATAATACTTATATTTACGCAAAATAAGCATCTGTATATGAAGCCCGAAGAGCACTCCCCAGACGTTACTCTCAAAAGGCAAAGGAAAATAGCCTACGGCCTAAAATTTAGGATAAATGGACCTTCTTTGGGTTAAATTTCAAATCTTTTCTGGAAGAAAGAAAAATTCAATGTCACCACGAATTTTAAAATCTATTAGGACAGCAGTAAGAGCTCCTATGGTCCATGGGATGAATTGGAGAGAGGTCAGATCAAACTTATGCATAAAATGAGAATAGAAGCAATAATATGAAAATAAGTATTATCCTCATCCATGTAGAAGATGCTACCCCACCCAAGATAAAACCCTGCTTTATGGAACAACTTTCAAATTAGAAGCCTTTCCACCACAAGGTATGTTTACAATTTACTGAGGCATGAATGAAAAGAGTTGTAAGTGGTGAAAGAGTACCTGATTTCTAGCTCGGATAACATCAGCTTCAGAAACACGATGAGCCAACTTGGTTGTCTCATACATTATTGCATAAGCCAAATCATCTAAGCAATCCGGCTGAAAAAGGGAATTGACATTCAACTCAAAATTCTTTACAATAAGTCAACTTTGGTACAACATACGTTATAAAAGCTCAAAGACCATGGTTGTCTGTGGGTGGAAATCTAATCATAGGATGGATTTTCTAGTATAATCAAAGGCTTTGTTCCATTTTTTCATCATCTCAAAGATCTTCAATATAATCTCATTATCAGCCTTTGAAATATTCCATTGTTCTTAAGAAGCAGAATACTGGGACTATTCCACTCAGCAACCACCCTCTGCTCATTTTAGTTTCCTTCACCTCCACGCAAAACTTTCAGACTCTAGCTGTCTTTAACCCACTCCTAATGCTATGACAATGAAAGATGAAAGATTAAATAAGAGAGTGAGGGGAACAGGGTGTGGTCACATCATGAACAGAGGAAATTATATAAAGGTCAGCCATTTAATTTTTCAGAGTGTCCGAACTTCTCTTATGTTTCATCCTCCCATGCATGAAAATGAAGTCCAAATAACTGCTTCATTCTCTCTTCCACTACCCATATAACACAAAGTCATACCCTGTTTTCACATGAGTTTGTTTAGCTCACCTTGGCAACAGCATAAACACCAAAGAGACCAGTGTCCTTATAGTTGGTATTGAATGCCATCATAGATTCTGCTATTTCATTAATTGCAACTCTTTGTGCCAGCTCAGAACTGTCGAAAAGTTTGTAACAAATATTAAATGACACTACTGCACCACGTAAGTGCTTGAGAACAAGTAAAACTAATTCTTGCTGTACAAGTACTAAACTAACATAAATTGCCTACCCCATGTGCTTTCCACCTCCAGCGTTTTTGTTCCATGAGCCTAACATTGCCTGCATCACCATCAAAGCAATGGAATCTGGATCTGTCCAAGATGCTCCACTGAAAGCGACTGCAAATTGTGCCAGAGGAATATCGTCGTCGATTATCCTAACCTGTCATTGCATTACTTCAAAAATGAATATATCACCATAAACATATGATACGGCATCATATCATATTAAGGGCCTGCTACACAAAATCAAATCTCCCACCTCCGAACCAGTGAAAATTGCAGGCTCTTTTACAACTAACTGGGAAGCAGTGGTTGGATCTGCAGATAGCTTCGTAAACAATTTCTTTACTTGCTCAACAACATCTTCGTGCTTCACAGCTCCAGATGCAGCGATAACCTAAACCATCAGTAAACAAATATCGAGTTCTTAAAAAGAGATGCTCATGGCAGCTAGTACCCATAACTACCTACTGGAGACAATAAGAGCATTTAGTCAATTTAGCAAAGAAGCCACACATCGTATTCTCATTTCTCATGTCCTAATTCTTTTCTTTTCCTGTCATTTGCTCTTTTCTTGGATGTGAAAAGAGAAGTAGGACGGTGAAGAACAGGCCAACAGAAAGGTTGCCTTTTGAATATTACCATTCTAGGAGCTGTGTAGTGCGTTTTTATGTAGTTCTGAAGATGTTCCTTTGTAATTGTCTTGATATTTTGAGCAGGTCCAAGAATAGTCCTTCCCAGAGGAGAGTACTGGAATGCTGTTGCATGCAAATGATCAAATATCACCTCCTCAGTTTGGCCTTCAACCTACAGCATTTAAAGAGACAAACTTACTGCAAAGAAAGCATCATTCTGGGGGAGGCTATCAGCATTAGAATGCTCAAGGCTAATGAGGCAACTATTAAACAAATGACAACACCTCAAGGCAAGTTCAGAGCCAGTTAAAAAAGCTGAGAAGGTACTGCAGTTCCCTTACTGACTATTACCATATTCTATTGCAATGCCAAGTTTAAGCACCCTTTATTAGTTCAGCTAAAATTTCAATGATAACATAAACTTGCTAAAAACTCAACAGAAGCCCCTTTACCCCAGAAGCTCCACTCAACCATTTTGAAAATTCTCAATTAACCCAACTAAACCCAGATTTAAACAAGTCCTACTATTTACTTAGGCTTCGTTTGTTTCACAAAAACTGAATGATTTGGAAACAGTTTTCCTAAAAATCATCACTTATATCACTTGAAATAAGTAGTTAATTAAAATTATTTTCATTATCGACAACAAATCATGTGTCGATGAAATATTTTACCTTTATTCATTTTTGAAAGTGCGACAAGCAATCATTTTTAGGAAAATATTTCCCAAATCATTCATTTTGCACGAAACAAACACACCATTATTTCAGATTTAGACAGCAGAAATATCTGATAAAAGATTAAATGGACACTCATGCCACCTAGGCAGACTGATTCCCAACATTACCAACAAGGAAAGGAGTAGCTCAAAACAATTATGTTAGATT
Source organism: Eucalyptus erythrocorys (assembly GCA_014182555.1). Taxonomy (NCBI): domain Eukaryota; kingdom Viridiplantae; phylum Streptophyta; class Magnoliopsida; order Myrtales; family Myrtaceae; genus Eucalyptus; species Eucalyptus erythrocorys. The sequence goes on from CM024604.1 coordinate 4,701,128, forward strand.
CAACAACTAAACTGAACTAGATACATGGACTGATCCGATGAATAACAAACAATTTCACAGAACGCTGCATATCAAACGGTTACCTCTTCCATCTCACGTAAGATCACATCACGCTCCCGGTTAATACGGTTCTCGTCAAACTTGGAGTTCTGCAGGATATCGGCCAGAATGTCGAGGGCATTGTTGACATCCTTATCCAATACCTTGGCATAGTAAGTGGTCTGCTCTCTAGAAGTGTAGGCATTCAAGTGACCTCCCATGTTCTCTATCTCTTCCTCCAGCTGTCTCGCCGTCCTCTTCTCAGTCCCTACAACAAAGCGGAAAAGGAACCCAAAAAAAAAAAAAAAAACGAAAAAAAAAGGTCTCTGATTTGAGCAAAAATTTCAATCTCCAAAAGCAACAGGAACGAAGAAATGGCAATCGATTCGATACCCTTGAAGATCATATGCTCGAGGAAATGGGCGGTGCCGTTGGTGTCGTCGGTCTCGAACCGCGACCCGGCGTCGATCCACACCCCGACGGTGGCGGTGCGGGCGGCGAGGCTCGACTCGGTGGCGATGCGGAGGCCGTTGGGGAGGGTGGTGACGCGGGTCTCGGGGGCGGCGAGGACGCGGGTGTGGTCGGCGACGGCCGGGTGCGGGGAGGCGTACCGGAGGAACCGCGGATCCGGGTTCTCCAGCTGCCTGAGCTTCGACTTCACGGCCTCGGCGAGGCGGTCGTAGACCATGGCGTCGGGGGCGGCGGGGCGGGGGCGGGGGCGGCGGCGGAGGAGGGGGCGACGGCGGAGGCGGTCGATGCGGATCGGGCGGCGGCGCGGGGGAGGAGGGAGGAGGCGGCGGCGGCGGCGCGGGAGCGGCCGGCGAGGGCGAGCAACTGCTTGATGGCCATGGTTGGAGGAGAGGAGAGGTCGTCTCTCTGCGGTAGAGACGGGATGGTAGGTTGGGGGTTGATTCTTGTAGGGTTTCGACTCTCTCCCCCTTCTGGTTCAGTCGATCGAGAAAGAGAGAGAGAGAGAGAGAGAGTTGCTGACGTGAGATCGGGAAACGACGAGCCGTTCTTCGGGTAAACCCCTCTAAAAACGACGTGCGTTTCCATGCCACAAGACCTTCCCTCTTGATTACCGCTTCTTCATATTTTATTTAAAAGAGATATGTACAATATAAAGTCCTAAAATTTATAAAGAAAGTGTAATTAAATCCTAAAATTTATAAAAAATGCAATCAAATCCTAAAAATTATTAAATTAGTTCAATTGAATCCTAAAACTAACACCGTTAGATTTACTAACGAAAATTGCCAACATGGCACTAACGTCATATTTTAAATGAATTTCTATTTTTCATATGAATTTTTTAAATGATTTTTATTAAAAATCTTTAAAAATTAGATTTAAAAACTAAAAAGGAAAAACTAAAATTTATTATTTTTTTTTTTTGGTGATCCAAGAAACTCTGCCCGCACTACGCGGCGGAGGAGAGTAAACCCTTGGGAGGTACGCAGGAAACCACCACCCACACACCCCGGGCAAGGCATCATGCAGTGCTTCAGCTTCCCTGCTTCGCAGAGGCTTCAAATCTGGTTCTCCGCGGTGGAGAACACAAGCTCTACCCTTTACGTTGCAACGGCGGGTGGTGAAAAACTAAAATTTATTTATAAAACAAAACTATTGGAAAAAAAAAAAAAAAAAAAAAAAGAATGCATCGGTGGGCATTTCCGCCACAGCTGCCGCCCATCGCTGGAGGGGCCGACGATGGTGGCCGACCCTCGCCGACCCCAAGTGAGGGCTAACCACCCCCACCAGGTCGAGCGAGGATCTCAAGATCTAGGTGACGATGGGCAGTAATGGAAGCTCCACGTGGAAAAGGGCACCGGAAGCTCCATTGGTGCCCCTTTTTTTTTTTTGAATAGTTTTGTTTTTTTTTAAATAAATTTAGCTTTTCCTTTTTAGTTTTAAAATCTAATTTAAACAAGAATAAAAATAATGTTAAAAGCCACGTGGAAAATAAAAATTCATTTAAAATGCCACGGTAGCATTTTCAATTAATAAGTTTGACAGTATTAACTTTAGGACTCAATTAAATTAATTTAACAAATTTTAGGACTTGATTGTACTTTTTGTAATTTTTAGGACTCAATTGCACTTTTCTTGTAAGTTTTAGGACTTCTATTGCACATATTCCTATTTAAAATTAGGGTTTAATATCCTGAAAAATCTCAAACTAGTATTTTTGACAAATTTATCCCAAATTATTTTTTGACTACCAAAAACCCCAAACTAATATGCATTTGACAAATTTACCTCAAATTGGTACATTTGTGACAAATTTACCTTATGTTAATTTTCATTAAATTTTCCTATCAAATTATTAAATTAAATGACACGCGACGGTTGACTAGTATACCAATTTATGATTTTACGCTCCGTTTGTCATAATTTACAATTTTTGTGACTTTTTTGTGGTATTAATTCAATTTAGCGGATGGTATATTTGTTACAAATTTATCAATTTGGGGTTTTTTGCGGTCGAATAAATTAATTTGGGATAAATTTATCATAAATGTACTAATTTAGGGTTTTTTATGGTTAGTGAGGATAAATTTATCACAAGTATACCGGTTTAGGGTTTTTCATAATTAAAAAAATAATTTATAGTAAATTTGTCACAAGTATACAAGTTTTGGGTTTTCAGAGTATTAACCCTTAAAATTAAGAAACACATATGGTTCAAACTTTAAAACTTATCACGAAAGTATTAAAGTACAATTAAACTTTAAAACTTATCAAATTGATGCAATCAAAATTTTTTTGTTAACACCATCAATTTATTTAATGAAATATGTTGATGCAGCATTTTAAAATTAATTTATTTTTCCTACGTGGCATTTTTATTACCTTTTGCTTTAAATCTTATTTAGATAATAGTTAAAAACTAAAAAAAGCTAAAATAATTTTAAAAAATTGGAAAAAAAAATTAAGAAAGGGGGCGAGATCGTGGCTGGGCATTACCATAGCCACCGCCAACCTCAAGCAAGGGCTTGCGTTGCCCTAGCTAAGCCTTGTTTGCCCTCGCTAGGCCGAGTGAGGCTCACCTTGATATGGTCAATGGTGGCCCTCACTCGAGCCTATTACCTGGGGCTAGCGAGGTTCACTGGCCATCACTTGGGGCTGGCGAGGATCATTGGCCATAGGCAAGGCCACATCACCCAAATATGGGCGAGCCGCATTAGCCCTAGCTGAGGCATCATTTAGATTTGGGCAAGGCTTTCGCCAGTCCCTCTAGCAATGGGTAGTGGTGCAAGCACCCAATCATGATCCTACGCCTTTATTTTTTTTCCCAAATTTTAAAATTGTTTGAGCTTTTTTTAGTTTTTTACTATTATTTTATAGCAAAAAAATAAAAAAAAATAAATTCCATGTTAGCATTTTCTGTTAGACAAATTGATGGTGTTAATGAAAAGACTTTATTGCATTAATTTGACTTGTTTTAGGAGTTAAGTGTACTTTTGCAATAAGTTTTAGGACTTATAATGCATATATCCCTAAAATTAATTAATTGACGAAATATCAAGACATATATGCACAGTTATTAACTTAAAAATAAAAAAATTTCGTCCCTAATGAGACCCCCTTTTATTTTGACCGGGAAGGACATGTAAATTGGACAAATTTTAGCACTCGACCACGCTGACTAAAAGTTTTTAAAGCTCGGTTGTGCTTTCGGTACTATTTTCAGAACTTCGATTATACTTATCTCTATCCGAAGTGTTAATGGTATTTATTAATGTACAACGGTTCCATTTATTTCACGAAAAATGAATAATTTTAAAAACATTTCTTTAAAAATGATCTCCTATGTCACTTAAAATAATCAGTTAATAGAAAATATTATCATTATTCATAAAAATATTTTTCGTCATGGAGATCCACATACATTATAATATTTCGACTTAGTTAAAAATAATCACATTGAGGCTATTCGTATGTCAATTTGACAGCATCATCGAAGGACTAGAAGACAGAGGGATAAAGAAATGGGTGGTGATAGCCGACGGTGTCTAACGACACTAGACCTTCAAGCACGGTTTGCGGTGTGGTAGTAACAAGTGTAATAATCGGAGGTTTCAAAGGCCCGAGAGGCCGAAGAAATAGCCCAAATGATCGAAAGCTTGAATTGGTGCGCCATCTCGATCTCAAGTATCGACCGTGACACATCAATGTTAAATGAAAATCAGTGCGAGACCTAGAAAACGGTGAAGATCGCCTTCTTCCCCTTTCATTTCCCTTGTCAGTTTTCTTTCGTCTGCTCTTTAGGATTACCATGAACGCAGGGTTAGTGTTCGGCAAATTTTTTTTTCTTGCCTTTGCCAAAGGCAACCTTCACAAGGCTGAAAGCTCAAGGTAGGTTGGGGGTTGCCTTGGGCATTCGGCCTTCTCGAAAGGCTGAAAGGAGAGTAAGGCAAAAAAGTTCCTTTCACAAATGTCCTCACTAACATTTTGTTTTTTTCGATTTTGTCCTCGTGTGACTATTTACCTTCTTCTTCGTTGAGATTGGTCGGCGAAGTTGCGCGAAGCTGCGAGGGGCTGGCGACGAGCTGGACAGACGACGGTGTGAGGCCAGTGTGTCACGACGACCGTCGGCGGCCAGTCACGTGACCTCGGCAACCTCCTATGAGTAGCGTCACCCCGATTGCTGCAACCTCGACGATGCTGCGTTCCCCGGCAAATTTGGGTTGCCGGAGGTCGCACGGCCCAAATTTGGGTCGCGGCGACCTCCGATGACCAAACTTGCGCGCAAATCTAGGTTGCCAGAGGTTGCGCGACCCAGATCTAGGTCATGGCGACCTCCAACAACCCAAATCGCGCCCAGATCCGGGTCGCGGTGACCTCTGGCGATCCAAATCGAGCGATCGAGATTGCACAATCTGGTCGTGATTGGGGTCGCCGCAACCGATCGAGCGGCCCCGCGATCGAGGTTGCCAAGGCCGCTCGATCCGGTTGCGACGACCCTCGCCGGAAGTTTGCGCGACCCGCCGCGTCGCAACCTCCATGCGGAGGTCGCTAAGGCCGCTTGATCTGGTTGCGACGACCCTCGCTGCCGCGTCCTCCGAACGGCAACCCTTGCCGAACGCTTGCCCCTAGCTGGATCGCTTGCCCCTCACCTGCAGTACCAACCAATTCTCATTTTTTTCATTTTTTTAATGACAAAAGTCTTTTGCAAAGTTAACTTGTCCAAACGCTATTTTGCTCAAAATACTTCACGATAGATTTTCACAAATACGATTTACCAAACATAATTTGCATTTCCAAAAACTTATTTAGCTCAAAGGCCTTTACATTTTCTCAAGGACTTTCCCCAAAAGTCTTCCCAAACACACCCAAATTATCATAAATTCCAACAGATCTACGCGGCAAATAGAAAAAATTTCGAAACAAAATGCCATCACCTGCTTAACAAGGAAACTGAGAAGGTGTTCAAAAATTGCTCCAACATTTTTCAGCAACCTTCCCTGTTTTTGCATGGAAAACTCGATGGAAAATTCATAGCAGCAAATTCATAGATTTTGATTACAAAAATGATATTCCATATTTAGATCTGAAAGACGTTGCGTTTGAAGTCCTTGTGAATTGTGGCCAAAACATGACATACCTCATCATATATTGTTATGTACTTCGGCTATTTCATCTAGACACCAAACTGACCGAAAGTTTAAAAACCCTACATCTTGCTAAACAATGAATCATGCGTATCATCTCACACCGAATTCGCCTCGGTTGCGAGTTGGCCTGGTTCCAAGCGATTCACCGATAATGCCGTCCATGAAATGCCCGTTTTCTTCTGGTGATGTGCAGGTAGCTTGAGCTTTTGATTCTTTCTTTTTAATCCTTCTGGCGTGACTAGACTTGCACTTCACCACCAGAAGTCGTAGATGAAGCATCAGGAGGGTTGATTGAGATCCAGAGCAGAGAGACGGTGATGGAGACCAGGCCTGCCCAGACGTAGACAATGGTCGGGACTCGCCCTCTCCTGCCCATCAGCCCCTTGGCGAATGGATACATGTGAGATAACACCCAGAAGCTGAAGAACACCCCTCCCAGGAGCTTGCTCCACTGCGGGATCTCGCTGTAGATCGTCCTCGAGAACCCGATCACGACGGCCACGATGTTGATCACCATGATGGTCAGGGGCATGATGAAGAGGCTCGTCCACTTGACCACGTAGAGGTCGGCGTAGATGTCATCCTCGTCCTCGGCGGCAGATTTGGTTGTCAAAGTGAAGGAGATCTCAATGCCGGCTACCACCTTGAGCAGCCCCTGGATGACCGCGGCGAGGTGGGCGCTCGTGCCGCCTATGACCCAGAACTGCTCGTTCCGCCACCATTCCTCAAGGCCGACCCCAGACCACTTCACTTCCAGGAGGGAGATGAGGGTGAGTGTGATCGTGATGATGAGCAGGTACAAGAGGAACGAGACATTGAGGCTTTGGACGATGAATTGGCCCGAGAAGAGGGAAAGCGCGGGGAGGAAGCAATAGACCGAGAGGAAGATCGAGGTGAACGGGTATATGCCGACGTTTAGGTACGCGATGCGTTGCAGGAACTTGAGGCGGCGGCTCCCGAGCAAAGCATTGTTTCGAGAGAAGAAGATCTCTACGGACCCAGTGGCCCATCGGAGCACCTGGTGGAGGCGGTCGGTGAGATTGATCGGTGCGGAGCCACGAAACGCGTCGCGCTTCGTGATGCAATACACGGACCGCCAACCGCGGTTGTGCATACGATATCCAGTGACCACGTCTTCCGTCACCGATCCGTAAATCCATCCTATCCTTTCGCCCCATTCAGTCTTGTCTTCATACCTGTCGAAGCAAAAAGGGTAGGTTACTACAAAATGTAGATGACAGAAACCGTTCCTTAAAAAGTTAACTGGAATGACTTGAGTTGATATTGAAAGCAATTACCAGCAGGAGATGACAGCCACTGCCTCAGCTACTGTAGGCGCGTCCAGCGGCGGGCGAGGAAGAAGAAGGGCTCCGGGAGGCCTGCCGTTCTTTATTGAAATGTGATCGGCGAGTGGCCGCCCCTGAAATTCCGCAATGGGGATCGATTCGGTGAGAACGGTCGAATTTCCAAATCTCTTTGGTAAACGTAGGTCGGGATGCGATGTCAGCGGTTGCGTTTCCGAGTCCTCATCCTCGCCTTGCATCTGACCATTCTGAGCCGGATTCTTGATTTGTCCAAAGAGACCGTCGTACTCATTCGCCCTTGGCGGTAGAAACCCGTAAAGTGCGAATCGCCGGAACATACAGCCGGTTCCCACATATACCGGCCCTTGGAGACCATCGAGCGCTCGCATATTACCTGTCACGGCCAAAATAGAAAGATGAAACTTCACATGTATGGTCTGCAGCAATGCTCATATCGTAGAATGTTGCCGTATTAAGTGATTCTGTTAACCCCAGAAGATAGAAATTACCATCAAAGAAGACAGTGTTGTGGTTGGCGTATCGATCGGATGGATCGATCCCTTCAAATCTCTGTGGAAACTGAATGTAGCAAATCCGATCTCCGCCGCGGTCCATCATGAAACACATGCCCTCTTTGATAGCTTTCGAGTTGTATATGTAGTGGTCGCAATCCAAGTTGAGTATGAACGGTCCGTTGGATATTATTGCCGATGCTCTAACCAAGGCATTCATTGCTCCGGCCTTCTTGTTGTGGTCGTACCCGGGTCTTTTCTCCCTTGACACATATGCAAACATCGGCAATCGAATGTCGATACCCGAGAAATCCAATTTCTTCTCATCCGGATGGCCCATCACGGGGTCATTCTCCGGGACCTTACTCATTATCTGCATTGTGGAGAATGAGAGAAATGGGAATTGCGTTTAGTACCGAATCGAAACGCTCAATATGATTTGATAGTTATATCATTACCTGCAATATCCCGGCATGGTCTCCTTTAGCATGATCGGCACTTGTATTGAACCATGTCCCTGGCCAATGAGTCCCATCAGCCATCCATGTAGCCTTTGTGACCTTGATCGGTTCCTGCGGCAGTACTCCTCCATTCTTTTCCCGAGCGAGCTGCTTCTCTTTCATTTCTTCTCTCGCATTGTATGAATCACAGCGTCTTCGTATCACCTCGGGAAGGCCATTGATCCTGACCTTAAATTCATCATACTCCCTCTTGATCCAACGCCGGTCTTTCACGAAATCAAGCCGCTTCTTGTTCTTTGTGGGGTCGGATTTCAGACTGAAGTAACTCTCCGGATTTCTAGGCTCGATGTTGTGCTTTCTGCAAAAGGGCACCCATACCTGTTGCAAAAAAATGGAGGACAAAATGTTCTGTAACATAGTCTGCCTTACTTCATCGAATGGATTTGACCACTGTCAGATGGTTTATTCAAGTAGAGAAGTACCTGAGCGAAGTTGATGGCTTCAGCCATTGCCTCGAAGGTGAGAATCGCCCCGCCATCATCCGAAATGTAGCACGAAAGCTTCTCAACGGGGTAATCAACTGAGAGAATGGAGAGGATTGTGTTGGCGGTGACAAGAGGTGGCTCTTTTTCTGGGTCAGCTGTCGACACCATCACGTCCATCCCAGGCAAGTCGGACCGGCCGTGGGGATTGGATGGGGAAGGCCTCTCGAACTTATCGGCGAGGGCCGCAAGATCGGTCGCTCTGTTGATGGGATTGAACTTTGGCAATACGTCCAGCAGCCATGAGAAGGCAAACCAAAGCTCGCACACAATGGACATGCCCCATAGCCACATCGCGTCTTGATTCGGGTTCGCAACTCTCCAGTAAAGAAACAGAGTTAATGCCACCATCCGTATCACTATCAGCAGCCTGTTACCAACACACAAAAATAGCACAAAAATTTTACATTGCTTGCCAGGAAATTTTTCGTGATTAGATTCGAAAGAATGAGTTTATAACTTTGCTGCGATAATCTGCTCATTTCAATGTGCTTGTTTGGCTGGTTCATGTTTCAAATGAACTAGCTTTATGAGCTGCATTTGATATGTAGTATGCTCCTATTGAGACCTCCTTGGGACTAAGGAAGGGACATTTCTGGAGCTACCTATTATGTTTCATGAATTTGAGTTCATGTCAGAGAGTTTCGATAAGCATATGAACCTGTAAGGGCTAAGAACACCAGGTGGAACCTTGACCTTCCTAGTGAGAGGCTTCCATGGTTTGTCCATGAAGTCCTCCATGCTCATCCCACCATCATAAGCATCCTCCTGGTCATCTTGCCAAAATGCATTCCCAATTCCATACCTCCCTTTGCTCTCAAACAGCCACCGCGTGTGGTCGAAGTCCCCAGTCTGGCTCCTCAGGAGCATCGACTTGTTGTTCGACTTCATCAGGGACAACCCGCGGTCCATTTTTGCCCCGCCGCCCCCACCGCCGCTGCCACCCCCATCTCCCTGCCGCTGCGAATCGGAGCTGAACCGGGTCGACTTGTACCCCCTCGATGCGTCTCGTTTAGAGTCGGAGGATGTGCTCGGCCCCGGCGACTCCGCCATGGGCTGATTGTCCGGCGTGGGCGGCATGAGCACCGTGTAGTTGATGTAGTCATTCTGGCCCAGGAACTCGCCGGACATGTCCAGCTCGTCGTCTCGGGACAGGCTGACAATGCGGCCGCTAGACGTCCGTCTCGAGAACTTGACGGCCTGAGGTGGTCGCCCTGCGGCCGGTGACGATAGGGAGGATGTTCTTTTTGTGGGACTTGAAGGGGTTGCCATCATATGTTTACCTTGTCTCTGTGCATTCAATCTTTATTAGTCTGAATGCAAGCCATTTGTGGGATTTTCCATGGGATTGGAGGCAGCAATTCAATATCCTGGGTCATGAAAGTTGTTTGAGTTGCTAAAGAATTGTGTTGAACGGATGGAAAGGAAAGAGCTAGGAGGCCAAGTTTGTTTCCCAATTTAGTGGCTTGCAGCTCCTTACTATAGTTAGGTTTTTTCAAGAGGAGGTTTTTAGCTAATTTCAAGGTTGGCCTCTCTCTCTCTCTCTCTCTCTCTCTCTCTCTCTCTCTCTCTCTCTCGTTTATAGCAAAGCGAAGACAGAGTGAGGGAGAATCTTAAAATGAGGGTTCTCTTTAGGATTGAGTGAAAGATATAGCATTTTAAGACAACTTTGTGTGATCTAGGAATTCGATATTTTTCACATTAGTTGCTTGGGTCAAAGATCAGCTGGTGCATTGCTGATACAAGCGAACACATAAATGACCAAGTTTTAGGTGTGATAGATTTCTGGTCTAGTTCGATTCCACTCATGAATCAGGAATTGGACCAATAAGACCAGTTCCTAGTTTTTGAGACCGGGGTCAAACCACTTGGTCTTGGAATTGGACACTGGTTTGATCCGATTCTCGAACGGTCTAATGGAACCGGTGAAAGAGGGAAATGGAGGCATTCAATCATTAAGGTTGGGAATGGGCTTTCCATGTCTTTCGAAAGAACAATTAAGAATGTCAAATCTCTCGAAGTTGGTTTAAGAATAGTTGGATCAGTAGTTCATCTGGAATCAAAGAAACAAGAAGCAAATGCTCGAGGTAGCGACACCCGTGTACAGAGCCTTCTGAGGACTGACCTGAATCGAGCAGACGAAAAACATCGATAAACGAACACAAGGCGAACATTCAAGCTCGCGGTGAAGACAAAATATCCAATTAACCAAGGCTACATAAGCACCTTCGAAGCGAGAGGAAAAGAGCAAGGCGTGAGAGCTGAGAGGCGAGAGAGAGAGAGAGAGAGCGTCGAGCGAGGCCTAAGAGGTGAGAGACGATTAGGGTTTGCCTCAGACGAGCTGCTAATTCAAGCGAGAGGATGTGATTCTTGCACATGGTGATTGTTAAAGGGGGTCAAGGCGTGAGAGAGTAGAGGGAAAGAGGAGGTGTGCGCGAGGCGAAGGCTTAAGTGATCAAGACTAATTATTATCTTTAGATTTACATTTAAGAGATAAATAAAAATATTTAGTCTGGTCAGGTTCGGGCAGTCTAGTTCCTTTTAGAACCGGGAACTAAACCAAAAATCATTGGTTCCAATTATTGGAACCAAGAACCGGACCGACAATTTCGGAGTCACTCGGAACCAGCCGGTCCGACCGGTTCCCGATTCGGTTGGTCTGTCTTGTTCACCCCTACTAAGTTCTTATTACATTTCGTTATTTCGATCTATTCAACAATGGGCCCTCTCTTTACATTGGGATCATCTACCTCCCTAAGATTACATTGGGGCTCCATCGCCTCCATTTTCGTTAGTGAACTCCCCCATCTCGAGCTTCAACCAACGGTCGTTGCACTCACAGATCGCTCGGACGCTCATTCCATGCTCAACCTCGCTACAGTGATGGCCGGTGTCGAGGAGGTCTGAGGCATGTCGGTGACCCTGCCCCGGTCGACCTTTACTAACATAGGTTTGTACGTATGTTAGCAATGGGCGATATAACATACCAAACACGGAAGTCGGAGACAAAAGTATAGATCCTTTTCTGACTAATTAACCGTAAATCAATGATGTCGAAGACTAAAAAGAACTTAGTAGAGGCGGCAAAATGGGTCATGGACCCATTTTGCGCCCATATTTCTACCATATGGGTCGAATATGGGTTAATAGTCCATCACAACTATTAACCCATATTGGACCCGCTTTTTGTTTAATTTTATATGGGTCGAAAATGGGTCGACTCGCCGACCCATTTTCGACCCATTTTCAAAGCCCAAAGCCAAAGTGGAAACCCATTTCACGCCATTTTCAAAGCCCCCCCATCTCTCCTCCCTTCTCTCTCTCTCTCCGTCCTCGATGATAGCAATAACTGGTACTCTCTCTCTCTCTCTCTCTCGTCGCTTTCTCGCTTTGCTTTGCTCTGTATGCGCTCCCTCTCGTTCCTACTCCCTTCTCTTCTCCTCTTGCCTTCGAGTTTCGCGTTCCCTCCCCGTCCGTCCGGATCCGCTCCCCGTCGAAGGAACCCATTCTTTTGTTTTTCTTCTCTTCTTTCGGGGCTTCGATTCGGCCGCCGCTCACGTCTCGTTAGATTCGGAGAGGGAGGCGATGGATCAGACCGGACGGGAGGGGGAGTGGGGCGGTTCTTATAATCGGGCGGGAGCGGTTTGTCCGCGGCCGATTGCGGCGTCGGGGACGGCATTGGACTGCAAAATGTCGGCGTCGGATTACTCGTCGTTTGCATTTTTTTTTTTTTTTTTTTATTGCGCCTCTCTAGCGGCAGCGGTCGTTTGACTCCTGTTCGGACACGAGGCAATCGTGGTTCGATTTAGATCCTTGGACCTTTTTCTTTTTCCTTTTTTTTTTTTGTTCTCTAGCTGTTTATGAGTGGGTTACGCGATGGTTTCGAACGTGGGTTTCTCCGTTTGCGGATTAAAAACAGCGCGGGCGAGACGAGAAGTACCGGCGAGAGGAAAAGCGCTCGTCCCTACCGATCTGAGCATCGCAATACCCGAAGGAACATGTGCTGGAGTAGCCAATGTGCAACTTCTCATCTCAAGACATTGTCTCAATACCTTGTTTTGGATGATCGACGAGGGCTGAATCGAATTGCTTGTGCATTTGTTGCTTCAGCATCCGATGTCGGGTTTGGCGTGGGAGCATTAGATCGACGTCGGCGTGGGCGTGATTGATGCGGACTACAAAGGCCCGGTTGGGGTGATCCTGTTCAATTACTCGGACGTCAACTTTGAAGCAAAGGTAGGTGACAAGATCGTGCAGCTGATCCTTAGTCCGTGATGATGGAGATTAAGGCATATTGTTTAAGTTAAGTAGTTTTTATTTTGTTTTATCATCTTTTCAGGGTTTAGTGAAGTCGGTTGTCGGTGCTCCACTGTTTTTTTCGGTTAATAGATTTGTTTTAGGATTTGAGTTCTCTTGTATAGAGATGAATTCTTTTTGGTTTAGATGGATAGGTATTTCCTTGGTGCCTTACTATACCTTTTACACAACAAAGAAACCGGGAGAAAAGAAATTGAGATTGGGTGCCGGACCTCGATTTATTGCCATAGCAAACGGTCTCTAGGGATGTTACGTTTCCTTTGCTGGAATTTCTTAACCGGGTAGCATTGTACTGCGTGGTAAATTTTGATGGAATGTTTGTAGCCCGGGGACCTTGGTGTACCACATGATTCATTTAATTTCACTTTTGGGTAATCCTTTAATACACATATATACACATGTAGATACTACTTTGTAAATAGATTGTTTATCTTTGTAGCCGTACGAATTCCCGCCGCTTTGGTTGGGAGTTGAATGTTGGTCACGCATCATTTATATGTGGACTAAGTTTTTTAAGAGGCCTCTTCATTTTCGAATCTTTGGGAAACTTGTTCTTAGATGCCGGTGGAGGAATTTGTGTTGGCTGAATTGAGTGTTTCTTCGCATCGAATTATTTGGGAATTCTTAGAGATTTGGACTAGAAGTGACTTGTAATGTGTAGCTGCTTTTCTTCATCAGATTGCAGTAGTATCATTTTTTTCATGGTTCTTTCAATCCCCTTTAGCAGCATATTCATGTTCTTCCCCCAAACTCCCTTCCACTTTGTAAGTAGTAGCTCAGCTTTTTCATTTGCTTCTAGTCTGACATAATTTATTGCTTACCCTATTTTGTCCTTTTGGCCTAGTCGCTATTGCGAGATACTACATTCTAGTGCGGATACATACATACTTTCTCGAAAGCATCAAAGACAATGGAAGAAATGGAAGCTTTGGGGGTGAAACCAAATGTCAAAACCTACACGACCTTAATACATGGGTGGGCACGTGCATCTCACCCGAGAGAAGGCCTTGAAATGCTTTGAAGAGATGAAGCATATCGGTTTGAAGCCGACACAAGCGTATCACTTTGCTTGATGACATCATTGTTATCAAGGGCAACTACTTTTCTCTCGATGATTGTGATGTTCATGGAGATGATTATTGAAGTTCATTACTCCTTTGTTCTTCCTAAAATATTTTTCAGTTCTCATGGTTAATTCTTGATGATTTGAATGAGGATTTTTCGAGTAAGGAAATAATTTCTTGTTGACACCGCAAGGCTTTTACTTGCTCTATTTGATGGCTGCATGAAAACAAACACTAGTAAAAGGCAAAGGGATGTGTGTCTAAAATTTGAACCACGCGCCACACAAGATGTCTTGTTAGGGCAAAAGATAGCTTAAGCATTTAGGAATTTTTGTCCCCATCATGTTAAATTTTTAGGTTTTTTAACAATTTTTATTTTATTTACTATTTTTTAATTTAAAATTTTAGGTTTTTTAACAATTTTTATTTTATTTACTATTTTTTAATTTAAATTTTTAGGTTTTTAACAATTTTTATTTTATTTACTATTTTTTAATTTAAATTTTTAGGTTTTTAACAATTTTTATTTTATTTACTATTTTTTAATTTAAATTTTTAGGTTTTTTAACAATTTTTATTTTATTTACTATTTTTTAATTTAAATTTATAGGTTTTTTAACAATTTTTATTTTATTTACTATTTTTTAATTTAAATTTTTAGGTTTTTTAACCATTTTTATTTTATTTACTATTTTTAATTTAATTTGAGGTTTTTATCCAATTAGCATATAGCTTAAAGTAAGCGTAGATATTTTTTAGAATATTAGTAGGTTTTAGCAATATGGGTCGGGTCGGGTATGGGTCTAATACGGTCGGGTCGGATATGGGTCATTATATTTCATTTCTGAGAATATGGGTCAAAACGGGTTAAATGGGTCGACCCATTTTCGACCCGACCCATACCCAACCCGACCCACCCATTTGCCACCTCTAGAACTTAGGGTGATTCTCTAAGATTCTTCATATAGATTGACTTGGAAGTGCACACATAAATGATGACTAACGCTGGCAGTCATTGCATCTATTGTTAGAGATATTTATCTTCTTGAGTGATTATAATTGATTTCATTTTGATATTGTAATATTTTATTACTTTAGATAGTCATTTAGAATAACCTATAAATAGGCTCTTATATCATCAGTATCACACACATAAAAATATATAGAAATTCTTTTTTCGGCTCTTTTCTATCACGTATGACAAAAGACACATTTTGTAACCTGTTGCTTAGTATGTTTCTTTAGGCCTAAGTTCGATCCCTTCAACAACGAGACCGCGCTTTATGGTGTAATTATCGACCTCCTTAAGACAGCATTCTAGAGTTCCGTCGTCTCCGCTCTCGTTGCAGAAGTCCCCCATCTCAATCTCCAGCCACCCATCTCCACGCTCCCTCATCGACCGGGGCTCCCTTCCCCGGGGGTCGAGGATCACGGTTGGCCATTCTCGGTGCCCGTGGCTTTCGACCGACACGCGCGACTCTGCAGGCCGATGAAATCCACTTTTATAGTCTCTGAATTTGAAGACGAGGTAAGCCGCGTACCTTGTTTTGCTCGAGAGCATCTTCGGTTCGATTCTTCCTCCAATGTGAAACCACCACACGTACATGAGCTGAGCCACTTGATCGAACCTGTTAGAAAGAAGAGCGATGGAAAAGCAAATTGAAGGATCAAGGAGATTATTCATGCAGAAAGAGGTGTTCGTTCATAAAGTGAATGATTTAGAGAACATGTTTCTTAATTATTTCATCGTCCATGAAAATGATCAGACGTAGAATTCAGTCGACAACAAAAGCAATTCCCATAGACCAATAATTTCAAACGACATAAGTGAAAAAGAAATTTTAGGCGGGCGAGAGTGGAGAAAGTAGTGTATGTTTAATTTAACTTAATGATGGAAGATAAAAGGGAGAAGCGTGTAGGACCTGGAATTTGGTACAGCAATCCATCTCCAGTAACGCTGGTCATATCCCCATATGATCGTCATCTCTCTTGCTCCGATCATAAAGCATTTCTTTCCACTCCTCCTATCCAATGAGAAGATCTACACGACAGCATGATGTCATAGATAATTAGAGATTTAATACTAGTAATTCGACGTTAATCGAGGGGGCCGGGGGGGGAAGGATTGCGAAGAAGAAAGTTTGTCTTCATAGACGTCCTCTATACTTCAGTATGCACAAACAAGTTAGGACACTTCACAGCCTCACAAGACGGCTAGAGCGGAATGCATCCATAGCATCGTCACAGCTGCAGCAGAAATGAAATTTTGCAGACGTCCATTCAGTTACAAAATCCTAATAATGTTTAGTATAATCTTGTACAAACCTCGATTCAATCTGAGGGTCCTCAAGATTTGTCAAGAGGCCTTGCTTTCATACTAGATAATATTATTCAATCAAAAAAAAAGAAAAGAAAGAAAAGAAAACTACAGGATTATTCTACAATCAAGCTGTTCTCAGTTCATGCATTTCGGTCAGTGAATTAAGTGAAGAAATCCTAGTAATGTTCAGTATAATCTTGTACGAACTTCAGTTCGCTCTGGGGCTCACCAAAATTTGTTCATGGGAATTGCTTCTAAACTAGACAACATCATTCATCATTTCCCATGGTCAATTACTTCAATGGCCACTTCATACCCTTTGTCATGCAGATTTTCCACATTCACTCAACTATGCCAAAAAAAGTCACTTTGAAGATCAAACCATCACACTGTAATCGAGCGCTAACCTTGTTCCGGTTGCCACCAACGGGGACTGGATGGTCGCAGAGGTGGAGGTAGAGTGACTTCTTGGGCGATATCGGAGGGAGGACGACACCGTCGCAGTGGTCGGGCGGCAAGAATTGGAGCCACACCTGATCTGAATCTGCGATCGATCTGAAGGAGGTGGAGACAGACGATACCCTGCAAGCGTCTCGTGGAGTTGTGAGAGAGATGATCCGGGAGATCACGTCGCCGGGCAGCTTCGAGAATGCCATCGTCCCTTTTTCTCTTCGTCCTCTCGTTTCTTGCCTTGGGTTTCACTGACTTTCTGCAGAAGATCAAAAGGGAACGAGTACAGCTGTTGATTGGGTCTACGCCAAAGTCCATGGGAGATTTTTTTTTTTTTTTTTTTGAGCAGACAAATTCCACGGGAGATTAATGAAGAGATAGATGAAAGCGCCAACCCCCAAAAATATCTGAGCCAAGATTTTCTAGAAAATACAATCGAATTTTAAAACAATTTGATATAATGCAATCCTCTTTGTATAATTTGAAGAATATTCCAAGAAGATGTCGTACATCATTTTCTTAAAGAATGATCCAAAGTTGACCTTATTTTAAAAAAGGATTTGAAGTGTAATCATTTTATCAAATAAGGACATGAAGAAGATCTTATTTTAAATAAGAGTTTGAAGTGGTCCATTTCAAACAAAAGCCTCCGTTTAAAAAGAAAAAGGGTCTGACTTTTCAATAGTTAAGGGTATTTTTGTCATTTGTCATTTTTTTCCTTCTTCCTTTTTCTTTCTTTTTTGTCTTTCCTTTTTTTTTTTTTTTTCCCTTAGTTCTTCTTCCGACCATTAGCCACGCCCAGAGAGGACTAGGTGAGGGTTTATCAAATAAGGATATGAAGTAGATCCTGTTTTAAATAAAAGCTTGAAGTGGTCCGTTTCAAACAAGGGTCTCCGTTTAAAAAAAAAAAAAAGGGGTCTGATTTTCCAATAGTTAAGGGTATTTTTGTCATTTGTCATTTTTTTTTTTTCATTTTCCTTTTTCTTTCCTTTTTTTTTTTTTTTTTTTTTTTTTTTTTTTCCCTTGGTTCTTCTTCCGGCCATCAGCCATGCCCAGAGAGGACTAGGTGAGGGTTGCCTTCGCCAACGAGAGCTACCCACGTAGGCCATAGGCGAGGAATGGCCTTGCTTGGGTGAGGATCAAGGCCATCCTCGCCTTGGGGGAGGCTACCCCTCGTGGCCATTTGCGAGGTTTGGCACTCGCCATATTTGCCGAGGGTGGCCTTGGCCATGATCGACGAGGGTTGGGCAACCTTGCCCGCCATTGGTAAAGGATGGTGAGGGTCATAGAGCCTTCGCCGGCCTTTTATAGTAACCATCATTTGACGTCGAAAAAGAAAAAAAGAAGAGAAGAGAAAAAAAAAATTGGATGAAAACACCTTTGACCAATTAGAAAATTTAGCCAGTTGATGTCCGGTGAGGTTAATCCTTTATTGGAAATAATCGAAGTCACTTCAAGTCTTTATTTGAAATAACTAAAGCTATTTTAGGTCCATATTTGAAACAAAGTCTACTCCCGACTCTTATTTAAGAAAATAATTGCACTTCAAGTCCTCTTTTGAAATTTTCCCTAAAGGAAATGCAATAAACCTCTCTCTCATTTTACCTTTTTTTTAATAAAAAAAACTGGCCTTTTTAATGATTTTTAGCCATTTCTATGTTTCTTCTAAGTTTTCAGCATTTTTCTTTGTTTTCCTTTATAATTTTTTTTTAAAGCTTTTTGAGGTGAGGTGCCACATTAATGCCGAAAATCAATTGAAATTGCTATGTCGGCATTTTTTATTATACAAATTGGATGTTTGATTTAATTAGATCAATTTGATAAGTTTAAAAATTTGGTTTTGAAAGCTTATGCTTTCGTCATTAATTTTAAGATTTCTGCTGCATTAATTTCATTAATTAATTTGTTCATAACCAATCAGGAGATTACATAACGCGTCTCAAGGCTATCCCTTCATCAGGCAAAACTCATCGTTTCCACTTAAAGAAATTGTGTCTTGAGTCCCAATTTCAAAGAGGTGAGCAAAATTACTAATATGACAAAATTAACAAATAGGAGAAATGTTTTCACCAAAAAAAAAAGAAAAACAAATAGGAGAAATGAATTCTTTTAAACATATAAAGTTACTAATCAACTTATAAATTACTACAGCAAAAAAAAAAAAAAAAACTTATAAATTACTAAAGAAAAAAGTGGCAAAATTACTGATCACCAACTTACGCTTCACCACATCCACGTCCATCCCGCGATCTAATGCATTTATTTAGGCCTAAGTTCGATCCCTTACAACAACGAGACCACATTTTCCTTGGGGAAAATTGTCCAAAAAGTCCTAAATCTATTACACGACATGCGGACCCCTAAAGTGCCATAAATTGGCACAAAGGGACACTTAAGTGCCAAAAGTTACGGAAGGTACACTTAAGTGCCAAAATCGGAGCAAAACGGATCACTTGAGTACCAATCCGGCGAAAATCCGGCCAAAACGCTGACGTGGCAATTTTCCGGCGAGGCAAAAACAAAATGACATCGTTTTAATGTTGACGTGGAAAAAATAATATAAAAATTAATTAAATTGAATTTAAAATTAAATTTATTTTAAACATTTAAAAATAACAATTTTTAATATTAAAATTTTAAAAAAAAAATTTTAAAAAGGGAGGGGGTGGATACGGTTGAGGGCTTAGCCGCCGCCGCCCTCGCCGGCGGCGCCCGGCGGGGAAGGGTCGGCCGGGGTCGCCGGGCCCGGCCGGGGCCGGTGACCCCACTGATCGGCGAGGGCCCGCGAGTCCTCGTCGGATCCGGTGAGGGCCGCGACCTGCGGGGGCCAAGGGTAGCCGGCGCCGAGGGGTCGCCGGCGACCCTTGGCTCGGCCGGGTGAGGGCCGTCAACCCTCGCCGGATCGGGCGAGGGCTCGCGGGCCCTCGTCGCCGCGGCCGGGGTCGCCGGCCCCTAGCCGTGGCCCGGCGACCCCGGCCGACCCTTCCCCGGCTAGGGCGCCGCCGGCAAGGCGGCGGCGGCGGGCGAGGGCTCGCCCTCGCCCGTATCCACCCCCTCCCTTTTTTTTTTTTTTTTTTAATTTTAATTTTAATTTTTTTAAATTTTAAATTTAAATTTAATTTTCTCGAATTTTTAAATATTTTAAGTAAATTTAATTTTAAATTAAATTTAATTAATTTTACATTAATTTATTGCCACGTCAACGCAAAACGACGTCGTTTTTTCACTATTTGGCCACATCAGCGTGCAAAACGGCGTCGTTTTGCACTTATTTCGCCGGAAATTGCACACGTCAGCACTTTGGCTGGATTTTGGCCGGAGTGGCACTTAAGTGTCCCATTTTTTTTTGAATGTGGCACTTAAGTGTACATTTCGTAACTTTTGGCACTTAAGTATCCCTTTGTGTCAACTTTTGGCACTTGAAGTGTTCTTCTGCCCCTATTACACTTTTGCCAATTTAGTTTTAAACCTTTTAATTTTGCCAATTGAGTCCTAAACATTTTTACTTCTTGCCGATTCAGTCCATCTGGCCAATTTTAGTCGGAAAATGTTGACGTGGACGCCGACGGTGACACGTAGGACTACCGGCGTTGATGTGGATAATTTTTAATAATATTTATTTTTTTTATTTTTTTCTCTTTTCTTTTTTCTTTTTGGTTTTTTTCTTGGCCTTTTCCGGTGGCTAGCCACCGGCTGGCCTCGCTCGCCACAGGTGAGGCCCGGCCGAGCGAGGAGGAGCCCCGGCCGAGCAAGGAGGAGCCTCGACGAGGGGAGTCCTTGCCTAGGCGCTGCCCAACCAGGGTCATGTGGGCAAGGCTGACCCTCCCCAGGGCTAAAGCGGCCTCACCGAGCGTCGGCCGAGCGACAACGACGCCGGGCGAGGCCATCCTGGCCGTGCGAGGGCCGGCCTTGCTCGGCGTCGCCGTCGCCTGGCCTGGGGGAGGGTCAGCCTCACATGGCTGGGCCGCGCTTGGGCGAGGGCTCCCCTCGCCGAGGCTCCTCCTCGCTCAGCCGGGCCTTGCCTGTGGCAAGTGAGGCTAGCCGGCTGGCTGCGGCCGATGGCCGGCCGTCGCTTGTGGCTGGTGGCCGGCCACAGGAAAAGGCCAAGAAAAAAGCCAAAAAAAAGGAAAAATGAAAAGGGGAAAAAAAGAAAAAGTATAAGAAAAATTTAAAAATTATTAAAAATTGTCCACGTCAATGTCGGTAGTCCTACGTGTCACCGCTGGCTTCCACGTCAGCATTTTCCGGCCAAAATTGGCCGAATGGACTTAATCGGCAAGAAATGAAAAAGGTTTAGGACTCAATTGGTAAAGTTAAAATATTTAAGACCGAATTAACAAAAGTGCAATAAGTTTAAGATTTTTTGGACAATTTTTTCTATTCCCTTAGGCTACACACCAGCGTCCCATCGTCTCCATTTTCACTGTGGAACTCCCCCATGTCGATCTCCATCCATCCGTGCACGCGCGCCCACGGATCGCTCTAGGCTCACCTTCCTTAGGATCCAGCATCACGGGTCGCCCTTCATCGAGCTCCTCGCTGCCGATACAGAGATGCGACTTTACTGGCCGATCGAATCCCTGCTTGCTCCCTTCGAACTGGAATACGAGATAAGCTGCATAATTCGTCCCGGACGAGAGCATAGAGGTGTCGATCCTTCCTATGATGTGAAACGACCACATGCGCCGTAGCGGAGCCACTTCGTTAGACCTGTCTGAGGATTCACTGTTTGGATTATTACTAAAGAGTGTCCTGAAACATCTTTCGGAATCAATTTTTGAAAAAGCTGGATTCTGGCATAGCGATCTATTTCCAACGGTTCGGGTTATCTCCGCATGCGATTGTCAGGTCTCTTGCTCCCGACATAAAACGCTTCTTTCCACTCTTCTTGTCCAACGGAAGACTCTACTCGACAACATAAACGAATCTGCAGATTACTCACTTGCAAGTTGCAGATGAAGATGTAAATTGACTTTCCCATCAATTGAATGAAAAACGAGCGTAATGCTATACGTCGACAATCGGCATTGAGTTATACCCACACGCAAACAATTCCATTGAACAAAAGTTATGCAAACGGCCTCTATACTTTAGTTAGTAAAATTTAATGGAGAACCCCCATCTTATATTTTGAGAATTTTCTCGTATGGACCTTGGTACAAATCAGGCCACATCGACATTCATCAAACAGTCTTCTCCTTAGACTAGATAAGATTTCTCAAAATGTTTGCTAAAATCTGACATGTCTAGTACATAATTCATCTGTGATATAACTATTATAATTATGGTTAATGGATCAACAAAAACCAACAAATTAAGATACGTCTTTTCTATTTACGTATCTATTGAATTAATAAATTTCCTATATTCACATATCTTTTAATTCATATATTTATTGAATTCACAAATCTCTTGAATTCACGTGTCTCTCGTTCCATGTATCTCCTGAATTCACATATCTCTTAATTCATTAATTTCTTGGATACATGCGTCTATGTAATTCATGTATCTCTTCTGTACATGAACTTTAAAGCTCTATAAATAAATAAGAGCATAGAGCTTCAAAAAAGAAAAATGGTTTTTCAATAGAACAATTCGAGATAACGATTCCAAAAGAGATTTGAAATACTACTCTACTCTTATGATTTTTCTGGGTGTGCTGGTTCAATTGAATGGTTCGATTGAGTCTTATTTGCATAGTGCTAATCCAAACATATTCGAGGTGTTGTATCTTGATAGGAATTAATCGCCTTAAGGAAATTTGGATATCCGTACCTCACCTTCAATTTTATGTTATTTTTCCAATTATATCTTATTTTCTTCTTCTTCAAGATTTGTAAGTTTACATAAAAAAAAAGGATATTATAAAATTGTTATCGTTTTCTTTAAATTGATGTTCTGATTACAATAAACAATTTGCTTTCTTTGGATTATATTTCAACAATAACCACTTGTTGGCCTTCATTTTGATAGCTGATCAAATCAAATGGCACCCACCAGACTCTACCCAAATTCTTCGGAAAACCAAAGAAGAATAGAACGACCAACTTGGATTATAGGTGGTAGAAATTTCTCCAAACTTCTCTATGCGAAATCATTTAGAATCAAACCCTAACCACGACTACAACAACCAAACGCTAGGTGCACATAAGCCATCCATTTCTCGAAATTGAGCTTACCACATTCCGATCATAGATCGGGACCAGATGATCGCAGAAATGACGATAGAGAGACTTCTTGGGCGATACATGTGGGATCAAGGTCTCGCAGTCGGGAGGCAAGAATTTGGCCCCCACCACATCCGAATCTGCGATTGATCTGATGTAGGTGTGGAGACGGCCCACATGGTAGTACAAGCATCTTGGGCTTTCCTCTTCATTTTCTTCTTTCTTCTTTCTCTGGGCAATTACTTCACCAACTAACAGTTTTAGAGTTTTCAATGGAAGGACTTTGTATTGGGTGGATGTTTGAAAGTTTAAGGGCTAAACTGGAAACAAGAAAAAATAAATTAGTAACCACATTAAACAGTAAAAAATTTGGTGGACCATCCATATCATTATCCCTATTTGTAATGACTAGCCATTTGCGGAATATTTGATAAGTTCCATTTAATTAATAAAATGAAAAATGCATGACGCCCCCAACACGTCATGACTAACATGATTACTAAAATCTTTTTTAACTTTTAAGTATGCAGAAGCATATTTGGACCAATAACAATCCAATACATACGAAAGTCAAAGACGTGCGGAATTATAAACCAAGCAATTTCATCTCTTTTTCTTATTTATGTGCTTTAGGTGACCTAGTTTGAGTATACTGGGGGATCATAAAAAATGCTATTGCTCCAAACTGCACCAAAAATTCTATCAGCTGTACAACTCCAACAGGCACACTGTCTATTTATAAGGTCACCTATCTCCCCAGCACAACATGTCCAAACTTCATTGCCTGGTCCTCCAAAAATGCTACCTCCGTCCTCTTGTACCGGCCTTGCTCACTCCACGAAGCTATCACTATCCTCAACCCATCGTCATCATACATTGGAAAAGGACTCACTACACCCATTTGCCTGAGCATATAATGCCAGAAAGCCTGGGAGCACTGGTCCTATAGGCGCTCCGACATTAACCATCAGCCTGGAGACAACCTTAATAAAGATGACGTTCGAGAAGTAAGGATCAACAAACTCATCTTGGTGCCAGGTAAAGTCCATTGGGGTACCATATGTAGTTATTGGGGGAGGTAAGTGACCACGACATATCTATTGATCTGAAAAAAAAATGGTCATCCATGAGTAAGTATAAAACTTAGCAAGTAACTACCAACCAGTCTACACAACATATGTTAATAATGGCACATACGAGGAAGTTTAGCTATAAAATATAGAAGATCACATTAAAATTAACTTGCTAGAGATCCTCTTTCAAAATCAGAAATAGCATGTGAAAGACATTTCCTCTAAAACTAGTAAACCAGCAAAGTTCAAAGGAAGTCCGAAAATGCCAATAGTTATATTTATTGTGAATTAATTGCCACCATCTTTCAGTGAACCCCGTTATCCTCGAGCATCTCGCACCCATATGGCATTGCGAGAACATCCATCTGGCATTGCGAGAGCATTTGTGAGAGCCATGTTACACCCCTGCATTTTGGAGGAACCCAATTACCCCTCCAAGCATCTCTATTACCACCCGGGGCATCGTCGTCCCAAGGACGGACGGTATCCCCACATTACACACTCATCCCATGGTGCAGCAATTCAATAATTCAATTTAAATCTCATCCACTAAGTAAAATATGCTCTACTTACGAGAGCAGTTCAGTGTCCACCATCAACTATCTTTAATAAACTAGAGAAGTGACAAAACATTTAGTCGGCAATACTAGTTCAAAAGACAAATTACAAAACAAGAGTTTGTCCAGAATTGACAAAAAGGGGCAGTTCGCCTGTATGCGGAAATCGAGAGCATTCGCCAAGCAAATCAATTCCAAAAATTTCAGAACTTTAACACAATATAGATGAGACTCCGAGAAACGTTTTTCATGAGAACTTAAAATCTGGTTCAGCTTGTACGGGTCCCAATAATTTTATGTAATTTGGGTCAAAACAGGGCAAATTTTTATGATAAAACAGATCTGAAATTGGGCATTTCGAAGGCTTAAATGAGTTCCAAAATCTTGAAAAAATTACATGTTATAGTTTAAAATGTGATCTAAAACTTTCATGAAGGACACTAGTCACAAATTGTTTATCGAAATTTCCATAGAGAATGAAAACTGAGCAAAGGTTCTATAATGGTTTATGAAAATAGATTTGGACTAGCATAGTTTTTGAAATATATTTTACATGTATGAAGTTAAAAAAATCTGAAATTAAATTATGTTGTAAAACAAGGTATAACGCACAACTTTCATGAGAAAGTCCCCTCAAATTTGCACCACAAAAACCTACACAAAATTAATCGACCTAAAAATAATCGTAACCTTGTATTAATCCACGATTCATGTCAATTAAATTCAAACCAGCTCACACTTGAACATCCAGCAATCCAACAACATATCCATAGACTCAATGAACTAGAATCTCAGCAACAATTGCAATGCACATTTTCCGATATCGTCAGCTAACGCAACTAAGCCCCAAGGCGATTAAAACTCAAGGAAATTGACCTCGACATATGGAAATTAATCTATATAACATGAACGGGAAGTAGTTCACTTGCCTCAAGTCCGAAGTAAGTGTCTACACGGTTCTGGCGAGATCTCGGAAGCCCGGCTGTGGCTGGTCGTTCAACGATCTGTGACGAGTTGATGGGGGGCGGCGCGAGTGTTGGTCGGATGAGGGACCGGCAAAGTCGAGTGGGCATGGGGCCGCAGTTGTCGAGCGCGAGAAAAGAAGAAGGTGATAGAGAGTTGCGGTGAAGGTATAGAGCCGAGTGAAGAAGAAGAAGAGGAGGATTATAAGGAGGTGGCTGGCCTTTTATGTTTCTCATTCTCCTTCTCCACCGCTTGAAATGGGCATGCAGTCAACAAAGGGGTGGGCCACATGGAGGGAGAGGCTGATTTTTTTTCTGTGCTGGAGAGACTACGTGGCCGAGAGTGAGCTTGCGCTTTGTCATGCGTGTGGCGAGGAACGGTGGCGTTGCGGTGATGCGGTGGGAATGATGAGCTGGTGAGGTGGCGGTGGTTGGCTTGGCGTGATGAGGTAGCTCGGTTAAAGTGTCGTAGTGATGACAGGGATGAGCTGAATTGGCTGTCCTTGTGGTAGGGCGGTGAGGCACGGCAAAGCACGGTGGCATGCTCCGATGTCTAGCTTGGCGGTGTTGACTGTTAAGCGTCCGAGGCTCATGACTCATTCAGCAAAAATACGGATGTCACAAAATGTGAATTGAGTGTTTGGTTCGGCTTTCGGGGAAAATCTTAGGGAAAATGCAAAGGTCTTTAGATTGAAGAAATTTTTAGAAACTCAAGTAGTGTTTAGTAAATCATAATTTAAAAGTGCATTGGGAAATCATTTTGATTTAAATGGTATTTGCAAAAAATGACACTTTGTATGATGGCACTTTTGCTATCGTCTGGGTTCGCACAACCTAAGTGAGGTTGTTGGTGTTAGATTTGGCTTGCTAGCGACCAGATTTCACCTTGCTAGAGTCTTGTCAAAGACTCGCCGATGGCCTGAACCCTTGCCGATGACGTCAAGTGAGGTGGGATCGTTTATGAAATTATGAAAGTTTAGCAGAGGCAAAGTTGAAAAGAAAAAAAAAAGTAGTGCATTTCATAAATGCTCAAAACTTGAAATACTTTTGAACCTTTCCTGGGTTAAAGGTTTTTAAAATGCAATTGCATCTTCTCACAATTCTCCGTAAAATTCGCGAGCCAATATTTTGCATTTGCCCAAACTCAAAACCTCTTGACAGAGCAGTTCCCAAGTGGAGCCTTGCTTGCAAGTTGCAAAAAGGTTCAATTCTGTTTCACCATTAACATTGCTCGTCCACGTACCAATAGTACCACCCTCCAAAATTGATAGCCCATGGTATTGTTTAATTTTCCTAACTATTTAGTGAAATTACATTTAGAATTCCTCAATGACCTGTGTGAAATTAATTAGGTTTTGTTGAGTTTTTGTTGAGTTAAACGGAGGATGTGTACATTCAATCAAATAGGCGACTTGATATGTTTCAATGGCATTTAAATAATAAACCACGTCTTTATTTAACAATTTAAGTTTTGAGAACGGTTGAATGTGCTCGCACCAAATCTATCATGATAACACCTATTTTATGTAGCTAACGATTCTTGCTCCTTGGAAACAAAGGCTTTGATCCAGTGCCTTAAGAACTGCAAACAGGTCAATCTAAGTTATTGGCACGTTCTTGGTACATTTCATCAGGTCTAAGTTCGATCTCTTCAACAATGGGCCCCCTCTTTATATTGCGATCATCAACCCCATTAAGATTTCCCTTTAGTGTTATCTCCCATTTTCGCTGTAGGACTGACCCATCTCGAACTTCGACCATCCGCCGTTACGCTCCTAGGACCGCTCGGGGGCTCATTCCCAACTCAAGCTCGCCGTAGTGGTGGGCGGCGTCGAGCAAGTCAGAGGCAGCCCCGGTGACCCTGCCCTAGTCGACCTTTAATTGCGTATGTTTGTATGTGTTTTAGCAATGGGGACATAACATAACAAACACTGAAATTCCAGACAGAAGTATAGATTCTTTTTGAGTGATTAAAACGCAAATTAATGATGTGAAAGACTGAGAAGGCAAACTTAATGCGATTCTTTACAATTCTTCGCGAAGATTAGCTTGGATCAAAGCTCAGGCACTGTTTATGGTTGGCAAAAGTACACACAAAATTGATGACTGGCACTGGCAGCCACCACATCCTGAGTCAAAAGACACATCTTCAGCCTGTGTTTAGTACGTCTCTTTAGGCCTAAGTTCGATCCCTTCAACAAGGAGACCGTGCTTTATGGTGTAATTATCGACCTCCTTAAGACTGCAGTCTAGAGTTCCGTCGTCTCCGTTCTCGTTGTAGAACTCCCCCATCTCAATCTCCAGCCACCCATCTCCACGCTCCCTCGTCGACCGGGGCTCCCCTTCCCGGGGGTCAAGGATCACGGTTGGCCATTCTCTGTGCCCGTGGCTTTCGACCGACACGCGCGATTCCGCGGGCCGACAAAATCCATTTCTAAAGTCTCTGAATCGGAAGACAAGGTAAGCCACGTACCTTGTTTTGGTCGAGAGCATTTTCGTTTCGATTCTTCCTACAATGCGAAACCAGAACACGCACATGAGCTGAGCCACTTGATCGAACCTGTTAGAAAGAAGAGCGATGAAAAAGCAAATTGATGGATCAAGGAGGTTATTCATGCAGAAGAGGTGTTCTTTTGTAAAATGAATGATTTAGAGAACATACTTTTTAATTATTTCATCGTCCATGAAAATGATCAGATGTAGAATTTAGTCGACAACAAAAGCAAATTTCATAGATCAATAATTTCAAACGATATAAGTGAAAACGAAATTTTAGGCATGCGAGAGTGGAGAAAAGTAGTGTATGTTTAATCTAACTTAATGATAGAAGATAGAAGGGAGAAGCGCTATAGGACCTGGAATTTGGCTCGGCAATCCATCTCCAGTAACGCTGGTCATCTCCCCCTGTGATTGCCAGCTCCCTTGCTCCGATCATAAAGCATTTCTTTCCACTCTTCTTATCCAATGAGAAGATCTACACGACAGCATGATGTCATAGATAATTAGAGATTTAATACTAGTAATTCGACGTTAATCGAGGGGGAGGGGGGAGTATTGCGAAAAAGAAAGTTTGTCTTCATAGACGTCCTCTATACTTCAGTACGCACAAACAAGCTGGGACTCTTCACAGCCTCACAAGACAGCTAGAGTGGAATGCATCCATAGCATCGTCACGGCTGCAGCAGAAAAGAAATTTTGCAGGCGTCCATTGTACTTTGGTCAGTGAAATTCAGTGACCAAATCCTAATAATGTTTAGTATAATCTTGTACAAACCTCGGTTCAATCTGAGGGTCCTCAAGATTTGTCAAGAGGCCTTGCTTTCATACTAGACAATATTATTCAATTAAAAAAAAAACTACAAGATTATTATACAATCAGGCTGTTCTCGCTTATGCATTTCGATTAGTGAAATTCAGTGAAGAAATCCTAATAATGTTTAAGCTGCGTTCGTTTCGCGAAAAATAATTTCTAGAAAAACGTTTTCCGGATTTTCCGGCGTTCTTTTCACGGAAAATGAATTTCTTGGAGAAAATATTTTTTATCAAAGGAAAAAAAGTTTTCTAAAGTAGGGAAAATTTTTTCCACTTTTAAAAAGTGAAAAACATTTTCCTTACTTGATCTCTCTTACCTTACATCTCCACAAATCCTCACTTCCTCCTCTCCTTTCTTCTTCTTCTTTTCTTTTCTATTCAAATTATTTTTTAATTTTCCTTTTTTAATTCTAATTATTTTTAATTTCCCTTTTCTTTTATTTATTTATTTTTTCTTTGTTTCCAATCTTATTCTTTTTTGGCTAGTCATCGGAGCAAGTGAACCTCAAGCTTGTTGATCTCAAACTCGCGCTCGTCGATCCGGCGAGCCTCGAGCTTGGTGTTCACGTTCACCAATTTGGGGAGCGGAAAATATTTTTCTTACCGAACACTGAAAAATATTTTTTGAAAAATTTTCAGGTTTTAGCTAAACAATGGATCCTAGTATAATCTTTGTAAGAACCTTGGTTCGCTATGGGGCTCACCAACATTTGTTCATAGGAATTGCTTCTAAACTAGACAACATCATTTGACCCACCAAAAAAAAAAAAAAAAACAAACTAAAGTAAGGGATATTTCTACAATCCAGTTATTGTCAATTTATATCAAGCACCGATAATGTCTACAAAAATTTACAATGTAAGAATGCTCGATCTTTCGGACCCACCAAAAAAAAAAGGAGGATGCCTGACCTAAGTTCATAGCCTCACTCATCATTTCCCATGGTCATCAATTACTTAAATGACCACTTCATACCCTTTGTAATTCAATCTTCTTAAAAGCCTCCCAAGAAGAGTAAAATGGCTTCACCTTAGATAATCCTGCTCTATCTATGCAGATTCACCACACCCACTCAACTATGCCAAAAAAGGTAGCATTGAAGATCAAACCATCACACTGTAATCGAGCGCTAACCATGTTCCGGTTGCCGCCGACGGGGACCGGATGATCGCAGAGGTGGAAGTAGAGTGCCTTCTTGGGCGATATTGGAGGGAGGACGAGACCGTCGCGGTGGTCGGGCGGCAAGAATTGGCGCCACACCTGATCTGAATCTGCGATCGATCTGAAGAAGGTGGAGACAGACGATACCCTGCAAGCGTCTCGTGGAGTTGTGACCGTGAGAGTGATGATCCGAGAGATCACGTCGTCGGGCAGCTTCGAGAGTGCCATCGTCCCTTTTCCTCTCCGTTCTCTCGTTTCTTGCCTTGGATTTCACTGGCTTTCTGCAGAAGATCAGAAGGGAATGAGTAAAGCTGTCAATGGGAGATTAATTAAGAGATAAATGCACGCGCAAACCTCCAAAAATATCCGCACAACTTTTTTAGGAAATATAATTAAATTTTAAAACTCACCGACTTGGTGCCACTCAGCACCCTTTGTATAATTTGACTAGCGTAAATTGCCAGAAACCTCTCCCTCAATTTACCTTTTTTAGAAAAAAAAAAAAAAAAAAAAAAAAGAGCTGGCCCCTTCAATGATTTTTGGCCACTTCTATGTTTCTCCAAAGTTTTCGGCATTTTTCTTTGTTTTCATTTATAAGTTTTTTTTTTTTTTTTTTTTTTTTTTTTTAGCTTTTTGAGGTGTGGCGACACATTAACGCCGAAAATCAATTAAAATAACTTTGTCGGCATTTTCTAATACACAAATTGAATGCTTGATTTAATTAAATTGATTCGATAAGTTTGAAGATTTGATTTCACTTTTCGAAGCTTACGCTTTCATTACCAACTTTAGGATTCCTACTGCATTAATTTCTAATTAATTTGTTCATAACCAATCACGAGATTTTATAATGCATCTCAAGTCTATTCCTTCATCAGTCAAAACTCATCGTTTACTTAACGAAATTGTGTTGTGTCTTGATGCCCAATTTTAAAGAGGTGAGCAAAATTACTAATACGAAAAAATTAACAAGTAGGAGAAATGATCACCTTATAAATATATAGAGTTAATAATCAACTTATAAATTACTAAAAATGAAGAGTTGCAAAATTACTAGTCATTGACCCTGTAAGGAGGTGGAGCAAAAGAGAATTAGAATAAGAATAGAATATGACCAATAAAAAAAAAAAAAAAAAAAGACTCTCTTTCCTTTAAAAAAAGCTTTAGACCACAATTAAAATTAATAAATTTTTGGATATTACTACACACATGAAACAATTCTCACGAAACTTTGAAGCAACTTAGGCTATATTCGATCGTCTAGATTTCTAATCATGATAGGACTTTATCTGATCTATATCCATTTTATATCCGACTTTATTTTGTCTTGAGTAGACAACAAATGCAGGATATGATAAATTTTATCCTGATTAACAAATATAGCCTTAGAGAATAAAGAAATAGAATAAAAATAAGGCATATAAAAAAAATGACCCAAAAAAAAAAAAAAAAAAAAAAAAAAAACTGCTCTAAAAATTAAGACTTCCAACAAAACTGAAGGTCATATGCTCAACCCCGCTAACTGTATGCAATCACGATCTGCTAGAGCAAAGGACAGTTTTTGGTGTAATTTTTGGAATTCTTTACATGGATTAGCAATCACCTCATCCATGTGACAAAAAGACATGTCAATCCTGCGATCTACTGCATTTCTTTAGGCCTAAGTTCGATCCCTTCAACAACAAGACCGCGCTTGCATCTGACAACCTCCCTGAGGCTACCCACCAGCGTCCCATCGTCTCCATTTTCATGGTGGATCTCCCCCATCTCGATCTCCATCCATCCGTGCGCGCGCTCGCGGACCGCTCTAGGCTCGCCTTCCTTAGGGTCCAGCGTCACGGGTCGCCCTTCATCGAGCTCCTCACCGCCGATACAGACGTGCGACTTTACTGGCCGATTGAATCCCTGCCGGCGGCCTTCAAAGCGGAATACAAGATAAGCTGCATAATTCGTTCCGGATGAGAGCATAGAGGTCTCGATCCATCCTACGATGTGAAACCACCACACGTACCGGAGCTGAGCCACTTCGTTAAACCTGTCCGAGGATTCACCGTTAGGATTATTACCAAAGAGTGTCCTCAAACATCTTTCAGAATCAATTTTTCAAAAACCTGGATTCTGGTGTGGCGATCCATTCCCAATAGTTCCGGTCATCATCTCCCCATGCGATTTTCAGCTCTCTTGCTCCCAACATAAAACACTTCTTTCCACTCTTCTTGTCCAACGAAAGACTCTACTCAACAACATATACGAATTTGCAGATTACTCACTTGCAAGTTGCAAATGAAGATGCAAATTGACTTTCCTATCGATTGAATGAAAAACAAATGTAATGCTATATGTCGACAATCGGCATCGAGTTATGCTACACGCAAACAATTCCATTGAACAGAAGTTATGCGAAGGCCCTCTATACTTGAGTCAGTGAAATACAGTGGGGAACCCAGATCTTATATTTTGAGAATTTTCTAATATGGATCCTGGTTCGATGCAGGCCTCATCTGTCCTCTTCTTAGAATAAGATTTCTCAAAATGTCTGCTAAAATCTATGACATCGTCAATGATGTTTGAACTAGTATAAACTCAATTTATCTGGGATATAATCTATAACCACTTCCAGGCCTTCATTTTACTAGCTGATCAAATCACATGGCACCCGTCAGACTATACCCAAATTCTCTGGGAAACCAAAGAAGAATAGAGCGACCCACTCAGATTATACGCGGTAGAAATTTCTCCAAACTTCTCTATGCGAAACCATTCAGAATCGAACTCTAACCATGACTACAGCAACCAAACGCTAGGTGGACACAAGCCATCGATTTCTGGAAATTGAGCTTACCACGTTCCGACCATTGATCAGGACCGGATGATGGCAGAGACGGCGATAGAGAGACTTCTTGGGCGAGATATGCGGGATCAGGTTCTCGCAGTCGGAAGGCAAGAACTTGGTCCACACCGAATCTGAATCTGCGATTGATTTGAAGTGTTTGGAGACGGCCGACATGTTACAAGCATCTTGTGGAGTGGTGAGAGAGATGATTTTAGCGATTTCATCTCCAGACAACCCTGGGAATGCCATCTGCTTTTTCCTCTGTGTTTTCTCTTTGCTCGCCTTGAGCTCTACTTTCCTTGACAAGATCGAGGGAATAAGTATAGCCGTTGACCAAGTCTGCGTCAATGTCACTAGAGGCAATTACTTTATTTTTTCTTTTTTTGAGGCAATTGCTCTCTCTTCGGCCAGAAGAAAAACTTTTCGCTGCTAACGATGAGGGGGATAAAATAATGTTCCAATGTCAAGACATAAAATTAAACATTATGGAGAGGGGGACTCTTTTTCAAATTCAGTGGGAGAGAATTCATTCGGTGGGCCTTGACAATCCAGTCTACGGCTAATTTGCATTTCTCAACTCGTGTTTTAAAGCAACCCATGTAGTTGACCCATTAATAATCTGCACTCTTCAATTATGGACCGGGCGGCCCAAGGAATTTCCAGCTAGCCTGTCACACATTCCACCGCTTGAGAATTACCTGAGGTAATATCCACGTGTAGTGGCTGTTCAAAAGAGTTCAGTTTAGCTCGTACGGTTGTACTTGCCTTTCTCCACGATCTTTCCTTCGGCCACAATAAGGCTTCTCGGATGGCTAGGGTTTCTGTAATCAACACTGTAGAAGCTCGGATCTGCTTGGCAAAACCGTTGACGACGGTTCCCTGTTCATCTCTGCATATTCCGACGACCAATCCCTCCATTGTCATACTGCATTAGGAGCTATCAACGTTCAGCTTGAGGGAGCTCAACAACGGTAGACTCCAGTGCGTCTACTCTGGCATTGGTCGCGTCTCACCTTTAGTCTCTTTGTAGTGCCATTTCACATAAAGATGGACGATGGAAGTGGCTTCTTTTATGATAGATCTTGGGTATGGCCTTTTCCCTAAAACACCAAATTGTTCCTTGCCTTCCAAATCTGCCATAGGATCCTCGTAGACAATGCTTTTGATTTTCGGTTCATGTTCGAGGTGAGGAAATCAGAAACCTATTTGTTGATTCTAGTAATTTTTGTAGAGGAGGCATGTACTTCCATTTTGGGATCTAACTAGGTGTTTGTTGTCCAGTCCCATAATGTGAAGTGGTGTACCACCGTCCCCGAAGCTTAGCCGCACAATGAGCAAGATGGGTCAAGTATCTCTTCCTTATGTGCAGATTTTCCTTTATTAAGAGTGCATTGTTGCAAATACTCCACAATAGGAATTGAGCTTTTGAGAAGATCTATAGTTTCCAAATATTGTTCCATAGCGTTTTAGGGGCTTGGTAGGATTTTGACGATTGTTCCTTTGTTTGGTACTTATGTATCATATTGTAATTGCTCTTAACTTGATAGATCCTTGCATTGTTCACTGTCCACACTAGTTTACCATGTCCAGGGTTCAAACTCAGGGGGGTTGCTGTGATTTTATTGACAATTCTTTCCTAAAAAATTATGTTCAGTTTCTGGGTATTCCATTTACTTGAGTTTTTTTGTCAATTAGATCCTTGACTAGGTAGGGGTCATTCGATTTGCTGGTCCTCCAATTTTTCTGGAGATTAACCACTTGTCCTCCTTTACTCGGATTGTTCCTCCGTCCCCAACTTCTCATTTGATCTCTGGTTCTATAAGATCTCTTCCTATTAAAATACTTTGCCACCTCCAAAAAGGTCGAGGACCTTTTCATGCACTCTAGAAATTTCCTTTCGGAAAGTAAGGTGGCAATTACTCCACCAGCTAATGGTTTTAGAGTCTTCAATGGAGGAACTTTGTACTGGGTGGATGTTTGAAAGTTCAAGGGCTAAATTGGAAAAAAAAAAAAAAAGTTTAGTAACCATATTAAATAGTCAAAAAGAAATTTATAGACCATCCATATCATTATCCCTAATTTATAGTGACTAGCCATCTGCGAAATCATTCAATACGTTCTATTTAATTAATAAAGGGAAAAAAAAATATGCGACGCCCCCAGCACGTTACATCTAACACGATAACTAAAATCTTTTTCACTTTTAAGCATGCAGAAGCGTATTTGGACCAACACCAACCCATGACATACGAAATTCAAAGACGCATGCGAAATCATAGACCAGACAATTTCATTCCTTTTCTTATTTATGTACTTAAGTTGACCTGGGTCAGGTACATTGGGGATCATCAAAAATGCTACTGCTCCAAAATGTATCAAAAATTTCGTCAGCTGTACAACTTCAATCAAGATATCGTCTATCTACAAGGTCACCTATCTCCCCTGCACAAGAAGTCCAAACTTCACTCTTGGTCCTCTAAAAATGCTACCCCCATCCTCCTATACTGGCCTTGCTCACTCTGCAAAGCTGTCACTATCCCCAAGCCCATTGTCGTCATAGAGTGGAAAGGGATCCATTGCACGCCCGTCTACCCGAGCGTATAATGCTACAAAGCCTAGGAGCACTGGTCTTGTAGGTGCTCCGACATCAACCAGCAGCCTAGAGATGACCTTAATAAAGACGACGTTCGGGAAGTGAGGATCGAAAAACTTGTCCTGGTGCCATGCAAAGTCCATCGGGGCACCATACCTAGTCATGCGGAAGGCAAGTGACCACGACATATCTATTGATCTGAAAAATAATGGTCATCCACTAGTGAACATAAAATTTAGCAAGTAACTACCCACAAATCTACATTACACATGTCAATAATGGCACATGCAAACAGTTTAGATATAAAATATATAAGATCACTTTAAAATCAACTTGCTTGAGAACCTCTTTCAAAAGTAGAATAGCAGGTGAAAAACATTTTCTTTAAAACCAGTAAACCAACAAAGTTCAAAGGAAGTCTGAAAATGCCAATAGTCATATTTATTGTAAATTAGTTGCTAGTTGCCATCATATTTTGAGGAATCCCATTACCCCAGGCATCTCACACCTATGCGGACCGTGTTACAGTCCCCAAGCATTCAGAGGAACTACTTACTTCTCCAGGCATTCTTACTACCACTCGAGACATCATTGTCCCAAGGATCGACGACATTCCAAAATCAAACACTCATCCCATGATGCAATGATTCAATAATTCAATTTAAACATGCCTTCCACTAAGTAAAATATACAAGAGCAGTTCAATGTCCACGGTCAATATCTTTGGTAAACTAGAGAAATGACACAAACATTTAGTCCGCAATACTGGTTCAAAAGACAAATTACAAAACAAGAGTTCGTCTAGAATTGATAAAAAGGGGTAGCTCACTTTTTTGTAAATATCAAGGGCATTTGCCAAGCAAAATCAGTTCCTAAAATTTTGAGACTTTAACAAGATGTGGATGAGACTCCGAGGAATGTTTTTCATGAGGAACTCAAAACCCGATTCAGTCTGTATGGGTCCCAGTAATTATATGTATTTCGGGTCAAAAGTAGGGCAAATTTTTATGATAAAATAGATCAAAAATCGGGCGTTTCAAAAGCCTAAATGATTTCCAAAAATCCTGGAAAAATTGCATATAATAGTTCAAGATGTGATCTAAAACTTTCATGAAGGATGCTAGTTCCAAATTATTTATCAAAATTTCTGTAAAAAAATGGAAATCAAGCAAATGTTCGGTAATGGTTTGTGAAAATAGATTCAGACCTACATAGTTTTTTTAAATATATTTTACATGTATGAAGTCCGAAAAATCTGAAATTAAATTATGTCATAAAACAAGCTATAACACACAACTTTTGTGAAGAACACCCCCCCGGATTTGTACTACAAAAACTTACACAAAATTGGTAAAATCTTGCCTACAAAATCGACCCAAAAATAGTCGTAACCTCAGATTTGTCCACAACTCGTGTCAATTAAGTCCAACTCAGCTCACACTTCAAAATCCAGCAATCCAACAACTTATCCATAGACTCATCGAAATAGAATCTCAACAACATTTGCATTGCACATTTTTCGATATGGTCGACTAACACAATTAAGACCGAAATCAACCAGGGTGATTAAAACTCGAGGAAATTGGTC
Source organism: Eucalyptus erythrocorys (assembly GCA_014182555.1). Taxonomy (NCBI): domain Eukaryota; kingdom Viridiplantae; phylum Streptophyta; class Magnoliopsida; order Myrtales; family Myrtaceae; genus Eucalyptus; species Eucalyptus erythrocorys. The sequence continues at coordinate 4,738,001 of CM024604.1, forward strand.
TTAACGTACAGAAATTAACCTATGTAGCATGAACATGAAGTAGTTCACTTGCCTCGAGTCTGAAGTAAATATTGACGCAGTTTTGGCAAGGTCTCGGGAACTTGGTTGCGGTCGGGATCCCTAACGAGTCGATGGGGCGGCATGAGGATGGCAGGGCGGCGCAAGGTTTGGCTGAATGAGGAGCGCGTCACCATGGAAGTCGAGCGGGCGTGGGGCTGCAGTTGTCTAGCGCGAGAAAAGAAGGTGATGGAGAGTTGCGGTGAAGGAGTATAGCCGAATGAAGAAGAAGATGAGGACGAAAAGGAGGTGGCTGGCCTTTTATGCTTCTTGTTCTCCTTCTCCGCCGCTTGAAATGGGTATGTGGTCAACAAAGGGGTGCGCCACATGGAGGGAGAGGCTGATTTTTTTTTTTTTTTTTATGATTTGGTCTCCTCCCTTTTTGCCGCTTGTGATGGTCGTTGGAGCGGTGCAATGTGATCGCTGTTGACCTGTCCTCCGCCCCTTACGCCAATTGGAGATGTATGTTTTGTGCTGGTGAGCTGGCGCTTTGTCGTGCGCGTGGCAAGGAACGATGGCGTCGCAGTGGTGTGGCGGGAATGATAAGCTGGTGAGGTGGCGGTGGTTTGCGTGGCGCAATGAGTTAGCTCGGCTGAAGTGTCGTGGTGATGATGACAGGGATGGGCTGAATTGGCTGTCTTTACAGTAGTGCGGTGAGGCACGGAAAAGCACGGCGCCGTGCTCCGATGTCTAGCTTGGCAGTGTTGACTGTTAAGCGTATGAGGCTCATAATTTGTTGAGCGAATATCCGGATGTCACCAAATGTGAATTGACTTAAAGGCGTGCTTGGTCTGGTGTTGGAGGAAATCTTTAGAAAAAATACAAAGGTCTTTAGATTGAAGAAGTTTTCCGAAACGCAAGTAGTGTTTGATAAATTGTAATTTAAAAGTGCATTGAAAAATAACTTTAATTTAAATGATATTTGCAAAAAATGACACTTTGTCTAATGACACTTTTGTCATCATCTAGGTTTGCACAACCTAGGCAAGGTTGCTAGCACTAGATTTGGCTCACCGGCAGCTAGATTTCACCTAGGCAGAGTCTTGTCAAAGGCTCACCAATAGCCTGAACCCTCATTGATGACATCAATTGAGGTGGGGTCATTTTCGGAATCATGAAACTTTGGCAAAGGTAAGTTTTTTTTTTATTAGTCCTACTCTATTCCTACTTTACACTCACTCTCAGACTTTTGCCCTGCCTCTTGCAGGGCGTGGGAGTCGAAACCCACTCCTGAAACTTACGCGTCCCCACCCCATCCCCCCTGAGAAGGTGGGGATTTGAATCCCTCACCTCCCCCTTCCATGTTGGAAGGGTGGCCACTGGGGCGAATCCCAATGGTTGGCAAAGGTAAGTTGAAAAGAAAAAAATGCATTGCATTTCATAAATGCTCAAAACTCAAACATCTCTAGACCTATGTTGGGCTAAAGGCTTTTGAAATGCAATGGCATCTTTTCGAAGCTCTCCAAAAAATTTGCTGAATAGTATTTTGCATTTGCCCAAACTCAAAACCTCTTGACAAAGCAGTTCCCAAATGAAGCCTTATTCGCAAGTTGCAAAAAGGTTCAATTCCGTTCCACCATTAATATGGCTTGTCCACATACCAACTGTACCACCCTCCAAAATTGATAGTCCGTGGTATTGTTTAATTTTCCTAATTATTTAGTGAAATCACATTTAGAATTCCTCAGTGAGCTGCGTGAAATAACTTAGGTTTTGTTGAGTTGAACGTAGGATATGGACATTCAATCAAATAGGCGCCATGATATGTTTCAATAGTATTTAAATAATAAATCATGCCCTTATTTAATAGTTTGATATATCAAAATAATTGGATGTGCTTGTACCAAATCCATCTGATAACACCTCCTATACTTAGCTAACGATTCTTGCTCCGTGGAAACAAAGGCTTTGATCCTGTGTTTGAGAACTACGAACAAGTCAGTGGCACGTTCTTGGTACTTTTCGTTAGGTCTAATTTCGATCTCTTCAACAATGGGCCTCCTCTTTGTATTGTGATCTCAACCCCATTAAGATTTCACTTTAGTGTTCTGTCATCTCCCATTTTTGCTGTAGGACTGACCCATCTCGAACTTCGACCATCCGTCATCACGCTCGTAGGACCGCTCGGGGGCTCGTTCCCAACTCGAGCTCGCCATAGTGGCGGGCGATGTCGAGCAAGTCAAAGGCAGCCCCAGTGACCCTGCCCTAGTCTACCTTTAGTGGCGTATGTTTGTACGTGTTTTAGCAATGGGGACATAACATAACAAACACTGAAATTCCAGACAGAAGTATAGATTCTTTCTGAGTAATTAAAACGTAAATTAATGACGTGAAAGACTGAGAAGGCAAAACTTCATGCGATTCTTTACAATTCTTCACGTAGATTAGCTTGGATCAAAGCTCAGGCACTGTATATGGTTGGCAAAAGTACACACAAAATTGATGACTGGCACTGGCAGCCACCACATCCTGAGTCAAAGGACACATTTTCAGCCTTTGTCTAGTACGTCTCTTTAGGCCTAAGTTCGATCCCTTCACCGACGAGACCGCTCCTTAAGGTGTATTCATCGACCTCCTTGAAGCTACACTCCAGAGTTCCATCGTCTCCGTTCTCGTTGTAGTACTCCCCCATCTCAATCTCCAGCCACGCGTCTCCACGCTCCCTCGTCGACCGAGGCTCCCCTTCTCGGGGGTCGAGGACCACGGTTGGCCATTCTCCGTGCATGTCGCTTTCGACCGACACGCATGACACTGCGGGCCGATGAAATCCACTTTTACAGTCTCTGAATCGAAAGACGAGGTAAGCTGCGTACCTCGTCTTGGGCGAGAGCGTTTTTGTTTCGATGCTTGGTCTGATGTGAAACCAGCCGGCGAACAGAAGCTGAGCCACTTGATCGAACCTGTTAAAAAGAAGAGCGATGGAAAAGCTAATTGATGGATCATGGAGGGGATTCACGTAGAAAGAATTGCCTGTTTGCAAACCACAATCGATGCCTTCTTAAGAGTCCATTTTTTTCACAGAAAATGAATGATTTCGAAAATGTATATCTTAAAATGATCATTTGTCTCACCAACAAAATAAATAAACAGAAAGAAATTTCATCATTCACGAAAATATTCGAACATAAATTTCAGTCAACAATAAAAATGATTTTCATAGACTAATATTTTTTAACGATAAAAGCGAAAATGGTTTTTTAGGCGAGCAAAGGTAGAGAAAAATAGTGTATGTTTAATTTAACTTAATGATAGAAGATAAAAGGGAGAAGCGTACAGGACCTGGAATTTGGTTCGGCAATCCAGCACCACGAACGATAGTCATCTCCCCTCGGATTGCTAGCTCTCTTGCTCCGATCATAAACCATTTCTTTGCACTCTTCTTATCCAACGAGAAGATCTACGTGACAAGAAGTCATAGATAATTAGAGATTTAATACCAGTAATTCGACATTAATTTTTTTTGTTGGGGGTGGGGTGGGAATGTGAAAAAGAAATTTTACGCGCGAACAACTACAACACTTCATAGACTCACGGACCAGCCAAAGCGAAATGCAATCCATAGCATTGTCACGGTTGCAACAGAAAGGAATTTCACAAACGTCTTCTGTACTTTGATCACTGAAAGCTGGTACGCTTAGTATAATCTTTCACAGACCTCGGTTCAATCCTGGGCTCGCCAACATTTGCCAACAAGGCTTGCTTTTAAAAACAAGACAATAATTATGCAATCAGGCTAGTCCTCAATTTATCTCGAGCACTAATAATGTCTACTCAAATCTAAAGATAAATATACTAAAAGTTCTAAAACTAATCAGGATAGAGTCATAAAACTTTCAAAAAGTGTAATTTAAGTTCTAGAACTTGTTACAAAAGTGCAATTAAATTCTAAAACTTAAAAAAAAAAAAAAAAAATGCAATTAAATCCTAAAATTTGTCGAGTTTATGGGATTGGGTAATTTCGTTAACTCCGTCCAACTTGACAAATGCAATCCATAGCGTTGTCACAGTTGCAACAGAAAGGAATTTCACAGACGTCTTCTGTACTTTGATCACTAAAATCCAATACGCTTAGTATAATCTTTCATAGACCTCGGTTCAATCTTGGGCTCGCCAACATTTGCCAACAAGGCTTGCTTTTAAAAACAAGACAATAATTCTGCAATCAGGCTAGTCCTCAATTTATCTCGAGCACTAATAATGTCTACTCAATTCTAAAGATAAATATACTGAAAGTTCTAAAACTAATCAGGATAGAACCCTAAAACTTTCAAAAAGTATAATTTAAGTTCTAAAACTTGTCACAAAAGTGTAATTGAATTCTAAAACTTTTAAAAAAATGCAATCAAATTCTAAAATTTGTCAAGTTTATGGGATCGGGTTATTCCGTTAACTCCGTCCAACTTGACAAATGGAAAATGCTAATAAGTTTTAGGGCTTCAATGACAACTTTATGCCCTTTATTTGAAAGCTCGAATCAAATGACATCAACTAGATTATAATCCAACCCTTCTTGGATATCTAAGAAGAATAAAATGATTTATACTCAGATAATCCTGCTCTATCTGTGCAGATTCACCACAGCCCGGTCAGATATGCCAAAGAATCATTGAAGAAGATCAAACCATCACACAGAATCCTCAACACCTCGTAATCACGTGAGGCTCGCTCCATGTTTCGAATCGAGCGCTAACCATGTTTCGATTGCCGCCGATGGGGACTGGATGATCGCACAGATGGAGGTAGAGTGACTTCTTTGGTGATACCTGAGGGAGGACGAGCTTGTCGTGGTCAGGCGGCAAGAATTTGAGCCACACCTGATCTGAATCTGCGATCGATCTGAAGGAGGTAGAGACCGACGATACTCTGCAAGCGTCTCGTGGAGTTGTGAGAGAGATGATCCGAGAGATCACGTCGTCGGGCAGCTTGGAGAATGCCATCGTCTTTGCTCTCTGTTCTTTCCTTTCTTGCTTTGGATTTCGCTGACTTTCTCCAGAAGGGACAAAGGGAATCGAGTCCTAGCTGTTTGATTAAGTCTAAGTCAAACTCATTGGGAGATTAATTAAGAGAGAAATGCATGTGAACCCTCGAAACATCCGTCACCAAAACTTTCAGGAAATACGATCGAATTTTAAAACTTTTCGGCTTAGTGTAATCAAGTCCTCTCTGTATATTTGACTAGTGGAAATTGCCATAACCAATCATCGCATGTTCCTCGTGCGATTGTCAGCTCTCTTGCTCCCAACATAAAACATTTCTTTCCACTTTTCTTGTCCAGTGAAAGACTCTACTTGGCAACACTAACGAATTTGCATATTACTCGCTTGCAAGTTGCAAGTAAAGTTCAATTTCACCATTTATCTGAAACCAACTTCCAATATGGATGGAGTTCATGATGCGAATTGACTTTCCTATTGATTGAATGAAAAACGAGCGTAATGCTATACGTCAACAATTGACATCGAGCTATGTTAACACGCAAACAATTACATTGGATAGTAGTTACGCAAACACCCACTATACTATGGTCAATGAAATTCAATGGAGAACCCTCATCTTATATTTTTGAGAATTTTATCATATGGACCCTAGTTCGATGTAGGCCTCATCAATATCCGTCAACCAGTCTTCTTCTCAGACTAGATAAGATTTCTCAAAATGCCTGCTAAAACCTATGACATGGTCAATGATGTTTGAACTAGTACATAATTCATCTATGATATATGTAGGAAAAATATGGCTTCAAATCAATTAAGCAATCAAGTCAGACTTTGATATATGATATCACTTTCTTTAAGGATTTATTTGCTCCACAAAATTGTTAATAGTCACCGACAAGATATAACAAAGTCTCAAAATGAGAATACTATATAACAATTCTAGTATTTCTCTAAGGTCTCTCTAGGAATTAATTGAAAAAATAATTGTAATTTCGAGTATAATGATCTCATATTCATTCATTTGGAAAATTGACATATATATATATATATATATATATATATATATATATATATCGGTCTTAAAGAACATAGGTAACTTTTCGTGAAAAATTGCAAAGTAAATGAATATATCATTTTGAAAGAAATTGCAAAATAAACAAAGGTATCCATTTGGAAAATGTTGAAAAATGAACAAATGCAACCTCTCTCAAGAGGTTGCAAAAACGAGTGTCATTTCCAAAGTTATCTTGAAAAGATATATATATATATATATATATATATATATATATGTATATAATTCATAATAATAAAAAATAAAAAATATTTTTTAATAAATAAAATTTCGAATTTTCATAATTTCCAAAACTTCTCAATAAACAAAAAAAAAAAAAACCTTTGAACTAATTAGAGTTAATAAGATAATTGTACGAAATAAAATAAAAAGACAGAGGGGTTAGTGCTAATTAAACTGCGGGCGCGCAAACATGCAAAGTGCGCATAATAATCACGCACTTGCACACGAATATGGTGGGGTTTAGTCCACACTCAATCTTTTATTTAGATATATTAACTAAACTCCACACTTATTAATTAGCTCACCTCTTCCTACTTTTTTTATGTGGGATAAGAAAACAACCACTTACTTGTCTTACAAACAAACTTCCAACAATATAACCACTTTTTGGTCTTCATTTTGATAGCTGATCAAATCAAATGGCACCCGTCAGACTATACCAAAATTCTCTGTGAAACCAAAGAAGAAAAGAACGACCCACTTGGATTTACGTAGTAGAAATTTCTCCAAACTTCTCTATGCCATTCAGAATCGGACCCTCACCGTGACTATAGCAACCAAACGCTAGGCTTACACAAGCCATCGATTTCTGGAAATCGAGCTTACCATGATCCAACCATCAATCGGGACCGGATGATCGTAGAGATGGTGACAGAGAGACTTCTTGGGTGATATATGCGAGATGTGACATCTTGAAATTTGACCCCGTCTTGAATATATGAAATGACCTTTCGTCGACGCACCTATGATTCTTTTTCTCGGAATTGATCACTCTCAAGTTAACTAATCTATCAGGTGAAGCCGTTAGGGGATATAAACGTGGTAGATTCAAGAATTCGATTGGAAATCGACTACTCCACCATGATAATCGGCAATGGTCAATACGACACTATATAATCGAGTTGAGATCGAATATAAGTTGATCCGATAGAAACACGTAGTCGAATAGCGGGTGATTTCGCACGATTGCGATATTTGTGTCAAACGGCTATATCTCAATTTTCTATCGATAGTGTACTTGGGACACGTAATTGAAATATTGAGATTTTTACGACAACATTGAAATCTTGAGATTTTTACGATAACCAAGAGTTACCGACAAGTCGAAGATGCACAAACATGGATTGAAAATTATCGACCATGGGTCAACTATGGTAAAATCCCTAAAAGCTTCCTAATTGGTTAGATTGGACTAAAATCGCATTTGGTTGATTTTAATCACGAAATTGAACTCAGTTTCGGGAATTGAACGTTCGAGCGTGTCACGATTCATTTTGAAGACCTCATCTCATCTTTTGGGAAATTTCCATCAAGTCCGGAATTTTGCGGAAAATTCGGTTTTCGGCAAAAAAAGAAAATAAAAATGGAAATTCAGATGGGTAGACCAAGTTGGATTTTTCTACTTCAATTAGGCTTATTTTGGGCAATTAAGATTAGAAAGTATTTTGGGAGGAAGGGATAAAGCGTGAAGACTTTTGGGGCATGCATTAATGAGCCAAGATATTTGTATTGGACTTTCTCTCCCTCCCCCTCTCTTTGCCATTCGTTCCTTCCCCCTTGAGTGCGTGGGTTGCTCTCCATTGTAGCCGACCATCTCTGCCCCTTTCTCTCATTCCTCACGCCTTCTTTCTTTCCCCCTTCTCTCTCTCTCTCTCTCTCTCTCTCTCTCAATTCCCCCTCCCTCTCTTACATGAATCCCCTCAACCAACCAGCCTACTCCTCCATTTCTTCCTCTTCACGTGTTCTTTCCTCTTCATTTTCCCTTGGTACCTCAGCTTCTCCATTTGGCCACACCACTCCCACGCCAACTCCACCCATCGTCTCTCCTTATCCCACTCAACCATCCATCTCCATCATTTCGGCAACGCAAAGCCGCACCACCACCTTCACGTTCCAGTAGCCCCTCACGAAGTCGACTCCTCTGTCTCGTCCCCTCCAGCAGCAACACCATCGCCTGACTTCAACGGCCCAGCCCAGTCCAGCGTCCACCAAATAGCCACAGCACGCCAATAGCTCCTCCGTCTTCGTGTTGCACCCGCACCACCACCTGCGGCCGCCAAGACCAGCCCAAGCCACGCCTGTTCAGCCACAGTTTTCACCTCCACAGAAGCAAGTCCGAATCTCAACTTTGGCTGAGACATGTTGGACCGTTTTCAGCCCTAGTCGAGCCTTCATTGGGGACGCCGTAGACTTGGGTCTTCATCGCCTTTGCGCTACCGTTGCCATGAACCTGTTTTTGCCCTAATCCGGTGAGTTAACCCCATAATCCTTGATTAGGTTGTTAATTGCACTTAAATGATTAGATTAGTGTTAATTAGCTTAGTTAGATTAGTGCTAAAAGGATTAGTGTTAAGCAAGTTGAATTAGTGAAATTCGGATCAGTTTACTAGATCCTCGCCATTTGCCATTTTTATGGGGAAAAATGTGTTGCAATTTTGAAGTTGCTTCCTTCATGAAAAATGTTCTAGACATCTTCAACTATGAAATATATTTTACTCAAGATTTTTAGGGATTTAAAAGAATGAGATTTTAGTTTCATCATTTCAAAACAGAATCTTAGATTGTGCTGGATTGAGTGATTTACTGGGCTTAATCTAGAAAGATCTGGGTTAAGGTGTCTTCATAAAAAATGTTGTTTAGGTGTCCTTTACAACATATTCAAATTTTAGAATTTTTTGAGCTCATTCGGGTAGGTTTCTGGAATTAAACTTGGAGACGCGCGAGTGGCCTAGCTTCTGCTGGTTAGGGCCAGTTGTGGTCATATGGTTGTTCTAGGTGTTTTGCTTGCTGGGAAGTGCCTATTATGTGGCTTGGTGGATATTTGTCATGCAGAGAACTTATTTGTGAGGTCATGAGGTGAATTGCTCTTTATTGGTTGTTTATTGTTATTGCAAAACATGACCTTTTGGACTATTAAATAGAAAATAAATGAGGTGTCGGGTCCGGACACCAAAACTTATTTGCCCAATAAAATAATAAGGTTTTAAACTAGGTGCATCCAAAGTTTGACAGATTAATTTTGAATACGTGAGCACCTATGAATTTATTTCTAAACGTTTGAATGAAAAAAAAAAAAAGGGTCACTAAGGTTGGTTTTCAAAATAGGGTGGTTGGAAAAGAAATTAGAAAAGAAATATGATGTTGGGTTTGGACACCAAGTTTTATAGGCTCAATAAAGCCATGAGGTTTCAATCTAGATGCGTGCAAAGTTTGGCGGGTTAATTTCAAGTATGTGACTTGAACAAAAAAAAAAAAGAGTTACTAGGGTTATTTTAAAAGGGGATTTTGGTGTTTTGGTTATATATTGGAAGCTAAGAGTTAGCTTGGTTGATGAGGCATCTACATGGTTAGGTTAATTAAGTAGTTCAGTTTAATTAATCGCAATTTATATATTTGCATTTATTTAATTATTTTGTAATTTATTTAATTATTTATTATTTTTCAAAAATTATACCAGGATAGCCGATTGTTAGAATTTTGTGCTGATTGTCATGGCGCAATTAGTTTGTACAATTGATGGTTAATTTGTGCATATTTGGTGATGTGGTTGGCTTGTGACATGTTTGGGACTTATGCGTGATGATATGTAAATAGTTGTGCTAGGAAGATGGTTTATTGTCACAGCAAAATGACTACTGAAAGATAAGATAATGTGTTAAGGCAATCACATGTGTTGTGAGCAAGTAAAGGACTAAGTTCTATATGGTGAATTAAGTCACATAGGAGTCACCTCTAGAATCTTGTACCGTTGCTTATTGTAGTCAAGGGCTAAATACTACATGGTGAACTAAGTCACATGGGAGCCACCTCTAGAACTTTGCACTACTATTTTGCATAGTTGAGGGTTAAGTGTTGTACAATAGCGTGACTTCATGGGAGCCATCTATAACCTTGTATTGTTGCTTTATATGGAAAATGACTAAGTTTTACACGATAAAGGAACTTTGTGTGAGTCACCTCTAGAACCTTGAGTTATTGAGCTGTTGATTACTATGGTCACAGACTAAGTGCTACATGACAGTGTGAGTTCGTGGGAGTCACCTCTAGAACCTTGTACTATTGCTGATTGTGGTGAGGGACTAAGTGCCACACGATAATGGAACTTCGTAGGGGTCACCTTTAGAACCTTGAGTTTGAATATGGAGTTGGAATATTGAGTTGGAATATTAAATTTGGATATTGAGAGTGAATATCGGGTGTGGATTGAACCACCTATATGAGTTATTCGTGCCTGATTATAGGACGAAAGTGTGTGGCACGGAATGGGACGCGTCATAACGATTTGGCCTTATAATCGGGACCTTTGTGAATTGTTTGATGAATGATATGATGCATTCTTGTTATTGAATACATTTTCTATATGCATGTCTTCTATGAGATGCACTAATGTGCAGGGAGGTGCTGAGGTGGGGTAAGTCCTCTGTGATGTGTGCTTGGGCCGCCTTTGAGTGAATTTGCACCCTAGTCAGGACTTAGGGTTTAACTCACTGAGATTTATTCTCACCCTGTTGTGGGCTAACCTTTTTCAGGGCCGTGGCATGGAGATCTACTGAGTACGGATTTGATGGGTGCGAAATGTGACATCTCTTGGCGGGCCCTGTTGCTAGTGGAGTTAGGTTGTCTAGGGGTTTCTTTTGAGACTGACTTATGTTTATAAACCCGTAGGTTTAACCGAGTATATATATAAAGTATGTTTTGTGAATTGACCGTCTTGCTTTTCTATCCCATGTTGGTTGTTGTCTGAGGATTTTATAATTCGCTTCCGCATGTGCTAATAAATGAATGGGTCGACAACGCGTCCTGGAAACGTGGCAATTTGATCGACCACTGAGGAATGTACACGCGCTCAAGGTTTGAGGCATGACACGGGATTAGGTTCTCATATTCAGGAGGCAAGAAATTAGCCGCACTAGATTTGAATTCGCTATTGATTTGAAGTAGGTGGAGTTAGTCGACATGGTACAAGCATCTTGAGAAGTGGTGAGAGAGATGATTTCTCTAGACAACCCGCGAATGCCATCTACTTTTCCTCTCTTCATTTTCTCTTTGGTTGCCTTAGGCTCTGCCTGACTTTCTTGACAAACTCGAGGGAATTAGGATAGCCAGTTGATTAAGTCTATGTCAAAGTCAATGGAGGCAATCACTTCGCCAGGTAACGGTTTTGGAGTTTTCAACGGAAGGACTTTGTATTGGGTGGATGTTTGAAAGTTCAAGGGCTAAATTGGGGAAAAAAAGAGTTTAAAAACCACATTAAACATTCAAAAAGAAATTTATGGACCATCCATATCACTAATTCTAGTTTGTAATGACCAGCCGTTTGCAATTCAATAAGTTCCATTTACATAATGAACGGAAAAAATGTGAAGTGAGTTGAGTTGTGTTTGGTTCGGCTGTGGGAGAAAATATTTGGAAAAATGCAAAGGTCTTTAGATTGAAGAGGTTTTCGAAATACAAGTAATGTTTGGTAAATTGTAATTTAAAAGTGCATTGGGAAATAACTTAAATTTAAGTGGTGTTTGGAAAAATGACACTTTGTAAGATAACACTTTTGTTGTCGTGTAAGTTCACATGACTTAAGCAAGATTGTTGGCATTAGATCTTGCTCGCAAGTTGCTAGATTTACCTTACCAAAGTCTTGTCAAAGGCTTGCTAGCGGCCTAAACCCTCGCTGATGATAATATCAAATGGCGCAAGGGCATTTCCAAAATTATGAAAGTTTAGTGAGGGCAAAGTTGGAAAAAATGTATTTGCTTTTCAAAAGTACTCAAAGCACAAAACACCTCCAGACCTGCCATGCGTTAAATTATGAATTTTTAGCGAGAGCAAAGTTTATGTTATGAAAATACTCAAAACTCAAAGCACCTCCAAACTTGCCTTGAGTTAAAGGTCTTTGGAGTGCAATTACAATTTCCCCAAAGCTCTTCAATTTGCATTTACCCAAACCGAAAACCCATTAGCAAAGAAGTTCTAAAACAGAGACTTACTTCGCAAAAAAGGTTCGATTCCATTTCCACATTGATGTTGCTTGTAAACGTACGAATACCAACCTCCAAAAGTCCATGGTATTGTTTGATTTTCCTAACTATTTAATGAAATTACATTTAGAATTCCTCAACAGGTTGCGTGAAATTAAATAGATTTTATCAAGTTAAATCGAGGATGTGTAACATTCAATCAAATATGCGACTTTATATGTCTCAAATGTTAAAGCAATTGAAAAATTAACCATGCCAAGTCGTCGTTCCAAATAAATAATTTGCTTTTCCTTTCATTCGTGGGCCAAAATGATGAGAGAAATGTGACGGAGAGCGGCACGTAAGCCTAACAGAAATTATATTCACATCAATTAAGGTTTTTAAAATTTTTAATAGGATGTATTGGGTGGTTTTTTTGAAGTTCAAGGCCTATATAAGAAAAAAAAATTTGAGGATCATGTTCAAATTTTTTTATATCCTAAACTTGAAATGATTAGTAGTTCGCTGAATCAATTCGTAAGTATTGATCATCACAAATACTAGCTTTTCATGCTGCAAAATTGAATTTTGTATCTATTTGAGACTACAGTTTTTAAAATAGGGTTAATACCCTGAAAAACCCCAAACTGGTACACTTGTGATAAATTTACCCCAAACTATTTTTTTTGACCATGAAAAATCCCAAACCCAGTATACCCGTGACAAATTTACCCCGATTGACTACCAAAAATCCCAACCGGTACATTTATGACAAATTTACCCCAAACTAATTTATTCGACTGCAAAAAACCCCAAAATGGTAAATTTGTGACAAATATACCCTATGCTCAATTCGATTAATATCATAAAAAATCACAAAAATTAAAAACGGTGACAAACGGAGCTTAAAATCCTAAATTGATATACTGGTCAACTATTACGTGTCATTTAACTTAATAATTTGATAATAAAATTTAACGAAAATTAATAGAGGGTAAATTTGTCATAAATGTACTAGTTTAAGGTAAATTTGTCAAATGTATACCAATTTAGGGTTTTTGGTGGTCAAAAAAATAATTTGGGATAAATTTGTCATAAGTGTACCAGTTTGAGGTTTTTCATAATATTAACCCTTTAAAATATGATTATTCAGCAAATTTCAATGAGAAGAAGTATGATCCCTAACTTAAGAATGTTATGTATAAAAAAAAAAAAAGAAGTAAGTTTCGATATGCTAAATATTTAGTATAAGTAACTTTCAAGTCAAATCATTATCTATATCACTTTTTAAGCCGGAGATTTTTAGTGTGGTGTCACATCATTGACAGTTCTGGACTAATCATTTTCAACATCAATTTACAAAGAGGAAAGATCACCTAACGGCACCCCCGGCCTTGAAAAAGAGACCGTACCTTCTTAGCCTTTAAATTTCCAAAGAAACCGATCATAGAAAATATTTCTTATTGAGGATTTTCGTAATTTCACGGTGAGATTTTAATATAATATATCAAATAAAAAAAGATAGATGTGAAGAAAATCAACAAGACATCCACAATAATACAAAATTCATGATTTGCAATTATTTACGATCACCAATTTTCGATATGATTGAGAAGTCAAATCGAGCAGCCATGGCTCAAAATTCAAGTGACTATAACCACTACAAACTTGAAGCTTGAGTGGTCATTTATCTCGTGCCCATGGCCGTCGCTAGTTCAAAATGACCGATCATGGTTCCGAGTTCGAGTAGCTATGGCACTAGCAAATTTGAGCTTAAATGTACTTGATTGCTGCAGGCCATAGAGCTTGAGCTTGTAATTATGGTCCCCCCCTCCCTCCCCCCCCCTCCCCCTCCCCCACCAACTTTGTCTTCATTTACATTTTTTAAAATGGCGCCACATAATGAGTCGAGCAAATCATAACATGTCACGTGTATTTCGATGTCCGTATCACTAATTTAGCAATACATGTCACCGAAAATCAGCCAACAAGAAAAAGGCACGGCAGGAGGATGCACAGAGACATTTTCTTGAAGTTTTTTTTTTTTTTGGTCGTAGACATTTTCTTAAAGGTTGAAAGAGGCTTTTCACACACATATATAGGGAAGATAGAGGGCTATTTTAATTTCCGAACAAGAAGAAACGGAAGGATCGAACGTAACATCATACCTTAGAAAAAGCGAAGAACACAAAACCTTCCTACCCCCACATTCTCAAATCCGGTCCACGCGCGACCGTTAGAAATTCAGCGCCCACCGTGCCGTCATGCTAGCCGCGCTCTTTTACAAAACGCGGCTCCCCTCCAAGCTCCGTTGCATGACCGTCGCCATTTCCCATTCTCGATGCAATAATAATCTAAGCAACTGACTCGATCCTCTGTTGGTCTCTGGTGTCGTTCTAAAAGCGGAAGTCCTTGCAATGCTTTGAAATGGAACACCCCCTAAGAAACTTCCGGGCAATTTCCTCAAAGAACAAAGAGAGATTAACAAGAACACGGCGTGCCAACTACTTTAAATCGGGATTCCAATGGGATCGAAGGCCGTATGTTTAGTCTCGCCAACCACGTACAACGTACTTTGCGTGAGAGCAGCATCGTACAGGCCAAAGATCGGAACTTAACTGATTCATGAGGCTTATATGATATTGCATGTGTCTGTATTTGTTGGCCGTAGAGAAGGTAGGCTTTGGGATCACTGCGAAATCGGGCTTTTGCGTTTGTACCCTGAAAATGTCGAAAATTAAAAGGAAAATGTTGCAAAGTTGCTTGACTTATGTTTTTCCTTATATGTCAATCAATTATCTATTTTCGTTTTGTGAAAAATTAATAATAAAAGTCATCATCTTTATCATTTAAAAAAATGAATAAATAAAAAACATTCTATCATTCGTGAAAATATTTAGACGAAGGTCCTTATCGTTAACCGGATTATTTAGTCAAAGGTTTGGAAAAAAATAAAAATAAAAAATGGGGAGGACCGCGTGACCCTCATTTCTCCGGCCTGGATGCTTCCTCCCCCCAAAACGCAATTTCCGTCCCTCAATTTTCAATTCAAAACCGAATGACTTTCAAACAACAACAAATAAAAACAAAATTTTATAAAATTAAATAAAGGAATTCAAACCCGAATCCTTTCCCCCTCATTCCCATTTTGCCCTCCAACTATAAATACCATAAATACCAGCGCCACCGTCCGCCACCCCATCGTACTTTCTCTCTCTAAATCTCTCCCCATTTCTGCGTGAAATCGCTTTCATTCTCGCCTTGCCTCTTTCTCTCTCTATCTCCACCTCTCTCTCTCTCTCTCTCTTGGATCAAGCCGAAATCTCTCTGCTCAATCCCTTTCCGATCCGATCTTCCGCCGCCGCTGCCGCCGCCGGGCCTCGATCTCCTCTCCTCTCCTCTCCTCCGCCGCGGAGCTTTCCGGCGATCCCCGCCTCGCTTCGGCTTTAGGGTTTTCCCCTTTTCCCCCGGGGTGGTCGCGATTTCGGTGAGGGATTTGTTCGGATTTCGCCGGGGCGATCCATGGGTCAACAGTCGCTGATCTACAGCTTCGTGGCGCGGGGGACGGTGATCCTCGCCGAGTACACGGAGTTCACCGGCAATTTCACCTCCATCGCCTCCCAGTGCCTCCAGAAGCTCCCCGCCACCAACAACAAGTTCACCTACAACTGCGACGGCCACACCTTCAACTACCTCGTCGAGAACGGATTCAGTACGTCCCTCCTACCCCCCCTCCCTCCCTTGTCGCGTGTTTTGGATCCGTTCGCCTCGCGTCTGGTCGCGGCGGATTGGCGGTGCCGGTCGGGTTTTTGGTTGGTTAGGTTAGGTTTGAGGTGGGGATCTGTGCGCGATCTGGCGGTTTGGTAAGGTTTCCGGTGTCTCGATACGGAATCGAGGTTGATCTCGATCTCGTGGGGTTTTTGTGATATGACTCGGGTTTGGCAGCCGATTCTCTTCGATTCGTTGTGCGCCTCCGGATCTATGCAATTCCGTTGTCGTTTTGTTTTCTCTGGAGTTCAAATTTGGATGGAGCGGTCCAAGGTGCGATCTGCTCATTTGTCTTGAGAGAAGAAGTTGATGCCTAAGTTTTGTTGTGTTCTGTGTTTTGGCTGTTTTGAATTTCAAAAGATCCAAAATTTCTTCAAATAAGATAATAATCTATAGGTTAATTTGGATGGAATGGTCCAGGGTGTGATCTGTTCATTTGTGTTGAGAGAAGAAGTTGATGCCTAAGTTTTGTTGCGTTTTGTGTTTTGGCTCTTTTGAATTTCAAAAGATCGAAGAGTTCTTCAAATAATACAATAATCTATAGGTTAATTTTAATATTAATGATATATGGCCCGGTGCTCCTATTGGCTGAGCCTTGATACTGCTTTAAAGAAGTTTCGAGAAATGAATCTCGATTTCGATACGGAAGGAACTTTACAGAAATTAATTTTTCATGTAAATGCCATTGTTTGAAATGTTATTTCTGCAGCGCATTCATAAATTGAGTTGTGAAAGTGAAAATGGGGTGGAAGGAGGGAATTTGGAATGGAGCGGTTTAGATTCTGGTGAATAAGAAAGAACCTGCCATGAGGAAACTGTGAGCTAGAATACTAGCTTAATGTTATCCTAATTTTCCTTTTTTAGCTACATACTGTGTGTCTTACAAATTGTCTGCTGGATTGAGATAAAATAAGTGCGACTTTTGTCTTGCCTGAATGACAATCCTGTAGTTTAATTATTTATCCATTTGGCATTCGAGGATTGAATCCTTTACACATGCTGCGTTTTTCTTTTGTTTTCCTTTTGGTTGGTGCTTTTTAACATCTTATTAAATTTTTTTTTTTGGGGGGAGGGGATGTTGATTTTTGCAGCCTCTGGGTTTTCAAGTGTAACCATTCTGATGTAGCAAAATGATTCTTTATCATTTGAGAAGTTGCTTTACCCTAGTGTCTGAGGGTGAAAATTTTCAAATCTAAGCTAGTATATCTGTGTGGTGTCTCCTATTCTGTGTGAATTATAATGAAATTTTATTTTCATCTTCGATCCTCTTTGCTTATGAACTTGCTATATTCTCATTGAATCTGTATGCGTTTTGGAAGATATTGGTGTTATGCTGATCTGGCTTAGTAATGACTCTGTACCATTTGCAACCTGGATGTACGACTTGACAATTTTGGCAAACTCGGACCTGATACTGCTTGTTTGATTTTTAAGCTGCCACCATGCTGATTTCTGTCTACCCTTAATCCTTTAAATGTAGACAGTACTCCTATCTCCATGATAATGTATGATTTTATTGTGTCTCTGTGTTGTACAGAACTCTGTTTTATCTTTTCTTTTCTACTTTGTCATAACTTATGGATGATTTCATTTATTTATTTATTTTTATTATTAGTGATTAGATCTTAGTTTTCTGCAAGTGTCTTTAACTTAAGTTAGTAGAATTTCCGGACATAACCCTTTATATTCTGATAGAAGCTGCAACCATCCACTTTATCTTGTCCTGTCCTATTAATCTGTGTGAATTAACTTTTATGGTGGGTTCTTGCAGCCTATTGCGTAGTCGCAGCTGAATCTGCTGGCAGACAGATTCCCATTGCTTTCTTGGAAAGAGTCAAGGATGACTTCAACAAAAGATATGGTGGAGGAAAAGCTGCAACAGCTGCTGCCAACAGCCTGAACAGAGAATTTGGGTATGCACTTCGATCTTGCTATCTTTAAATGGAGAAATTGGCGTTTGAGCTTGTTGTGTGATTGCATGTACTTACCCCATGATTCTTTCTCAGTCCCAAGTTGAAGGAACACATGCAATACTGTGTTGACCATCCCGAAGAAATCAGCAAGCTTGCGAAAGTGAAAGCTCAAGTATCTGAAGTTAAAGGTGTTATGATGGAAAATATTGAAAAGGTATGGAGCTTCCATTTATTTGCTCAAAAAAATTAATTGGTTGCTTTTTGCCTCTTTGATGGGGTATATCTTGGGTGATGGTCTGATGATTAACTTTAGTGATGTGGTGTCCCTAAATTTTTATTTCTTTCAGGTTCTTGACCGGGGTGAGAAGATTGAGCTGCTGGTTGATAAAACTGAGAACCTTCGCTCTCAGGTTAGTCGGATCAAATTTATGGCTAATGACACTGTCATTGTAGTTTGTGGTTATATTTGCAGAAGTGAGTGTCCCTGTGTAAGTATGGCTCTAGATGTTATTGGGTTCTGTTTGGAGATAACTAGAATGCCGGCAAATGGAGGGCCTCATTATATGACGAATGGCTGTGTTGTCCATTTCTGCATCTCCCATTATTGGCAACTCGTTGGGTCTTTGCAGAATGCTGGCAAACAGAGGGCCTCATTATATGACGAATGGCTGTGTTGTTGTCTTTCTCTGCATGTCCCATTATTGGCAACTCGTTGGGTGCAAAGATTAACTGCTGTTTTCTATTGTAAAAGGGATCCCATGTTTGCGTACTCTAAATGACCGATGTGATGCAGGCACAAGATTTCAAGCAACAGGGAACAAAGATAAGGAGGAAGATGTGGCTTCAGAATATGAAGATTAAGTTGATTGTCTTGGGGATCATCGTTGCCTTGATACTTATCATTATTCTATCCGTTTGCCATGGATTCAAATGTTAGTCGCCAGAATTTCATGGGTACTTCCCAACTTGCTGATTGCGGCTGTTTCTGGTTCGACTGCTTCACTTGCCGAGGTCATGGGCCATCTCGTTCTCTCCCTCTCTCTCCCTCTCCTCCCTCTCTGTCTCTCTCAATTTTTGGGTCTTTCCCTTTTCCCCTTTAGCCTTTCTCCCTTTACCCCGATGTCTGTCTTTTCTTCTGGGGCAAGGGTCTTGTATCGTGGATTTGGTTGTATTTGGTGGTAGTTGATTTCAGGTAGATAATTTCCTACATATGGACATATTCTCCCAAACTTTTATTTCGTATAGTATTTGAAAATCTTTAAACGCTTGATGATCGGACACTGTTTGTCCATAATGAAGCTCCTCTTTTTTTTGCCTCATCACTCTATTAGTTGGGATTGCCTCAACGAATGGCTCCAGCTAACACATGAATAAGAAATTTTTCTGTCACGTTTTCTCTCTTGCGCTGTCCTCTACTTCTGCAACTAGAAGTTTCTATCCATTTGCACTTGTTTTCCGCCAACATTAAGAAAGTTAGGCAATTCAAATGAGGAAAGGAATTGTTATAATTATGTATGCACTGTCAAGATGGAAGCTGCATGTCAAGATCAGCTGAGCGCATGTAACTGTGCCATTTTGAGATGCCCATGTCGAATAAGCTTTTATTTGGCCCTAGTTGATCCTCACCAGCGGCTGGCGAGAGTGGCTGAGCCTTTGCCGGCCCTCACTAGTGGTCGGCCTTCGTAGGAAAGGAAAAAAAAAACAGAATTAAAATTGTAATTAGACAAAATCGTCCTTTGATCTGTTGGAATATTTGGCAATAGGTGAAATGAAATACTTATTTGAAATGACTATGACCACTTCATTCTTTTATTTAAAATAGTCACGATCACTTCAAGCTTTTCTTTAACATGAAATCTATTTCGATACTTTGGAGCCTCAGTTTGAATTTTCTTAGAAAATAATGCAATCAAGCAATGCAGGTTTTTCTAGCCCCAGGAGAGAAATGTAGAAAGAGAAAAGTTACGGCTCACAAATGATTATTGCAGATTTTATTTCCCCATATCCTAGCACAAAGGACATTGAAAGCTACAAATGGCATGAGGTCACGCAAAACATTTTGTACACTGACATTCTTCGTCGACCCTGATCTATGTCGGAAACATGATGCATCAACACACATTGACTCTACCATGCTAACTTTTCGACCCGAAGGCATTCCCTGGTTGGATCGAAACGTCATTTCCATCGTATACATCGTGGGGGTGGCTGGGGGGATCACAATAAAATCAGCATGCCACCTGATCCCGAAAGGGAGAGATCTCTTCGAAGATGGGAAGTCTCTTCGACCGAAATGGTGTCCATTGTTTCATCAAATGGTCCAGCCCTTGGACCAGAGCGTCTTCTACGCTGGATGCTGACTCTTGTGCCGATAGAGGCGATAGAGGCGACGCATGCGATGATTTTAGTTCTATGAGTAGTTCTTCAGTTCGGGCTTTTGACTTGGGATCATTGGATCCGACCATGCCACCCTGCATTACTTCGTCCAGTATCGAGCATGCCTCGGCGATTCGTGTTTGCTTGATCAGGCAATGACACAAGTTGCAGGCCTTGTTGGCGTCGGGGTCGATGATTTGAGCTTTACGGTAGACGACTTCGGCTGCCATATAATTTCCTTGCTGCATGTAGGCCCAACCCAAGTTTCCCTGCATTGAGCAGAATATGTAGGGTGCAGAGAATTACTAGTAGTCCAGCATGGAATGAATGCAATCACTAATAACGAACAACACGCTGGAGTGTCCTTGAAAAGAAGAAAAATGCACCTCTCAGAAACAGAAAAAACACACACGTCCACTGCTTAAGCATTGCCTGTGAAAAGAGTTCTTTCCCGCTACTATCAGAAACAAAAGTCCGAGGAAAATGAATAGAACAGTTGAATACCAGTATCCGGGAGATCTCTTGCTTGATAGTGACCTGAAACTTCTTTCCATGAGAACGTGCCGTCTTTGTTGGCTTCCCGTTAAAGGCCTCGCCATGGTATATTGTCCAAAGCTTTTGCTTCAATAGTTCTATCTGCTCTTCGAGTCTTCCGCATTTCTGGTAGACTTGCCATGGTTACTTAGAAAGCAAGAAATTGAAAAAGGGAATGAAACAGAAGGCAGATGTTCCACAGAATATCGGCTTAAAGCTGATCCATTCGCTCGTGTATCTTCTTTATTGTGAAGATAAATGGCATTATTTGAGAAGCACTTCAAATGTAGAGATCTAGAGTAGAAAATATTAGTTCTGCAAAACTTATTAACACTATCAAGGTCACAGAAAAAAGGCGATATGATGACTAGATTTGTGATCCAGCAAGACTTAATTCCACAAGCCGATGCACAGTTTATGCCTCAGATCAGTCTAAAGTACCTTGTACAAGTCAATGAGAATGTTGTCCAGCGACTCTTGAGCTTGTTTCGAACACCGGCCTCTAAAAGATTTTATTGCTCCAATAGCTTCTTCTGTTCTATCTTGCTGTTTCATCACAATCGCCATGTCCTTAAGAGCACTATCAACCCTGTCTCCTTCATTTATAGCCTTCCAGAACAAAGCAATTGCTGCATTTGGATCCTTCTCGACCAACTGTTTAGCAGGTATAAGAAACCCGTAAATGCGAAATCATCATCCAAGAATAATATCTTCACATGTTCATCTAAACATTTTGACATTAGTAACCATACTTAATTGACATCGCATAATGATACATACCAGATAATGCGGGATAATTGTCAAAAAATTTCTAAACCTATGGGGCAATAGCCAATTTAGTCCTAAACTACCGTGTCTACTTAGTCCAAATTATTTTATTTCTAATAATTTGTCGATTTAGTTTCAAACCTTCTAATGATATACCAATATAGTCATTCTGGGTAAAAATCAGCAAATCATCAAAAAATTTAAGAATTAAATTGACACAATTGGAAACTTTAGAACTAAATAAGCCGCCATACAACAGGTTTAGAAAATTTTGGAGAATTTTCTTCATATAATGCAATCAACCATCTAGAGATAGAAGGGTGCACAACAAATGAAGGAGACAGGGTTCGCCACTAAAATAAGCCGCCATACAACAAGTTCAGAAATTTTTTGGAGAATCTTCTTCATATAACGCAGATCACGAGTTTGAATCATGGCGTCTCCCACTCATGGTAACCCTAAGGTCATTACCGCCACTTCGCAGTTGCTGCCTAACTCGATCCGCGTGGACGGGGGCGATTTACATGCACAGGTAAAGATCAGCAAAATCGAAGGTTTGAATATCCATATCGTCGGGCAAATCTTCAGGATGAAAGCACAATAACTAAGGCAGTAATCACATCAAAATAACTTAATATATAATATACAGTTGGCACTCATGAAGAATCAGTACTAATCTAAGTTCACGAGCTCCCCGGTTTCGCGCTCTGAGATCGTCTCTCTCGCGCAGGTATCGAACTTCTGCTGCTGCACCCCCGCCATTTTCTCCCGTTCCCATTACCACGCCATGCGATTCCAATCGCAGGGAAGGTGTCCGTGCCGAATCGCGGAATCCGAAGAACCGAAAGAGAAGAACGGACGGCGAAATTCGGAGTACGAAGAGATGAGAGAGAGAGAGACCTGGAGGCGCTTGGCGCGGACGTAAGGAGTGTCGCCGGGGGGGAGCTTGTGGACCACGTGGTACGGCGGCTCTTGCCTCTCGCCTCGCCGTTGCCTCATTTCACCGCCGCTGGCCGCCGGCGTTTCCGGCAGAGAGCTCCTCTTCCGTCTTCTTCTTCTTCTTCTTCGATCTTCAATGGAGACGGAGGGAGAGAGATAGAGAGAGAGAGAGAGAGAGAGTTGACGACGAACGTGTACAAGAAGGAAGGCTTTGCTGGAGATGGTGCATGAACCTGGACATCGGTTCGGGCCAGGTTCGTCGATCGATACGACCGTGGG
Organism: Eucalyptus erythrocorys; assembly: GCA_014182555.1. Taxonomy (NCBI): domain Eukaryota; kingdom Viridiplantae; phylum Streptophyta; class Magnoliopsida; order Myrtales; family Myrtaceae; genus Eucalyptus; species Eucalyptus erythrocorys. The sequence goes on from CM024604.1 coordinate 4,760,820, forward strand.
ATTCGCGTGCTGCTGCTGTTCCGAAACGTCATGCCGTTCGACACGTGGCTCCATCTTATTCATTTCCCACGCTTCGCCTGGCCTCCTTTTATTAGAGACGGGCAGATGAGCTGACCGGGGGATGAGAGGGGGCGAGTATCGAGCGCGGCGGGATGACGTGAGCCCGGCTTCATCAGGGCCGTTGAGTAGGTCCGGATCGTGTGCGTAATCTAACGGTTGAAATGATGTTGGGATTTCTGTTTGGAGTTCAGTTTCTCTCGGTTTATTTCGGGTTCTACCTTCCCCTATGCGGGCCGGGCCTTTTCCGGTTTACGGGTGGGTCCAATTTGGATACAAAATGACTTTAGATTAAAGGGCTTTTACAGGATGCATAGCTGCGTTTGGGAACCACTTCCCAAAGCTCTTTGGGAGTCTAAAACCCATTTGCCCAAGTATTTGGTGTTTGGGAACACCAAATAAAACTCACATTTAAGGAATGCTAGCATTCCAAAGGCTGAAAGCCCAAGGCAGATCCTGGCCGCCTTTGGCCAAAGATTCTCGAAATACCCATGTCACTGTTCATGAACTAATGTTCACTTTCTTCTCCAACGGCATAGACAAGCTCAAGAGGGTGGTGAGGTCATGGTGAGGCCGCAAGGTCGCGGCGATCGTCATCGGCTAGTCGCATGACCCTGCGAGTCGCGGCAACCGCCTATGAGTCACGTGACTCGCGAGTCACGTCGCCGCGACCCCGCATCCGGTCGCCGAAGGTCGCGCAACTAGATCTGTTCGCGACAAGGTTGCACAACCTCTAGCGAGGTCGCGCCTACTCGCTCGACCTCAGGCATGACCTAGATCTGGGTCACGTTGGTTGTCGCGAGGTCTTGTGACCTTCAGCGAACCCTTGCTAGAGGTCGCTCGACCCTGAGGCCGCCTGCTTTGCTAGCAACCTTTTTTTGATAATTTTTATTTTTTTATTAATCATCAAAGTTCTTTGTAAATGTAATTACCCAAACACCATTTTACTCAAAGGTACTTACAAAGGCTTTCAAACTATAATTTACCAAATACAGGTTTGTATTTTGGAAAATACCTTTAACTCAAAGATTTTTGTATTTTCCTAAAAACTTTCCCCAAAAATATTCCCGAACGCATCCTATCATATACCGTTTGCTTTTGAGGTTAGAGGATTTTCGCAAATTGCGAATAGGTTTATAAGGATTTTTATCACAAAATGCGAACACCATTCGCACCGAGGATTGTAGGTTAAAGAAAACTTTGCAATGGTGATGACGAAAGCTCTATCAAGTTAGGTGACGTTGGAAGTTCCGGCAACGATTGTTGCGTGACTCTAGTCGATCCATGCCGACATCCTAGATTTGCAAAATCCGGGATAATTACCTAAAAAGTCCTAAACCTATTGCCCATGTGTCAATTCGGTCTAATTTTTTTTTTTTTTTTTTTTTGGCTAATTTAGTCCTAAACCCTTTGCCCATTGTGCCAATTCAGTCCATCCGGCCAAAATTGGCCGGCCGGCGCCGACGTGGATGCGGTCGGAGACAACGGCGGTGAGGTAATTTTTAATATTTTTTCAAATTTTTAAATTTTTTTTAAATTTTTAAATTTTTTTCCTCCTTCCTACGGCCGGCGGCGGGCGAGGCCGACCTCGCCGGCCACGGCGAGGCTCGCCCCGCCGGCCACTAGCGAGGCGAGCCTCGCCGTCGCTAGGCGAGGCTAAGCTTCGCCGGTGGCCGGCGGGGCGAGCCTCGCCGGTGGCCGGCGAGGTCACCTCGCCGGCCACACCTGGCCGGCGTCGGCCGGCCAGAGGAAGGAGAAACAAAAAAAAAAAAATAAAAATTTAAAAATTCGAAAAAAAAAAAAAATTACCTCGCCGGCCGGTTGTCTCCGGCCGGCGTCCACGCTCGGCGCCGCCGCTAATTTTGGCCGGATGGACTGAATTGGCACAATGGACAAAAGGTTTAGGACTAAATTGGCCAAAAAAAAGGTTTAGGGCCGAATTGGCACATGGGTAATAGGTTTAGGACTTTTTGGGTAATTATTCCACAAAATCCTTAACACCAATGTTGTGTGAAATTTAGCCACTTCCTCCAAGACCTTAGTGAGCTAGATTTGGATAAGAGGTGAGCATCATGCATAGGTTGTCAATGTTGTTGACCCTAGTGAACCCATGTCGACACGCGTTAATACCAAATCTACAAATTGAGGTATGCATGGCCTTGGGCCACCAAGGTAGTGCAACCCTTGCCCCCTGAGGTTGTGTGGTCTTAGGTGAGGCAATTCCAAGGATTATGCGACTTCAGCAGCCCTTGCCCTAAGTCATGGGAACAAAGCTCATGTGACCTTAACCATTGTCGAGCAACTGTCAAAGAATTTGGACCAAGGGCAACAAAGATAATGAATAGTGCAAAACTAAGGGCAGAAGAGGGATATGAAAAATTAGTGAGGGCAACATTGAAAGAAAAAACTTATTAATTATGATATTTAGGATTTTGAAAATGTTGGAATGCCCAATGCTTGTACTTAGTGGCCTTAAAAAAAAGGCTTTGGAAACTTTTGGAAATAAAATGAATTTCCCAAATGGACTTCTAAATTTCTTCACCAAACACCTTAGCATTTGCACAAAGTCATGTAGATATGTTTGCAAAAGCACCACAGTCCGGTTTATTCATAGCTAGTTTACTTTGAATTCAAGCTAAAAACGAAGTTAGAATGTGTATGTTTTGGGGGAAATCTTCACAATAAAGGAAAATACTTTTCGAGAAATCATTTTTTAAGAAAATATTTTTAGCCTTTTTAGGTTTGAGAATTCATTTTTGTAATTTTAAGCATGCATTATTTCTTTAACCATAAATTATTTTCAGTTGACTAATTCAAAGAAAATACTAATTCAAAGAAAATACTTAAAACAAATGCACTCTTAGTTCTTCTTTTTTCGAAAAAATATCCAAAAAGTCTTAAACATATTTTAGTTTTACTAATACAATCATAAAAATTTTGATTTTATCAATTGAATTTATTTGGCCAATTTTAGCCGAGATTTGTTGATGTGAACATCAAAAATCCTACATGATAATTTTACTAATATTATTTTATTTTCTTTTTTTTCATTTCTTCTCTTTTCCTTCTTTAACTTTTTTCTTTTTCCCCCCTCTTTCCCTCGTCACTATCATTGGACCCCATGATGATCGGCAAAGGTTGTCAACCTTGACGATGGTAGTCCTTTGTCGAATCAGGCAAGGGTTTGTCTTGCTTGAGGCGGGTGAGGTTCAACATTGGCTAGCAGAGGGAAAAACTTTTTTTTTTTAAAAAAAAAAAAGAAAAGAAAAAAGACAGTAAAGAAGTAAAAGAGAAGGAAAAAAAAAGGAAAAGTAAACAAGTTAATAAAAAAATCAAAAAAATAAAAATATTATTAAAAATTATCCACTTTAATGACGACCGTACCACGTAAGATAGTTAGCATCAATGTCCATGTCAGCGGTTTCTAACTAAGATTGGTAAAATTTAAAAATGTTTAAACTTAATTCTCAAAATTGAAAGAATTATAACCAAATTGGAAAAACTCTAATATATTTAAAATTTTTTGGATAATTTTCCTTTTTTTTTTTTTCAATTAGCTATTGGAATTATTCTATTTGAGTTGAATGCGGGTCTTTTTTTAATTCAGATTGGTCAGGGCACAGATTATTGAATTTACAACTAAGGTTGGACTAGATCAATTTTCTGGTGGATTGAGCTGTACCTCGTTATAAATTGCCATCCCGTGTCGAGCTCACTGGGAAGAAGGAATCCAAGAATGGTACGTCTTACGCCAAATGATCTAAATCGTCAGAAACAATGTGAGGTTGATGGAGATTTTGGCCATGCCGATGTTGAGAACAAGTCGTTGTTTTTACCAGGGGAGAATGATTAGGCTCATTTCCGAAGAATTTTAAGATTCTCTTTCTATCCATATCTGAGAGGCTTTCGTGATTTAATATGGTCAAATAAATTATGGTTGGAACGTCACATGTGTCTAATTTCAAATGAATCAAAGGTCAATGTAATTTGGAATCTTCTGTAGAGAATTATACTCATATTACTCTAAAGGGAAAACACCACCAAAAATACCAAACTTTGCTCAAAGTGATAAATTTATTAAAAAAAAATTTTTGTGACATAAAAACTCCCAACTTTACAAAGTGTAACACATTTATCCCATTAAGGGCATTTTCATCTTAATCTTTCTATTTTTCCTTTTCCTTTTTTTTTTTTTTTTTTCTTTCTTCTCTCTTCTTCCTCTCGCCGGCCATGGTGGAGCTGGCGAAGGGCAGCCGATGTCCGGTGAGGGTCGCCCTAGCCGATGTCGGGCGAGGGCTTGGCAAGGGTAGCCCTCATCGAACGCCGGCTTCGCTTTACCGGCTTCACCATGGTCGGCGAAGAGAAGAAAGAAGAAGAAGAAAAAAAGAAAAAAAATTAAAAAGTAAAATGACCAAAATATCCTAAATTTTAGGGTAAATGTGTTACACAATTGAAAATTCAGGGTTTTTTATGTTACAAAAAAAAGTTTGGGGTAAATATGTCACGGTAAGCAAATTCCGAGATTTTTCATGTCATAAAAAAAGTTTGCAGTAAATTTGTCGCTCTGAGCAAAGTTTGAGATTTTTGGTGATTTTTTCCCTATCCTAAAATCAGAATATGTTTTATAGGATCCAACAAACGCATACAAATACTAAATATAGTGCGAGGAAATTCTTTTGCCGCCAACTATTTTCGGAAGTAGTCACCGTACATATTTTTTGTTGCTCACAGTAAATTGGGTTGTAATATTTCTGAAACTTTATTAATCCCAATAAAGAAAAAATGTTTAAGACTGCCCTAAGATATTATGCTTTCAAAACATAAAACATTTTATTTAAAACATGTAAATTTTTACAAATACGTTCATTTTCAATTTTCAAAAGGTGTTGATGCGTTTTTACTGTTTTTATTAGTTTGAACTAGTCCCCATTTGGCATGCGTTAACAATACCCTTCCCAATAATGTGAGAATAGTTTGATAATATTGTAAGTAAATATTTACTCATCTTTTAAGATATAATTATGTGACTAAACCCTACCGCATATCACCCTCGAACAATTTTGTGAGATATATAATGGAGTCTTTATCTAAAGAAATGCATTGAGAAGGACAAACGTATAAAACCTTTCAACAAGATAGTGCTTTTTCTCTCTATTTTATATTTACTGAACCCAATGAGAGTTGGTATCTCTCTTTAACCTCGCAGTTCAAAAATGAGCCAAGCTATATATGAAGAAAATTTAGAAGAGGCGATCATTGGTAGCCGAGACTAGCCCGGTCCATGAGATGTACCAAACTCGTTATCCAAATCTGCCCATCACCAAGACATTTGGGTGAGTGGGCGGGTCCGACTGGATCGCCGCAAAGGCCGGGCTTCTAAGTAAATTGCCTTGTCCGAACCCGCCATAGGCGCTCGTCAAAGTCTATTTGGCCTGAACGAAGCATCGGCTGCCTCCCCATAATCAGATCTATCGATAACAAATGGTTCAATTAAAGCACTGCCCTTGCACCAAACAGATCCACGGGGCCGGTCAATCTTCTTTCATATGAAATAGATGAAGTAGCTAAATACACCAGATTAAGAGTTGGTTTGTCTGGATTCCTAAGTAGTCATATCAAACTTCAAGATGTTTCTTCAATTACCAAAAAAAATTCTGAAAGAGTTACATGTATATTTACATCTCAATATAAAAGTATTCCATGTATTTTTTTTTTTTTTTTTTTTTTAACCCAGAAACCCCACATTGAAAAGAGTTGAAATTGCACTCCACAAGATAAAAGTATTCCATGTATTTCACATTGAAAAGACTTAAAATTGCGCCCCACAAGATTATATACACCGCAATAGGGTTATATATGTGCACTTACCAAGAAGTATTTCTTAAGATAACAAATAAGGATGCGTTTATTTGTGTTTTTGTTCAAAAATTGTTTCAAGAATAGAAATAGAAAAAGTATTTCGCTTTAACAATTTTTTAACAAAAACATGTTTGATAAATTTATTTCAGAAATAAAAAAGAACATAAACACATTTGGCAAACTTGTATAATTTTTTTTATTTCTTTTAATTTTTCATATTTTTATTTTATTTTTCCTATTTTATTTCTTATTTTTCCTTTTTTTCTTCCTTTTGGCCCATGGTCGGCCACCGGCCGGCGCGAGGCCAAGCCTCGCCCTGCCACGGCGAGGACAAGCCTCGCCGAGCGACCGCCCGGCGACGCCTACTTGGCGGTGGTCTAGCAACGTCGAGCCTCACCGATGGCTAGGCGAGTTCGGCCTCACCAAATCCGGGTGAGCTCAAGCTCGCCCAGCCAAGGAGAGGCCGAGCCTCGCCGGGGGCCGACGACGCTCCGGCGAGGTCACCGGCCCACGACAGCGTCGCCGCCCTCGACGGCCTAGCCAAAGAAAAAGTAAAAGAAAAGAGGAAGGAAAAAAAGAGAAGAAAAGGAGAGGAGAGAAAAATTTGTTCTTAAAAATTGTTCCAGAAACAAGAAACACGTGTTTCTTATTTCGTTCCAAATGTATTCCCGGAAACAAAAAAAATAGATTTGGGACAAAAACGCAAACAAACGCGTTTGTATTCTTTTTTTGTTTCCCAGAACAATAAAACAGGAATTGTGTTTATAAACAAAAAAAAGTACAAACAAACAGGCCCTAAATTGGCATTCTATTTGTCAAGAGAATATCAGGAATCAAGTCAGTGTGAAAGGTTAATCGCCTGTGTGATTGGCCACAAAAATGACGAAGAAAGTTTGGCTTCTGAAGCATTATATATACACTGCAGGAGAGTTGCATAATGACAGCTAAAGAAACTGACGAAAAAAATTTTTAAACCTATCTTGGACTTGCAGTGACTGATAAGACGAGGGATTTCTGGCATGCACAGAAGCTAGAAATGTAGCTTTTAGAAAACAGCTTAAGCCTTACGAGAAAAGCGGCAGTCTTTGCTCGCCCGAGGCATATGAGATAATGCTCCTTTTGAAAGGTGAGATATAGTTGGCAGCATGGAGACCAGCAGCTCGTAGGATGTTTAAAGGTCCAAAATCAACAGAGTAAGCCTTCTGAAACCCGTCAAGGATCGCCATCATGGCAATGTTAGCTGGCTTCCTCTCTGCTTCATATTTCTTTAGTAGAGACACCTGCAAGATATTGAAACCTACCAATCAATTTGACTTAACCAATATCAATTTGCTCTTATCTGCAAATTTAAGACCACCATGCAGAGATGAAAATCCCAATTTTAGCCAAAGAGGAACAGAGACACTTTTCCACTGCCTATGCATAAGATCTCAGCACTAGAACCCTGTTTACCGGTAATATTGAACAAGAAGTTGCTTATTCCTCTCATCCAAAAAATTCGGTGATATCCATGAGTACAATTCTTAGTCATGCATCAGAAGAGTTACTTTTTGGTAGACCAAGGTGGGAAATAAAATCAACAAGAGGAAACAAATTTATCAAAGGAACTTTTCATGCTCCCTCTAAGTATAAGCATTGGCTCGTTCTGACTGTTGAGGAAGAAATGAGCATAATAAGCTAAATGTGGTCAACAGTTTTTCTTTTCCATTCATTCCCAAAAATGGAATGCTCAGATGGAATTTTGTGCAGGGTGTTCAACAAAGGTCTTCCCGAAGATGAATCAAAACTTTTAAGCAACAATTGAGCAAGAGAATACGAACCTCCCCAATGTCCATACCAACAGCAATGGCCTCGCCAATTACTCTCGAAAGAGCAAATGCGTCTCCAAAGCCCAAATTGACTCCCTGACCAGCCAAAGGATGTACAGTATGTGCTGCATCACCAATTAAAGCAACATGCTTCGACACATAGTCATTAGCATGTCTCAGGGACAAAGGGAACACCATTCTTTCAGATGCCAACTTGAGCACTTTCGGTGGAATTTCAAATCCTCCATTGCCAGATGTGACCACACCTGCTCTGAACCAAGAAAAGAAATTCCCATTCCCTAACAAGCTTGATGTGGGGTGAGGACCAAATCCATGATCAAGAGCATGATTCACTGTCTTCACAAAATCAGCCTCAGTCATTGATTTTCGATCCAAGGCTTCTTTTGGGTTCATGGTCCAGACAATATTGCTAAAGTTATCACCAATTGGCAAAAGGGCAATTGGACCAGCAGGAAGAAACCTTTGCCAAGCACATCGGTTCTCTGAAGCATGTTCTACTGTACAGATGATTGCATTTTGCGAGTAATTCCAACCAGTAGTCTTAAATCCAGCTAATTCCCGAACTTGTGACTTGGACCCATCAGCACCAACCTGCAGCCAATGTCAGTTAACTTGATCACTTTGTAGATGCCTACCTATCCCAGTAACTCATCATTTGGACAGTATCAAACTAACTTGTTAAAAATAGATGAAAGATATATAACTCAACATTACCACCAGCTTTGCATATAGGCAGGTTCCATCACTCAATTGCAGCTTCATGAGGTCCCCCCTAGAAATCTCTGGAGAGATACCATCCATCCATTTAGATTTCAAACCTGGATTTAAGCTCATGGAAACTAGTCTGGAAGGAAAGATTTTCTTCTGAATATCTGCATTCTGCCAGGACTTATCTCTTAGCTTCAGGTGCCAAACTTGGAATATTTATTCTAAATTACATTTAGCAGATATTAAATTGAAAGCAACTCTGTATTATCTTCTAATTTGTCTACTTAAAGTAAAATGACTGGTCAACTTCAAATATGTTACCAGGTGCACCAACAAGTGAATTAAAAGCACAATTTCACATATAAGGAGATAATAAGCTGGTCTTCTAGAAAGGCAGACCCAAGGAAGATAAGAAAGATTGCAATAACCGAAAGCGCTAATCCAACAAATGAAATTTGAGTCACTAAAAAATAGACTAAATTACATCGCATTCTCGACAAGCCAACGATTCTATGAGTAGCATGTGCCATTTTTTTTAGATTGATTTCAGGATGAGTGAAGTAACGGATTCACCACCTCCCTAAAAGTCCCTAAAAACAGTTAATTCACACATCATTTACCAACACATAAGTATGATCTTATTTGTATTCATTGTCCTGTCTTTGACCACAAAACAATTATTTTACCACAATTAATGATATTGTGGACTTTTATATAACCTTGTTTAGTTATAGTATATGAGTAAGCATCACATATGCTGTTACATATAAAATGTGACAGGTGAACACCATCATAGTCACCCCACACATGATTTCATCTAATTTTCTATCATGACAATGGAAGGATGATGAAATCCATCATGCGAATCATATACATGAACCATGATTACATTCTTATTTTCTATACTGGCATAAGAAGGGTCAAATCAAATGATATATGAAATTAATATGAAAATCATAAGAAGGGAATTGTTATGCTAGGCAATGCAGTGTCCCAATCAAAAGTGAACAAACTAGTTGAAATATATTTTCTGTTAAATTAAAAGGCTCATAAAATAATTTCCGGATTTATGCAGGAAAATTTTTGAGGAAAATGTTTTCCATTCAAGAAAAAAGCAACAAAATGTTTTCCACTTTTGAAAAGTGGAAAACATTTTCCTCAAACCTCACACCTATATAAATATTCACTTTCTCCTCTCATTTCTTTTTCCTTTTTTTTTATTTGAATTATTTTTTAGTTTTCTTGGTCTTTTTTAAATTATTTTTAATTTCCTTTTTCTTTTCGTTTTTTTTTTTATTTTTCTTTTTCTTTTAATCTTCTTCTTTCTTGACTAGTATCAAATGTACAATTGGGTCATCATAATTTGGTGAGCTTTTTTATTACCGAACACCAGAAAACATTCTGCCTCTAGCGAGCCTCGAGCTTGGCACTCGCGCTCACACTTTCAGGTTTTAGCCGAACACCAGAAAATATTATCATTTTCCTGGAAAATGACTTCCGGGAAAATATTTTCCGGAGATGGCCCATTTTCCGCGAAACGAACGGACCCTTAGTCACCTAACTCTTATCAAATGTACAACTAACTTTTTCTATCTGTTCAATCAAGTCCTTTTGTCATGTACTGTTATTAACACCTGAGATGTAGCCCCGATGACATGGCAAATTCTCACACTGTCACACATATTCCAATATGGCGCCAACTACCAAGTGGCTGTAAATAGAAAATGAGTTAGGAGATCGAAAGTGTGCTTAAACCACTTTATATTCATTGTTATATATGGACATAGATCAGCTATACAAGTGAACATCATTCACTGTATCTCTTTAATATGCTCAATGCACTTCTCTCTCTCTCTCTCTCTCTCTCTCTCTCTCTCTCTCTCTCTCTCTCTGTGTATATTTTAGGGTATACAGTATACACATGTGAGAAAAAGTTGAATTCTGAATGCAGTGATGGTGGTGAGTACCTGTATACACAGCAGAAGAGAACTTTGAAGCACCTTATTCTCAACCACACACCTGTCATTCATAAAAGCAGCATCATAAACTAGATTGTGTCTGGAAAAGCAAAATACCAAAGCTCACTATATACACATGATGCTTACCCTAGCGAATCTTTATCCACATCTCTTGCATGGTATTGAGTATATCCCAAGCCAGTATAATCCCATACCTAAGAAAAAAAGCAGGACATTAACCCAGAACGATGAATTTTTATGCAGCGGTATAGTTTATCAAACAGCAATGTCAATATCCACGTGAAATGACATGGCAAGCCATAAATCATAGTTCATTTAACATACTACAACAACAACCACCACCACCAAGCCTTATCCCACTAAGGGGTCAACTATAGTACAGGTCTGACTCAGATTTAAGTATTCCTCAATCGACATTTTCAAAATCTCCATGAACCCAAAAGTCAAAGTATGGTGAGAAATGCTTCTCCACTTAAAACAAAATAATAGTTATCTCCATGAACCTGGTCATGTGTACCCCCCCAAAATATTTCCTAGAAAGCAAGTCCTCCAATCTGGATTTACATTTTCAAACTCTTAATTCTGCCACCAGAAAAAAACTCCATTACCAATTCACAGGTTGACATTTCTTCTGAAGCCAAGAGACCCCCTCTGCTAGTCAGAGCCCCTACTCATTTCGATCTACTCCAAAGAGAGTCATAGCTTACTGATTCATAGAAAGATAAAGGGGAAAGAAAAAGGTAAAAAAAATTCTTCTACTATGTCAATACAAATAAAATAGGCGAAATAATAGAGCGTCAATCACACCATTATATCATTTAACTGCTGTAAATTTTTGAAACACCACGGGAGAAGTGGTTTTACAAATCAAGTAAGAGAAATACCTGCATTTTATCAAAATATGCATGTCGATATTGCTGAAGATATTGCCAAGCACCAATATCTACAAAGTTCGCGATGTTACTAACGTATACATATATTACATAAGCATTGTTGCCTTCAAAAAAAGCTATAATCTCTTTCTTGTTCACTCCATTTTAAAAGGTAGAATTAGATATTCACTGACTCATCTACGGCATGAAAAAGTAAAACACATTATTAGTATGACAACTCCAGAAAACGAGGAAAAGTTCTGACCATAGTAAACATCTGCATCTATCTTACGTCCTAATCCAACATAAAACAGCTTTGCTTTGCATGAGCAGGAAAGGAAATAAGAAATGGTTTGTCCAAGTATGTTACCAAGGAAATAATCATTTGAAGGAAGAAATTCCTATACAACAGACAAAACAAATGAAAAGTTTAAGCAATACTGACCAAAAGGAAATAAATAAAGAGCACCAAGCTCAACCGAGGGACTTCTGCTTGACATCATTAAGAAAAAGTGACAGCAGATAGCCAGTAGTACTTAAGAAAGCGGAGCGAGAAAGATGAGAATGAGGAACCTCCAAAAGATCCTAAATTTTACGGTAATACTACTTTACCTCTGAACATTGATATTGTCGCAGGTGTTATTGTACTGACCCTAGGATCCGGAGGATCCTCTTTGTTGATGCGAATTCCATTGACCAATGCTGGATTGCTATCAATGATGGCAATATTTAAATTCTTTGTCAATGGCATGCTTGCTGCAGATAATCAACATTGACTGCATGAAGTCAGTTGAATGTACAGAAAGTGAGGCAGGATCACTAAAGACAGATGAGCAAATGGTTTTATATTCCTGTTCCTATGCCACAAACATTTCAGGATGTTGACATCTTGAACGAATGACGTAACTAGATATGTCATCATTGTCACCATTATCAGCCTTCAATACCAAAAATATGATAACGATCTAAAACAAAGACTCTAATAGTCTCTGGAGAAGTACATTTCAAAAACCATTTTCCCAATTTTCCAAGGCCTGAAAGATTGGAAAAGACAGGTCAACGAGAATTATGTTTGATTCAGTTTAACCAAAAAGCATACTGAAATTCTTTACCCAAAAAAAACAGCATACTGAAATTCTGAAAGCCACCTCATTGTTTCTTCCAAAAAATAAAAATAAAAATACTTGTTCTTCAGACTTAACATAGGACTGCAAGTCCACCAACTCGTTCACCATCACCTTCACCCACCAATGAGAAGCACCACTTTCAAGGATCCCACTTTCACCACACCACTAGTGCCACCAACCACATCCACCTCAAAGACACCATCCCTATTGCTGTCACAGCCACTGCCTCTTCCACCAGCTATCACCACCATTTTTACGTGCCCATCAGGACCTAATACCGACAGCCACCACTGGCCGCCAATAGCATCATCACCAAAATGGGTGGTAAGGTCCGCCGCTACCAAAGTATCACTAACTGCCACAGCCGCCAGTGGGACAGTAACTCGCATGACCAAGTATCCTAATTGCTTCTAAATTTTTCGAGCAGAGTGAGCCCCCTTTAAGCACTCAATTGAAATCTATCACATCACTTAGTGAACAAATTCAATAGATGAGTCTTAATACATCTACGCTGGAACATCAAACAGGGTTAGACTCAGATTATCTGTCTAGTGTTACAAAATCGGCATCCGGACATCAACTCCCCAAGAAGATTAAACATGACAAACAGCAAGCCACAGCTTACCTAGGGAACAGGCAAGAGCCATGCCAACCATTCCCCCTCCAACAACGGCGACGTCGTATTGCGCGACCCTGGTTCCGCTACATTGCCCCTCCTGACCCTAGAATTTTCAAGCACATTCCAGCACCAAACATCACAAAAACAAACCTCAAAAACAAAGAGGCACGCCACCGCACCCAAAAAAAAAAAAAAAAAAAAACCACAAACACGGCTAAAAGGAAAAGAATCAATACATGGTTCGGTCCGCGGATCGAACTGGACGCGCCGGCGGCGGCGGCGGCTTCACAGAGGCACCTCGATCGGACTCGGTTGCCGCCTAAATTTGCAGCGAGGCTCTTCGCGATGAACCTGCGACGCGAACCGCACGAGGAAATCAGAGCAAGCCCTTGACCGAGCGACGCCCGCAAAATCAACAAGGAAACGGGCTCATTCGGAAGGGGGCGCTCCCGCAGCCGGCTGGCATCGGCCGGACACCGATTCGATCGAGCGGCCGTTCCCGCGCATCTCGAGAAGCGCATTCGCCGGACGGATTATCGGAGCGGCGAGCGAGGATCGAGCGATTCGATATGGAGGAAGATGGGGAAGAAGATTTGATTACCTGTTCATGCTCGGGGTGCAGGAGCGCGCGCTAGAGAAACACAGAGAGAGAGACAGAGAAAGAGGGACGGGAGCGAGAGGACTGCGTTCTAGTTTCGTGTACGTTGTAGCGTTGTCGGGCGGGCACGTGCGATACGCCTGCATAGCCGGGGGAGGTTCTCACGCGGAGGGGAAAAGAGGAAACATTTTGAGATGTGATATATCTGTACCCAAAAAAGAAAACAAACGGCATAGAATCCTAGAGCTACCGAAAGGACATCATAGAGGTGAAACGCAATAAGGACATATTTGGTAACTGATCAATTCTTAATTAATTAATATTCTTTTGATTTTCAAAATAATAAAAAAAAGACATAATTCCATATAATAACGTTTTTTCTTTTTTGATATCCAGGGAACCCCGTACAGCCGATGGCCGTTGGGTAAACCCTTCGCCACCCCGACGTCGCGCTTAAGACCCCGTGCGGCCAGCGGGATTCGACCCCCTCCACTTTCGTTAGTTTCATTGGAGAGCCTTATCCAACTGGACCACCGCAGATGATGGTTCCATATAATAACGTTAGTAAAATAGAATTAGGGAAAAAAAAAATTGTTCTTCCATTCTTACGAACAATTCTAAAATCATTATTTTCTTTTATTTTCTTTTCTTCTTTCTTCTCCTCTAGTCATTAGCCAGGTCTTTATAATGGGTGGCGATTGGCAAAAGAAGAGAGTCATGTGGCAACGTCGCCAACTCATAGCCCTCTACCTAGTACAAAGAACAAGTGACACTCGCGATCATGGCGCCATGTGCATTTGAAAAATAACTATGCATGAACATGTTTTCTTTCTTTTCTATCATGATATGCCAATAACGAACGGATGGCATGTCATAATATGCATCAGTATCACCTACTGGTTTAATACCATACATATGTCATGCATCTCACCACCCCATATACAAGCGAATTCATATCATGCATTTCAATCGTGTTTGATTCGGATGGTATTAACACCCCTACTTAGCGGATGGTTAATGCAGTCATTGTCTGAGGGATACTCTCAATCGATAGTGACAGCCTACATTACCTACCAACTGTTAGAACTAGATACGTTCACCAAAAAACAAAAGTGGAGCTATGCACGTCATCTTGAGACTACAACCACTCTCCTCAGGAAAACCGCAATGGACATGAGCTCGAACCTTAAGGCTTTGTTTGTTGGAAAATGAATTATTTGTAAAATATTTTCTAAATAATGATTATTTTTTATTGTTTAAAATAATTAATTGATAAAAAATATTTTTATTATTGATAAACAATTTATGTCTGATATTTTTTCATTCATTTTCGTAAGTGGTACAAACGATTACTTTTAAAAAAATGTTGTCTGTATCATTTATTTATGTGAAACAAACGGAAGCTAAAATTCAATTAATTTTTTCACTAACTTTTCAAATTTCTCATGCTCCAATAATTCGATTTTGCCAACTTCATGCATGAAATTTTGCCCACTTAGCTTGTTAAGTTAATGAGAGATCAATTAGACATAATCTCAATTAATCTAACTAATTTTGTGACTTTACTCATCATTTACCCACTCCTTGTATGGGAAGTTTGTTGAGATGCACATATGAGTTATGCTAAAGAAGTCCTATATTGGAGAATTAGTGCGGCGTAAAACAGTTAATATATTAAAATTGACCAATAGCTCATTGGCTTTAGCTTTTCGGTGAATATAGGTTTAACTAGATATGTTAACTTGTTCGTATTTGAGCTCTCTCTTGACGGTCTCCCCAAATGTTATGTCTAGAGAAAAAAACTAGGGATGAAGTTGGCCGTTGATGGAGAGATTCAACTTGAGATAAATTGATATAGAATGATATTTGGATTAGGAGGAGCGGACCTAACACTAAGCTCACACGTGAGAGGAAGATTTAACACTAAGCTCACGTGTGGGAGGAAGATTTTGTGTGTGCGTGTGTGGAGCGGTTACTGTATCCAAGTTGGGTGAAGAGATTGTATTAGTGTGTTAGTGTGTGTCCCGAAGGCATCTGGCCTCTGTTATGAACTCCCAACAACACCGAAGGATATTTGCTTCACAGATCAAGGATAATATTTTCTTAAAAAGAATCTTTTTCTTTTTTCGATAGGAATCTACCGAGGAGGGGCGAGTGCTGTATGATGATGAACAAAACGATAAAAAAAGAAGAAGCTAGAATCATGTGGTGTTGCATGGGAAGCATTATTTCTAGGCGAACATGGACTCTTGGTCGGCACATAAGAGTACATTGATAATTGAAGTTAAAGGAGCAGCTAACAACATCAAACGCTTACTCCCTGTGGCATCACAATCCAAAGCATCACCAAAAGGGCTCCAGAACAACATCGAAAAGACTATACGAATAACAACGGCATATCATAAGTGGAAATAGGAATAGGTGGAGGAGGCAGGCGAGGTCGGACCCGATGCGAAGCCCTAAGCAGACAGGGCGTGGAGGACGACGGTCTCGACGGTGAGGCCGGGACCGAATCCGAAGAGCACGCCCCATTCGAGCCCCTCTCCAGTGGTCTTGAGCCCTTTCTTGATCGATTTCTTCCTCATCTCGTCCATTATGAAGAAGACGCATGCGCTAGACATGTTGCCATACTCGCTGAGCACGTACCTGGAAGCCTCCATCTTCTCAGGCTTGATCTTCAACTTGGCCTCGACCTCGTCGAGGATTGCGGGCCCGCCGGGGTGCACGATGAAGAAGAGCGAGTTCCAGTCGGTGATGCCCAGTGGATGGAACGCCTCAGCCATGCTCTTCTCGATGTTCTTGGAGATGAGGCCCGGCACGTCCTTGAGGAGGTGGATGGTGAGCCCGATCTCCCGGATGTGCCCAGCAATGGCCCCCTCGCTGTTCGGGAGGAGAGTCTGGAAGGTGGAGACGATCTCGTACAGGGGCCTCTCGATCCCCGGGACGGGGTCCGCGCCCACGATGACCGAGGAGGCGCCGTCGCCGAACAGAGCCTGGCCCACGAGGTTGTCCAGGTAGGTCTCGGTGGGGCCGCGGAAGGTGCAGACGGTGATCTCGGAGCACACGACGAGGACGCGAGCCCCCTTGTTGTTCTCAGCGAGATCCTTGGCGAGGCGGAGGACGAGGCCAGCGCCGTAGCAGCCCACCTGGTACATCATGTACCGCTTGACGGAGGGGCGGAGGCCCAGGAGCTTGGTGAGCTGGTAGTCGCAGCCCGGCATGTCGACCCCGCTGGTGGTGCAGAACACCAGGTGGGTGATCTTCGACTTGGGCTGCCCCCATTCCTTCAGGGCGTTCGCCGCCGCCTCCTTCGCCAGCTTCGGCACTTCCACCACCAGAATGTCGTGCCGGGCATCCAAGGAGGGCTCCATGAATGAACTCATGGTCGGGTGCTCTTTCAATATATCCTCCGTCATGTGCACGTATCTCTTCTTGATCGTCGACCCCTCACCTGAAACATACACAACCAAACACGGACCCCATGTCAATAAGCCCCTGCGACGCCTTTTTTATAGTCCTCCTTCTCTACGGACCGATCGAGCTAATGATACGAAAGGCGCAATCTCTTCAATGACCCCACAAGTTATTACCGGAAGAAAACCGATCCTGGCATCGGAAACTCCCATCGGAAACTCCCATCGGAACTACTGTTGATTTGCTTCAACTGTCTTTCCTTAATTTCGTATCTAAAGCATGGATACGCTAGACGAAGTGAATCCGGCAAATTCTCACGTGATGATAAACGATGGGGGCACAGAAAAATGTAACATATAAATGAAAGAGCATCGATGTAGGCATGCTTTGAACTATACATACACATGCGCTTGAACTTCTCTTTCAGGTCGGTCATGTGCTCGCTGTTAGTGACCCGAAACAAATAATCCGGGTACGTGCTCTGCTCGATGACGTTCTTGGGGACCGCCGTTCCGACGGCGAGGACCGTGGCAGGGCCTTTCGATTTCTGGGCACGGCAGAATTCCTCGACGCTCACCATCTTTTCTGTTCTTTTTTCTCCCCGACGGCGAGGGTGGCCGTCAAGCGGGTCGAGACGGAGGAGGCGGTGGTGGAACTGGTTTGCTGGTGACTCTTCTCGGGGTGGGGGTGCACGAGTGAACCTTCGGGAGAGAAGTGGGATTTATATAGAGGCGAGGAGGAGAGACGGTGGTTGGGCCCTCACGTGCGCGCCTCGTGATATGGCTTCGGGCCCTCGGGGACCTCGCTGTCACGTGACACGCGCGTGCTCGTAATTCATGGCAAAAATGCCATCGTCTCTTACTCTGAACATAGAGTTCACGAACGGCACATCACTCATTGGCAGCTCTAGACGCATGACCGAGGTCGAGTCAAATTACTTGCAAGATCTCCGGCTCGGCTTGTTGTCTAGTCGAGATGGACTCGCTTAATTTTGTGCTACTCGAGTATCTTGTATAGTTGAGCTCGAGTTTGTCAATATTCTACTTGATAGGCTCACGATTTTAATTGAGTTTTCATTATATTGTAAATATGGACGAAATACTTAATATTATACTCAGAGCTTACAAAACTCGAGTTACTCAAGCTTTACTTATAAGTTGATTGCAATTAAATCCAATCGAATCAGACTCGAGAGTCTAGATTTTCTAATTGAATCAAGCTCGAGTAGGAAAATTAATACTCAACCGAGCTTAAAATCTAGCTTCGAGCACTGAGCATGTGAATCGAGTTGAGTCGAGCTCGAACTTGGTAGTGTATCAACCCACCTCGGCTTGACTATACACCTATATATATGATTTGATTGTGATCAAAATCATGCTATCACATGTCGTTAAATTTTTTCCCTCTAATGATATACTTAATTTGTATTATCGAGGTCAGATTATACTCTTTGTGTTGCTAAGAAACAAAAGAGGTAAGTCACCCGAAGTCCAAAAATTTTTACGAAAATGCAATTAAATTCTAAAATTTTTAAAACATGCAATCAAAACTTAAAACTTGTCAAATTTGCACAATCAAGCTCTTTTGTTAACTTTGTCTAGCTAATAGAAAATATCAAAGTACCTTTTTTTCTTTTTTACTTTCTCTCTCCTACATGACATTTTTATGATTTTAATTTTTCAAATGTTACTTATATTACACTATTTAAATTTAAAAGGATAAAAACAATTAAAAAACCAAGTATAAAAAAGGAGGAACAAGCCCTTGCCAGTGGCCGCCACCACCACCCATTTTTGAAAAGGGTTCACAAAGGTCGCCTAGGCCTTGCCAAAGCTTGACAACCCTCGTCGACCACCGGTGAGGCCTAGGCAACTTCCATCGGCTCTTTCTAGCAATGAATGGCGACACAAGCCACCGTTAAGGGCCTCTAATTTAGTTTTTGTTTTTTTTTTCTTTTGACTTTTAGCTTTCTTATTTGATCTAATACACTAAAAAATTCTAAATTAGTGCACTTGTGATAAATTTATCCAAAATTAATTTTTTAACTACCAAAAATCCCAAATTGATATACCCTTGACCAATTTATCTCAAACTAAACATTAAACTAGTGCATTTGTGATAAATTTGTCTTTGTTAACTTCCGTCAAATTTAATCACTAAATTTGTTGATCTAGATGACATATGGCGACGTGATACACGTGGAAATTCATTGCTTAATATCATGAAAAATCCCAAATAAATGTATCTGTAACAAATTTAGCAACGCTCTTGTGATAAATTTAATGGAAACCTATGATAAATTTAGGATTTTTCATGACATTAACCTTATGGATTTCCACATGGACTTGCCGTGTCCCCATAACATGTCATTATATGTCATCTATGTCGGCAAATTTAAGGATAAAATTTGACAAGAGTTAACAGATGGTAAATTTATTATAGGTGTATCAATTTGGATTTTTTGTTATCAAAAAATTAATTTTGGGTAAATTTATCATAAGTCTATAAATTTGCAACTTTTCATGGTATTAACCAATTTTATTTCTAGTCTAATTTACTTTGTAATTTAAATTTTTGAATGTTTTTCTAGAGTGGCGCTTGGTGGGCACCATATTATCACCACGTGTCTTAAGAAAAAAAATAAAATAAGACATGTCGGCACTTTTTCCTCTAATCTAATTGGATGGAGTTTACATAATGACTTGATTAAATCAATTTGATAAATTTTTAGAATTCAATTGTACTGTTCACGTGGTATTTTGATGGTGAAAACTCTTACTTCATTGTATTTTGGATGAGTGTTTTTTGGGCAACCAGTTATGCCTCTATGGGGCTTTGTTGGGTTGTAGCCAAATCACTTGAGCAAGAACTTGGGATGTGGCTAGGTACTTTTATAGAATAATAGTCGAGGGCGGCATCTTAGTAGGATATAGAGAGCTGTACCCTAAGGTCTGCACGTGTGTGCGTGAGTAGGTAGTGGCTGCATACATTACAGACCTGTAAGGAGGGTGGATTAGGGAGGAGGCGTCTGATTCTGTCAATCGATTGCGCTACCTTTTTATGTAAATTTTTTTTAGGGGCTCCACGCGAACCTTCACTGGCAATGAAAATAATCATTCAAGTCCCATTGACTAACCATAGTAACCGGAAAGTCCTATTAGATGTTTCTCATTTCCGGCGGGGGAGGAGCCAATTGATACTCCCCTCTTCACTGTAGCGTATCCGAGAGCATGTTCGGAGAGGTTTTTGCTTTTTGGCACCGAGGACTTGGATATTTATTATTTAGGATCATTCGCAATCATTTTTTTTTCCTCTTTTAAAGGAAAATTTGACAAGACTCGAAAAACGAAATAAGTGAAAAATCGAGATCAAAGGTTTCGACCATCAGTCAACTGAAAAACTGAGAGAATATATTTTGGTCTATTGAAAACCTAACATGACTATCATGTGGATATTTAGCCATTTGCCATGTATGATATCCAAGGTTTGAACGCCACAATTGCGCAATCGACACTTGACTATGGTTTTTGTAAAGTCTTAAATCATTGATAACCCGTATTAATCAACAGCCAAAATCTTGAGACAAGTATCCACACTTGTCCCAAACAAGAACCAACTTGATGTGCATCAATTTGGGTTTATAACGAGTAGTTTGGTCATGTTCTATTATGTCTCGTCCGTGACTTACAAATATGAAAATGAGTCTATAAACATAATTTACAAAATGATATGACTGATTTATAATGGATTTTCGATGCGATCCTCCTATCAAGACTCCCTTCACACCATATCTCATCAATTTCCAAAACCAATCTTTACAAACATTACGAACAAAAATTATCTTCAAGAAGGTTATACAACCCCATGTTTTTATCCAGATTAGTCACCAATTGCGATGACTTATTATCACAGTCTCATAAATTCTTCTCATGTTACAAGATTGTTGAGGCGTAATTTTTTTTTCCAATATTTTCTACAGTCTTAAGAATGATTTATTAGCTAAAAATATCACTCCTATACAAGTAGGTAATCTCTATTTAGGTGGTGCATTCGGGTTAGAACTTATGATGTGCAAATGTTTTTGAATGAATTATGATGGGAAGGCATGTAGCCACCAACCAAATGAAGCTATTCAAGGGAGTTTGGTCCCGGAGGAGGGGGCTCCAAAATTTCTTGACTAACTAATGTCTAGCTACTCACCATTGAGCAGACTCTCCTTCCCTATTCTACACAAAAGTTGGTGAAACAACAAGATGGAAATGTTACAGACCATTATTTGCATAATGTTAAAGTCAAGCTCAGATTGCTCAAACTACAATTCCGAAACCCACACCACCCCCCCCAAAAAAAAAAAAAAAAAAAAAAACAAAAAATTGAAGTGTAAAGAAGCATATTTGATATTGAAACACATATTGAAATTGAGGAATGCTCCATCAACAATGAAGGTGTTGATAAGATGCCCTCGACCATAACATTGTTGATTTGTACTAAAATTCCGACGAGCTCATCTATAGTCATATAATTCATGGTCACATAGCCCTTGCCCATCTCTCAATTTCTAGGTGAACCTTTCTCAGGTGTCTTATGTATGTCACCGCCAATTCAGCCGTTGTCCTTGGCCGATTGTGAGCAAGTCTAGCTTAAGTTTATTGGATCTAGTAAGCAACTTATTATCACTAGGTGACTTGTGAACTATCATTTTCAATTAGTATCCTATCTACCTTTCCACAACCCAATAGTATCGTTACCCAACTTTGTGGAAATCTCTATTTTGACTGGAATAATTTTTCCTGGAAACTCATGCTTATTCTTCATGAAGAATATAAAGACAAAAATGCCCTTGTACCGAATCGAGTGGACAGTTTCTTTTTGGCTTGCTCTAAATCCACCCGCATTTTGGAGTGTTGCACACATAACGTGAGTATTTATGTCTTATTAACTTCTTAAGGTGTGTATGGAACCAAAGTTTGGGTGGATTTAGCGATACCCTTAGTTTTCCGGTTTCTACCATTTTTTTATTGTTCACTTTTTGCTTATTTAACCTTGTTGTAATCTAAGGCTATGTTTGATAACCATCTTGCTCCTAAAAACAATTTCTGCATAGAAATGATTATTTTTTATTATGTTCCCTAGAGAAGTTTCCAAGCATTTGAAGGTATTTGGTAACTGTCCAAAATTTATATTCTCAATATAGAAATGCATTTAATAAAATCTCAAATTCTTTTGTGAAGTAGAATTTCTTTTAATGTTTTAATAATTTTATTATAATTTTTTATTTTTCACTTTTTCACTTTTTCACTTTTTCTCTTTTTTTCTTTTTCTTTTTCCATCCCTCTTCTTCTTCTCTAGCTAGTCATTGGTCAATGGTTGACGACAAGCTGGGTGAGGTACGGCAACCTCACCGAAGCCTCCCCAGGCTCGTTGGACCTCATCCAATCGGTCATCGAACATTGCCATGGCCAGCAACCGATAATAAGAAAGAGGAAGAGAAAAAGAAAGAAAAGAGAAAAAAGTGAAAAAGCAATTTTATTCTACTTTTTGATTATGTTCCAAATATATCTTTTTTGAAAACAAAAAAAAAAAAGGATTTTTGTTCTTGGGGATAAATGATTTATCAAACGAATTTCTTTTTTTCTTTTTGATTTGGGGAAATAAATAATAGAATCAGACACTATTTGGAGTGTTATCAAACAAGCCCTAAAAGTAACAATGTCTATTTGTCCCAATACTACCATCATAAGTTATTTATTAAAAGAATAAGAAGAAGAAGCCCATTTTTTTCAATTTCACTCTAATTTGAACATAAATCATTCAAGTAAGTATCGAATTTATTGTACTTTTTTGCATCGAGTTTACCTAAAAATAAAGGGCATATCTTTATTAATGGCTGTTCATTCACTTAAATTAAATAAGCTATTATGTAAAGTATAAATAATGTGTTATGAATAATCTTTAAACTTTTTCCATTTTTCCATGTAAATTAAGTAGACAAGTTATTTTAATGGTTACATTAAAAGTAATGTATTTTGGCAATTGACAAGAACAAATTTATTAACTACAACCTTTTCACTTAATCAATTAGGTTGTACGTAAATATATAGATAAAAGTTTTGGGAATAAGATAAGTTTGTGCTTTCTTTGCAAATTTACTCTAGTAAGATGCACATTACTAACTTTTTCTCAATGAGTTTTTTGATGGTTATGACCAAACTTAATGGAAGTTCATGGTATTAAGGAAAAGTTATGCATTAATCGAATAATCTACTTATAAACTAAGTATATTTCTATTGTTTACTATTTCATCTTGCTATAACACCAACTAAATAGATTGTGACGAGCTATTTGCCTTAGTCACTTCGTGGTTGCCTCATACTATCACATTAGTGCAAAAGAGCACATAAATAAAGCAAAAGTGACAATTAAGTTAAGAAAAGAAGAAGCTTTAGAATGAAAAAGGAAAGTTGATAAGGTTTCTTGTCATGGACAAGACAGACAAGATTAGGTCTATACTCTTTTGATAACTTACTCAATTTGGGAGAAGGTGACTTTGTCTTCATAATTATTGGGAATCTTTATGGAAAGTAATTGTGGATGAGATCTAAGGGCAAATCAAAATAGAGATTTCGAATAATATTTTTTTGGCTGTGGTAAATATTATTTCCCTATCTATTTACCACATATTCTTTTTTTTTTTATTGAAAAGATACGTAGACTTTACTATTGCTGATTAAGAGAGTTTACACCAAGAACATCAGTGCTAAGTAAATCTAAAAGAGTAGGGGGGATGCAATAGCCAATTTACGGGGAGTACACCATTTCGGCATGCTTTGGAGATCCAGTCCGCGACGTGGTTTGCTTTGCGGTTACAATGGGCTATTTGTAGGCCCGGGATGCGTTGAATTCTTGTCCTGGCCTAGCCCACGAGTGTTTGTACTTCCCATGGAAGTACTTCGGCTTCCAACAGGGGTTCAGATGGGGACTTTAAGTGGTTCACCAGTTGAAGACAGTCTATTTGCATGTGAGGAGAGAGAACTTGGTTGGCTTCAATTCGGGCTAGGGTTTCTTCGATTGCAAGAGCTTCAGCGTGAAGAGCCGAGGCGGCGATGACAACTTTTGCGTAGCCATCTACCACGTTCCCGTGGTAGTCTCGCCCGATGTAGGCGATCGCTGCTCAGTGAGTGGCTGGGTTTTTCGCTGCATCAGATGAGGGGTCTACTACCGGATCTGGACGAAAATATGCATCCAGATTGAAAAGGATCGATCCCGGAGGGGGTGGATGCCAGATCTCGGGTGAGTCTTTCTTCTTGCGCTGGTCTCTATCCTTGCAGTTTGCTGCGCGATAACTTTGAGCGAGAGCCTCAGCTCTGTTGATGGTGGATTTCGGCCGAGGGTGCTGGTGGTTGAAGATGAATTGGTTTCTTTCCTTCCAAATACTCCACATTAACACCCCGATGTCCTCAAAAAACTTGCTTTTAACTCGATCTTCATGTATGTTGCAGATCCATTCTTCTATTCGCGAAAGGCCAAGCCGAGAGATTTGAAGATTGAAAGGGGCCGAGATCCATACCTGTCTAGTCCATGGACAGAGTAACAACATGTGTTCCATTGTTTCAGGTTCCTGTTTGCAGATAGGGCACAAAGGGGAAGGTACAATATGCCCGTGATGTAGGTTTTCTGTTGTAGCTAGGGCGTTGTTGCATACGTTCCAGAGGAAGAATTTAATTTTAGGGGGGATTATGGATTGCCAGATATATTTCCACAGATTGGGATTTACTGTGTATGATGAAGTAGCTTGTGGTTTCTGTGGTGTGTGCAATGATTCTCTGAAAATGAAGTACCCACTTTTTACCGAGTACTCCCCTGATTTAGTGTGCATCCATAGTAGTTTATCTTCCTCCTCTGGGCCTCCAATTGTAGTTGCAAGGATTTCCTGTGTCCTATTTTCATTAAACATAGAGGAAACAACATTTTCTTTCCATGTACCTTCTGTTTGGTTGATCAGCTCTGCAACTATTGTTGGCTCATTTGTTATTGCTTGACCTCCTATTATGCCACTTCGCAGCCACCGATCTCCTCTAATTGATATTTTTTTTCCATTGCCAATCTTGTATATGAGCTGAGGAGCAACGGAGTCCCTGGCCTTGATGATACTCTACCAGCCTTAGGACGGACGATATCCTGTGCCAGCTCTCCAAATATCACAATGTGAGAAGTATAATCCCTTTAGTAACTTAGATAGCAGTGTGTCTGGGTGTTGTGCAATTCTCCACATCTGTTTAGCTAGCATTGCTAGGTTGAAAAAACCTTAATACTGGAAGATGAATACAGTAGATTGGAATTGATTGATTCATGGGTTTGGTTTGGTAGCTTGAAGGGCTTGAGAGGCTTGAAGATCTTTCGGACGAGTTCGAGCAAAGCTTGTTGCCCGTTGGGCTAGTCCAACCCGGCCCGGACATAAAATGTTCTTGAATAGTTTAATACATGAATTATCAAGCTTGGGTTGGTGACATTGTTCATGGACAAATCCATGGAGTTGCTCAGCGATTGATGGATAAATTTGTAGGTGGTTTAAGTGCATAACATAAATTCGATTTTCCATTTTGTTAAAAACAATTCTGTGTCGGATCATCAATACGGACGGCTTTATGTTTTGAGCAGCCGGGGCTCTTATCCCCACTCACTTTGCTAGAGTTATTATGATAATTAAGAATACGAGGAAAATACTTCCATCCAGGCCCACCTTTTTTTTCTTTTTCAAAAGTGGAGAGAAATCAAAGGAAATGCAATTGTTGCGTTTTATTTCAAGATTGCTTGTACTTTTAAAAAAAAAAAGTGGCAATAAGACGAAGGTTAATTATGTTTGTTCTTTTTTTTTTACCTTCACATTATTTCCACTCAACATGCATCCAAAGGTAGGAAAGGAATTTAACTTACTATTTCCTTTCCATCCATTTCCTTCCTCACTTAGATTATCAAACAAAGCGTTAGAGTTGAGTGGCATAAAGAGGAATCCTTTTTGTGCATATAATCATTGCTAGAATTTTTAGAATTGCTCGATAACACTACGAATGTAGTTTATGCAACAAATTTAAGGAAGAATTCAACACCATAAATTATAAACATGAAAATTCACGATTGCAATAAATATTTTAGCCTATAAACATACACATTTTCTATTAATTGTTTTGAATCATAGAAAGATAATACAAAAGCAAATTGCGGAAAAGAAGAGAAAGAAAGGATTAAACAAGTGAGAAAAAGACACGAAGTGGAGTTGAGAATTTTTCAAAGAGGCTGAGCATATATATGTATATATATAGACATGTTAAAAGGAGTAAAGGATACTTCTAACCAGAAAATCGAGGGATACTGATGAAAAACGAAAAGGAAGAAAACAGATAGCTTATGGCATATACTACAAGAACAGCAACAAAAGTGGTGGCATTATTCCATGTCAGGTCTTTCGTTAGCTTCGAGGGCATAATATCCTTCGCTATTTTGTCCGAAGCGAGAGCCTGTCGTCCCTTCCCATGTTTTCTTATGATCGCGAGGGAAATCCACGCCGTCCCGTTTGCGTCGATTGCGAAGAGCGAACTCTCCTGAACCGCCAGGGAGGGCCCTTACCTTGGCACTCAGTAAGTCGAATCGAGTACTAACTGCTGAGGGAGGATTCAAACGCGCATCCAAAAGTGCGATTGAAGTAACACACCTCCTCACGCACAAATGAAAAGCCTCGTTGGGCTAAGAGCCCAATGATTTGTGAAGGTCTTCTTCTAATGTGGTTGAGCCCGCTTGAGTAAGTTGCTCACATCATATTTTTTATGGCCAAACCCCCGAAAAACGCAAAGTATTTTTGCATGCACGATGTCCAAATAAAAAACTTGATGTGATAAATACACCATAAATGCCATAACTTTTGTATGATGCTCACTCGAGTGATATATATATATTTTTTAACCAATTGGGTGCCATTATTTCTATAAAAAAAAAAAAAGAAAAACATCTACTTAACTGTCACAACTTCTAATCAATTACTTGAATGCTATATCTTTTAAAAAAACGGTCACCCAAGTGTTAAAAATTTGATGTGACACGACATAGTGCACGTTTTAAAAGTTATAGTATTTAAGTGAGCATAAATGAAAAAAAAAAAAAAAAGAGGTTATGACACATAAGGGAACGCCATACAAAAATAAAGACACTCGCGATATTCTTTTCCCAAACCTTGATCAAGTACTAGGGCGTGGAAATATATAATGGGGAGGTAAGGCAAATGAGGAGCTTTAAATTTTAATCCACAACATCTTAGTTTGATACCATGTGAAATTTTGCTTAAGTTCATAAATGGAGAAAACTATGTGTACATAAAGAGTATATGAGCCTTATAGTCGAATGATGTCGGATATTCAAAACCTCCTCTCATGTGCAAGCTAGATTATAGATGACACATGAATTTATGGGATGGACAGATATGCGAAATAAAGTGGGGCAGAATATAGATATAATGCCATATTAGAATGTCCAACTTAAAGAGCTTAAAATGTTAGATAAAGGCATATTTCATATATTCTAGCATAACATACCTCAATTTTCAAGGATTAATATTGGCAAAAATTTAAACTAGTGCACTTTCAACAAGTCTACGCTCTATTAGCTATCATTCAATATCCCCATTATGTTGTTGATGTGAAAACACACATGGCAAGCAAATCGCATGGATCCAACATGGAAATTTAGGCTGTGTTTGGTAAAAAAAAATTTTTGTTCCTAGAACAATAATTTCTATTTTTTTGTTCCTGAAAACGAAAAAATAATAGAAACTTGTTGAATAATTTTTTTTTCCTTGGGAACAAATTTTTTTTTTTTTTTTTGTTCTTAGGAATAGGTTTGGAACAAAAACAAAAAGTAAAAAAAAAAAAAGTAATTTCTTGTTCTCGAAAACAATTCTTAAAATCAGTTTCTATTTTTTCTTTTCTTCTCTTTTCTTTTCTCTTCTTCTCTTTCCCTTTCTTCTTCTTCCCTTTGGCAAGTGAGGTTGCCGGCGCCCCCGGCGAGGCCGAGCTCACCCAGCCATCGGTGAAGCTCGGTGTTGCCGAGTTGCCTTCAAGTCGGCGTCGCCCGGTAGTGGCCAAAGCGAGGCCAACCTCATGTTGCCTAGGCGAGGTCGAGCCTCGCCATGGCCAGGCGAGGCTCCGGCAAGCTCACCGAACCTCGCCTAGCCGATCGCTGGCCATGGCCGTGGCCGGTGACCGACTACAAAGAAGAAGGAAGAAGAAGGGAAAAGAAAAAGAAAAATAAGAAAAATATAATAAAAGTATTAAAAAATAAAAAGAAATAAAAGAATTTAAGAATTTTACCAAACTCATTTTTATCTCCGGAATAGAAATTTTGAACAATTAGCAAGTGCGTTCTTTTACTTAAAAATTGTTCCCTAAAACAGAATAGTTACCGAACCATATAAATGTGTATTTTAAACAATATTGTTTGGGAAGACAAATTTGAAGAGAATGAATAGAATTTGTGGAATTGTTAAAAAAAGCTAATTTTTCTGAAGAGCTCCCTTTCATTCAGAAATCTACTAAAATCGCCGACTTACAATTTGAGTTTTTTTTTTTTTTTTAATGACATGACAAGTTTGGAGTAAATGAAATACATATATATATATATATAATTAGATATATATCAATTAGAGATTTTTTTGTTATATGAAAATTATTTTGGGGTTAATGTGGCATTGGTGTATTATTTTGAGATTTTTTATAACTCAAATTAATTTGAAGTAAATGTGACAAATATGTACCAATTTTAAATTTTTTGTGATATTAATCATTTTTCCTTGAAAGGTCCTTCTAATCATCCAAGCATCCTCTTATTAGTTAAGCTAACTTTAATTGAAAGGCAATGGAATCATATAATTGTAGTTCATGTTACTAAGTTGATTATAGAGATCCTGTGCACCATTCAATGATCAACCAAATTCGGATACACATCATTCTCCAACTGTCATCAATCACACTTAAATTTGTGAAGATAAAATTCGGATATGGAATTTTGAGGCAACCGAATTATCATCAAACGTGAGATTAAGACTTCATTGCAGCCTTTCGAAAGGTTAGGACTCAATTGACTATAATAGAGCATTTAAGACTTGATTTATAAATGTTATGATTTGGACCGTTGGCCAAAAAGGAGGACCGTTCAGCAAGCATTATTTCACGGTCATGAGTAGCACATCGGCAAAATCAAGCGCAAGATGTCCCGATGGTAGGGCACACGTGTAATTCGTAGGATCATTCGTTATAAAGCAAGAACTAAAACGAGTCATGAGAAAATATGCTACTCGGTTGTATTAACCAATGATGTATATAATGTACATTAAAGGACTATTAGCACAGAATAATTTGACCAATTGAACAATTTCAAGAGCTTTACATATATTGTCCATACTAGCACGACTAGACATTACAAGTGTTTGAGATAGCAACACATAGAAATTGAACCCAAAGTTGTGTGTTGCACCTGAATTAACCATAGCCCATCTGATTTTGCCATTGATACGCAACTCCGCATTCATTAGCCCTTAGTGATGGCTTGGTGCATACATTAAAGGTCTATCGAGATAGGAGAGTTTGAGTAGTTGAATTCCTAAAAATAACCTTAAAGATATTTTCATTTTCAACACGAGGAGATATTACACATGCTTGAGATCATATAAGTATTACGAACAATAAGAAATTTATGAAAAGTTTATAATAACCCTAGACTATGTTGACACGGGATAAGCCCGGATCAGGAGACCCACAAAGGATTTGGAGGCACGGACCTCTACAGTGTCATAACTTGACACAAAGGGATATTTAAATGCCATAACTTACGAAAGGTACAATTAAGTGTCAAAATCGGAACAAAATAAATCACTTGAGTGTCAATCCTGCCAAAATGCCGACGTGTTAATTTTCCGACAAAGC
Source organism: Eucalyptus erythrocorys (assembly GCA_014182555.1). Taxonomy (NCBI): domain Eukaryota; kingdom Viridiplantae; phylum Streptophyta; class Magnoliopsida; order Myrtales; family Myrtaceae; genus Eucalyptus; species Eucalyptus erythrocorys. The sequence goes on from CM024604.1 coordinate 4,790,850, forward strand.
AAGTCCAAAACGGCATCATTTTGGTGCGACATGGTAAAAGTTAATATAAAAATTAATTTAAAATTAATTTAAAATATTCATAAAAAATACAAATATAAAAAAATATTTTTTTTAAAAAAAAATAGGTGACTGAGGGTTGAGTCCTCAGCCATCGTCGCCTCCCCGCCGTCGTCGGTAAGGGCCGACGATGGAGGGGGGAGGGTCGGTCAGGGTCACCGGGCCCCGACTAGGGCCTCGGTGACCCCAGCCTAACCGGCGGTGAGGGCTGCGAGCCCTCGCCTCGATCTAAGGCGAGGGTCGACGGCCTTCACCCGGCCGGGCTAAGGGCCGCCGCCCGTTGAGGTGACCTCCAACGGGCGGCGGCCCTTGGCCCGACCGAGCGAGGCTACCAACCCTCGCCCAAATTAGTGAGGGCTCGCGGCCCACACCTAGATCCGACGAGGGGGAAGGAGGAGGAGGGGAGAAGGAAGGAGGAGGAGGAAAAGAAAAAGTTGGGGAGGGGGAGGAGGGGGAGGGTCGGCTAGGGCTCGGCGATGGTAGGGAGGCGGCGGTGGCAAGGGCTCGGTCCTCGGCCATCAGCCGCCTCCCTCCTCCTCCTCCTCCTCCTCCTTTTTTAAAAATAAATATAAATTATTATTTTTAAATTAAATTTAATTAATTGTTATATTATATTAAAATTCAAATTATGCCAAAACGACGTCGTTTTGGCCGATTGAAGAGCTCTATTTTGGCCAACACTCGAAACGACGTCATTTTGAGTGAATTAGAGCCGACTCGGCTCTCCGACGAGCCACCTAAACAAGAAATATTAACATTTAATTGTCACGTATGAATTCCAGCCGACTTTGCTAGAAGTGGCACTTAGGTGTCCCGCTTTTCTTATAATGTGGTATTTAAATGTACCTTTCGTAAGTTATGGTACTTAAGTATCTCTTTGTGCCAAGTTATGACATTTGAAGCATTCTTTTGCCAAAGATTTGTGACACATGACAACTCACTCATCCTTTTGTTTGAGCATACGTTTGGGAGGCGAGAGGGGCGGAAGCCTGCCTATGTCTGGCGAGGGTGGCTATGTTATATATCTATATGTTAATATTTTCACACATGGCAACGATGCACATTGCCAATTTGCAATATTAGCAAATGTGCATGATAAAAGAATTTACTTGACTCACCTGTAAGTAGCCGTGATGGTTGGGCTTTACTACCTCATCGCCGAGGGAATGAGTTCGAATCTCTGGATGCTTGCGACTTAAGTGGGGGTCCCAAGGGTGGTTTACTAGGTCAGCTCCTGAGGATTTACGTCTAAATAACGACTTGCGGCGAGGCCCCACTGATGCTACCGAGCACTGAAGGATCGTGTGATCTCCAAAAGGTGATCTCCGATGGTCCCTAACCGCCCAAAAAAAAAAAATCTCCAACGGTCCCTCAGTCATAAAAATAATAATAATAATAATAATAATAATAATAATAATAATAATAATAATAATAATAATAATAATAATAATAATAATAATAATTTTGCTTGATCAAATCGACAAAGATAGGAAACTCAATTGATATAGGAAAAAAATTTAAGAGAACCATAGTTGGAGGATTGACATTGCGCTCAACACAACATTCTAAAATCTGCTATATCCATCCGTGATCAAATGAAAAGTTCATCAACTTTATTGCCAAATTAGCCAATGAACTAAAGTGGAATTTGCGTCGGTATTTCGATGGTTTTGTCATGTTAATCATAAGTTTTATTAGATTACTTTCATCGATATTCTTTTGTTAATTATTATTGCTTTGAAAATTGATTTGATTTTTTATTATACACGAGAATTGATTTGATTGGATTCATTTTTCTTTTTGGTTGGAATTAGATTGCAATAATTGGAAATGGGAAAGATCAGCAATCTTGAGATGGAGGTGACACCAAGAAAGTCCTAAGTTTTTCACGTATTTGCCGATTCAGCCATAAACATTCCAATCGTGCTAATCGAATGTTTAGTCTTTTGATTATTTGCCAATACAATTCATCTAGTGAATTTTAGTTAGAAATTAATAATATAAATATTGATTGTCCTACATGCAATAATTGACACTAACATGAATAATTTTATAATTTTTATTACTTTTTTTCTTTTCTTTTTTTCCCAACTATGGGTTGACAAAGTCGTCGGCCTCTTGCAAAGGGCCAATGACCCTCGCCATCCACAGGTGAGTGCATCAACCCCTCGCCTAGGTTAAGTAAGGGACAACACCCTTGTGTCACGGCCCGATCGGAGGCACGACCCAAGAGGGTTTGAAACAAAGGCCGTGACATTCCATGAGCAACACGACCCTCGGCTTAATCCTCGGGACTTAGAATATTCTCGAGTCTTTTAAAATACTCTTGGGGTATACGGTATTTATACGGGATTTGTACGCATACGCTATAATTGTGAGTAGCTGGTAGCTGGCAGTTGGAAATAAATGTGGGTAAATGGTAGTTGAGGAGATCCAATCTCCACCGTTAGATCTGAGGGAGATCTACGGATACGGTTTGCCTTGTACTTGTATATAAAGGGGTCCTCCCCTTCATTGTAAATCATCTCATTCACGAGTAGTAGAAAATTCAGAGCTTCTCTCTCTACGATCCTTGTGAGTGAGTGTGAGTAAGGCTGACTTGGGAGAAATTCCTAAGGCCGCACAGGCAAAGGGAACGCTAGATCGATCGGCCCGTGACAAGTGGTATCAAAGCAAAGTTATTCCAAGCGCAAGCACAATGGCTGATCCACAATCTGATGAGGCGCTGGCCATGGGTGGTGATTGCGTTGATCGTGGGCGGAACGCCGACAAGGGTGCTGCCAAGGGGAAGAAGAACCATGGGAGTTCAAGTTCGAAGGATCCAATGGGGGATCTTGTGCATCGCGTAACAAAGCTAGAGTTGTTTGTCACCGATGTTCAAGGATCGGTCGACGACCTGACCCAGACCGTGGATGGAGTAGATGCTGGAAGGGAGGAGCTTGTTGCTGAGGTGCAAGAGCTCAAAACCAGCATGGGTTCCGACATGAGTTGCTGGGGACCTTGCGGGAGGAACTCACCCAACGGTACGAGCCCTTGGAGACCATGATGGCGGCCATGCATGCGGAGATAGACAAGCTTAAGGGAAAGCTCGCCGAAACAGAGAATGCACGCGTGAATGGGGTGATCACCGTGCAGGGTCCACGAGTGGACACGCTGAAGCCGAAAGAATTCAAGGGCTCATGGGTGGCCAAAGACGTGGACAACTTCCTTTGGTACATGGAAAGATATTTCCAAGCCATGGGAATCAACGACGACCAAACACGGGTAAACACCGCTTCGATGTATTTAGCTGATAGTGCATTGTTGTGGTGGCGTCGTTGTTCGGATGATAAGTGTGGGAATCCTATCACGACATGGGGTGGATTCGTCGAGGAGTTCCAACGGAACTACTTCCCCGCTTATGCGGAAGAGGAAGCTCGTGACGAGCTGAAGTGTCTCGAGCAAAAGGGTGGCATGTGTAACTACATCAAGCGGTTCTCGGAGTTGCTACTCCAAATTCCCTCGATGAATGAAGTCGAAGCGTTTCACCAGTTCATGAGCAGTCTCAAGCCATGGACAAAACAAGAGTTGAAGCCGTACAACGTGGGAGACCTCATTACGGCCATGACCGTGGCTAAGTCACTTGTGGAATATAAGGCGCCTTCCACATCTCGATCGGACACTCATCCAAGGGACAAAGCCACTGGTGGGGGAGATCGGGGGAGATACAACAGCCCGACCGGAGGTAGACCATCGGCTAACGCTCACAAAACTCATGCTGAGTCTAGCGGAGGAGGACAAAGGAAGGTACGCTCGTACAAATGCTTCTTTTGTGATGGTCCACATATGGCTCGGGATTGCCCGAACAAGGCCAAATTAGCTGTCCTGTGCAAGGAAGACGAACCGAAGGAGGAATCACGGTTGGGTTCCCTGCGCCTCCTTAACTCGATCAAATCCAAGAAGGAAAAGGAGCCTAAGGGACTCATGTTTGCGGACTTAAGGATCGGAGAATCCACAATGAGTGCGCTTGTGGACACGGGAGCTTCCGACCTCTTCATTTCGGAACAAGCCGCAAAGAGACTCAACCTACGAGTTGAGAAGGGAGCCGGTTGGCTCAAGACGATAAACTCCGATGAGATCCCTGCAATTGGTGTCACAAGGGATGTGGAGCTGCAATTAGTGTCACGCCCCGATCCTCGGGCACGCACACATCCTTCCACTTGGTCGATTTTAGAATACGATATCCCAGGACTAAGTATCGCCGACCCATTCATTAATTAAACACATGCGAAAGTATTTATAAAATCTCTAGACAATAAAATAATGGGATAGAAAAGCAAGGCCACATTTTCATATTGAAAACTCATAACCACACTTTTATACATAGCATAACAGACTTTCGTTATATCTCACAGTACTGTTCACCAAATTCTGATTTAACAAATCTACAAATATTCACAAGGTTTTCAAAATGAGGGAGGCCTCAATCCTTTTGCAAGTCGTACTCAAAATCATCCTCTTCACCCTTCACTGATTCCTGGCCAGGCTTTTCCTGGAATCCTCCTCTTTAAGATCTTCCACCTAAGGGCCTGAAATTGATTTTTACAACAACCAATGAGACTATGTCTCAGCAAGTTCTACCCCCTAAGACTCGATTAGGGAACCAATACACCACAAGATTGCCGAAGAGCACAACATGAGTCAAAAGACGTACCTGGGCATCAGTCCCAACCTGCAACTCAAGGTTAAGCACATATGCCTCATACATCGCAACAAATAGCAATCAATTCACAAATACGAACCACGGTCCTTAGGACACAGTTTATAACAGGTGGGAATCACAACTCCACTAAGTATATTTCAGTACTCAATGGCTTTACAGTCCCACTCGACCCTTTCGATACTCAAATGGCTTTATGGTCCCACTCGACCTTTTTCAAGATTCAATGGCTTTACGGCCCCACTCGACCTTTTTCTCAGTACTCAAATGGCTTTATAGTCCCACTCGACCACTTCCAAGATTCAAATTAGCATAAAATAAAGTTCAAATAAATAAACAGACTACGCCACAACAATCAGCATGAAATTCCGGTCCCCAGCCATCTCGGGTGAATTTCTGGAAAAATAAATAATTAAATAATTAATTTCGAAAATTAAATAAATAAATACAATAAATTCAATTTAGCACAATATAAAGCTCAATTAAATAAACGGGCTACACTAAGATCATCAGCATAAAATTCCGGTCCCTGACCATCCTAGTTGAAATTTCGGGAAATAATTAATTAATTTAATTAATTTCGAAAATTAATAATTAATTCCTAAAAATTCATTTTAGGCCTGAATTATTAAATTAACACCCGATAAGGGACGGAAAAAATCCCAAGAAGCATCCAATAATTAATAGGACAAGTCTACTTGCTAAATGCACCTTCAATTTAACTAACATGCACTAACAAGTCTCTAATTTAATTATTGTAATCTAATCTAACCACCTAATTGCAATTAAATAAATCTAATCAACCCTTAGGCAACTGACCAAAAAAAAAAAAAAACCTTAGGCATGATTAGATCACTAAGAAAGCATTAGTGAGTAAAACTCGCACAACACGACGACCGAGACACTGCGACGACGACGCAACGGCGGCCGAACTTGGGCTTGCGACAACACTCGCGGGCTTGGACTGGGCCTCAACCTTGGCCTAACAAATCTCAGCCCAACTGAGATTAAATCTTGGGCTAGACTGGGCTCAAGTTGTGGGCTGGACTTGCAACAAAGTTCATTAGCTGCTGCTGAGGACTAGGCTTGGCCAATTAATCACATGGACTGGTCTTTAATCAACTTGGGCCAAACTTGTTGAATTGGGTCCAATGGGGTTGCTGGATTTCACGGACTGAGGTGCACGAACACTGGGCTGGAATCCGCTAGGTTGTTGCTGGAAGAGACCCGCGGATGAAGCAACGTGGAGACACTAGTTGCTGGGGTTTCGTTGAAGGATGCTGGCTGAAGAAACAGTTTCAGCGTGGCTCAGCTCGATGGGCGACAATTCCTGGTGCTGAAAAGGGCGGCTTTAGTCTTCAACTTGGTGTAGAGTCACTCGGTTTTTGCTTGGTGGACGTGCTGGAGAAAACTCAGCAATTGAGACCTCAACGTGGCAGCTTCCTCGGTGGTCTGTGGCCCCGTGGAACTCGGTCAATTTTTGGTGGGAATTATGGCTGATTGTTGACTGGCATGAGTGGAGACCGACGGTAGTGGAAGGTAGGCGCGAGAGAGAGAAATGACGGGGAGAGCTGCTTCGTTCTCCACTGCCTCGTGAGTGCTGGCAGCTTGCAGGGATCACTCAGTCAACCAATGGATTCGGTGACTTGCTGGTTGACTAGGAGAGGGCTAACCGAGGACATGTGGCAAGGGATTCTCGATGGAGAGTGCAGAGAAGACAGCAGTTGGATTCGTGGCCTTTCTCGCCTGCTACAAGGGACTTCCATTTTCTTCAGTCAAAGAAAGCAAAATGGAGAGGAAGCCCGTGAAGATGGATAGGAACGGAGGGAAATTGTGCACGTGAAGGCTGTCCAAGGGCCCCATCTCTTTAATCCTCATCCCTTCCATTTAATAGCTTGTCTCCCCATTACTTTCCAGCAACAAATACTAAATTAATTTCCATAACTAATTTAAATTGAAGCCAAAAATGCACCTCTTTCTCTAGTTCCGAATTTCATTTAATTTAATTCCAATCCCTCACTCAATTTTCCAAATTGAGGTCCAATTTTGACGTAGAAAAATCCCAAATGATTTTCTATGAGTCCTCGACACACAAAGGCTCGGCCTGAAAGTCCAATTTCCCATCAATCTAGCCAATCTGAATTTCTGCCAAAATTCCGCGACGTTCGCACCCAATTTCCGTCAAAATCTCGGGACCTCTGAAAATATTCTGAGACTGAATCGACGTTCCATAAATAGCTCGTGACACCACAGAACTTTCAATTTCTGAAATCTGACTCAAATTGGTGGTTAATTTCATTCCGGCGCGCTTTTAGCGTGACCTAGACTACCGGGTAGTTTTCAGAACTTTTCAAGGCAATTGACTCGTGGTCGATTTTCTTCGAGCCACAATGAACCCACTTGACACATTGGCGACTCTCGATTGTCGTGAAAACCTCGAGGGCTCAATTACAGACACAAGGTACCAAAACGATAGAAAAATCAAATTAGTGTTGGTCGACGAGAATTTTCCAATTTAGTGGAGTCACCCACGATCGGCCACACATCTCAGTCGAACCAACCTATCTTTGATCTCAATTCGATTTTTAACTGTGCCGTAATGACCTCTAAAGATGAACACGGTCGAAAAGTCGATTCCTGGTCGAATTCTCAAGTCTATTGCCTTAAAATTCCTTAATGGCTTACCCAGTTAATCTAGTTATCTCAAGAGTAATCAGCTCTGAGAATAACCCTATAGTCGCGTCGATGAAATGCCCGATTAATTTAATAGAAAACAGCACTGGAAATTCTGGATGTCACAATTAGGGTAATGGCGGAGCAAGGAGATGCTAGAGGCAATTCCCCTTGACGACTATGACTTTGTCATTGGGATTAAATTCCTAGATAAGATCCATGCTGTTATATTGCCATTTGTCGAATGTATATGCGTGTTGGACAAGCGTTGTCAATGCGTGATTCCGGTCCACCGTAAGTCAGATCGAGATCAAAAGATGATATCAGTAATGCAACTCACTAAAGAAGTTAGGAAGGGTGAGGTGACCTTCCTAGCGGCCTTAAAGACCGAGGACGACAAGGGCGATGAGAAGGAAATCCCAACAGAGGTGGCCCAAGCCCTCGACTCATTCAAGGATGTGATGCTTTCTGAGTTGCCAAACAAACTACCACCCAAGAGAGAGGTGGATCATCGGATCGAGCTAGTGCCTGACGCTCGACCGCTTGCCATGGCGCCATATCGCATGGCGCCCCCCGAGTTGGAAGAGTTGAGGAGGCAACTCAAGGAGTTGCTCGATGCGGGGTATATTCGGCCATCGAAGGCCCCGTTCGGTGCGCCGATCCTATTTCAAAAGAAGCGCGATAGATCACTCCGGATGTGCATCAACTACCAGGCGCTAAACAAATTAACCGTGAAGAACAAATACCCGATCCCGCTCATTGCGGATCTCTTCGACCAACTTGGTGGAGCTAAGTGGTTTTCTAAGCTAGATCTTCGATCGGGCTACTATCAAGTTCAAATCGCTGAAGGGGACGAGCCGAAGACCACATGTGTGATGCGGTATGGATCCTACGAGTTCCTCGTGATGCCGTTCGGCTTGACCAACGCTCCGGTCACGTTCTGCACGATGATGAACAAGGTACTCCATCCTTTCTTAGATCGGTTTGTAGTGGTTTACCTAAATGATATTGTGGTCTATAGCCGGACGTTGGAAGAGCATGTCGAGCATCTAAAGCAAGTCATCCAAGTCTTGCGTGAGAACGAGCAATATGTCAAGCGCGAGAAGTGTGCCTTCGCCCAAGAGGAAGTTCCATTCTTGGGGCACATCGTCAGGGGTGGACGAGTGCGGATGGACAATGCCAAAATTCAATCGATCGTCGAATGGGAGCCGCCGACGAAGTTGACGGGGTTGAGGTCGTTCTTGGGCCTCACCAACTATTATCGGCGCTTCATCCGGAGCTACTCAAGCATCACCGTGCTGCTCACGAACCTACTGAAGAAGGAGAAGTCGTGGGAGTAGACGGATCGGTGCCAAAAAGCATTCGATCGATTGAAGGAAGCTATGACCGAGGAGCCGGTGTTGGTACTGCCTGACCATACCAAGTCCTATGAGGTAGAAACTGACGCTTCGGATTATGCTATTGGTGGTGTACTTATGCAGGAAGGCCATCCGGTGGCGTACAAGTTCCGAAAGTTGAACGATACCGAGCGACGGTATACCGTTCAAGAAAAGGAGATGACCGCGGTGGTCCATTGCCTTCGGACATGGAGGCACTATCTCCTAAGATCCAAGTTCGTCGTGAGGACGGACAACGTGGCCACGAGCTACTTTCAGACCCAAAAGAAGCTGAGTCCGAAGCAAGCTCATTGGCAAGACTTCTTGGCAGAGTTCGACTACACATTGGAGTACAAGCCGGGGAAGGCCAATCCCGTGGCAGACGTGCTGAGTCGGAAAATGAAGCTCATGAGTAGCTCAATGAGTCGATCGAGTTGCACTTGGGTCGACCGCATAAGGGAAGGGCTGAAGCATGATCCAAGAGCCCAAGCCCTCATCGGGTATGCTAAGGAGGGCAAGACCCGACAATTTTGGTGCAAGGAGGAACTCCTCTACACAAAGGGAAGGCGTCTATACGTGCCTTTCCATGGAAAGCTGAGGAAGGAAATTTTGCGCGAGTGCCACGACTCGAAGTGGACGGGTCATCCAGAGATCCACCGCACGTTGGCCCTCGTCGAAGATAGGTATTACTGGCCTCAAATGCGCAACGACATGGGGGCGTATGTGAGAACTTGCTTGGTATGCCAACAAGACAAGTTGGAACAACGGTCGTCGCCGAGGTTGTTGGAACCGCTTCCTGTTCTAACTTGTCCATGGGAGAGTGTCTCCATGGACTTCATTGTCAACTTGCCAAAGTTCAAAGGGTGTCGGACTCTCATGGTCGTGGTGGACAGATTCTCCAAGTATGCGACTTTCGTGCCTGCAACTAAAGATTGTCCAGCCAAGGAGGCGGCCAAGCTATTCATGAAGCATGTGGTCAAGTACTGGGGTGTACCACAAACGATCGTGAGCGATCGGGATCCTCGATTCACGGGGCGGTTTTGGTCCGAGTTATTCAAGCTGCTAGGATCGGAGCTGAACATGTCAACAAGTTTGCATCCCCAAACCGACGGTCAGACGGAGCGGGTCAATGCACTCTTGGAGTCTATCTTCGGCACTACGTGAGCACGACGCAAGTGAATTGGGCAAAATTGATAGACGTAGCCCAATTCTCCTACAACCTGCAGTGAAGCGAATCAATCGGCCAAAACCCGTTCGAGATCGCAACTGGGCAACAACCGAATACCCCTAGCGCTATTGCTTTAGGTTATTGGGGGAGTAGTCCGCCCGCATATAAATTTGCCAAGGATTGGCAAGAGCAAGCTGATTTGGCAAGGGCGTGTCTACACAAAGCGTCTAAGCGCATGAAGAAGTGGGCCGACAAAAAGCGGCGGCACGTGGAGTTCCAAGTAGGAGACCAAGTGTTGGCGAAGCTACACGTGGTTCTTCGCTACAAGGACGTGCACAAAGGGTTGATCCGTCGCTACCAATGGTCGTTTTGTATGCTATAACGGGTTAGGAATGTGGCATACAAGCTGGAGTAACCACCAAAACTAAAGGTACATCCGGTTTTTCATGTGAATATGCTTAAACCTTTCCAGGTTGATGAGGAAGATCCGGATCGTGGGAAGTCACAATGGGCGCCACTCGGGGCAAAAACCTCGTATGATCGAGAAGTCGAGAGCATATTGGCGGATCGAGTCATACGAAAGCGGTCGAGAGTATTTAATCTGATGGAAAGGTCTTCCGAAGAATGAAGCTAGTTGGGAGCCAGCTGAAAGTCTTTGGCAATTTACGAAGGAGATCAACGCATTCCACGCCGAAGACGCGACGAGGGCGTCGCCTGATTAGGTGGAGGAGAATGTCACAGCCCGATCGGAGGCACGACCCAAGAGGGTTCAAAACAAAGGCCATGACATTCCATGAGCAACACGACCCTCTACTTAATCCTCGGGACTTAAAATATTCTCGAGTCTTTTTTAATACTCTTGAGGTATACAGTATTTATACGGTATTTGTATGCATACATTATAAATGCGAGTAGCTGGTAGCTGAGAATAAATGTGGGTAGATGGTAGTTGAGGAGATCCAATTTCCACCGTTAGATCTAAGAGAGATCTACGAATATGGTTTGTCTTGTACTTGTATATAAATGGGTCCTCCCCTTCATTGTAAATCATCTCATTCATGAGTAATAGAAAATTCAGAGCTTCTCTCTCTAAAAGAGTTTCTTTCTCTACGATCCTTGTAAGTGAGTGTGAGTAAGGCTGACTTGGGAGAAATTCCTAAGGCTGCACAGGCAAAGAGAACGCTAGATCGATCGGCCCGTGACACTTGCTTGTTGGCCAGCAAGGGCTGGGCTAAGCTATCGTGATCCTCATCCATACCCAGTAAGGGTTGTTGGTCATTATTGATTCAGAGTTATAAAAAAGTAAAAGAAAAGAAGAAAATGAAATTTAAGTAAAAAGTCAAAATTTTTGAAACTTTTGAAAAGGTAATAAATTGTAAATTTTATTCATGTCATTATCGATCATGATATACAAGGGATGATCTACTTTTATGTCAGCAATTTTCAATAAAAAATTTGGTCGTATGGATTACGTTGGTTAATTATTTTAGATTCAATTAATACAATTAAAAAGTTCAAAATTGGATTAGAATAAATACGTTGGAATTATGATTTTTTTTTTTTGTTGGTACTTTTTCCCATTTTGAAACATTTAGTTAAACAGATATTTCTTTTTCTTTGTTTTACTACGCCCTCAATTTCTCACAGTCCCTTCCTCCTCCTCATCCGTCGGCATTCACCACCTTCGACGGCGGCGGCAGCTCAGTAGGTCGGTCTCCCTCTCCATCCCCTTCGACCGGCGTCGGCCCTCGCGATCGCCGCTCCGGCGCAATCGCACGGTGAGTCCGTCTCCCTCTCGCGCGTCCCCGCCGCTTTCGGCGAGCAATCGGTGTGAGATTCCTTCGAATTCCCCCCGGGTCGCAATCAATCGGTGAAGCGCTTAGCTTTTAGGTCTTCGTTAGTTTCGTCTCTGCCTAAAGCTTGCTGCTTTTTTGGCGTCGGCGGCTGATTCCGGACCCTCCCCTGTCGGATTATGGAGGATTTGGATTCGGACGTTCATCGAGCAGCTGAGGTTCCCGATACGCCCGACAGATTGGCCGCGCGGCGTGGCAAGACTGGAATCGAGGCGAGAGTGAACTCGCTTGCGCTGGGTTCTTCGAATCAGAAATCCCCGAATTGGCTCGGGGGCGGCGGCGGTGGCGGCGGGCGGGTGGCGAATGGGACCGGGCGGGACCCAAGATTGCAGATTGGCCCTCCTAAGAGGGTTCTGAGTGCCGTTGAATTCGGTCGCCGCGGCGACTCTGTTGGGGACTCGTCGTCGGATGATCCGAGTGCTTCACGGCATCGCTTGTTTAGGAAGGCAGCAGGGAATGGGCACGTTAGACCTGAGTCCAGACAGTCTTCTGGCGCTGAGAATGCGGAGAGAGGGAAGGGTGCTTCGATCGGAGGTCCTAGGTCATCCACTTCTGCAGAAAAAGGTGCTGCTTTGAATGCAATTCGACGCAATGGGCACAATGGAGTTCTGAAATCGGCTGAGCCGTTTGGTGATTCAGAAGGTTTTCTAGCTGATGGCTTTAGAAGAGTAGAAATGAAAACTGATCATGAACGTTCTTACCCTTGTTCTGATTCTTTTCAGACATTGAACAGGTTCAGTAAGGGCAAAGAGAAGTTAGATGAAAGTGCATGCAGATATTCTGGTTCGATTATGTTTGGTGAGAAATCAATTGATGTGCCAAGGGATTTGCATGAAAAATCTTCAAAACATGTACCTCAGTCTCCTAAAAGTGTATCTTCTCCGAGACATGTTGGACAGAGAAGGTTGGTCAGAAATGGTTGTATCTCTCCACTTAATATAGCAACAAGGGAAAAAGAATTAGCTGAAAAAGAGAGTAGTAATGCTGAAGATAGTATTCCTGATAGAAATAAAGGAAAAGGTATATTGATGCATCCTTGTCAATCAGAGAAGCAAGAGGCAAAACTTTTGGATATCTCGACCAGGTAGTATGTTCAGATGCTCTGTGAATTCCATTAAGGAACTTGAATGTGTAATGCCTTCCAATGATATTTAATTGTCTAGATGATAATCTTGCTTTGCATTGTATTTTTTCTAGTCTCCTTATGCATAACCTCTTTAACCATTTTACCTTCTTAAATAGTTACAATTTACACTATAAACTCCTCAATGCTTGTGTTAGGGCTAAATCTGCAACCGTTGCCTTGTTCATATCGACTGCTTATCTCTGACAATCACAGACATTCTGAAGAAGAATTGTTGGGTTTGATAAACATACCTGTGTTTTTGGCGAACTTTTCTTTCTCTGTGTTTGGGTTTCAAGCAATGCAAAATTCTCTTCTGAATGAAGACCATATTTGGCTGCATGAACTGACATTTGAATAGGTTTTGCTGCAATCAATTTGAAGAACTAGTCTAGCTTAGAATCAATGATCATGTGTCGCTTTCTTATTGACCCCAAGAGTCTCAATGGGCGAATTAGATGTCATCCATTTTGTCAGCTCTTTTTTTTTTTTTTTTTTTTTTTTTTTTTGCAGACTGTCAACTCACATGGTTGGTCACTGTGCAGGAGACCTATTATTCGTGGGGAGGATAAGGGAACAAATGACACCCCTGTTAATTTGGGTGAAGGATGTGAGAGATTTGGTGGATGGAGAACTACACATGTCCATGCTAAGAAAGCACGCCATGGCTCTGAAACTGACGATTTGCTTTCCGGCGGAACTGAGAGTGCTGGAAACTTATTCCAGAATCGTGATAATATAGTGGGGAGAAGAACAAGCAGCTATCCTCATAACAGCACTAGTTGTGGCAATATTGCAAACAAGGATACACGTCAATTAATTTCCGAGATTGTTTCTGAGGCAGGACAAACACATGGACGGCCAAATTCTACAAGAACTTCCACTAGAAGGCAAAACAATAGGGAAGTATATTTTGGGAATGGCAATTCTTGCAACAGATTAGTTTCTAATAACTCAGAAGTTATCAACCTGGTCTCACCCAGGGATTCTAGAAATCCATCATCTGCTAGACAATTTAGGCATCGACATCAAGGGGCTTCTTCTTCAGTTATTGAAATTGATGACATGTCACCTGGAATTGGTCAATCTGGTACACCTATTCTAGATACTCTCAGTAGTTTTGAATCAGAGTCTAGGGCGAGACAACTGGAAGCAGACGAGATGCTGGCTCGTGAACTTCAAGAACAATTATACAACGATTCACCAATGCTTGGAAATGGGGAGGTTGTACTATTGTTTTGTTTAATGTCGAGATTGTAGAATGTATGCTTTTGGCTTATGAATTGTTTGCCAATTTTGTTGTTTGCCGGCATTTGAGCAGATGGATGAAGACCTGGCTAGATTACTACAGCAGGAGGAGAATGTAGGTGGAAATTCATCTACTTCTGTTAGAGGTCGTCGTCGTCGAACTGGTCATGTAAGTGTAATCATTCGTTGCTCATTTAAGTAGAGGTGCCATTCTTTTTTCCTTTGGGGGGTAAGCAAGAAACTCATTCATCCAAAAGGCAGGGTGGATTGCTTCCTGCAATATGACAAACTGTGAGCACCTTACATCAGCCATAGTTCCACTTTCGCTATACGTTTAACAACCAAAGATCTTATATATGTAATCATTCCAATATCATTGGATGACAATCTATTTGCATCACGCACAGTCGAATAAAAGATTGTATTTATATTACAATAAGTGTTACATTATGAATTCTTTTATCCATTGCACCCACATATGATAGAGATTGGCACAGCAAGCTATTGTAAGTATTAAGGTAGGCAAAGCTTTCCTTTAAGATGTTCTGCAACCCAATCAAACTCCTGATTCCAGCCTGCTACTCTCTTAAACTCTTAAACTTGCTTTGAAAAATCACAACCAAAGAAAAGATGATCTCTGTTTGCATCACTTAACTGACAAAACACAGAAAGGCCTAGTATCAAGCTTTCATTTGATCATTCTGATAGTCTATCGTGTACAGCAAGCCAAAAAGTAAAGGTATGCTTAGAAATTTTCAGATAAGTCAAATCAGCTTGATCGGTTATGATTGTACCAGTAAAGGTGTGGAGACTTTTTTTCCAAAGAAGAGGAAAAAGTATGTGGCGGCTTTATTTTTCTCCTCAATTTAAATGCCAACTATGGTCTTTACCGTGACTCTTGGTTTTCTAAAACTTACACTTGATTGGATGCTTAGCTTCTGCTATATGCATGAAGATTTTTATTTTAGTTCTTGGTGGAGCTAAGTCAACTTGAGAGTTACCTCAGCAAGTTGAGAATAATTAATTTGTCATATGGAGCTTTTTTTGACTTAATGGCTTGGAGTTGCATTTCCAATTCTTCGTTCATGAATAGGGCTCCTGCATTGCTATCTATTTGGTGCATAAGAGATAACTTCATCTCAGGATATTGGCTCTCCTGATATTGACCTATCCAATGCATGCATTACCTGAGGGCTATTGGCTCTATGTAGATTGCTGATATGATCTCTGGTTTAGGGTGCCCTCTATTTATAACAGTTATCTTTTTTCCCTTAAGCCAAAGTACACTTAAGCTTATTAAGCGAAATGTTCATTCTAGGAAATGGCTAAGTTTTGAGAATCCTGAGCTTATTCAAGCTTGATGAGTCGGACAAAATCATCTGAAATGGATTGAACAACATGTTGATCTAGCAATTCATATTATCTTTTAATTTGTAGATTTACATCTACTTTTCAATGAAATGTTGATGCTCAGTAAAGATCATTTTTTTTTTTTCATATATGTCAATGCAGGGAAATTCATTCCAAACACGTTCACGAAGGCAACCCGTGCCACGTTCTTTTCAGAACCTTTCAAATAGGAGAGGTACCGAGGCACGAGTTCCTGTACGTGCAAGACTTCAGCAGTCTAGGAGGACCATTTCTCGATCACCTTCCTCATTTGTATCTGGGGAGAGGACTCTTCATTTTCCATTAAATATGGATCTCGACATGGTATCTCCTGGGTGTCTTTATTTATATTTCAGGTTTCTTTTCTTGTGTCTTCCCTTGCATGCAATGACATTTGATTCTATGAAGATACATCTGATGCTTAGATAAATTTGTTACTTATGAGAATGACGTGTGATGAATAGAGTAGCCTTCCCATACTAGTGGGAATCTCTATCAATTACTGAACTAAACCAAGCCAAACACAACTTCTGAAAGAGAAGCAATCCAAACCTTTTGAACCTCCCTTAGGAAAGTCAGGAAGCAGACCTTAGACATGAATACTTTACTGGTTCTAATGGTTTTCATTGCCCATTGCTAAATTATGTTGTTACTCACAATGTCAATTGGGTTTCGCTTTGGGTTGTTGGTTTGTCGAAAGACATAAAATGATGTGAAAGTCATGGGGTGGGGGATATTTGATTTATGTCTGTGGTATCTGTTCTTTTCACTTCCTTTTCTTTTATTGAATCTGTCACTCCGTGTTGGTTGCACTGCATATTCTGATGGCACGATATAGTTCATTTTTTTTGGAAGAGGTTCTTTTATCTGGTTTGTGATCTGGTTATGTTTTCCTGCTGGCTGTTTTACATAGGCTGAGTTTGTCAAAGCTAATTGAAAATTGGCCTTTGTGTTGCAGAGGATGGATATATTGGAAGCACTGGAAACTGCATTGGGAGACGTCAGTGACATAGGATTGTCCGGTAGCATTTATCAAACTCAGCGTGATTTTAATGAGTAAGATCACTATCTATCTAGCCACTGACCTGGACTTTCATGCCATTTGTTATTTGAAGCCGGCGATTGATTTTTTGCGTATCTTCGGCATCTCAGTCTTTGGATTGGTTATTTGTGGTTTTGACTGAACATCACATTTTATTCATGTGCTTACTTAATCAAGATCGGATACTTAGGTTGAACCCTGGCGTTCACTGTTGCTTGTGTTAAATGCTGCTCATCAGGTTATTTTCATACTATCGTATGTGCTGCCTGAACTTGGTTTCTTTCTGTGACTGGTATTGTAGAAAAAATTGATCTTTCTCATCTAGAAGACAAATTTGTTTTTTTTTTTTTTTGGTAACGTCTAGAAGACAAATTTGTTTGACTCAAGTAATGTGAAAATTCTCCTAAAGTTTTTTGTTGAAAACAGAAATAGAAAGTTTCTTCAAGTGACAGATGAAATTTGAGACACAATAAAGCCAGTTGTTTTTAATATGCTTTCTTAGGAAATCGTAGAGGTGCTGTTCTTTGCATTGGTGTTTGTGCTTAGTCTATGTCTTGATTTAGGAATAGAGCGGTATATATTGGTCATCGATTGCTAAAAAATATTTATATTTATATTTATTATGTATCTGGCAGTCAGCAACATGAACATTTGTCTTTCTTCTGACTGACCTTCCGTTCTTGTCAAAAATATTACTATGAATGATAATACAGATAAAAGAGTTTATCCATTTTTATTTTAAAGACAGATTTTTCTTGTTCTTCTAGATATCTATGGTTACGGGAATGTTAAAAAATATTAGTTAGGTGAACTCATAAATTGCCAAATGCTATGTTGAAAGCATGTAGCAAACTGCTGTGATGCTCATATATATAACTCAACGGTTGATGAGCTTGGAAGGTGTTATGTATCCAGAGTTGAATTTGTGAGTTTGTTTAATTAGATTTGGGAGCTGCGGATAAGGGTTGCTATATGCTCAATTTGAGTTAGTCATCTGAGCTCTTCCGTACAACCAAAAAAGAAAAAATCTGAGCTTTTCTTGATGCTATGGAAGGAATTAGCAGCCTGCACTGGACATGCACCTTGTAGTTGGGCATATTCAGCGACCATCATGTACCTTGTGATCACATCTCAGAAAGATGTACCCCATAAACTTTTGAATTGAATTTTTCACTTCACTTGCCCAAATTGGCATGATATTGCTTTTCAAAGAGTCTAATGATGTGTTCTGAGGAATTTGTGATCATTTAGCTTTCTTTGTATCTTCATTTATTATCTAAAACTGATTTTCATTCTTTCTGAGGGTTCAGATGGTACCATCACACATGATTCTGGCTTTTGCTTGGACCAGAAAACTATGTTATAAAGCACATGATAATAACCATGGGGTCCTTTGTTGTTATGCAGAAATGACTATGAAATGCTGCTGGCACTTGATGAGAATAACCGTAATGTTGGTACCTCTGATAATCAGATCAATAGTTTGCCGGAGTCGAAAGTGCAGGTGATTATTTTTACATACATGGAAATTATTATTGTTATTTTTTTTTTTTTCCTCTGCCATGTCGTTCTATCTGTAATTTGTTAGGAGGGGCATCTTGGGGGTGGGATAGCATCTTTGCCTGAAGTATTATATGCCATTTGTTAAGCAATTTCTTATTTATGTTTCTGGCAGTCCGATGTCTTTGAAGAAGCCTGTGCAATATGTCTGGACACCCCCACAATTGGGGATACAATACGCCACCTCCCTTGCTTGCACAAATTTCATAAAGATGTGAGTGCTTTATTCAATTGTGACATAGAATTCTTTTTGAGAGAGCTGTAACATGTCTGACAACCTTTTTTTACTTCATTTGGCAGTGTATTGATCCCTGGCTCCGCAGAAGTACGTCTTGCCCTGTCTGTAAGTCATCGATAATGTGACTTGCTGTGGAACTGCAATAATTATAGTGCAGCTGGTCATACAAAACTAAAGCGCACTCGATTTGATGGTAATGATAGATTACTTTTCCCCGCTTATAATTTACTATCTTAAGTTTATTAACAGTTGAATAAAGCTTACTATATAGGCTGTGAGAGAATCATATGGCTTCATTCGTTCTTTTCTAGGCTTGTAGTGGATATAAGATTGTCTTTCTTGTTGCCTGTAGGTTGATCTAATTGAAGCACACCCAGTTCTTATGGTACAATCTCTTGCAAATTGGCTTCCCATGGATTCCTACTCAGGAGTCTGGATAAGTGGCTCTTCGTATGGGGTTGTATTGTTGACCTGGCTGCCCAAGTAATTGTGGGTTTGTACCAAAATGAAGCTTGCTTTTGTACTTATGTGGTGCAGGCATCTTTTTGTGGCCCATGTGGCGAAGGTATCTATTTTGTGTATGAGCAGCCCTTTTTTTGGCGACCCTTGAGGGTCAGTGATATGTAAATCGAAATTAATTAGATGGAGCATTGGTGGAGCTGCTTTGAGATTGTTACAGTCTTATGATATGAGCAGGAAGGAGTTCGCAATTAAGATAGTTTTGTGATTTTCTATCCAATTGAGCCCCAATGTAATTTCGATAAATCGGCACCGCAATATGACAAGACAATGCGGATGCTTTTGCAGTTATCTGCAGGGAAAAAGGACTGTCAAGATATGGGCGTCCCTTACTCGTCAGGTACATTTTGTCTTTGTTGCGGGCAATTAGAAAAGAAAAGAGGACAAGGTTCCCACGTGTTGGCTTCTAAATCTAGAGATCAATCGTGGGTCGAGGCATCTTTAGATGAGCACGTCACAAAAGGGTGGGTGCAAAGTTTATACTTTAAATCGAAAAAGACGCAAAGGGCAGTACTCTGTTCTATCCCTATGGAAGTGCAAAATTACTTTGGCTCCATTGACTGGTAAGAAGTGTTCGTTTCTATTTGTTAGGTTTCTCGATCATTTAATGCCGATGGATTCTGTCCGTTGGGTCAACTGATTGCTAATTTTTGCGTCTACCTTTTTGGGGATTGATGTCGAGAGGTTGTGTTCAGGTCTTGCGGAACCAGTGAAATATCAAATCAAAAGGAAGTTTTAAATAAGGATTTGAAGTGTTCATATTTTTTTAAATAAATGTCTGAAATGGATATTAATTTAAATAATGACTCAAAATATCTTCATTTTCTCTAATAAAGATCTAAAATGAATATTATTTTAAATAAGGGTATGAAGTATATATATATATATGAGATTAAGAAGGGCTTGAATTCACCAAATGTGGAGGGCAATTTCGTCTTTTTAAATTTTCTATTTTTCTTTCTTTTTTTGTCTTTTCTTTTCAAAAAAGTAAAAAGAAAAAGGAAAAGACAGATGGGACGGTGGCCATTGCCCCATTGCCAGTGGGGCGGCGATGAAGGCCGATGGGGTCGCTAATGCCTAGGAGAGGGTTAGCGACCTTGGGCTACTAGCCCTTACCAAAGGCGAGAGAGAGCGGCGGCCCTCTCCTAGATCTAGGTGAGGATTGCCCACCCTCACTCGATCTACATGAGGGTCACCGGCCATCATGTAGGTCTAGTGATCCCTTGTGTTTTATCTTTAATTTTTTTACTCTTAATTTTTTTAATTTATAATCTAATCTAATTTAATTTAAATTGTATTTGGATGAAAATTCCTTGATCGGTTGGAATTTTTTGTCGATGGGCAAGGCTAGACCCTTATTTGAAATGGTCATAAACACTTCAAGCTCTTCTTTGAAATTGATATGGGCTCTTCATATCCTTATTTGAAATAATGTCCATTTCAAACCCTTATTTTAGAAAATGAAGTCACTCAGGTCCTCATTTGGAATTTTCCCTCTAATCAATCACATGAACACTCGAAATTGTCTAGGAAATTACCAAAAATGTCAATCTATTGTTCTTATGAATTTTTCTATTTAGTTCTAAATTTCTTGACAATTTGTGAATTTAGTCATTCCCACAAACTTTGATCAAAACACGTTAATATAGATACTAGTAATCTTATGTAACACAATCAATGCTAACATGGATAATTTTTATAAGTTTTCTACAATAATTACTTAATATATTTTTTTTTTTTTTTTTTTACAAATCACTTTGTTATTCTTCTTTTTTCCTTCCTTTTTTTCTCTTTAAAGCTCGTCCAGTCGACTCTTGTCGAGCACTAAGGGAGAAGGGAGGGTTGCAGCCCTCTTCAAAACTTGGCTAGGGCCACATAGCCCTTGCCAGCCACAAGCAAGGGTCTTGTCCCTTGCCCAATGGCCATCTAGGCAAGGACCAAGGCCCTCACCCACTACCGATGAGGGCTTTGTGGCTCTCGCCAATGACCGACAAAGGTGGGTCTGCAACTCTCACTAAACTAAAACTATAAAAAAGTTCAGAATATCTTACTTAAAATTATGAAAATTATTTACGTTAATACTGATCATCCTATGTTGCACTAATCGCGATTGAATTGGCATAAATATAATTGATTTAAGATTTTTTGGCAATTTTTTCTTGCAGCAGCCTGATTTGCGGACGTACGCTCTCGCCTGGCGCTCCAAGTAATGCCGCTCCATATGGTTTACCTCCAATAGTCGGTGTGATCCATGCACTTGTTCAGCGCGTACCAGTTTAGTATGATTCCCTTACTGTATTTTCTTCTCCTCCGCGTCGTCTGCTCTTCACGTACTTTGTTCTCTATCACCTTTCTTCACGCGGCCGAGAGATATGCTTAAAATGGATCTAATTTTAAGTTGTGGTGGCTGCATATTTCGAAGACGCGATGACCAAGACGGCAAGAGACAACGAACTAGAGGAATGCCTATTTTTGCATCCCCCACCATTTCCTTACGTGAGAAGTTACGTATTCATGCACCGCATTCGTCATTGTAGCATGCAAAGAAAATGAACGCTTAAGTCCTAGGGCAAACTCCGTTTTATATGCCCATTACAAATGAATGTACGTGAAGCCGTGCCTCATAACCCATCACAATCACGTTATCCAAATCGACGGTCTTGGGACAGAAATGAAAGGAAAATATCAAACGTGTAAAGATGTAGTATAACAAAGATCCCCGGAGGCATAAGGGGGTGGAATATAAGAGGATTGTCTTGTGTAACCATTGAATTTGCATTTGAGTTTCGTCATATAGATGATGCACGTCTTATTACAATGCCCTGACCAAATTTGTGAATACTCGAATACGACATTATTGGCTGAAATGGCAAAGAGGAGATGAAAATGCAAAGCTCATATCAAACCTCTATCGAGCATCCTTGGACAAAAGACTGTTGGCTCCCACTTTCCTGGCATTGGAAAGCTCATCAACCGAGTCACCTCTTTCCAGTACAGCTGCAGCGCCCATCCCAGTGCCTGCATGTCGAAAAATATTTTATGTTCAGCTGCATGCCATCTTAATTACACATGCTGAGAGAGAGAGAGAGAGAGAGAGAGAATACCTATACACATCGATATCACACCGAACCGGCAATCTTTGCCACGGCGTTTCATCTCATGCAACAGAGTAGCAACACAACGTGCCCCTGAGACAGTGGTAAATGTACTCAGAAAAATGCCTGGCGGTCTTGAGAGTTTTCATTACAATTAAGAACATATCAGAAGGCACTAAAATCCGCAGATGCAAGTGGATTGCTGCCATACAATCAATTTTCTCTAGTCCCTAATAACACCGAGATTCTATTTACCCAATCAATCAGCATTCTCCATATATAGGGTTTAATAGAAAGCGGTTTCTCCCTCATTTGTGGATTTGGTTCCTAAATCCTTTCACTCTTCCAGTTTAAATGACCCAAACAAATTCTCTGAAAAATCGTTGCTGGAGTGACTGAAACTTTATGCTGTAACATTCCAAGTAGACAGCCTTTAGGTTAGTCACTGACATTTCATTAAAACTGTTGCTAGTTAGTCATCAAACCTCCACCTAGCAGGCATTTAGCTTTACTCACCCTAATTCCATGGCAAACAGATTGTATAAAGATGTTTAAGATGGATGATTTTTAATCATTGCGTAGTCCTGTATAATCAGTTACAGAGTCATACCATTACAACAAGCAGGACTTAGGTCAGTCATGGAAAATTCCATGAAATGCATCATAATCAGTCTACTATTGGTTTTAGATTAAAAATAGTTTTTCCTTGATCTACTGAATAGTGACAAGTAAAAGATTTCATAAAAGTCAAAACCAATGCAACATTAAAATCAGAAGGAATTACCAGTTGCACCCAAAGGATGTCCAATGGCCATTGCTCCTCCATTGACATTGACCTTTTCTGGATCAAGACCCAGCTTGTTCCGACAGTAGACAAATTGAGATGCAAAAGCCTGAAGGCACAGCCATGTTTGAGATATCTTGTGGCTTGAATGAAAAAACCAATATTAGAGACCAGCACTTACCTCATTTATCTCAAAAAGATCAATGTCATCAAGTTCAAGACCAGCAGCTTTAACTGCAGCTGGGATTGCAACAGCAGGCCCAACACCCATAATAGCAGGATCCACACCAACAGCAGCAAAAGTCCTGCATAACGATGAAAAGAATTGGGTATTTTTTAAGAAACCTTTCCTAATGTCTTCATACAAGTCCTTCTCTTGATCACACAACACGCCCACAGGATTTAGTCAGACCAAGCATACTGCAACAGTATACCTGAAGACACCAAGAATAGGTAGGCCTTTCTCCATTGCAAGACTTCTCTTCATGAGGAGAACAGCTCCAGCACCATCACTCACCTGGCTTGAATTACCTATATGATCACAAAAAAATAAAAAATAAAGTGCTGAACCACGACAGAGTATAGTTCCACATGTCTTCAACACTTTATCATTTATTACCAGCAGTTGTAGAACCATCTTTCTTGAACACGGGCTTCAGCTTAGCCAGATCTGACACTGTTGTGCTAGGCCGAATACCATCATCCACTGCTATGGTTACAGGTTTCTCATCACCAGTTTTTGGGTCAACAATCTGGAAGAGTAAGTGTCAGAGGCCGATGTGGCCATGTCCAAAGCTTGCAGAGGAATACTCATACTATAAATCAATTGATATTACCTTCGTAGCTACCGGGATTATTTCATCTTTAAATCTGCCAGCAGCTGTAGCAGCAGCAGCCTTCCTGTGAGACTCAACCTGTACACAAAGCCCGCAAAAGTGTAAATGAATCATTGATGCATAGCAGCATTCTGTAGATGTCATTTTTTATACTCACAGCAGCTTGATCTTGCTCCTGCCTTGTCACGCCAAAACGGTGTGCGACATTTTCAGAAGTTACACCCATCGGCAGCAGGCAATTCTGAGCTTGAGCAAAGCTCTTGACCTGGTGTCATTTCAGAAGAGAATGAGCCCACAGAACTGATCCGTGAAACTGAACTTTAGAGCATATCACAGTTCAGCATATTGGACCACACATGCTTTGTGGCCATGCTCATGCACACATTCGTCTGTGTGAGTGGCATTGCACATGCGGACACATGAGAGAGAGAGAGAGAGAGAGAGAGTGCCTTTGGGTTGACTGATCCTTCCCAAGCCATTGGATTGACTGTCATAGATTCAAGCCCAGCTCCAATGCCTGTAAAAAAGGGTGTACGATAAATCTTGATCACAACAGCACAACAAACACGAGTTTCTCATAAGGCATGTTCAACATACCAATGTCATAAAATCCTGCTTTTATAGCTGCAGCTACATCAGCAACTGCTTGAAGCCCAGATGAACATTGTCTGTTGACAGTTCTAACCGGCACAGTTTCTAAGCCGTTCAACCAACAGGGAAAAAGTCAACTAAAAAAGCTAATGATAAATGAAAAAAAGAACGATTGACAATGAAGATCGCAACACCAACCCCATAAACTATAAACCATAAACCAAAGATGCATTTAACAAAAATTACCAGGGAAACCGGCATAGAATGCAGCCATTCTGCATTCACTTGCTCTTTGTGAACCAGGTGCCAGTACTGTGCCCACAACAATATCTCCAACTTCACTTGGATTTATCTTTGTTTTCTCAATCAATGCCTGCACCAGTGACAGTTTTCAAATATTCAATTTATGAGTTTCAAATAAGGCATGAATACTCTCAGTTTAAGAGTGATTAATTTACAGCAAAGATCACAGCACTTTAAAAATCGAAACATGGTTGGCAACCAAGTTTTTCTGGAAAGAATTTCAGCTGTTTGGATCTTCCTTGACATTTTTTGCCACATTATAGAGGATCAATTGAGATCTAAATTCCTGTTTAAATGAGAGAACAATCACCATCCATTCAAACTAGGGGTTCTTGAAAGTGTACCTTCCACGATACATTCATGTGTCTCCAAAATAAGCCGAGCAATCACATGAGCCAGGGGAAATGACTTACCCTCAGAACAGGTGCAAGCAGATCATCCGGGTATGTGTCCTTGAAGCCACCGCGCTTCGATTTGCAGAGTGCTGTCCTATACGCACTGTAGAAGAATTACAGGTCACCCTCAGCAATGAGCACATACACAAAAAAAGACTCCAACTTGCAACACTTAAAAACAACAATACTTACGCTACTATCACTATGTCATCCCCAAAGCTACCGGATCTTTGATACGCAGCGCTATCACCTGCCGCACATATAGATGCCTACATTCCAATCACAAAACCCGAAAAAGTCCGAAAAATCGTAAGGACGCTAACAAGAAGAAACATAATAACAATCACAATCGAATAACAAAAAAAAAAATAATAATTACTATGATAGACATCGATACACTGTCCCATGGAAACAGCATATTTTGGACATATGCAGGCCTTAGTAATCCGGTAAGATATGTCAAATAGATGCATGACGATGGAGCAAGCAAAAATGCGATCCTATCAGCGAACCGATCTACACCTCAAAATTCGACCTTCGTCTTGAATTTCGCACAATCACCGACACCCCAAACAGTAAAGTCAAAAAGCTCGCTCGCTTTACGAGCTAGCAACGCCGGAAAAGCAACACAAGCGCAGCAGAGCTCAAAGGATCAGCCTTGAAAAAAAAAAAAAAAAAAAACACAACACAACACAACACAAAGCAAAGGAAAGCAACGAAATCGCGAATTCCAAGCGGAACTAGAGGACGACGCCGACAACCGAGCTGGCGGGCGGCGCAAATCACGAAATCCGGCGATTCGACCGAGGCCGACCGATTCAGACCAAACCGCACAGCGGACAAAGCCTCGAGCTACTCGCGATCGGATCGAACGGGAGCGCGGGAAGAACTCGAACGAGCGGAATTCCAAACGAAATGAAAAAAAAAAAAAAAAGAGAGAGAGAGAGTTCAGCGACTCACAGAGAGCGAAGATGCGTCGCCATGGACGGAAGAGGAGGAGGATGAAGGTCGCAGGTGCTGGAGGAGAACTCGCTGCCTCTCGATCGCCTTCTCCATCTCTCTCTCTCTCTCTCTCTCTTCTTTCTCTCTCTAGGATATCTCCAGCGGGTGCAGGATTTGCGTGCAGAAGATGGAAATGGAAGGAGAAAGCGATGAGGACGACGCCATTTATAATTGCACAGAGAGAGAGAGAGAGAGAGAGAGAGAGAGCTATCCTTCGGATAAATATTATTATTTTGGAAAATTCTATTTTCCTCCCTTAATCGTCGGCTGCCTTGTCATGTGATAAGTGAGAAAGGTTAGAAAATTGAGATAAGTCCCGGGAAAATGAAAGAAATAATTGGAAATAGAATTTTTTAGGGTCCTATTTCCGTATTTCTTTTTTTTCTATTGTAAAAATAAAAATAAAAATTTATACAATTACGAAATACAATTCTTCCAAAAAGAAATTGTTTATGAATAAAAATTATTCTTAAAATCATAAATTTTACCATTTGCACCTTTATTGATGCATCCGGTTGTAGGCTATGCATGCTGATTTATCGGTGCAAGAATAAATGCTTGTGATTAGGACACCTTTTATGGTCAGTCAGAGGAGGCAGCCCATTGATCCCACCTCAACCTTTTTGTCCTTGCAATCTAATTTCGAGTTGCATGCTTGTATTGGCATTGTCCAAACCACCTTAAATGCTGGTACAGTGTTTGTCACCTCATTTCTCGATCGTTCTTGAAAAAGGTCTTAGGTATAAAGACTAATTTTCTGAGTTTGTCAACATTCAGAAACTCTTTTCTATTCACATGAGTCTATATCATCTCTTTTCTCGACACTTATGGTCATTGAAAGTTGTTCCATCAATTCTTTATGAAAAAAATCTAATGAGAACCACCGGCTATGATGGCTCCGCTAGATAAGAGCTTCAATGATCCTTGCTCTAAGGTGAGGGGTTCGAAACCTAATGGAGGTGCTAGATGTTTTTCGTGTGATGTCGGGGTGGTGGATCCTCTTCTAGTATAACTCCAGAATTTATTCTCCAACTGTCAACCGTGCGGGGTTCCCTAGATTACAAAAAAAAATCTAATAAGACCTAAACATTGAGTGAATTTTGACACCACGGTTTTGTTGAAAAATAAATAATTTAAAAACTATTTTTTAAAAATAATTGCTTATATAACTTAAAATAATAATATGATAAAAAAATATTATTATCATCGAAGACAATTTATATCTAATGATGAAAATTTTTTTAATTTATATTTATAAGTAACATAGGCAATTAATTAAAGAAATATACATTTTTAAAATTTTCTAATTTCCACAAAATAAACGTCTTTTTTTTTTTTTTTTTTAATTTGGTACCATCTGGGGAATGATTCCATCTAATATTCTTTCGAAAAAGTACAAGAAGTGATGGGGGAGGAGTCAGGGAGTGGCGGTGATCTTACCTACCTGTTAATAGTAAATGGACAACAATGATGATGCCTGCGATGATCATGCCGATTTTGCTTCTTCCCCTCCTCTTTCGCCTCCAGCGCGTGGCTCCCACGATGCTGCTCCCTAGAAAAAAAAAATAAATTATAGAGAAACTGGGATGTGCCCATCTTCTCCTCATTTTGCAATCTTCGCTTTTTTTTTTTTTTTTTTATCTTATGCTAATTACGACAAAAAAAAAATTATCTGCTGAGAAATTGCTTATGCATATAGAGAACAACCTTGAGGAAGAGAGAGAGAGAAAAGAGGACAACTAGGATGATTGATCTTTTATCATGATTGAAGTAATCTATATATGATTTTTTTTGACAAAAAAAGATCACATTATCATGTGGATTATACCACCGACCGTTATAGCGTAGAGGATAAATCCTTTGTCCTCTATCGCGGAGACCTAGGTTCAAAGTCCCTTCGAAGCAGGGAGGCTGAAGCGCTGTGTGGTGACTTATGTGTGGCGCCGGGTGGTGATTTCCCCGCTAGCGACACCCTGGGTTTACGTGGTGGGCGACTATCGCCAAAAGCGGTTCTCCTCCAAAAAAAAAAAAAAAAAAAATTATCATGTGGATTATGTACTTTTCCAATTTTGGTCGATTAGACCTTCCATTTTTTGGATGGATCACATTAAATGCTAGCTAAATCTTTAAAGATGACTCGAAATTTCCTAAAGTAAGAAATTATTTAGAAATGAAGGGGTTGACTAGGTTGTTGGTTTTGTCACATTCATGAAAGTATGTTTATTGACCATGGTGGGAAATCAACTTCGTCAAATAACTCGAATTTTATAGGATCAATATTTAGATTGATAGTTGATTAGCTTGCCAATCTTGGAGGATGCTAATTTATTTTCATTACCTTCAACAGAATTACTTCATATTTTATCAGAGGATAATATATGGATACTGGACCAATCATGTCAAATTTATGGATTCGGCCTTTGTCCTTTGTACTAAACAAAGAGAGAAGGATTTTGAACTCACGCGCCTCGGTTCGCGTGGCGATTTTGTGGAATGACTAGGATGTGAGCTTCGGAATGCGTGCCTTCTGGATAATGATTTTCTTGCGTATAACTTTTTTTCTCTCTTTTTCCCCCTTTCATCTTTCCAATTTTATTACCGAAAAAAACTGCCGCAGGAATCAAGGCCGAAAGGTTCCCTGGTCATAAAAAAAAAAAAAAATTGATAACGTTAAAAGGTTGCATGGACGAATGGACTGCGTCCCTCGGAAAGACCATAATGCCCTCGACGGCAACGACGAATAACTGAAAGGGACGCATCATCCGGCCTAGAGAATAGCCGGCGTCCTGTTGATAACGGGCTTCGCGCGGCGGCGCCGGGCCGGGCATGCGTGATTAGACTGTTGAGTCGGTCCCGGTCTATCAGGACGATCCCTCTAAACTCTCCGGAAGGACCGTAAAGTGCTCAAGCGCCGTGATCACACGTGAGCGGCATTGGGGCCGAGCAGGTGTGGTCAGGCGATCGAGTTGATCTCGGTCGGCCGACAGAGTCCCTTGCAAAACCTCGACTCGAAACGTTTTGGACGGACAGGGCCCCGGAGCAAATGACCAAACTTGTGGGCGTGTAAGCAAATCTTCAACCCCTAATGACATGTCATGAAACATCAAAATCCTCCCCTCCTAGAATGCACAATCTTAAGTTGACTCTCTCCTCCTTTTCTTCCTTGTTTGTGCTTGTGAACCTTGGCTAGCAGGCTATATTTACAAAATTTTAGTACAAGAAGAATTCAATGCGGTGCAGTCCGGTCCGGTCCGGTCCGTGGCGATCAGTACTTGGGCTTCTCGGCGTATCGCTTGGTCTGGAGACTCTTCAGCATGGTCTGCAGCCTCATGGTGATCTGCGTGAAGGACGGCCGCCTCGAGGGATCAGCAGACCAGCACTCCTCCATCAGTTCCCTCCACTCCGGATCGCACCCCTCCGGTATCGGCGGCCTCAGCGTGTTGCTGACAATGCCCCCTTCATGAAAAATGTCGAGCAAAATCAAAACAAGATCAGTCCTTTTCGATCATATTAAACAACAATAAGATCTGCAGGCATTTTCGGAAGATCACCTATGATTGCACCACAGTGCATGTTAGCATAAGGTTCTTCGCAGGTCAACATCTCCCACATCGCGATCCCGAAAGAGAAGATATCCACCTGAGAGATACAGCATTGTGTCACAAAGTCTTGATTGATTATGCTATTTTATGTGATAATTGTGATTAGTTCGCTAACCTTCTCTGAGACTCGGTTGTTAGTACCGTTCAAGAGCTCAGGCGCCATCCAGGGGAGCGTACCCCGGATTCCACCCGACACGAAAGTGTTCTGTTTGATCCTCGACAAGCCGAAATCTGCGACCTTCACCAGAAGAACAAAGAGAATTCAGATTTCGTTTCGAATTGTCTGTTATGCTATGGAATTAGCAACGTGATCATGCAAGTAGATTCGAGTTGAAGGCCACATCACGTGAGTTACCTTGCAAATTGGTCGACGGGGATCCTTCAAATTGACAAGCAGATTGTCGCACTTCAAGTCGAAATGGACGATGTTCTTGAAATGCAGATACTCCATCCCGAAAGCTGCATCCATTGCTATCATAAGCTTTTTCCGACGGTCCAAAGCTCTGTAAGATAGAAAGTTTTACTACTCATACATCCAGGCTTTCGCGTGTTCAAAATGCGCTTCCTCATGTTCATAACATGAAAGGAATTGAGATTAACAAGACTAAAGTGCGAGAAAAATGACCTGTTGTTTCTGACTAGATTATGTCTGAGTGAGCCATTAACCATGAACTCGGTCACCGTTGCCAATGTCCCACCAGGGCCATCAGGAACAACTCCATAGAATGCCACGACATTGGGATGATGAAGATTCGACAAGATCTTCGCCTCTCTCCAGAAATCTTTTGTCTGTAAGTAGCATTACAAATGTTTTCTTGAAACAGAAAGAGACTAAACACGATATCTACTAGGTTTAGGACCTGTTAATCCAGGAAAAGAAACTTCACAAAAAGTCCTAAACTTAAAACTTGATGTAGAGAATGGAGTTGTGAATTCAGAAATAGTCGCAAGGTAAACACAGAGACATTGATTTCCCTATCATTCTGTCCAAGATTTGTCAGTTTTATCAGAGAATTGCTTCATGAACGCTATTCAGATGATTCTGTTGTTATCTGGAATAATCTTTTGTGTCGTGAAACGATAGTCATGTGAGTCAAATTACATGAGCACTAATATCGTATTTGTAACTATGCAGCTATGAGACTTACTATGCGATCTTGCTCGGACGATCTTCCTGCAAAACAACTGTTCTTAATTCTTTTGATGGCGACATCTGTCCCTCTCCATTTGCCATGATAAACGGTCCCGAATGTGCCGGATCCTAATTCTTGTAGTTCTTCCAGGTCAGTGTACTTTATGATCTATGACAGCACACACCACGTTTAATCTTAGGAATATTGTTTCCATGCTAAAGCAAGTATAAAATGAGGGAGAGAATCGAATAGTTTCACAGGGCAAACGTCAACGAAAAAGTTTGGAAGTCCATCGTGGTAGATATGACATCAACATCCTTTAAGGTTTAGCATAATAAAATAAGTGCTGCTCATTTTAGTCCTCGAATAATAGAGCGATTTTCCAAGATTAGAACCTGCAAACCATAGATGCCAGCTTCGATTTCAGCTATCACTGCATCAGATATGGGGTCATCTGCATCATGGCCATCACTTTTCACATCCTGGAGAATGTAAAGCGAGGGAAATTTAACAACCATCATAGCGTACTCAATCAGACGTTTAGCAGTGACTCAAATCAAATTGCAGTACCTCATAGTCAGTATCAGCAGCAATGCTTTCGCCTTCTGTTTCTCCAGCGGATGAGATGCTATCACTAGGGTCATCCTGGATATGCGCCACTGAACTTGAGGAAATGGGGATGTCAAGAGGCATATTCTCAGTTACATCCTCAACGATCACCGACATTGGCTGGACAACGTTCCGATGATTATCTTTGCAAGGAGGCATTACATTTACAGGTTTCAATCCCTTATTGAATCTTGCCTCAGAGCTGACTTCTCCAGCGCCGTCCAACAAACCCTCTTCATGGGATTTTCTCTCTTTGCAAGAATGATTAGGCTGAAGATTGTCAGAAAAAGAGAAAATGTTAAAGTATAGAGAATACTTGTGAAATTTGAATTGATTTCGTGATTTATTTGGGGAGTCATACATACAGAGACTGAAGACACAACGGGTTCATGAACTTGGTTAGGTGATCCATGAGTCCGCACAGGATTCTGTCCATGATGATCTTTGAAAGCTGATTCAATACATGCCATTCGTTTCGCATCTTCATGAGGTGCAAGGCTATATTTTTGGCTCGCTGAGGAAACATTTAGTTCAATGTTGGAACTTGCCTTGTGCTCTTGTAGCATATTCACGCAATCCTCATCAGCAATGACTACTAAAACAGATGTCATTTTGGGAAAGTAAGAAAGTTCATATAGAATTTCACAAGGTTATAAGACTTGATCAATCAAATTTCACCTCTAAATTGCTTTTTCTCTTGAAGGGAATTGGAATCTTTGTCGTCTTGCCACTCCAGTACTGTTTGGTCCCTGATCATTCGCGCCTCCTCATTCGAGCGCGAACCAGATGTGCTTTCCTGATATTTTGCAGCAGTTAGGTCCTGTGACTTCATCTTCCATTCGCGCGAAGAATGGCTTGAAGTTGCCAGCAACGGGACCTTTTCTGTCGAAAAACTCAATGAACATGGAATTGTTCCTTCCTCTGTAGAATGCATTGATCCCCTATAAAGTCCTTCCAACTGTGAGTCCGATAGCACGTGCATCAATCCGTAATGAGGGTCATCCAGTTCAGGAGATTCCAGAAGCTGAGACGCCGGGTCTTCAGGATGAGCTGCAAATTTATCTGAATGGAACACCCTTGCCTTGAGTATAGGCCTACTGAAATTGATGTCGAACAGACCGTAGCACGATGCTGGCACGAAATCATCTGCAATGTTCTGATCGGGAACATGAGTGCCTCTTTGTCTATATATATGTTCAGCTTCAAACAAGTTCGGTATTTGCAAGTCGATCAGTTGAAGAGGCTGAGCAGATGTAGGATTTTGATGATTGGCATTGTCATAATAGTAGGACTTATCACTAGGATGCTTGTCCAGCACAAAATGCCTATTGCTCTCATTCACATGACTGTGATTCGTCAAATCCCTCTTCTGTGTTGGAACTTGAGTCGTCAGGGGAGAAAGGTCATGAAGATTGTTGGAGATCTGTCTCGCTGTCAATAATTGAGCAGAAGGATTCGAACTTGTTCTCGCCAAATTCAAGTATTTCGGGCTATAATCGCGGATTTCTAGAGGCTGAGCGAACGTTGGAGAGTCCCTAAGAGAACTTGGGCTGTTGTCTGAGGACGTTGTGCCCTGATGCATCACTTGGCTCGCCAGAATCTGTCCTTTTGCACTCTTTTGTGGGCTCCGATCCAATATCCCATTAACGGCGACGACGTATTGATAATCGACGTCTTGCTGCTCAGCCGATAATCGAGCTTCGAAGGAAGTCGGGCTCTCTATCTCGGTCAAGGGGACGAGAAATATCCGGAGTCTCTGACAAGTACCGACTTTTTCGAGCTCGTGATATTCCTCTATCATAAGTTGTAGGTCCTCGTCGGAACAAACAGAGATCAGTGCGTCGAGATCTTCGCTGGGTAGTTGATATTTGATGGTGTGAGGCTGGTTGCAGATCGCCGAGGTCTTCTTCACGAGTTCTTCCCAGGAGAGGTTCTTCCTTATGGATATGATGCGGGTTTCGCCGCCGACGTACCGAAGCTTCCCATCGCTAGGCCTTGGAAAAATCCGTCCACCATAGCTACAAAGCAACTTCATCTTCAAATCGGAAGAGCCTTGCGTGATGATTCCTGGTCTTTGATGAAAGTACGACTGCGGCGACCCCGAGGAATAAGGTGGATCCATGGCGCCTCGAGCATGAGCGGCGTCGTCGTAATATACGTTGGACCGTTGCCCTAGAAAATCGTATTCTCCTTGAGGCCTTGCTGTATAATCCAAATGAGTGGGGCTCTCCATGTATGGACTCGGCATAGGTTTAGCCATGACATTAGCGAAATCTGCATAGCCGTACAACTTCCCTCCAGTGTGCCGGAGCGGGCCACTCGCCTCCTCGTAAACCACATGTTGATCCTTCAAAAAATTGAAGCTCGGACTCTCTGGCAGGAAATGATCCGCTTTCGGCATCACGTGGATTCTCCGGACGCCCATCGGATCCCTTAAGAACTCAGCTGAAAACTCTTCACCGGTCTGAGAACATACGACGCCGACGTTCCCGTCGGCTCTGCCTATTTTGATTTTCTGGCTTGAATCTTCCCTGGCCTCATTCATCATGGTCTCAACTGGACCCTCGTCTGCTTTTCAACCCATATAAACATCCTCTGACCCTTATCATGCGACACTAATCAAGATTCAAAATAACGCCGGTGAATTCTTCCTCAAGCACGCTACCAGACTATGCAGGACCTTCGAAATGACACGGGCGTCAACCCTTGGTCGTCAGGAAAACCGACGCTCAGGAACGTCACGAACGTCAGATCCCGGGGATAAGAACTGAAGAATGGTATAGTGTTAGCTGAAATGATGGGGAAAAAAAAAACCATCACCAATGATCAGCAAAAGCAATACAAAGCACAAAGGATGATACCTACTTGCTTGTTCAAGGCAATTCTTGCCTTCGGAATCCCAGGATAGTCTGTTGGAAGCTGAGAGACAAGGAAGGGAAAGAGATTGCGGAATTCTCAATGAGTAATGCAGAGAGAGAGAGAGAGAGAAAGAGAGAGAGAGAGAGAGAGAGAGGTAAAATGGAGTGGCTGTGAGAAGACAAGTCCCAGAATAGTCCGGCAACAAAGTAGGAAAGAGAGGAAGGATATAGCCTCAGGACCCAAACTGCAAGATGAACGTTGACGATGAACGCATGTCCGCGATGGGACAAGCCCCTCCCAATCCTTACAGAATCACCCTCATGTATCTATCTTTGCGATTCACCGTTACCATATGCATGAGGACGATTCCTCGTTGCTCGTATCTTTTCGATGTAATTCAGAGCGGCATAAATGACATAAGATGATATGCATGGCTCGATCATTTGCGATCATATCATCGTTCAAGAGTCCCTATGTTGCCTTCGAGTTCTAGATAGTTACATCTTAACTTTTCAATTCCTTTCTCGACACAAGAAAATTTAAACATTGTTGAGAAAACGTTCGAATTAACAAAGACAGGTAAGAATGGAAAAAATTAAATTAAACGTAGTTGAGAATACTTCTAGATGGTTTGTTGTCACGTTGTTTCTCCGTAGCTTTCAATTTCAGTGTTCACGATCGAATGATCACATCTCTAAAGTGCAACCAATCTCATTTCTTGGTGGTCCACCACTTTTTAAAGGGTAATTCCACAGACAGTCCCTAAACTTTGACTAAATATTTAATATCTTCTTTTAACTTTTGATTTATTTAATATGATCACTGAACTTTCTATTAATGAGTAATATATCTCAAAATTTTAATTTATTTTAATGCAATTCCTAAACTTTTTATATGAAAATATTTAAAATGGAAAGACTATAGATGATGGATTAAATTGAACATGTAAAAAAGTTTAGAGATGGCATTGCACATTAAAAGTTTATGGATAATTTGTATTATTTTCCCATCTTTATATGATCCAAAATGAAGTCCCCCGTGAAGAACGAATATATTGATATAAGATAAGTCAGACCACTGAATGTAACCAAACCAACTTTAAAGCGACACACCTAAATTTTGATTCCTACGACATTTCTCGTATGGTCCATAAGGATAATCGGGTACTTCATGAAGAAGGAATTCGATAATGTGGAATTCACGAAAGAAAAGAAAGGCATTCTCCCTGAAGATCATTACTCCCCTTTCAAGTTGAAGGGTTTAATACCCAAGGAAAATACTTAGAGTCATTTGTTTAGTGGTTTAGGGAAAATAATTTCGTCAGTGTCAGTAAGTGCGTATTGTTGTCAGCCTATGAAAAATATTTTTCATTATCATGAAATATTCAATGAAACAAACATTAAAAAAAAGAACCGGTAGTGCAGTGCTAAAGGGAGATTTAAGAATTAAACAGGAAATGGGTGAATAATCAAGTTGATGGAGCAGAAAAGGATCATATAAGTTAAATCCATCAAGGTATTTGGGTAGAAGATCATACCGACACCGCGCTTCGCTTGCTGTATTTCATGTCTTTAAGAACCATCTAATGTGGTGCTTTAAGTCCCACAAAACTTACGTGGATATGTGTCGAAATGAATGAAGGTGCCCTCTACAGAGAGCATATTCAGACACAACAAGACAGCATATTATCCTCAGTTATGTGTTACCTGCAACCGTTTCGCGCTAAAATGCACAAGAGCATGAACACAATTAGTTCAAGAAGGAAGCAAACTCGGGCCACAAAATGCAAACGAACCACATGGCTTCATATAGCCAAGTCAAGATAAAAGGGTTTTACAACAACCCAACATGGTTAATAGTTCCATGTTTGCTCAATGATGTAAACATGTCCACCACCAACCAAACCTCACGCTTCCCTCAAATGAAAAGAACACCACACCCAGGCCCAAAGTAAAACTACGCACAAAAGGCTCCGTATGGAGATGGAATCGGCACTAAGCTTGCCCAAACAAATGAGTTGGCTGCACATAGGCAGATATCGGATGGATATCCATTTGTCTACCTAAATGAATCGGGACGCTTTGGCTTGCTTTGAACAACAGCTTCAATCTTGTCCATCACAGCAGGAGTCAGTAAGGGGATGACATCAATGGCCTTCATGTTCTCTTGAATCTGCAAGAACACAGGCCGCATCAATAACCATGTGAAGCATATATGATGACTTCTGAGTTTTCTAAGGGAAGCAATCAGGAAGACTATGATTGAATTATACTGTTCAAAGTTCAGTCTGTTTCAAAATATATACTATATGCACAGATCTAAAGCAGCCTCACGGTGATGGCCCCATCAGAAAATTGCCTGTGCCCAAAAATTGAGCATACCATCTTCAGAAAACATATTTGTCAGATTATCCAAAGTACTCAATCTACTCAAATAGAGAAAAATTCGCAGATCATATCGTAGTTCAACTTTATAGGGGCTCCTTTTGGAGGAACTTTACTGACAGTGGATAATTGTGCAGATAGTAACTATTCTGGACTGAACTACTCATGTCACATTTTTAAGGGCAGCAAGAACTACCTCCTTATCGGTCTTTCCTCCGCTTAATTGACTATATGTCTGACCTGAGCAACCTCCATAAGAACTCAGGATTCCTTTCAGAAGATGGATGCTTTGGATCCCATAAATTTTGGCAGAAAAGTTCAGCAGTTCTTCAATTTATTGCATCTACTCTCACAAAGAAGTACCTCGGAGTTCTTACCATTAGCTAATGCCTTAAAGGAAGACCTCAGCCCTAACTGCCATCGAACACCACATATGGACCACTTTCATGATGAGTCAACTTCTGGGGATAATCCTCAGTTAAATATAATATTGTTATCTTCCATTTTTTTCACTTCCAATAATGTTCGTGTCCATTACTAATTATGTTCCTCATTCTCGTGTCATTCTTACAGTAAACCATTTTTAGATTCCACATACAAACCCCGACGTACCCCTACCTACACATAGCCAAGAAAAGTTATGCCCATCAGCCACTCCTGATGATTGATGGGACTCTAACAATTGCAATGTGCAAAAGTTGCCTGGTTTGCTCAATGAAAAACAATGCATGGTCGAAAACAAATGTAATGCCCTAACTTGATTCCATGATATGTCCTATAACACACTGAATCCAGGGAACACGAAAGATGGCAAATAAAATTAATGCCTTAAATTCATAACGCCACCATCAACCTCAATGAGAGATGATAGTAATAAGCTCGAAACTATCAACTGGCTAATTGGATGCTACATGAGATTATAAACCTATGAACAAGTTCCAGATACCTAAAAGTAACCATACCAAGATGACATGCTAAATGAGTTTATTCAGAGATCTTTGCATTTGAAAACCAACCTGGGACTCCTTGGTTGCACCAGTAATAACAGATGAGACGTTAGGATTTGCAGCACACCATGCAATAGCAAGCTGAGCTAATGGCACCCCAAGTTCATCCGCAATTGGTTTTAGTCCATTGACCTTCTTCAGGACATCATCAACCAAGGAACGAGTAGCAAGATTCTAAGAGAAAAAGAAGCATTAATTCTCATATTGTCTTAAAGTGAAGCATTCATTAAACAAACAAACTGGAAGGGTGAAAAGTTAAAATTTAGACTAACACCGGGGAGATCAAATATATGACATGCGTTGTCTTAAAAGATGAGCAAGGGCCACATGTCTTCCATGATTGTGCAGAATAAACAATTACCACATTTTTTTTGGGCCAATAGGGTCTTGGAAGATCAGCATCTATCAGTTCAGTCATAAATATCATCTTAAACAGTAAGGAATTACAGATATACTGCATCTCTTATTAAAATTAACGGGAATAAAAGAAAGCAGAACTAAAAAAATTTTTTAAACCATCATTCCACTCTATAATTTCCAGGACCCATACAAATCTTAATTAGCCAACCCATTTTGAAGGAGATATCAATAATCAGAATTGTATTTCAACTTACTTTATAGTTTTCCAGAGCAAAGCGGCTATCAGGAGGTATATTTCCCTTGTTGTATTTCCCAGTGAGCACTCCAGAAGAAAGTGGACTCCATGTTGTCAGACCCAAGCCATAGTTGGTATAGAGGGATAGATATTCAGACTCGACCTGCATCCAGTATTCAGATTATAAATCAGAACCAAGACAACCAATACAAATGCATCCTTTTCAATACTTTCATATGTGAAATTTCCAAAGCACAATATAAAACTCAATGTGGAGCCATTTCCTTAGCCAGAACTGCACAGAAGTCCCCTTTTGACATTGCCACCCAATTCTTCTTATGCTAAGTTGGAAAACCATTTTTTTGTTGTTGACATAAGCCGATCCAACAAAGTACCAATCTTTTGTTATTTTTTTTTTGCAAGCTTCGCAAATAAATTGATTTGTGAATACCACAGGGGAGCCTCCCATTCACAGACCAAGAAAATAGACAAAGTATACACTGTTGCTAGACCATCCTAAAACTATTATATCACATGTAAATATGTAAGACTTGATTCAAGACAAGAAAATTCATCTTAGGCTGCAAATGTGCCACAAACACATGACATGGAAGGATTAAATGAACTCATACAACGTACTTCTTAATTATTACATGAGAAAAATTAACAAAACCAGCATGAGGTTACAGAGGACTATGCATTGAGCAAATGACCCATATCAGCTCACTAAACCTGATGATCTTAACCTGGTACTTATTCCTTTCATTTAAATTGAATAAATTGACGCGGCCATAATACTTCCATGCAATTTATGAACAAAACGGTACCCATTGACAGCATCAGAGCAACATCGACCAAAACTAATTCAAGGCGACGAACAGATCATGAATGTCACAACTGGTAATAAGAAAAGGCATCCACAGAGCTTCAATTACTGCAACCGCACAGAAAGCTATTGTCAAAGTGGGTATAATGGTGTCCCACTGCCATTACCAATATCACACTAACAAATTAAAACTACAAGGGGGAAAAAAAAACACAAATTTAACAATCTCTGCATTTGAAGATGCCAAGAGTTCTAGTTTCTCACATTGTGCTAATCATTCAGAGCAAAGGGAAGTCAGGTATCAAAGCACAACAATGTCATACTAACAATCAAAAGCAGAATCAAACTTAATCATGATCCTAATGGAAATATGCCCAGCGAGACTGAAACACAGACCTCATGTTCAAACAAGCAAACAGCATCGCAAAATCCACCGTGCGCCAAGAACACTCACCTTATGCCTAGAGAATAAGTTGTACTCTGGCTGCTCCACGATCGGCCCCACCATATCCAACCTCTGCGCAATCCCCCAAGCCTCAGTAATCTGCTGTGCCGACCATTCACTAGTTCCCCAGTAAAAGGCCCAGCCTTTGTCAATGACATAGTTCATTGCTCTAACCGTCTCTTCAATGGGGGTAGAAGAATCCGGCCTGCAATTAAAACCCATTCACGTGAAAAACCACTCAGCACCACCAAAATGTGAAATCTATGAACTAAACAATCAATTCTATCTCTATCAGGAGAACAATAAAGTCAAGCAACCAAAAAGCTAAAATCAAAACCCAACCAAAAACCATCGAAAGATCAACACATTCAGATGAGAGGAACCGAACGCCTCTATAAACTATAAGATTCAACCTAAACAAAACCAAATTCCTCGCCTTTCAAGCAAAAGACAACAGAAATGAGCAAAAATTCATCCCACATGCAGCTCTAATTAAGTAAAAAACTTTAACTTTACCACTACCAGCGCCAGGAGATCAACTAATGAAACTACTACAGAGACCGACAGACGGATCAGTCCTGTCAACTACATCAAACCACGAAATGCAGGGCAATCGAAAGCCGAGACGCAATCGACCGATCAAAATCGAAGCACCAAGGCAGGCAAAGCACGCACCTGTGGCAGTAAATCACATCGACGTAGTCCATGTCGAGGCGCTTGAGCGAGGCCTTGGTGCCCTCGACGATGTGCTTCCGGGACAGGCCCTTGTCGTTGGGGCCGGGGCCGCCCCAGAAGATCTTGGTGGAGACGACGATGTCGGACCGCTTCCAGCCGAGCTCCCGGATGGCCTGGCCCATGATCTCCTCGGCGCGGCCGTTGGCGTACACCTCGGCGTTGTCGAAGAAGTTGACGCCGTGGTCGCGGCAGCACTGGAGGAGGGACTTGGCCTCCTTCACGTCCAGCTGGTTCCCGAAGCTGACCCACGCCCCATACGAGAGCTGGCTCACCTTCAGCCCCGACCGCCCCAGGTTCTTGTACTGCATCTTCCCCTCCCCGGCCACCGTCCGACCGACCGATCGGGCGCGTTCCCCTTCCCCCTTCCGGCGAGCTCCGGCGAGAGCGAATCCAACAGGGCGACGGCGAGAAAGAGAGAAAGAGAGAGAGAGAGTGACTCGAGAAGACGGAGATGCTTAGGAGAATTTTTATACTCACGAGGGGGAGACGAGAGGGGGAAAAGGCGAAGAACTGATGCGCGGAGCTGGCGGCGGCGCGTGGCGTCCACGTGCTCGCGCTCCGCCGTCTGAAGCGACGCACGTGCGTGTCCGCGCTCGGGAGGAGAATCCTAGGACGGCGGCGGCGGCGGGGGCGAGTACGCGAGTGGCGAGTGGCGAGTGGCGAGCGTCGAGGTGGCGCGTGGCGGCGTTCGCGCGTGCGAAGCGAAGTAGCTGACGAGAGCCGTTTCGCCTCGTGCTCTTGTGGCGTAAAAGAACAACTGAGGTCGGTCTCTCGGAAAATGTCGGAAAATGATTTTTCTTTTCTCATTTATTATTATAGATTTCCCTTTCCCCTTGTTTGTTTTTTTTTTCCTTGTTTGTTAAACAAGATACGATGATGCATTTGCGTCCAAAGTCCAAAGAGAAAGCGACATGAATTTGATTTTTCGAGTGGCAAAACGACGAATTTAGGTGGCCTTCTTTGGAAAAATATCAATTCCATAAAAAATTTTAAATTGATGTACCCGTAATAAATTTACACCGAATTAATTTTTTGATTTGTAGTAGAATATGTATGGTAGTGAGTATGTAAAAGAAAAAAAAAAGAATCAAAAGAGATCGGAAAATAAATCAACATGATCTTCCACATCTAAAAAAATCAAGAGAGATTGGGAAAGGAATCAAAGTGATCTTCTTAGATTTACGAAATCACGAGAGATTATGAAATAAATTTATGTGATTTTTATATCGTACAATTTCAATTGGGATTGCATTTGTTCCTATAAATACAAGTCTTCCTAATAAATTTACACTAAATTAATTTTTTGATCACTAAAAATCTCAAATGCGAAAATTAATTACCAAAACGAATGCATTTGTGATATTTTCATTAAATCAAATTAATATTACGAAAAATCATAAATAGATAAATGGAGGATAAAATTTCAAATTGATATATTTATCAATTGTCATATATCATTTAACTCAGCAATTTGATATCAAAATTTAACGAATATTAACGAAGGATTAATTTATTATAAACGTACCGGTCTTGAGTTTCTCGTAATATTAACCCATAAAAAATTATAAATAATAATTACAAAACCAATCATAAATATATTATAGTACAAATGTCAATTTGCTCTTATGCTTTTCT
This sequence comes from Eucalyptus erythrocorys, assembly GCA_014182555.1. Taxonomy (NCBI): domain Eukaryota; kingdom Viridiplantae; phylum Streptophyta; class Magnoliopsida; order Myrtales; family Myrtaceae; genus Eucalyptus; species Eucalyptus erythrocorys. The sequence continues at coordinate 4,832,631 of CM024604.1, forward strand.
ATTTTGTTGATATTGTCTCGAACATTTGCTTGGAATTTTGATCAATTGCCATCATAAATCACTTGTTACTTTGCGCAATATGCTAACATGAATAAATCATCGCGTCAGTAATTTTTTGCTATAGATGACTAAAAAGAATACATTAGAATTATGAAACCCGACCTATACTATTTAGGGTTAATCACATAGCCATTAACTACATTTCTTGAAATGCAATTTAAGAAAAATCTTAGAAATACGGAAGTCGATATGTGATTTTTATTTTGCCAGCGCGGTATGGCGGTGTCCACGGCTGGTTGGTATGTTTGCAAGAGAACGCCCGTGCATGGCGTGGACATGTACGGGAGAGAAGAATGACGTAGAGAATGACGAAATCAATGGGAAAATGTTTTTAATATTTAATTTGTGAGTTTCATATGGTACAACGTTAATTGTTTGATTGGACATATTTTATTGACCAAATAGCTTTTGCTTTATAAAATAGTGCGATGTCAATGTCATCTCTTTTTAAAGTTATCTCGTTATTTCCTATGACGCTTTGGCACTTTGTAACATAATTTATGCGATTTGTCCAAAAAAAAAATATATATAATTTATGCGATTAAAATAACTAACCTTTTTTTGGCCAATTTTGGCCGGAAACCTCTAGTATAAATACTAAGTGACATAATCGGTATTAGTGTGAATAATTTTATATTATTTTTTGAATTATCCAAATTTCTATTGATATATATATTTTTAATTTTTTCTTCCCTTCTTGTTTTTCTTCTTTTTACACAAAGTCAATGGACTGCCATTGGTCACTAGGCAAGGACTATCGACCCTTGTTGGCCCTTGAGTGGGATGTGATGCCCCTAGTACGTCATGGCTAACGTAAATATAAAATTTTTTCACTTTTTAAGCATGCAGAAGTATATATGATTGAAAAACACTGAGGAAATATAAGAATTCGAAAGGACATGCGAAAATGCAAACCATGCAATCTCATTTCATTTTTTAATTTATGTATATTTTAGATGATAAGGTCAAGTCATATTAGGGGACGAGCAAAAAGATACCACTACTCTATACCACACCCAGAAACCTTAGTAGCTGCATTATCTCGAACTGGATACTACACATGTACCATATCATGTATCTCTCATGCACAGAGCGTCCAAAATCTTGGCTTGATCTTCCCAAATACTACTGATACGAGAAATAATGATCAATCACAAGTGAGGGCAAACCTCGATAAGCAAACAACCAGGCGACTACAATTTGAGGAAGTCGATCTTGAAGTATGGACATTAACATATGTAGCGTAAACAGGCTGTAATTCACTTGCCTCAGGTCCGAGTTGAGTGTCAACATGGCTTGACGAGGTCTTGGAAGTCCCGATTGTAGCTGTTTTATGGTGGTCCGAGTCATGTTGAGGCGACGATGCGGGATGATGAGGTGGCGTGAGCGGTCGTTGGACGAGACGCGTCGCCGGTGAGGTTGATCGTCGGGACTGTGCCGTCGTGCGCAAGATGAGAAAAACACCGAGAGAGAGTGAGAGTGTGAGGCTCAGCTATGAGGCAGAAAATGGAGGAAGGAGAGGGAAGTGCCGCTACTGTTTTTATTTCCTGGTCTCCCCATGCCTCCACCGTTTTGACTTGTATACTTGGCAGCCAAAGGAGTGGGAACGTGGGGGTTGGTGGCATTGCCGGTCAGCTCCTCTTGCAGTCACGTTTGTTGACTCGGGACAGAAGTTTTTGCCAGCTGGTGACATGTCGCCCATTAGGGAATAAGCTAATTTCATTTTTTTTATTTTATTATAAACAAAATGAAAGTGAATGCAACAACTTAAATAAAAATTTCTCATTTCTTGATAACAATAATCCATAAAAGATTAAGCACATACCTGATTTGTGTTGGCATATAATCTAGGATACAATGACATTTATACACATGCCCAAAACTTTACCTGGAACATGACAGATTGCTCAATGAACAACCCAATTGCCACTTTTATGGTGGTGTAGTTTAGGAAATTACTTTGTCTCTCCGAGTGTACCGAGCAAGTCATGTTAGGCAAAGTCTCAAAAGGCAAAAACCAAACACCTCATGCTTCAAAGACTAACCTAAGAGCAACAATCAGTCACTTTAGGTATAGTGCATCGGGATCTTGTTTGGTTACGAGGAACAAAAGAACCGAGACGTCCCTGTCTCTCGCAAAGACGGAATCTACATACATAATATTATTAGAAATCCTAAAATTTATCATAAAAATATAATCGAGTTCCAAAACTTTAAAAAAATACAATTAAATTCTAAAATTTATCAGGAAAGTGCAACCGAATCCTAAAACTTATCAAATTGATTCAATTAAGTTCTTTCGTTGATTGTACCTTTTGAAAATTTTATAACTCAATCACACTTTTGTGATTAGTTTTAGTCATTCATTGTACTTTTTGAAAGTTTAGTTTTCGATTATACTTTCGTGATAAGTTTTAATACTTAATCGTACATTTTGAAAGTTTTAGGACTTAATTGTACTTTCCTAATAAGTTTTGCAACTTCATTGTATTTTTTTAAAAGTTTTAACTTTCATGATAAATTTTAAAACTTTCGGTACACTTATTCATAATGTTTAGAAATTAACAAGTGGTTGCTTAAGTATGAGAGTCATGGTGAGCACTAGCCAATAACCAATCTAAGAATCATGTTAATCTAAGAATCGTGTTTAATCATTACAGCATGTGGCAAACGGAATCAGGATGCACGAGGCAAAAGTGAGGAATGCAAGCCTGCTAAAACCAAGCGATGGCAGGAAGATTGCTAGAAGAAAAGGGGAAAGAGCGAACGAGCCATTGGAAATATTGACATATGCTCTGAACATTTGAATGCAGGGGGGAGGTGTGGACTGTAGTGGGAGGAGCACATGCTGAAAGCTGGAGTCTGGATTCTAGCGGCTGGAGTGGAGTTTGGACACAAATTATTCTATTTTAGGATTTCCTAGGTTCCGATTCAGTTCTTACCTGAAAAATAAGAATCGAACTACATGGCATAAGTTCCATAAAATACGGAATTGACAACCATACCTAATTGTTGGAAGATATGCTCAAGAATCCGGAAGATATGTCGGGAATCCGATTTGGTTAGAATCGTGTACTAAATCAATTAGGGATTAAATTGAGATATTAGATTGATTTATAGAATATTTCATTCCTTTTTCTTTATGTACATCTTGTATTATAATTACTTAGATATGTACATTGAATACAACTGAAGAAATACAAAAAAATTTCTCCCTAAACTTCTTCGCTTCTTACTTTGCTTCACTTTCTTTCACTAATCTCTTTAGAACTTGAAACTAGACTAATTCTCATTTTTCTGGTTTTACTTTAGAACCATGCTTATCCCTAGCAACTTGCAAGGATTGTGATCATCACTATAGGCGAGGCCATTGCGACCCTTGCCCAAGAGCTGGCATCCTCACTAACCTTGTGTTAAAAGAAGAAGAAGAAGAGAATAAAAGATTAATAAAAAAAATAAAATATAAAAAATTGCAAAAATTATCCACGTCAACACTATCCATACCATGTGGGATGGTCGATGTTTGCATTAAAGGCTTTTCTATTGAAATTGACGGAAATGAGTATATTGACAAATCGTTAAAATACTTAAAACTAGATTGTACAATTGAAAGGTCTAGAATTACAATAGCTGTCATACAATAGGTTTAGGATTTTTTAGACAATTATCCCCATACTTTAAAATAACTGTACTAATGAGAAGCTTTTAAAGTAGTTCAAATCTAAATGCCCGGGCAGGCTTTATCTAGCTGAACACAATCTAAACGCGTTGTTCAAATAATTGTTATTGATTAGGGCCAACAACTTGCGTTTCCATTGGCAAAAAGAAATAAAGAAAGCAATTTTCATCGGCTCGTTATTTAGTCCGCCATGTCTTAGACAACGATGCCAATGTTAATGTTCGACAGCAGCTAAACCTCGCTCCCTTCGCAATTAAGTCGAATCAATAGTCTATTGTCCACGCATTCTCCCCATCATGTGGAAGATTGTTGTTGAAGTACTAATTTGACACCTTTTTTTAGAGAATAAACAATTATGAGCAACAGATTTAATTTGATATGAGATGTAGGTTCTGGAAAATAAAGTGGATGCATGTCTAAAGAAAGGCTGCAAATTTCTTCATTTCTGTTCTCATTTTATTCTAATGTTGGGCCTTTTTTCAAGTGGAATGGCCCATTCTAACGAAGCTAGGAACCATAATAAGCCCAAGATCCATGTTACTTGAGTTACTTTTGTTTTGGGCCCTCTTTAGTTATATAATTATCGTATGTTCAACTGGACTAAGATAGGACATACAAGGTACAGGCTCTTGGGCTTATTAAGGTTCATAGCTTCGTTAGATACTTCAAGTTGTTTTTCTATGCTTTTTTTTCAATAATAACGTCATGTATGCGGGAACGTTTTCGGTGATGTATTATATGAACTAAAATACATTCAAATTGCTGATCTAACAGACTAACTTCCTCCTTATATGCAAAGTACATATAAATGTCTTAAACAAGAATAAGGCAAGAATTGTCTAAGGTTCATCAGTGAGAATATACTAACATTAAGGTAAAAAATGGCTGGTGAAAATATGGAGAAAAAATAGCATATATCTGTTTAAGATTGGAAGTAGTAACTATAAATTTAATGGAGCAAATACAGATTTGGTTTATCATTGATGATATTTTTGAAATTTTAGAAACTAAATATACGAAGGGTGGCGGTCTTTTACGTGGGCAAATTACTAAACAAATTTAAATCAAACAGATATCCTTTTATTTCCCTCATAATTCTTCAGCTAATTATGATTTCCATAATGAGCTTTTATCAAAAGTCCCTTCATTCCACAAGTTCCCTTCCTCTCGTCTGCGCCACCGTTCGAAAGGAATCGATTTCAAGTGTCAGAGAATTTCGAAATTTCGCCGTCTGAAACTTCTTTTTCTTTTCCTTTCGGTTCAAACGAAAGTTGTGGAAATCCTCTTTAATTAGCTGTACGTGGCATTTGAACCGTCTGTTCTTCGTGGGAAACAGCGGGGACTTTCCTAACACCAACCACCGCCTCCCCCACATGGAGAACAAAACACCCACAATCGATTAGCCAAAGTCTCATGTACCTTTTTATTTCTGCCTAGACATCCATGTGAGTACCCGTTCTATCTTGGCGGCACGTGTCCTTCGAAATGCGTTCCCACGAAATGCGATACTCATTTGGCACATTAAAAGTATCGGTGCCACGAATGTGTCACCTCCACCACAGAACAAGGTCTCGGGGGCACATTAGGAAAACTTGCACGACGAACAATTTAAATTTGAAAAAGCTAGAGCTTTTCCATGTCCTTTATTGAGAGCAATTTTAGGGTTCCCCAGGGAGCTGTAACGATATTCTTATTGAGTCGATGGGTCAATGCGAAATGTCGTGTTTGATGATTTAATTTGAACTATAATGGCATTCCATATTAATTTAGTTGCACAGAGAGAAGCAAGTACGTTCATGGTACCTCAAGGGAACGACGCAAATGGGGGAATGGGAAGTGCATAAATAGGACGGAGACACGGAAGGAACCTTCGGAAGCGAAGTAGAAAAGAGAGAGGGAGTGATGTGATTGTGATTGATTGTAGCCAAGGGAGAATACAACAAGCACATGGTTTGTCACATGGCCTGGTTGATGGATTGTCATTATCCCAACAATTGGCAAAATCCCAGCTTGGCAATTGGAGAAGATAAGGCCTAATCCACAAACCTCAGGGAGAAGAAAACTCACACAAAAGCGAAAAATAAAATATAAGGTTTGGTATTTTTGAGTGCCAATATGGCTTTGGTGACGAACCCATTTGCATGTACGTTGTGTGGTTCTAGTCGATTTGCATGTGCCCAATTTGGAAGGTTGGGGAACATGGGGTTACCCACCATGACATTTTATCTATGCAATGTTTTTGAGCACAAACCCTAAGAAATTAGCTAGAGGCCACATTGGAGAATGACTCCAATTTATGTCATCCTTGATAGCATCCCTTTTACGTGGGGGTGTTTTTATATACATATAATATAAGTAAGTGAGTAAAATCAATTCCATCTTTCCATTTTCGGGCAAAAAGTAGTTCTTTTTAATTTTTTTTCACTTTTCTGTTTTAGATGTTATGCCATGCATGTTATTACGTGTTTTTTTCCCCCAATTTTTGCCTCTACTCATGTGCTTCTTACTTGGCCATCAAGGCATCAACTATAGATTTCCCTGAATTAATAAAATCATTTAAAAAATAGAAAAAAAAAACTTGAGGGGGCCACGGTTGAATTTTTAGATAGTGGGACTGAGCTGTGATTGGTGATTTTAGGGATCAAAATTAATACATATAGGTAAGAATAATACAAAAAGAAAAAAAAAAAAAAGAATATAAGTGATGAGGGAGTTCAAGAATTTTAGTCACATTTTTTACTGTATTGCCTTTTTTTTTTTTTTTTTTTTTTTTTTTAATGATCGAGGGACCGTTGCCTAATTTGATTTTTCTAGAAACGTTTAACTAAGTTTTTTTTGGTAATGATTCAATTACACACATCAAGAAGTCAACTCTTGCTAGGCATAGGAACCTAACAAACTATTTTCACAAGTTCACACATAGGAATCTATGTTGAATAAATAAATAAACATATAAAAAGTGTGTAGGATCAAGGGGGAGATTTTGGAAAGACTTGGGGCGATTCATGTAAATTGAAAGCAATTATGCGATACCAGGTTTAATCTCCAACACTTTGATCCGAATGAAACGGCATGGCTCAACTTCGGGCACAAGTTTTGCACAATCTCTCTCATTCAACTCCTAGTTAGGCCGATTTGATCTCATACAATCTCAAGCTCGAATTTGACTCGAACCACATATTTGGTTCTTAACGTTTGATTGGAGCTTGATCGATTTTTAAATGTCCTGCTCGAGCTCTACCCAAATAAAAAACCGAATCTCCATTACAATCAAGTCAACATAAGTTCTATAAACTCGAGCGATTTCCTACATGTATTCGTAGATAAACTATTTAATCTCCAAAGGTTTTCTTGCCGTATTAGCTATTATCAAGTTTATGATCAATCTATATCCAGTAATCGTCAAGTCGAGCCTGAGCTACTCACGAACAACTCGATTCAGTCTCCTTTCGATCTCTCATTCAGGGCGATTGTCGAAAATGCATCAAAGCGCTACAATCAGAAAACATGGCAATGATCCATAGAGACATAAGTCCACAGACATCAAAATCCTTTCAAAATTCGATGGCAAGATTCTTTGCGATTCGTGTCACGTGAGCGTCGCAATCGACTCTTTCCACCAAAAAGCGGACCCTTACAAAATCCTTTCCCGATCTTACACCGTGCCCGTCGTGTCCGATGTTGACCCGAAACGGTGAGCCGGTATTGTAATGGGGGAGGTTGACAGCGGTTATGGAAGTAAATGGGGGTAGTTAAGGGTGTTAGGGTTACTAACTTAGTTTACCAATACCACCAAATAAAAAAGAAATTGCACAATTTGTTCTAATCACTAAAAAAATATAGAAAAGAAAAGCGAAATACCCAATTCGTCCTCTAAAATGTTACTTTGCAATTCCTCAAAATTAAAAGGAGTTTTTATCGTTGAATATCCCTAAGGCTTCCCACTTATAATAAAGTATTCGTTAAATACAACTTTTATATCAAGATATATGTATAATTATGATTATTTTCATTTTCAAAGCCAGACAAAGAATAATGCTTCGCTTTCGATTAGGGCCCCCTACAATTTTGTATTTCACGCCACGCTATTTATTTTATTTGACACAACGAGCCAAATTACCCCCACGACGAGAAGAGACCACCATGTAGTCTTACTCGGATAGATGTCAAAGCATCTTTCATAAATGTACTTTGAATCAGGATCATCACCTAAGACCCTAATTTTCATTTTTTCAAGAAAAAAATATGAAAGGAAAAGAAAATAAAAAAGGATCAATTATTAAGATTTCCTTTTTGGAAAAGTGGAAAGAAAAACAATTATTTGGAAAAAAAGTTCTATAAAAAGCGCCCCTTTTTGTTGCGTCTTTACGAATCCTCTCATTACTCATCCTTCACTCACTTCATTTTCTCTGCATCTTCGATCCGCACAGCGACAGAGCCGAGCGAAAATGGTGGCGCAATGTCAGGCCCCGTGTCGGCTGAGCACGGTGGTTCTTGTCTTGCTGGTCGCCGGAGCAATGTCTGGAGCAGCGATCGCCCGCGACTTGTCTCGATCCGAGTACTCCTTCTTCTTCTTCTTCTGCATTCCCGCATGTGCATGTAGAAACAGGGCATTTCCAGGGTCTGCGCCTCTCTGGCAGTTTGATTTCCCGATAGAAATATCGGAGCAGTTCATCTGCATTACTTACGTTTTCGTGGATGAGAGGGAAGCTTTGGAAAAACCCGTGAAAAGACCCGGCTTTTCTCGGTTCCTAAATCCCTTTCGACAGGAGAACCATGTCTTGCTCTGTTTTAGCACACGGCTCAGTCCCGACGCGACGCGATCGTACGGTTCGGGATTGCTGGAGAGAGAGATCCGCGACACGTTTGATCAAGAACCCGAGATCGAACGCGACTCGACAAAAGCAAATTATCACGACTTCGAACCGAATTTGTTCTGTTTTTCATTAACTAGACGAATGGATGCCAATGAGATCACTCGGCACGAGATGATTGCACGGTGCGAATTGGCAGCCTCGCGTAAAAATTGCTTCGCTCCGACAATTTATACTGCATTGCAAGATCTCTAACCGGTATCCCTGTTCCTTTTTGAAGAAAATTTTATTTTTTTTAAAGTATTCAGGCCTCCTCATTCAGTGCTCGAGCGACTCCATTAATGGCTCTTTGGCGAGCTTCAACAGGGCACCTTGCCTTCACTTTAGTGCTCTCTTTCCTTCTTTTCTTTCTCTGGACCACCTGAGATTTTTTCCTTCTTTTTCCTCTCCCCCCTCGTCGATGCGAAACTAGCCATGAAAATGACTTGCATTGCATTGTGCTTTAATGGCAGCTCTAGCTCCCAACGAATCCTCAATCAGTGAAAACTCCGATTCCGGAAAACTTAATTTTTCCTTTCGAATTTCTGAATTGCAGGAACCTCGAAACGGGAGTGCTCCAGAGCTCGAGCTCGAACTACTCGTCCATGGCGTCATCAAGGTAACTGCATTGCGCACTTGCTTGACCAGGCTTTACGAAAATTCCACAATCTAAACACACCATTAACCCGAGAAATTACTGTCTCGATTTCACCTCGATGGCTTCGATAAGTTTGTTCAGCTCGAGCGAGCCATTAGTTTTGTCGTCGGTATCGCTCATACATTGAGCTAACATTCCTGTGCTGTTCGAACTTCCCTTCTTGCCATCCATCAGAAGACAGTAGGTTCACCGACAGAATAGGAACTTAATTTTCAAGATCTGCTTCTTCTTCTTCTTCTTTTCTTTTTTTTTCCTCCTATTACATTTGCAAAATTATGTACTTCGACATTTTGTCCCCGCTAGCAACCAAAACGGAACGTAAGTACAAAAGGGTGCATTTATTCCGTGGTCGTTCGATGGACATGGACATTAACTAGCAATTGTTACCGGGGATGCCGTGCTGTCGAAATCTCAGAAATATCTGACTTGCTTTTCGCAGCTCTAAGGAGGCGGATCGCCTGAACGATCAAGCTGTCGATGACCCAGAGCAGGTTGCTTCCATGGTCGACAGGTGAGTTTCCTTCCGCTCCCTCTCGATCTTTCTTCGATGTTGTCTGTTTCCGACACTTAGATGGAGCTTAAGTTTTTCGTGGGGACCATCGCCGATACCGAACGGCATCAAATGCCATGTGAGAGCTTTGGCACCGAAGTGTTTTTTATCGTATTCCCTGTTCAAATGTGACTATACGCGACAATTTAGGCAATACGTTTCCAAAAGAAGCAATAAAAGTGCCCTGTTTGTTTCTTCTGAACTTCCAAAATGAAGCCAGAGTTTCCTCTGTTCATTGCGCTGACCGAATCGAAACCCCGATTCGTTTTCGTGAAGGGACGGATTTTCTGTCCCTTGTTTGGTGTAATGCGATGTCCAAGAACCGTGATGTCACAGAAGGGTTCAATTCTGTCTGAAAACGTTGCACCGGTGTCGTTATCTATCGCTGTCGGTTGGCGATTTATACTGAATTGGCGAGATTGTAAATGCAGAATCTGTGAAAGGATGAGTCCACATTGATGTATAAAGAAGCTGTGATTGAAAAATTGATTGATTGGAGTGTTTTGGGAAAGCAGCTTGACTTGGTTTAGTTTTGATAGGATCATCAGGAACAGCACGGAAAGGAGGAACTTGGGCTTCTTCTCCTGCGGGACTGGCAATGCGATCGACGACTGCTGGCGCTGCGACCCGAACTGGCACCTCAACCGCAAGCGCCTCGCCGACTGCGGCATCGGTTTCGGCAGGAATGCCATTGGCGGTCGTGACGGGCGAATCTACGTGGTGACCGACCCCGGCGATGACGACCCGGTTAACCCGAGGCCTGGCACGCTGAGGCATGCTGTTATCCAGGAGGAGCCCTTGTGGATCGTGTTCAAGCGCGACATGGTGATTCAGCTGAAGCAGGAGCTGATCATGAACGGCTTCAAGACCATCGACGGGCGTGGGTCGAACGTCCACATTGCGAACGGGGGGTGCATCACGATCCAGTTCGTCACCAACGTGATCATCCATGGCCTTCACATCCACGACTGCAAGCCCACCGGCAATGCCATGGTCAGGAGCTCGCCAAGCCACTTCGGCTGGCGGACCATGGCCGACGGCGATGCTATATCCATCTTCGGGTCGAGCCACATCTGGATCGACCACAACTCTCTCTCCAATTGCGCGGATGGCCTTGTTGATGCCGTGATGGGCTCGACCGCGATCACTGTTTCCAACAACCATTTCACCCACCACAACGAGGTGCGTTGAGCTGTTTTATCATCCCGAGTTCGGGTTAACAAATCGACACATCCTTTATACAATCGCAAGGCTTATTGACGGATTCATGTTCTCATGGATGAAGGTGATTCTGCTCGGTCATAGCGATTCTTACATGAGAGACAAGTCGATGCAAGTGACCATCGCTTACAACCATTTTGGCGAAGGACTGATCCAGAGAATGCCGAGGTAAAAAGATGGTCAGCCTTCAATGGCCACAGCCTCGCGTTCGGTTAATGTTTTCTCCAGTTTTTCTCTGGCGGCCGCCATTCCTAGCAGAGTGGTGTCGATTTTGCCGGAAGATTTGAATGATCTCATCCAATATGCAGGTGCAGACATGGCTACTTTCATGTGGTGAACAATGACTACACTCACTGGGAAATGTATGCCATCGGCGGAAGCGCCGACCCCACCATCAACAGCCAGGGCAACCGATATGCCGCCCCGGTCAACCCCTTTGCGAAAGAGGTACGATATCTACCTACCAGTCGAAAGGCCAGTTTAGCATGCCTCCATAAATATGGATCGAGCTAGCTAATGCAACGTACGCCTGTCGCAACTAATTGCCGCTGCGAATTGCAATGAAACTCGCGCAATAAGTGACCTGTAATGGCCATATCATGCAGGTGACCAAGAGGGTGGACACTGCTGCGAGCCAGTGGAGGAGCTGGAACTGGAGGTCGGAGGGAGATCTCCTGCTGAACGGCGCCTATTTCACTCCGTCGGGGGCTGGGGCGGCAGCCAGCTACGCCCGAGCCTCCAGCCTCGGGGCCAAGTCTTCCTCCATGGTCGGGTCCATAACCTCCGGCGCTGGTGCTCTCCCCTGTCGCCCCAACCGCGCTTGCTAGCCTCGGAAGGGGGCACTTTTCCAATTCTTGGTATATAATCATACTCCTAACGGTCTAAGTACAGAACACACTAGTTCCCTATACCGCAAAGATACCCAAAAAGAAGTTCACATTCCTTTCGAATGTTTTCGACTGAGTGTAGCAATTCACACCCAGTCCATTGCAATGGCCATCCCTCGGATTCTCAACCTCGGCCTGCTTCAATCGGAAGGGGAAAGCAAGTGCCACAGTTGGAGCTGGTGCGGAAGCGTTGTCTTCGATTAGCTGCCTCGCTTTTTTCTGTCTTCGTCGACTCGTTTGTTCGCGTGCATGTGTCGTGTTCGTGTCTGTCTGTCCCCTTGGTCGCATCCATCGGATCGTAATATTTTCTTACGGTGAATGTGCTCGAGAGTTCTGCAGTCTGTCGTTCCATAGGTATGATGGTACGAAGCAATAGTATGCAAAATGCAAGTGTGAATTCGAGCCTTTGTAAGACAATGTGATTTGCAGGTGACTCTGCAATTAGCAATGCAAGCGATGCTATTTCAGCACACTCTGTCTTTATGGTTTTCGATTCATGCCCATCAAATCTACTATTTTTCTGAGAATTTGTTTGATGTTACGAATAAGGGCGCATTTAGTAATGTTTCTATCTTTTAGAACAAATTTTTTTTTTCAATCAAAAATAGTTTTTTATTTCTATTCCATGAGTTTCTGAACATTTGAACGTATTTGATAACTATACAAAATTTATATCCTCAAAATTTGAAAAAAAAAAGAGTAAGAGAATGGCTTGTTTCAGAAATTATTCCAAGGAATAAAGAAGGAACTTTTTTTCTACTTTTTTTTTCTATTACAAATTTATTTCTTGGCTACCGTTCTATTCCCGAAAATAAAAAAATTAGCTAATGTTACAAAATATATTTCTATTCTTTTTTTGTCCGAGGAACAAAAGGATATAAATAATGAGCAGTTGGCGGGTTATCAAATAGGTCCTAAATGTACGAGAAATACCAAAACTTATATTTATAGTGCAATGAAGTCGCAAATTTTTTGTAAGTAGCACCAGATGTCCTCAAGATAATATGAAACAGCAGTGGATGAAAAAAAATAAAAAAACAACAATCTACGAATCTAACAGAGACACTCGATTGCAACAATATTTTACAAATTTTCGGGATTTAATTGCACGATTGGAAACTTTAAAAATTCAAGTGCACTTCAAGTATGAATATCGGGAATTCAAGAGGACATGCGATTATCCCTAAATTTACGGTAGAATCGATGTCGCTTAAGCTTAATAGTAGCTTATGTCAATAGTCTACGACACCCAGGAGTCTAATTTGGTAAATTTTGAGACTGTAATTTTTATTCTTTTTTGGCCGAATCACTCTAAAAAGACTGTCTTCTATTTATTTAATTTTCGGCGGTCCCAAAAGCGACGTGTAGTTTTGTTTGGCCGTGCAAAGAGAAATGAAAGAGTGGATATGACTTCACTTCACTTGATCAACTAACATGCTGGGGACCAAAATAGGGGCAAAATGAACTGTCTGAGCATGAATGCTAACCTAACATGCCTGATCGATCGATCCTGGTTCCCTCCGTGTCGCGTGCATCACAAGGATCATCGAATTGCTTAGTAGATCTAGAGGTTGTACAGAATTATTACCAATAAAAAGGCCTTAAATATATTGTCTAAATGCCAATTCAATTTTAAAGCTTCCTAATAAGTATATCAATGTAGTCATTCCGATCAGCTTTTGGCCAGAAAATCCCCAACGTGGAAGCAGCTACTATTTGGAGAATTGAAGAAAAGGTCTTTTATTCAATCTAAGCCAAACGTTATGAGATGGACAATGCTCCTACCAAGGTCATTGGGATTGAATCTATCTGCCACAAAGGAGGAGGAGATTTGAATGGGGTTAGCCCTAGTTGACGTGGAGGATGTGGATGTCACATGACCATGCATGTGACCATGTGGCCCCGCATGGCATGTGAGGGGTTTAACGTACCTACATGGCATGGACCCCATCGCCCCCCACACATACATCATGTCCTCCCCAACGTTGCACATGGTATGCGATGATCATGTGCAAAGTTGGGTGGTGGGGATTGCCGTGGACCTCAAAGCCCAGGACTTTGTGAGAGCTTTCTAGCCACAGCACCATGCACCATGCATTTATGACGACATGTCGCATTGGCCGACATCCCATTTGGAGTAATTTCATGTGTAACTTTCCCAATCACCCATGAACTGATTTAAGTTATTTAGCACACTTACTGCCCACCCCATCTGGGGGTGTATATTAGCTTCCGCTCCCTCGATACTAAGGGGATAATGTTTTTTTTTAGGGCCACATTTCGTATCCTGTCGTGTTGCCTTACTCACTAGGGTACGGCGGTTAAATTGCGTGAAGGTTTGTCCATTAAAATACGTCGATTCCAACTTATTCATGGTTGTATCATTCTGACTTAAGATTTCATCCTAGCGATTCCCTTGCGTGTCATGTTAGAAATTGCAGCTACTATCTATTTTGCACTCTTGATGTTTTCTCCAATGCGGTTAAAACACTACATCGAAAACCCACTGGATCACAAATATGAATCTGTAATGTGCATTGAGAACTTTTAAGTAGTTCCGTTTTAGAAAAACTGTGCATGTAGAAATTACAATAAAATGCATTAGGTTGCAAGGCGTTGCGACGGGGACTGAGCCCCTGAGGAACCATTAGAGGCCCCCTCCATGCTCCTGTTCAATGAATACCTAATTCCAATTCAATGAGCACACGTCTCCATATAATCATAATGAGTTCATGAAGCTCTGAGAAATAACCTTGTGTGTGTGTGTGTGTATAAAGTTACATAAGAAATGATAAACAATTTGTTGAAAGAGAACTCACAAAGAACTTCGGGATATCATTGCAAAGGGGAAGGGTTTTTCTTCTACAATTTTAAGGGTTACCATGTGAACGTTTTACTTTGAAAAAGGTTCTACGGGCGATTATACAGTGACATCCATGTAATAACAGTAAAAGTGAACAGTAAGTACGCGTGCTGCTACAACGTACAATAATTTTGCCACAATGATCGGAATAGTGTTTTGTCTGTCATATTTTCCTAAAGCGTCATTGCTATAAAATCAATTTGTTAGAAGAAGAATAAGATCAATCGGAGCAGATGGCACATCCAGATTGCAGTAGCACGGGCAACGATACAGTAGCAAAACAAGGCAGTAAAAACACTATCCAATCACACGCATTCACTGTTCACTTTACCGTAGCCCTTGTACTGTTACCATGCGGATGATCACCATATAATCACGTGCATTAGTCCAGAAGGGGCAAGACAAGGAACAAGTAGCGAGTGCGGATTTTACATAACGAAAAAGCTGGCTTGCATCTTTATGTTTAGGACTGAAGACCGCAGAAGAATACGAATCTCGATTGGACCAAAGACACAGAACGAACTCAGCTCGGAAGGAAACAGCTTGTCAGCAAACCTTCTTGCTGACATCTCTCTCTTTTCCTTCTCTAACTCAATTGAATTTCGTCCTTGTTCCTTGCAAGATCTTGCTTAAGAACCCAAAATTGTCAAAAGGGTACAAAAAGGACGAATAAGTTTGCACTTGAGAGGAAGTTCAGGATCTATTTTGCCAAAAAAGATGACAAGGAAAAGAAAATGAAAAAGAAGAAGAGTGCAGTCCTACTTGCAAGTCTTTGTAAGTCACCTTCATTTCACTATATATCTGTTTTCCAATTGCTGCTGAAAAAGGTGAAAAAATACATCCTGTTGTCTATGTTATCTAAACTTCTCCGAAGTTATAATCTGTATACAAATTGGGTTCGGGAGGAAATGTTCTCACCATCAAAACTGTGCATGAAGACATCGAAAGGTCTATTAAATCAAGCCCGGTTTGTGCCTCCTGTGCTGGTAGGAAGAATGTTTTCAAACTCCACTCATGCTCTCAACGTTTTGCTCTTCAGTAAGGCAGTATCAAATATATTTCTAGAGAGTGATTCAATATGTTTACTAAATAGGACAATACTTGCATGTCGTTCATGTATAGCCAGGAGATGCAATTAACCACAACAGCATATATAGACTTTTTATGCTCATATATTTGTAATTTTATATGAACGATGCTTCAGGGTTTTGTCAAGCACTTCCAAAAAGTTTGACAATACATGATGCTTGCTATGCAAGCAATTGAGCAACGTTTGCACAATTTGTTCAAATGCAGATATGATTGATCTCTTGTAGACGCTATTGAAAGAAGATGTTCATGAAAGCCCAGTTTCCTGATTTACTGCACCTAACGAAGTTGCAGGAAAAGCAACACTGGCAATTGATCCTGACATTTTCTCTGGCCTTTCTGTTCTTTCTCCTCCATCAATTGAGCATCCACTGCATAAAGATAAATTGCACAGTATGTTATTGCTAGTACAGAGTGAAGAAGTACAGGAAATAGCCATTACAGAAGTATAAAAAGCTTACTCTTATGGGTCAGACTGGAAAATGTAACCAGCCTCGGCGAAGTGGGATTTTACTTGTGCAAGAGCCCTGTAGCGGTGAGAGATCTCATTCTTCTCTTCCTTGGGCATCTCTGCGTACCTTAACAAAAAGAAACAACATATTAAAGTCCGGTAACATTATATGACTGTTAACATAGGCAAGACTGCAGAAACCAAAGAGGAATCAGACATAAAACTTACGTTTGGTCGTAGCCATCGGGTTGGAAGATTGGATCCCATCCAAAATCAGTGGGTCCCCTTGCAGGTACTATCTTCCCCTGAGATGGCCACAGGTCAGACATCAGTGCAATGAACCAATCCACAACTAAAATTTCTACTATTCAGCAGAGCAGACAAAAGACAGCAACCATGGCATATGAAAAGCTCCATTGTAATTGATGAGTGAAAAAAATCAATTAAGAATTAACCATGAATATGATCAAAAGTCCCGAGCTCATTCTTCTCATGTAAAGAGCAATTCTCAACATTATTCTAACAAAAGATTATAGAGAATGTAGAATTATAATCAGGTACTTTGCAATCCCGGGTTCACCTCGCAAAAACCAAGGATCTCATTCAAATTAACCTAAAATTGGACTTAATCTCATCATGATATCCTTTCAGTACCAAAAACAAGGGAAGTCGCAAACTGTTGCTCTCCATTATCCGTCAAGTAGCTAAGATAAGAGGACTAAAGGCATGGAAAAAAATTGCGGAAAAAGAAATCTAATGTATGATGGTGTCTTCTAAAAGAGCAACTTACTGGAGTCTTTCCAAGAAAAGTGATTGGTTCAGCATCGGGTCCATTCATGAAAGAAAATGCGCACAAAGCATAAGCTGATTTATCCTCATATGCCATCAACAAATTGTTGAGACCTAGAGTAGTGAGACAAAAAGGGCATAAAATAGATGTATGAGCACTTCCAAGAGAACAGGGGCAAAATAATTCAGAAAAAAGCAAAGGAAAAGAATACCTTCATGACCAAGCTTCTGCAGAAACCACTTGCTGTGTGATTTATTTAATAAATTAGATATTATCACAGAAAGAAAATAAGATATTTTAGTAACCCAATTAAAGAACAATACATTGTAACACCTATACATGTTACACAGTTCAAAGCACTGAAAATCTGATATTTACTGGCATTAAATATCGTAGGAAAATAGTAGAGTGACCAGGTAGAACTTTAAAAAATTCTGCATCCACATATGAAAGAGGTCTTCAAAAACAAAAGGTAAAATTCTAATTAAGGACCCAAAATGCCCTCATTTTCTCAAACAAGAGCGTAAAGTGGATATTATTTTTTAAATAAGCGCTTGAAATGCTATCATTTTCTTAAATAAGGACCTAAAATGAATATTGTTTCAAATAAAGACTTGAAGTGACCATATCAATCTCAAATAAGGGCCAGAACTCATTAGTTGTGTAGGGTAATTTCGTCTTTTTAAAATTTTTCCTTTTTTCTATTTTTATTTTTATTTTTTGTTGAAAAACAAACTAAATAAAACTTAAAATTTAAACAAAAAAGGGGAAAACATAGGTGGGAGGATCGCCGCTCCATCGCTAGTGGGGTGGCGGCGATAGCTAGCAACCCCTACCAACCAGAGGCGAGAGAGGGCCAAGTTCTCGCTAGAGACGAGAGAGGATGATGACACACACCCAGATCTAGGCAAGGGTCGCCCACCCTCGCCTCGATTTGGGCGAGGGTCGCCGACCCTCGTGCTGGCTTGGCGGCCCTCGCCCAAGGCACTTGGACCTCACTGCCCAAGTTTGGGGGTGTTGGGCAAGGGGCAGTGACCCTCTCCCAGATCTAGGAGAGGGTTGCCGCCATCTCCTGTCCCTGGCCCTTGCCTCTAGTCGGCAGGGATTGCAAGCCCTTGCCCAAGGGTCGGTGACCCCGCCGAGCATCATCGCCGCCCCAAGGACGAAGGGGCGGCGGCCACAGCCCTCCTACTTGTCCCCTAATTGGCCGGAATTTTTTGCTAATTGACGAACCGGTGAGACTAGGTCCTTATTTGAATCAGCCATAGCTACTTCAAGCTCTTCTTTGAGATTGATATGGTCACTTCAGGCTCTTATTTGAAAAAAATGAGGGCAATTTAGGCATCTTTTTGGAATTTTTCCAAAACAAAATTAATACCTAGATTGGGGAGCTTCCCCAAGATAGACAAAATTGAGGGATTCTGGCAAGGCCCTCCTGAATCTAATTAAAGCTTCAAATTAATGACTTGAAAATTGATTGATGCATTTTTGTTGTCTAGTGAAGATTTATCCATTTGGTGAGATCTCATGCAAGAAGACAAGGGATACCAGCAGCGACTAGCTGATTTACTCCCCAAAAATTCAAAATCCAATTATTGAAAGAATTCCTACCTTCAATCC
Source organism: Eucalyptus erythrocorys (assembly GCA_014182555.1). Classification (NCBI taxonomy): domain Eukaryota; kingdom Viridiplantae; phylum Streptophyta; class Magnoliopsida; order Myrtales; family Myrtaceae; genus Eucalyptus; species Eucalyptus erythrocorys. Next base: position 4,851,352 of record CM024604.1, read on the forward strand.
AGTTTACTGTTGACCAAGAACAAGAAAACTCCAAAATTTAATTATTTTTCAGAGAATGAAGTCAGTAACTTTTGAAAGCGATAAGATATTTTTCACTTAATCAACCATTAATATAACCTGCCTAACTAGAAAGGAAGGAGAAAAGAAGCTAAAAGAATAACAAACAACTTTTCTTGGCTAGATTTATTGTAGAAGTGGCCCCTTGGTGGTAGGAGAAAGACTAGTAACATATAAACATGTCAGATAGATCATTTGTGTGCAGATAAGGGGAAAGAAGGATGTGAACATCTGAAAGCAATGCTCTTCAAGGTAACCTTATTCACTGCATATGGGGCCAATTACAGTTCTGATTGAGGTTGAGAGTGTGAAAAGCATCTTATACCGCATCACTCCCAACTCCCTTAAGTACATAGTAGAATAACTTATGGCTTCCCAGGTATGTTTACTAGAAGCAGCCCTAATAGGTCAAGTAAGACTACAAACAGCCACTTTTCTTCTTCTGACGAGTTAGCAGGCCAGAAGAAGCTAGTATATATGTGTGCAGCTGAAGGGAAGAAAGAAGAGAAAACCTAGAAACCAAGCTTTTGAAGGTTATTCATCAGGCCAAAGGTGTATGAGAGGCCAATCACCATTTTACTAAAGGGCAGAAGTGCATGTAGCTTCTCAGACTCCCATAGCAGAAGTGACAATTCCTCTTAAATGCATGGGAGAAGTTAGCACACCACACAGATTCTGAGTCGCATAAGCATCCTATACTTGAGAATGCAAGTGCACTGATTGAGGTTGGATCAAGGTTAGTAGAGTTGAGGGTACAAAAATTAGTCCATGATGTGGGGGAGGGAGGGCATATAGAGCATCCTATACTTCATCAGTCATGCTAGTCCTGAAAACTAAAGAAATTATGCAGCAGTCCTGTATCAGTACTTCGTAGTCTATACACCAACCAACAAATATACTTAAGCATCTCTTTGACCATTGCTTCAAAAAGTTGTTGATATTTTTTATATACTCATGCATTAGCTTCAGGAAGAACTCATTATCCTAGCAGCCCTGTTAAATCCAATTCAAAATTTTGGGCTCAAGGCCTTATAAATATTATCCAAAGGAGCTATGAAACAGGTGAACAAAGTTCAATCATCCAAAGGAGCCCCAGCCCTTTCACTTCCCTCACTCTTCTCAGGAAAGTTGCTGGAGACAGCCTGATCTGTAGACAAACAGATGCCTGGAAAGTGAAGGATAAATTTTCTACATCCATTGTAATGAGATAGGATAATTATGTGAACGCAAACTGCAAAGTTCTTTCCAAGCATAATATGAGATTTGACCATCATCATACTGTAAAAAGGCAATGGATATTCATGAAACATCGTTTACAACTCTTAGTAGGCAGTAGGACATCAATGTCATTTGGTTTAACTCTCAACCAATGCACTTGCGACCTTTCAATGCACTCATCGTGATTTATCAGTGTATCTCGAGAGCTATGACTTGTTCTTCTTCGATTATACTCAGGTTTATAGTTTCCAGTGATCCTGACCATTTGATAAAAAGTCATCTCAAACTCTGAGGCAAACATTACTTAGGGAAAAAAAACTTGGAACCTAGAGACAACTACAACCGCAACTACACCCAACCACTTCGCTCTTTCACTTTAGTTTGTCACTTGGGAGTTTTTGGCATGCAGAAGTCAGAATGCACCTTTGTGGTAGACATTGACATTTGCTAAAGGATAAAAATATCCCCCAGTCCTCATACAACCATTGCACACGCCAACTCAGTCCTAGAGCCAAAAAAGGAAAAAAAAAATAAAAATATAAAAGGATTTCTGAGGGAAGCTGCCAAAATTTGAGGGCAAGCATACTAATTTGAATGTAGTTGATACACCAACCAAGTATGCATGTGTTATATCCTTGACCCTTAAATATTCTAGAAGGGTCAACACTTTCCTTGTAGGATAGAAAGTGACAGAGGTGAAAGAATTACTAGGTCAATTGTTGGACAGAATTCTTCTGGATGATAGCAGTAACTGCTGTGGAAACTCGTTCTGACAGCATAAAACTAAGACTCAGTTGATGCTTGATGTATAATACGTAGTGCATGACCTCACATAAATAATCATATAGGCAACCATCTTTCCTGAGTGACACTAAAACACCCTTTTCACTCTTCTCTAAATATGACTCTTTCAGGACCTGTTTGGGTAGTGTCCTCCATAGAACAACCATTGGCAGAGTGACAACAAATAATTCTGGAGAGAGAGAAACTGGCTAAAGCTCCTGAGTGAACAAAATTTTGCGCGCAATAGTTCAGACTGGTTTCTGGAAGGGAATAGAATGAATCCAAATCTGCAGCCCTTCAGCCAGTTCTCAATGTCTGTCAGAAGGTCAAGGTAGCTCTGAGCATTCAATTTCTCTCAGTCTCTTACTGATCAGACTGATTGTTTCAGCCTCACAATAGTTTGCTCCTCCATCAATTAATATGTAAACACTACTTTGCAGAAATGACTACTGCAGTAGCAATTATAGACATTATGCCCTAATTAGATATAAAATCAAGTATAAACTTATCATACTAACTATCCCAATTTAACAATAGGAAACTTTGATCCTACAATAAACTGATCAGTAGTATAACCACTCAATTTGTTCCAATGCCCTACTCGAAATAACTAACTCCAAAACAGTCCACAGTTACAAAGTAATTGACTTAAAATCGAGGAAAAAATTAAAAAAGCACCAAACAAGTGCCGATTTACAGACACAACGTACCATCACCGCTATTCTCAAATTATTCAAGAAATTTCCAAGAGCTAATTCTTCATTGCTAATTGAGAAAAGGAAGCAATAGAGCAAAAAGGAAAGAAAAAAATCAAACAGAGCACCAAAACAACCAGATACTTAGAAATAACAAGAATTTGAAACAAGACCTCATATAGCAGAGCAACAACAAGAGAAAGCGACTTACATATAAGGCCCTGCACATCAATCCGAAAACAAATCGATCAGAACTATCCGTCGTACCATAAATCACTCACCAAGGCATCAAGCACTCAAAAAATAGAGACGTACCCGGGAGACCCTTTAGGGCATTGAAGCAGAGGCAAGTGTCTTCAACCAGCACAGGTCCATTGACCTTCCAATTCAAAGAGTCAATCAAGTCCACCGGGCAAACACGCAAATAGCATGTTACAGAAACCCCCCCAAAAAAAAAAGGGAGAGAGAGAAGACAAGGTGTACCTCGATCGCGGCCAATCGAGCCTTCTCTTTGGAGATGTCTTCAGGCTCTCCTTGCAATTCGGGCACTTAGAACGACGAAACAAGAACACCCGAATGAGAGATTTCAAGAGGAAGGCGAGTAACAGAAGATCATCGAGAGAGAGAGAGAGAGAGAGAGAGAGAGAGAGAGAGAGAGAGAGTATACAGTCGAGCTTGAGGGACTGGAAGGGGATGGATTGACCCAAGATGAAGCGGACTTCTTCGAGCTTCTTGGCGTTGCCGGTCACGAAGGTCACCGGCCGCGACAGCGCCGCACCGCAGGCTTTCACGGCCGCCATGGTTTTCCCGCCTAGATGTCGGAGAGGGTTTATAGGAACGATCGAATTGGCTTTTAAGATTGCGAAGTCCCTTCCTTTTGCAATTTCCAGTTTCCACACTTTTTGTGATGCTCGAAACGATTGCCCCGACCGTGGTTAAATGGGATCGTGAACTTTAAAGTAGTGCGATCTGGACTCGTCGAGTAGCTAAAGACCCAAGTTCAATCTTCTCGCTAGACTAAATATGATCCAGATAAATCCATTCTTATACAATACAAATTTAGGGATTTGATTCGAACCGATCTATGTTATTAAAACACTGATATATTTAACCTAATATGGAAAAACTCATACCTAAATTAGAGTGTGAGAATGAAGTAAATGAGCTTGGATTAAATGAAGGAGAGAGAGAGAGAGTGAGTGAAGAGAGAGTTATATAAGTGAGTTGGATGTAAGTAAGTTATCAACCCATTTAACAGTTATATTATTTTGAACTTTATCATTCTAATTCATTTATAATCCATTTATTGAATGTAATTAATCCATATAATAACTTCAGCCATTAAATATGAAATGAGTTTATGACCCATTTTGATAGGTTTATGTCTCATGATAAGACAAAGTTGTGTTTGAGAAATCTTGTGAGGTAGCTAATGACAAATGTTAATGCAAAGTTTAAGCACAACAAAAAATTCCCACTTCGACTTTGATATTGTTCAAAAGGAATGTAAAGAGTTAGCGCAGCAAGGACTAATTTAATAGATTCTTAATGGGCATCCGAAGCTTTTTTATGTCAAAAGGTGAACAGAGCGAACTGGGGAAAAAAACTGCCTTATGCAATAGGAATCACAAAGTGGTGAGTGGAGAGTGTATTTGTGGAAACCTATCATATTGAACTAACGCCTATCTCTACGTTTCTAATAATATTCGACTTCGAGGAAGAGAGGGAATCTTCAATGTCATTTGACTTTGAGACAAAAGATCTTCCTTTTAAAGAGATTCGATTCGGAATTATTATATATCCAAGGTCCAATATTGAAATAATTTCAGAGGTTTTCCCCGACTTTGTCCATGTGAACAAACAATTCGAAATGCCTCGACTTATACAATAGGAATCACAAAGTGGTGAGTGGAGAGTGTATTTGTGGAACCCTATCATATTGAACTAATGCCTATCTCTATGTTTCTAATAATATTCAACTTCGAGGAAGAGAGGGAATCTTCAATGTCATTTGACTTTGAGACAAAAGATGTTCCTTCTAAAGAGATTCGATTCGGAATTATTATATGTCCAAGGTCCAATATTAAAATAATTTCAGAGGTTTTCCTTGACTTTGTCCGTATCAACAAACAATTCGAAATGCCTCGACTTTTTTTGGAACATGTCCGAGTCAAATAGCAATGATTCGACGCATTTTTTTTTTTTTTTACACTATTTCGAAAACCCAACGACTCAATTGTATGGATATGTAAAATACAGGACTTCCAGTCCTAACGGGAAAGGGAGGTAAGAATTTTCAATTTGCAAGAGTGACAACTTTAAAGGACCGTGCATAAGTTAGTGAATTACATATGAACAAAAATAATAGTTAGCATTTGATAAGCGTGAAAATCTTCAAAACATCTGTGTAATTCCTCCGTGATTGGACTAGTTTTTTTGCGAGAGAGTTGTATGAGACTAAATATAGCAAGTTCCTAAGTCTAACCAAAATCTAGGAAATATCAATATTATTTGAGTAATTCTAGTGCAGTTAAATTCTCCATTGTAGCGCTTCATCTTTCATCTATCATGAAAATTCATGGTGCTTCACTAAGATCACCTCGACCGAATTATGTAAATTTAATGTTCGATATATTTCCTATTTCATTTATTATTTTATTTGTTTTCAAAGTATTATATATTGACCTATCAGCTCCGTAAAATGTAAATCAACATAAAAATGATTCTCATATTTGGCCTCTCAGCAATATCCACACATCCCCATAAAATAAAATGTTTGTTTGAGGGTTCGCTCGAATTTAAACATGAGGATTTAGAACGCGTAGGAATCCACGTAATCTTAAAAGGCATAGGCTAGAGTCCCGGTCCTTAGGAACGATGCAACTCAAGTAGAAAGAACCATTTCAACTATTTTATTTAAATACCAGGCTACATCATTATTCGCAAATCACAGTGATGTAAAGAAAAGAAGGAGAAAAACGAGAGTTCATTCAAGGCTCAAGGCAGCAACAGTACTGGTAAAGAGGCTCAACACATTTCCCTCCTTGATATCCCCAACGTCGGCAAGAGCCGTCGCAATCGGGAATATCTTCACATTTCCCTTGGCAAACTAATCCTCCTTCTGCATCCCCTACAAGCCGAAAAAGCAAAAAGAAAAAGGGTTAAATTATTTTTTTTATCACCAAAAACCTCAAGATATACCTTATACTTGTGATAAATTTATCATATGTTAGTTTTCGTTAAATTTTGCCGTCAAATTATTAAGTTAAATGACACGTGACATTGGTAAATTTGAGATTTCACGCTTTGTTTATCACAATTTACAGTTTTTGTGATTTTTTATGGTATTAATCCAATTTAACATAGAGTATATTTATCACAAATTTACCAATTTGAGATTTTTTGCGATCGAATAAATTAGTTTGGGGTAACCAGTTTATGGTTTTTTATGGTCAGTTGGGATAAATTTATCATAGATGTATCGGTTTGGGGTTTTTCATTGTTAAAAAAATAATCTGGGGTAAATTTGTCACGAGTATACCAATTTGGAGTTTTTCAAGGTCAAAAAAATAATTTTGGGTAAATTTGTAGGTGTACCAGTTTGAGTTTTTTCAGGGTATTAACCCAAAGAAAAAAGATGGAAGATTACCGTGATCCTATTAAAGATATTTGATAGGGTGCAATTATGGGCACATATACTCTCTCTAGAGTCCAAAATATAACTGGACAAAAATAGATCATTAATGGAAAATCCTTTAATATTTCAGGATCCATTTGTTTAAAGAAAAATTATTTTCCGACTTTCTGTTTAAATGATGTAAAACAAATCGATCAACTGAAAAAGGTTTTCCATGGAGTGAAAACAACAAATCTAGATTGAGAGCATATGACTTCTCCATATAGTAAAAAATTAGTCACTTTTTTTAAGCAATCAAACAAATAAAAATTGAGAATTTTCTTGGAAAATGATTCCCATTGAAAAAAATTTCCTCCATTATAAATTTCCAAATGAAACGAAGCACACTTAATTTTCATTTTCATTTCCAAACTGACTTTCATTCGTTTGTATTTCCAAAGTCCAAATAACTTGAGGGTCCATTTGGTTTGGCTTTGGGGGAATGCTTTTGGCCAAATACAAATATCTTTAGGGTAAAGGGGTTTTGGGGAATGTTCGGACGTTTGGCAAATTACGCATTGGAAAGTGGCTTGTGTAAAAATACCATTTGACAAAATTTATTACAAATGAGCTTTTGCTTTTATTTAAAAAAAAAAATCTAAAAATCAAATCCGACGGCCGGGCGGTGCCGAACGGCCATATCTGGCCGCTTGAGGCCTGGTGCGACCTCAGGTGACGCCGTCGCCTCCGGGAGGCGGGACCTCAGGCGCCTGAGGTCGTAGAGGCCAGATCTAGCGGCCCGAGGTCGTGCGAACCTTAGGCGACGTCACCTGGTTCGCGCGATCGCGCGGACCCAAGTGGCATTGCCTAGTTCGCAGCGACGCCACCTGAGGTCAGCACCGCCTCGGTCGTGCGTCATGCCACCCCCAGACGGTGGTCACTGGCGATGCGCGACCCTCAGGTGGTGGCGACAGCGGCTGCTGGAGAAGCCCGGTGGCCGAGAAGAAGAAGAAGAAGAAGACGACGGAGAAAGAGAAAGATGAATAATAGGTGTGGCATTTCCCAAATGCCAAATGATCAATGCTGCCTCTCCTCATTTTTCAGCATTGGGCATTCGGAATGCTCATATTTGGGCAAAGGGGCTTTCAAAAACATTGCCAAACATCAAAAATTTTTCCCAAAGGGCTTTGGGAATGCCCAACCAAACGGCCCGATGTGCGAGTTCGGAAGATGCTGAATTATTTATGTCATTATGGAAAAGCACAAGAAAAGTAAGTAGTCGTGCAAATTACCGAAAGAGAAGAGACAGGCCAGTAGAACGGCATAGATAATCGCGATCAGTATATGCTTGGAGACAAGTCGAGACGCCATCTTCTTCAATATGCACGCCTTCGGATATGGAAGCTGCTTGCTTTTTTATAAGAGTTTTCATGCGTTTTAAGTAGCAAGTCGCCTCCACTTTATGCAGAGAAAAACGCTTGAAGGAGACTATCAGACGTACTTACCTTAATTAAAGATTTCACGAATTCATGGCATTGAAATATATGGAGCGACTGCCAGATACGTCTGGGCGTGAGCTTTTAATTAGGAGATTCTCTTACATCTTTGTCAAGTGTACCGAAGAAATAAATCCTACAATTTAGTAATAATATTCATTTTTTAAATAGTAATCATATTCACACAATAAGGAAACAAATCCCACGACACCATTCGAATAATGAGAAATATATGGAGAATTCAGTTGCAAATTTTAAAATAGTGAATATTATTCTCTGAAAAAAAAAAAAAAAAAAAAGAAAGATTATATAGATATAATTGTCAAATAAAAAAACTTAATAAGTAAAAAAAAAGTAATATAATTATCCTTTTTATTTTTACAAAATGCGTAATTATCTTTTACGCTTTAAACTTTGATTGTTGTATGATTTTTTAATCGAACAAGTCATAAATTTGGAGGACAATTTGTTAATATCTACTTTTCTTATTGCAAGGAAGTAAAAGGTATTCATTATTGTCGAATTTTAGTTTGTATCTATATATTTTAGATAGGAGAATTACAAAAAAAGCCATAAACTTAATATAATTGTGCTAATTTAGTTTTAAATATTTTGTAATTGTGCCGATTTAATCCATCCGGCCAAATTTGGCCAATCAACAGTGACATGGACACTGGGTAGTTCCATCATCTGGCGAACATTGACATAGTAATTTTTTTAATAATATTTACCTTTTTTTCAAATTATTTATTTATTTATATTTTTAATAATATATTTCTTCTTCTTCTTCTTCTTCCCCACAGGCGGTCGGCAAGGTGAAGCCCTTACTAGTCATTGGCGAGGTGGGTGACCAGCAAGGGCTTTGCAGCCCTCACCCAATGGCCAACAAGCCCTGCTGGAGCCTCATTGGCCACTGCGGGTAAGGAAGTTGAAGAGGAAGAAGAGAAATAAAAAGGAAAAATAAAAAATTTATAAAAAATTTCAAAAAATATAAAATACTATTTCAAAAAAATATAAAATACTTTTAAAAAATTGTCACGTCAACGTCAATCAACCAAATTTTGCCGGATGAATTAAATTAGCACAATTGCAAAAGTTTTAGGATTGAATTAGCCAAAAAAAAATTTAGGACTAAAATTAGCACAATTACAATAAGTTTATGACTTTTTGGTAATTTTCCCTATTTAGAAATATAATTCTTATTTTTTTCTTGACATCTCATTTAGATGGATAGAATTCATATTGAAAGCAACTTCATTAATGAAAATAATGGCGGTGATGAAGACGAGATTAGTACATATTGAAAAGCAAGTGCATTTCAAGCGTTTCTTCATCTTTTAAATTTAATATATTTATATAGTGATATCAATAATTTCTTTTTAATAGGTGATAATATTTTTTACTTGTAGTTATTTGTATTTTGATATCTAATTTATTTTTTCATCATATTCATGAAAATTGATTGTATGTGCCATCTTATGATTTTATCTCTCAATTTATGCTTGCAATGAGAAAATATAAAAAAAGAAAAAGAAAAATAGGGTAAAAGATAAAACTATTTAATCAAAACATGGGTGGTCCTTTAGTCGACGGAGGGCGGTCAGTTAAACCGGACCCTATTCATTATTATTGATACATCAACACGTTGTTACAGGCCTAAACAGAGGGATGAGAGTAATCCTAAAACCAAATAAGAGTGTGTTCGACCACATCAACGTGATTAGGTCTTGGAAAATCCAAATTTGTTTTCGCTTTCATAGTTCTTTTCTTCCCTCTTTTCCTATTTTCCAGTTTTACCGTTCTCTCTTCCCCAAGCCACAGCGAACAGCTCGCTAGGCACGTAGACGTCCTCTACCGTCGCAGCCCTGCCAACCTTTGTCCGAACCGCGTCACCGTCGCAGCAGCCACCACCAACCCCGCTCAACTCTCCCTCTCTCCTTCCTTTTAGGCGTTCTTTGTGACAAAGATTGCCGCCCTCAAGCAGTCTAAATCGTAGATCCGCTTGAGGCTGGGCGACCTTCGACTCGAAGGGGACTCCCAGTTTAGCATTAAGCCCTTATTCATCACAGTGGCGACGATTGATGGCCGCGCAAACCTCAAAGGAGACCCAACAAAGGTAGAGGAGTGCGGGAAGAGACGAAGGAGCTAGGGTTTATCTTTCGATAACTTGGTATGTTCTTCTTAATCGGGCCTTTTAGGCTTCAGGTATATGATTAGTCAATCACACCCTAGCTTTGTAATCATAAATATAATGGTGGATGAAGTCGATTGTGAAACTTTTACCTTTTACCTTTTGTTAGTGGTATACTATATGAAGATTATGTTAATTAGTTTTTATTAGATTATTTAAATAATAAACTATGCTTTCATCTGATTACTTAAGCTTATAGAATAGTTTACATTGGTTTCATAAAATTTTGCATGAAATTAGAACAGCATGAGAGGGAGTATTAAAATATTTAAATAATAAATCACACATTCATCTGATAGTTTAATTTTAGAATAATTGGCGGTGCTTTCAAAAAATCTTGGAGTTTCTTTTAGAATAACATGTCTTCACAAACTCACATACTTCATAACGTATAACTTTAAATTATCAAACATATCTAATAAAATATGATTTAACAAGTATGCGGGGGCACTATTTCGACAAACTAGTTTTTGAATTTTAATACATTAGTTACACGTAACACGAAAACCACCTACTTTTGTTTCATAGGTGTTTGACAAGTTTCCCTCTGAGAATTGTCCATCCCATTAAAGTCCATTTAGGACTGGTAACCCCTAATCACAGAGGACTAAAGAGTAACTAGCGAGTTTTCATAACTTATCTGATACTGAATCCGATCTTTTGGACCGCCCGGAATTTGTACACCAGTCGTAGCGAGAGAGAGAGAGAGAGAGAGAGAGAGAGAGAGAGAGAGATGTTGGCGGTCTCTCCTCTGCATGGCATGCACGTCCCTCTACTTGAAGCGGCGAGACGCATCTCCCATAAATGGCTCTCTTCTTTTCACAGGTTTCAACCAACTCTCTGCCATCTTCATTCAAACCTCTATCTCGCCCCCTTCGAGAGCGCCCCTGCAACACAACTCTGCAGTTTTCACCGTCATTAACTCGACCCCTTCAATAACCTCAACCGTACGCCTTACCGTCTCTCTCTCTCTCTCTCTCTCTCTCTATAAATAGTCCACACTCTCATGCAAGGCAACAAACAGGAACACTCAATCTTAGAGAGAGAGAGAGAGAGAGAGAGAGATGGCGAGGTTGGCATGTGCGTTTCTGGTGCTTGCTCTCGTGGCAACAACGCAAGCAAGTGCACGTAAGGTTCCCATCGACGCTGGTCCAAACGACGACGCCTCTGTGCATGCAAGTGCATGTAAAAAGCCAAGCGGCAAGGTTCCGAAGGAGCAGACAGTCATGATGCATGCGAGTGCACCGGAAAAGGTGGCCACAGCGGAGGCACCAGGCAGCAGTGTGGAGGACAAGAAGAATTTCATCGCCTTTGGCGGCGTTGGCGGGTTTGCAGGAGCTGGCGGGTACGCCGGAGTTGGTGGTATCATGCCGACCCTCGGTGGTGGTGGTGGGATCGGCAAGTTTCATGGAATTGGAGGAGCTGCAGGAATCGGCGGCGTCGGCGGGGTTTTGCCTGTTGGGGGTGTCGGTGGGTTGGGCGGCCTTGGAGGTGGGGCTGGCGGTTTAGGCGGCCTCGGAGTTGGAGGCGGGGCTGGCGGTTCAGGCGGCCTCGGAGGCGGGACTGGCGGTTTAGGTGGTGTGGGAGGTGGGGCTGGCGGTATAGGCGGTGTCGGAGGCGGGGCTGGCGGTGTAGGTGGTGTCGGAGGCGGGACTGGTGGTGTAGGTGGTCCGGCTGGCGGTGGGGCCGGAGGGGTAGGTGGTGGGACCGGTGGAGTTGGTGGATTGGGGGGTCTCCCAGGAATTTGTCCTTGATTAAATTCGGGCATTCCTAGATGTTTGTCACATTTAATCTTTCTTCAACCCTAGGTTTAATGTTGTGGTCTTTGAGCGTCGGTCATTGTCAAATAAAGAAGTTTAGGAGCATTGTTAGGGTAAGGTCGTCGATAAGGAGTTTGGAGGACATCGTTGTCCTCATTCGAGGTTGTCAGTGAAGTCGCTTTTTACATCCTCATTTTGGGTTTCTTGCATTTTGTCGTTGTACTTCGGTATATTAACGAATGCATGGAGATGTTAGCTTTCTTTAATGAATTTCCCCAGCGAGCCTCTTGAAAATTCTTGGAGCTTTTTATGGTATTTTTTCAGAAGATGAAGAATACAAAGGGGAGTGCTTGCATGCGGAAGAATGAGAAAGACAATGTGTATTTTGATTGTTAATTATCCAAGTTTAGACTTTGGGAAACCCTAGAATGGGAGATCCGGATTTATAAGACTTGACCAAGTTTCGGCCGTTATACTTTCTGTATAAAAATCTGATCGTGTTCGAGGGGACCAAGGTAAAAAGCATCTTTTGTTGCACTGATCTTGAAAGGGACTATCTTGTGACTTTTTGTTAGCATAAGATCTCGTAATCAAAATCAGTCAGGTCTAAAAATTTAAATTATTAGACAAAAACCTTATTAGACAATTATTAGACAAAAACCTTATTAGACAAAAACCGCCCGCCACGAGTAGGTTGCATTTTGCCTAAAATTCAAAGATTGCAGCACAAGAGAGCTAATTAGAATTTGGCAGGTAAAAAATGAGACCGGAGAAATATATCGTAAATTCGTAATAATGCATTGCCTTTTGCTATCATAAGATGTGAAATCTTGTATAACCCCTATAGTTTTAAAAGCTTAATTTATTAAAAAAGTGTAAATATTAAGTTGCCCTAACACTCACGAGCATAGATGCGAATGAATAATTCTTGTCAAAAAGTCGAATAAGATAAACAGATGAAAAAAGCAGAGTTTTGACTTCCACTAATTCAATTACAATGCGGTGCACCGATTTCTTTTACTGAGTTTTCTCGATAAAACTGATCAATATGAATTGATTTGATCAATTTCAAAATAACTGTACAAATCATTACTCATTTATGGTTTTGTAATTTCACACATTAAACTAAAGAAAATTTTTGAAAAGTGGGAACTCTTTTAGAAATTGTGAGATTTTAGATTCTCATTGTATTGTCTTTTACCATCGGTGCTTTTCTTAAGATTATTTCTTGAAATAATATGTGCATGAGATCAACCGTCCAAAAATATAATACGACAAGTTTTAAGCATAGGTATATTTATTAGGATTCGTGCGCACCCATAATTTTGAAAAATCGGTTTATCCAATATAATATCAGAATATAATTCAAGAGCGTAAGTTCTACAATCTCCTCTCAAATTTTCCGTCCACCTCCTATTTTGCTAGTGTAAGGACCAACTTACACGCAAGAGGATTGCAAAGTAATATGCTATAAACACATTTACGTTGACTCCTTTTTTAAAGGTTTTGCTTTTGACAAAAAAACGAGTTATTGACTGCTATGATTGTTATCTTTCGAGAAGAAAAACTTAGATTATTGTAATAGGACACTACCAAAAAAAAAAAAAAATTTATTCAAATATGGTATAAGTATGTTACAGAAGACCAGTACAGCTGCTGATAAGAGAGCCTGAACCCCCGCTTCCCGCTTTGCATGGCCGCCATCTGTACGAAACTCTAAGGTGGCAGAAGATTTATGTCCTCCTAAGTATTTAATGAAGACAGCCGAGAAATTTAAATGGTGCATTAAAGGCAAATGTGTCATAAAATATGCTGCAGAGCACTAGATCCAGATGCACAAATGAGGGCACTTCATTAGCGTTTGCTCGGCGCGGTTCGCGCTAGGGAAGGTTGAACGACAGAAGCGCGCAGCTAGGGGAAAATATTTTCAGAGGACCTTTATATTTATTGATCAAGAAATGAAAAGTGCATACTTAGAGATGTAATTCGCAAGAGGGAAAACAAATGTATTAATTTGATCACGATGATTCATGTTGAAGCTATCTCGTTATGTTTGTTACCGAAAAAAACGGGGTAGGACCGTGCCCGATTGACGTGGTCCAGCCACTATGAAAAATTGTAAGTGATGGGGGCAGAATTTGACGAGAAAGGAGACTATTGCAGGTTTGTTAATGTCCCGGTGGCACCTGTTAATGAAGCAATTGAGGAAGGCCTACCTTTTTTTCTTTTTGGCATCATGTGTTATGACTGCCTTGAATATTAAATTACTTTCAAGGTTGTTAACAAGTGCCTGAAAGATACTCACAAGTATATTAGGGTCTACTTGTTTTATAAAGTAATTGCTATCGGAGAACATTCATTTTTTCATTTTTTGATAGTTGGATGCTTCGAAAATTGAGAACGGAAACCATATGCTTGAATTTAGGAACACGACTTCCTCATTTGCAACATAATTGAATTTTCAAAGTACAAATTGTTGGAACCAAAAAGATTTGGGAGGGAGAGAGTGCAAACATACAATGAAAATATATTACTCAAAATGCCTTGCAAAGGCTTAATGAAGTACACACACAAGCTTTGCTAAGCTTAAAACTCTCTCTATATATGCTTCTAAGGCCATCTCTCTCTCTCTCTCTCTCTCTCTTTGAGGCTGCAGTGCCTCTTGAGGCTCACACCTAATTTCTAAATATGATCCTACTTATTAGTGTTCCCAATAAATTCCGATATTATTGCCTAATTTATCACCCACGTGTATTTCGTGATATTTGCCCGTTAATATGTTACCATAACGGTCTCGATGGAAGATATCGGTAACGTAATAAACGGTATATAAACGTTAGGTCGTCTAGCTCAAACCCTATCACTACGTAAAAAACACACCATCGGGTTTGAGGGGTATTGGCTAGTAGAACAGACGTACAGTTCTCCATATTGCGAGATTAATCGTCTTTGTGTTGATCCATCAAAGGTTTTGAAGCTTTTCGTTTTTGCAGATTTCATCAATGGCTGGAGGTATGTTGATCTTTACGTTTCCGCAAATTGATCCCGAGTTCTGTATGAATTTATCTTGATTGATAAATCGGGATCATCAAGTTTTAATTTATGTTTATTCTAACAGTTGGTAACAGAGCATGTTTATAATCTCTGTCTTGGTGAAATTTTGGAATTTATTTTCATTGAATTATATGTGGGTAAATTCCGTGTTATATATGGCTTGATCGGAATTTAGAATTTGACCACGCGATGATGGATTTGCTTGATCACACTGCCATTAGGAAGAAAAACCCTTAATTTTTGGTATATTACTCATCGTTGGAGGTTAATCAAGTGATGAAATTTTGCTGATTAGGGTTTTATAGAACATATTGTTTTTGATTTAATTCTAGTCGAGGCGAAGAAGCAAAAAAAAAAAAAAAAAAAAAAAAAGGAAAGGAGGGCTTCGGGCTGCGGCGCGTGCGTCGCACGCGCCCGAGAGGCTGAAGTGGGCGCGTTCTACCCTTCCGCATTTAGCAAAATTGCGGTTCTGCCCTGGACGCCTAAAATTCCGGTTTTGCCCCCTTTTGGGCATGGAAATCTACGATTTTGCCCCTTTTGGGTGTGAAATTCCTGTTCTGCCCTTATGTGCAATTTTATGAATATTTACTCATAAAATTAAATGTCTAGTGATCCGTATATATTTAGTTAATTAAAGATTAGCTACAGCATCTTTGATTATATTAAATTATATACATTAAGAGGTTTTGGATCACATATAGTAATAGACAATAATTGTGATTAGTCACATTAATATTATGAATTTTATCCCACAGAATTTTCAATATATTAATGTGATTAATTAGGATGAAATATTATTTTATCTTTCTTAATTTACCCACAGGGATTAAGGAAGGGAATATAATTTGATAGTTTCATCATGAAGTAATTATGAATCAATTTAAATTAGAAACTTAGCCCACAAAAAAGGCGGTTTTTGATGTTATGCGATTCATATTTTATAACATGTTTTACATTGGTAAAATATAATTTAAGTTTATTTGCCTCAAATATATTGATACATAAGTTTTATTTGATTATAATGCAGTCTTACCACCTACGATTAATTCTGGTATAATTGTTCCCGAGCTTAATGGAAATAACTTTAAAGAATGGAGGGAATTAGTCATTCTTCAATTGGGGTGCATGGATCTTGATTATGCTCTAAGGTCAGACGAACCACCTGAACCTACTGAGAACAGTACTCATGCTGAACATACTCGTTATGTTCAATGGGAGCGGTCCAACCGTCTCAGTGTGATGTACATAAAGACAAAACTCTCAGCTAGCATTCGTGGTTCGGTCATTCAAAGCATAACAACGCCGGGAATTGCTGGAGGCTATCGATGCACAATTTGAGTCTTCGAGAGAGGCGCATGCCATGACCCTAATTATGAAGTTCTCCTCATTAAAGCTTACCGTGTAAAAGGTGTGCGTGAGCACATCATGAAAATGAGGGACATTGCGGCTCGGCTAAAGAATCTTGAGGTTGGGATATCAGAATCCTTTCTTGTATACTATATCCTAAATACTCTCCCACAAGAGTATGCCCCTTTCAAGATCTCTTACAACACACATAACACTAAATGGTCAATTAATGAACTCATGACCATGTGTGTTCAAGAGGAAGAGAGGCTACTCATGGAGAAAGGAGAAAGTGCTCATATGGCAACACAGGATAAGTATAAAGGGCAAGGCAAGCAGAAGGGAAAAGGTAAGATTCCTCTACCTCCCCAAGCTGACATTAAGAAGGAATCCAAGTGCTTCTGTAAAAAGAAGGGGCACATGAAGAAGGATTGCGCTAAATTTAAGGCCTGGCTCAAAAAGAAAGGTAACCAACTCGCATGTGTTTGTTATGAAACTAATATGGTTGATGTTAGTTACAACACTTGATGGATTGATTCTGGTTCAACAATTCACATTTCAAATTCCTTACAGGGTTTTCAGAACCAGCGGAAACTAGTGGGAAGTGAACAAGGCATCTATTCGGGAAATAAGATGCGCTCGCGTGTGGAAGCTATTGGAACATGCAGATTAGTTCTCGTAGTGGTTTTGTTTTAATTTTAGAAAGGACCTTTTATATTCCTAGTTTTTCTAGGAATTTAATTTCAGTTTCAAGACTTGTACCTTTGGGATACTCCTTTGAATTTTCAGATTCAACATTCAATTTATCGTATAAATCTGAAATTGTTGGGAGTGGTATTTTGTCTGATGGTCTCTTTCGAATTAATTTACAAGACAATGCCATTTATAATGCGATGCACGTTCATGATAATGCTGGTATAAAACGAAGTGTTGTGAATGAGGATTCCTCTATGTTGTGGCACCGGAGATTGGGACATATCTCCATGGATAGAATTAAGAGACTAGTAAATGATGGAGTACTTAATACTCTAGATTTTATCGATTATGACACTTGTGTGGACTGTATAAAGGGAAAACAGACCAACAAGTCAAAGAAAGGTGCTAAGAGGAGTACAGAAATATTAGAAATCATACATACAGATATTTGTAGTCCTAATATGGACTCAAATGGTCAGAGATATTTCATTTCTTTCATAGACGATTATTCACGATTCATGTATCTCTACTTGCTTCGTAATAAGCACGAAGCACTAGATGCCTTTAAGGTATTTAAAATCGAAGTAGAGAAACAATGCAACAAACAAATTAAAATCGTGAGATCGGACGGAGGTGGAGAATACTATGGTAGATACACCGAAGATGGACAAGCACCTGGTCCATTTGCGAAGTTTCTTGAAGAGCATGGGATTATTGTCCAATACACTATGCCTGTTCACCGGACCAAAATGGTGTCGTAGAAAGAAGAAACCGAACATTATTGGACATGGTGCGGAGTATGCTCAGCAACTCCAAACTTCCTAAGTTTTTGTGGACTGAGGCTCTTAAAACGGCTGTGTACATATTAAACCGAGTTCCAACCAAGGCTGTTCCAAAGACGCCTTTTGAGTTATTCAAAGGTTGGAAACCGAGTTTGCGACATCTACGTGTTTGGGGATGCCCATCCGAAGTAAGAGTCTACAATCCACGGGAAAAGAAGTTAGATCCAAGGACTATAAGTGGGTATTTCGTTGGATATGCCGAAAAGTCCAAAGGATACAGATTTTATTGTCCATCTCACACCACTAGGTTTGTGGAATCAAGAAATGCTAAATTTCTTGAGAATGACCTGATTAGTGGGAGCGATCAATTCAAGGACTTTTATCCCGAAGAAGATCATTCGGATACTCAACCTTCCACCTCAGGTACTGAATTGGTTATTGCTTACAACGCCCCTTCAGTTCAACCGGTCGTTGAGCAACCGATCATTGAAGGTCCACAACCTGCTGATATTGATCAAGTAGACCAAATTGTTTAGCAATTACCAGATACTGTTGAGCTTCCAGTTGAACAACAAACTCCTCGGGAGGATGTTGATGCAACTTTAAGAAGGTCTACTAGAATAAAGAAATCAGCAATTCCTAATGACTATATTGTGTATCTACAGGAATCTGACTATAATATTGGAGCTGAAAGTGATCCCGAGACGTTTTCACAGGTCATGAGTTGTGATAAATCCAATTTATGGTATAATGCCATGAAAGAATAGATGAATTCTATGGCATCAAACGAAGTCTGGGATTTAGTAGAATTGCCTAATAGAGCGAAGGCCATTGGTTGTAAATGGGTCTTCAAAACTAAGAATGATTCATTAGGCAATATAGAAAGATATAAAGCCAGACTTGTTGCCAAGGGATTTACTCAAAATGAAGGAATCGATTACACGGAGACATTTTCTCCCGTATCTAAGAAAGATTCTCTTCGTCTGTTGTTTTGGCATTGGTTGCTCATTTTGATATAGAGTTACATCAAATGGATGTGAAAACGGCGTTCCTAAATGGAAAATTGGAAGAAGTGGTTTATATGAAACAACCGTAGGATTCTTCTCTAGTGTTGGTGAGCATTTGGTATGCAAGCTTAAAAGGTCTCTATATGGCTTGAAACAAGCATCCCGCCAATGGTACTTAAGATTCCATGAGGTCATCTCTTCACTCGGTTTTATAGAGAATGTCATGGATCAATGTATATACTAGAAGGTTAGTGGGAGCAAAATTTGTTTCCTTGTACTATATGTAGATGACATTTTACTTGCAACCAATGACAAGGGGTTGTTATATGAAGTGAAACAATTTCTCTCTAAGAGTTTTGATATGAAGGATATGGATGAAGCCTCTTATGTCATTGGCATTAAGATCCATAGAGATAGATCTCCAGGTATATTAGGACTATCTCAAGAAACTTATATCAATAAGGTTTTAGAGAGGTTTCGGATGAAAGATTGTTCACCAAGTATAGCACCGATTGTGAAGGGTGATAGGTTTAATTTAAACCAATGCCCAAAGAACGATTTTGAAAGGGAACAAATGAAGAACATTCCGTATGCTTCTGCTGTTGGAAGCTTGATGTATGCTCGATTTGCACTCGACGACATAGCATTTGTTGTGGGAATGTTAGGAAGATACCAAAGTAATCCAGGTATGGACCACTTTGGAGAGCTGCAAAGAAGGTGATGAGGTACCTTCAAGGAACTAAGGGACATATGCTTATGTATAGACGGACGGACAGCTTGGAGGTAGTTGGTTACTCGGACTCGAGACTTTGCTGGCTGCGTTGATTCCCGTAAATCAACATCGGATATATTTTTATGTTTGCTTTGGCGGAGCTGTATCCTGGAGGAGTGCAAAACAAACGTTGGTTGCCACTTCCACTATGGAGGCAGAGTTCATTTCTTGTTTTGAGGCCACCTTACATGGTGTGTGGTTGAAAAGTTTCATATCAGGGCTTAGAGTTATGGATTCCATTGCTAGGCCATTAAGAATATTTTGCGACAATTTAGCTGTAGTTTTTATGGCTAAGAACCACAAAAGTGGTAGTCGAAGCAAGCATATCGACATCAAGTATTTAGCCATCAGAGAACGTGTTAAAGAGAAGAAAGTGGTCATAGAACACGTGAGCACTTTGGATTGATGATAGCTGATTCTTTAACTAAAGGCATGCCACCAATGAGTTATAAGGATCATGTATTTAGAATGGGCATTGGTCCAATCATGTAAATTTTTTTCTTATATGGAAGAATTTATGAGACTTTTATTTATTTATAATGTTTTTCTCAATACGTTGTATACATTCAGTTATTCGAGAAAAACAATTATGTTTGACCTGGAGTAAACATGAGGTTTATTCATTAAGTTATTTGATCACATATGAGCTGATGAAATACATTGTGATACACGGAAGATAATACTCGCTCTAAGAGGACTTATCGCCGTGATTCATGTATTTTATTTCAGTATGAAGTTTATGTGGGCTAAGGTTAATAATTCATTTGATGGACTATTGGGATCAAGTGGGAGAATGTTATAATATTATATATTTATATTATTCTAAATATGATCCCACTTATTAGTGTTCCCAATAAATTCCGATATTATTGCCTAATTTATCACCCACGTGTATTTCGTGATATTTGCCCGTTAATATGTTACCATAACGGTCTCGATGGAAGATATCGGTAACGTAATAAACGGTATATAAACGTCAGTCGTCTAGCTCAAACCCTATCACTACGAAAAAACACACCATCGGGTTTGAGGGGTATTGGCTAGTAGAACAGGACATACAGTTCTCCATATTGCAGATTAATCGTGTTGTGTTGATCTATCAAAGGTTTTGAAGCTTTTCGTTTTTGCAGATTTCATCAATGGCTGGAGGTATGTTGATCTTTACGTTTCCGCAAATTGATCCCGAGTTCTGTATGAATTTATCTTGATTGATAAATCGGGATCATCAAGTTTTAGTTTATATTTATTTTAACATATTAGGGTCTACTTGTTTTATAAAGTAATTGCTATCGAAGAACATTCATTTTTTCATTTTTTGATAGTTGGATGCTTCAAAAATTGAGAACGGAAACCATATGCTTGAATTTAGGAACACGACTTCCTCATTTGCAACATAATTGAATTTTCAAAGTACAAATTGTTGGAACCAAAAAGATTTGGGAGGGAGAGAGTGCAAACATACAATGAAAATATATTACTCAAAATGCCTTGCAAAGGCTTAATGAAGTACACACACAAGTTTTGCTAAGCTTAAAACTCTCTCTATATATGCTTCTAAGGCCATCTCTCTCTCTCTCTCTCTCTCTCTCTCTCTCTCTCTCTCTCTCTCTCTCTAAGGCTGCAGTGCCTCTTGAGGCTCACACCTAATTTCTCTTCTCTGAAGAGACTCTCCTTTTGTCTTAGGGTCCGTTCGTTTTACGGAAAATAACTTCCGGGAAAATGTTTTCCGGATTTTCTGGTGTTCGTTTCACGGAAAATGAACTAGTCAAGGAAAATATTTTCCATCATTGGAAAAAACAACCTTTAAAGTGTGGAAAACGTTTTCCATGGCTTATTCCCTCTTGGTTCTTTTTATCAATACATTTTCATTTTATTTTCTTACTTTCTTTTTCTCTTTTTAAATTGAGTTTTTAATTTCTTTTTTTCTTTTTTTCTTTTCTTTCTTTCCTTTTCATCTTTTTTTTTTGGCAGGGCCGGCGACCGGCTCCGACGGCGTCCGGCGACCAGCCGCAAGCCGGCGGCCGGCGAGGCGAAGCTCGTCGGCCTAGGCGGAGCTCGCGGCTCGCCGATCCGGCGAGCCGGGCGGCGCTCGGGCCTCGCCCAAGCTCGCCGCAAGCTTCGCCGGGCTCGCGAGTCGCGAGCTCGCCGGATCTAGCGGCGGAGCTCGCGGCTCGCTAGATCCGGCGAGCTGGGCGGGGTTCGGGCCTCGCCCGAGCTCGCCGCGAGCCGCCGGGCTCGTGAGTCGCGAGCTCGCCGGATCCGGCGGCGGAGCTCGCGGCTTGCCGATCCGACGAGCTGGGCGGGGCTCGGGCCTCGCCCGAGCCGCCGCGCGAGCCGCCGAGCTCCGCCGCGAGCCTCGAGCTCGGCCGATCCGCCATGGGGTCTTGGTTGGCCGCCGGGCGGCCCGGCCATCGTCAAGGGAAGGAGGCGGCGGCGGCGGCGGCGGCGGCGGAAGGAAGAGGAAGAAGGAGGAGGAAGGAGATGGCGGCGGAGGAAGGAGGAGGATGAAGGAGGAGGGAGGAAGGAAGAGGAAAAGAAAAATAAAGAAAAATAATAAAAATTTCGATTTTTTAAAAATATAAATAATTAAAAATTCATTTTTTAAAAAATATAAAAAATAAAATTAATTTTTGGTCAATTAAAAATATTAAAATTCAACTTTTGATAATTTTTCCCAAACAATTAAATGAGCTAACGAACGGTGGAAAATATTTTCCACTGAAATTTTAGGTTTTGGCCGAACACCGGAAAATATAGTCATTTTCCTGGAAAATGACTTCCAAAAAATGTTTTCCAAAAACATGATATTTTCCGTGAAACGAACGGACCCTTAATCTCTCTTTATCTCGTGTGGCCCACCTTACATTTGCACTCACAAGCCCTATTTATAGACATCTTTCATCGCCTGACTCCACCGCCTGGACTTCACCGCCTCACGTTGCCAACTTCAGTGTGATTTGAGAACAATCGCAACTTTTTCTTCACGTCTAAGTTCATGCAAGTTTCTCCTTGCTTCCTGCTCTTGAAGACTCCAGCAGCCATTATAGTATTATTTTAATGTGTGCCCCTTCATTCCTTCATGCATACACTTGCTGCCCACGTATAAATTTCTTCTTTGGCGGTTTACGTCTAGACTTCATGCATAATGGACTTTCATTATTATATTAGGTGTTGATTCCAACACAAATAGGCCTTGAGCTTAGGCCTAGGACTAAAGCTGTCGACCTGGGACCTTGGCACCCATGCGTAGGTCCCCATAGGCTAAGCTCCGATCTCTTAGCTCAAGACCAAGGCCTTAAAAAGAGTGCTGGACCCTAGAGGTAGAGTCGGAGACCCCAACTCATGCCTTCAAGATAGCTAGGTTCCGATCCCGCAAGGATGGGTCTAGATCCCTTGAGACCAAATCCAGGACCATTGTAAATAAAACAATGATGAGCTAATCTTTGTAAACAAATGAAAGTGGGTAAACAATGAGACAAACTTTTTTGTTGTCAAAGATAAAGAAGTTGGTATTTAAAAAGAAAAAAAACAGCTAAACGAAGGTAACTAATTGAAATAAGATAGACTTTTTCTTAAATTTAGAAAAATCGCTTCCTCTCCAAAAGTTAAAATTAACTTTATATGAATGGACCTCAGACTTAGACTCAAGGCCCTAGCAATTGGGCCGGAAACCCTCACAATTGTGCATACGTCCCTTAAGGCTAGGCCAAGGTCTCAAGCAGTCAAGCTTGGGACCCTTATGATTGTGCCTAGGTCTCTCAAGGCCAGGCCAGGGTCCCAAGTAGTGAGCCTCGGGTCCCCTGAGGTTGGACTGGACTCTAGCATCCATGTAGGGTCATCGATGTGCGGATCATAACCCTCAGTAGCTGGGTCAAGGTCCCTTAATGATGGTTTAGACTCCTTGAAACTGAATTTCAAACCCCCACATATAAAAATTGATAAAATATTTTAAGTGAATAAATCAAAGTCGGTAAACAATAAGATAATAAAAGCTTCTTACCAAAGATAAGGGGAGTTGACATATATAAAAACACAAATAAAAAGTGGTAACTAACTCAATAGGAGTTAGTAGAGCAAAATTAATTCGATAACTTAATCAAAGAAAATTTATTAATTACTCAAATTCAGGTTTGTGATTTCTAAAAAGGATTGATAAATTCAAAAGCTCAATAGGCAATACAAATAAAAGTGGTGATTCTTAAAAAGTTTAGTGCATTAACGGAAAATAACCATACGTAACAAGCAACTCAAATCAAAAATTGATAACAAAAAATTAGTTGATAATTTAATTAAAAAAAGTGATTGGTCACTCAAATAAAGGCTGACCAATAATATAATAATCGGTAGCGTCACATTCACAACAAAAAGTAAATAAAAAGGAAAATTATCCAAAAAATCCTAAATCAAATTTATAATAACAATTCAGTTATAAATTTTTCAATTAAGCTAATTTAGTGCTCAATATTTTGATAATTTGTCAATTTTATGATTTTGACCAATTTTGATTGGAAAACGCTAGCGTGGACGCTAGCCGACCTACATGGCATCGTGAGTGTTAACTTGGACAATTTTTTAAATTTTTTAAATTTTCCTTTCTTTCTTTTCCTTTCCCTCATGGTCGATACTCAACCTTGGCTGACAATTGGCCATAGGTGAGGGCCAACCTTGCTTGATTTTGCAAGGACGCAAGCCTTGCAGCCTGGGAAGCCAACCCTCACAGGCCACAGGTGAAAGAAAAAGAAAAAGGAAAAAAAAGGAAAATTTAAAAAAATACAAAATTTGTCTATCTCAATGCCAGCCACATTATGTAGGATAGTCGACGACTAACTGATGTTCATATAAGTAATTTCAGCCAAAATTTGTCAAAATAACTAAGTTGACAAATCGTTAAAATGTTAAGGCTTAAATGACACAATTGAATGATTTAAGACTAAATTAACATTGTGCAATATGTTTAGAAATTGTTGGATAATTATTTCATAAATAAAAGTTCATACATCAGTAAGAGAAGTAGGAGAAGTTGATAACTTAAAAAACCGGTAACTAACTCAAAATGAGAGTTTGAAATTCAAAATTAGTTAGTGATTTAAGTGAAAAAAGAGAGTTAATAAATCATTCAAATAAATATCAGCAAATTTGTATAGGAGTCAGTAAATTTAAAATGTCAAAAATAAAGAAGATAAGAAAAGTTAATAATTTGTAAATAGTAAATACAAAGTTATAAGATTATTGGGACTCGGTGATTACTAACAAGTTTTCACAAAATTAGAATACCGTTAACCTTTTTAACCGATAATCTGTTAATAACTATTAACTCTTTCAGGAATTTATCGACACAATTCTTCCTTTTGGGACGGATTCAGTAGAATCGTACTCAACTTAGACATATCGCATTCGGTCGGAGGATAACCGTATAAATCGCAATCGCGAACGTGAATCTTCGTACAGACGACTCCCCAATTTAATGTACTTTTGTCGTCAGAAGGAGCTTCTCTCTTTTTCACACGTCTCAATTAAATCCTAAGAGTCTAGCACTGTCGCAAATTGGAAATGCAAAGCCTCAGAAAAACCCCCCAATGCTCTTTTTGCTTTTGCAGGGATGGGACATGAATTTTCTCTCGTTTCCAATTTACCAAATCTGAGCGGAATTGAAAGACGTTTCCTTCACGAGACAGCTCCGTTTGCCAAGACCGCTGATCGATCTTTCATTTACAAGAAACCCTCCATTGATAGCTCACATCCGTCAACAACCACAAAATCTTCGCCCTATAAAAAGCGACAAGCTTAAAGACTCCATGCCATGCATGCGAAGACCAAGCAATCAGAAGAGAGGATCTTCTAGCGCTCCGACCTCGACCTGATCAAACCTAATGGCGAGGACTTGGGTCGTGTTTATGGTGCTTTTCGTCGTCATCGTGGACGGCGGAGCTGCACGTCCTGTGGGGAGCGGCTGCGATCGGAGGGCGCCAAGAGAGCGAAATGAACTGCTAGCTCATGCGCCAGATGCGGTGGCAGCAGTACCGACGGGGACTGGAGGAAATGGTGTGGGCGATCAGAAGAACTTCCCGCCGGTCAGTGGCATCGGGATGGGCGCCGGAATGGGTGGCTTTGCCGGCATGGGCGGTTACCTTGGCGGAGTAATGCCGACGCTTGGCGGGGTCAGTGGAGGCAGCGGTGGCTTTGGCATGGGTGGCGGTTTTGCGGCGGGAGGTGGCGCCGGTGTTGGTGGCATGGGGGACATCGGCACTGGCCCGCTTGGCGGTCTTAACGGCGTTGGCGTCGGCCCTGGTGGAAGTGGTGTTCCTCTTCCTCTTCCTTAGGCGAAAGTTTTCCCTAGGGCTCGATCGATGCGGTGGATTGAGCATACAAGGCGTTGCAGATTGAGGCTTTTTCTTTCAATGTTGGCGTGACGGTGTTTTGTCTGTGTTTTTTTAACCTTCGGTAGTCGTTTTTGTGTGCAACTTTTTATGTGGTCAGAAGCTGGCGCTAGACTACCTATGTTCTTGAGTTGGAGCCTATGGATTTGTAGTTCAAGCTTTTGCGTTTTTATTCTCTCGAATGAATTTTCTTTTCGTACCAACATGCATTTTTGTTAGTGGCCTCACCTGAGCAAGGGTCACTACGCCGCCGCAGGCGAGAGTCAAACTCATCGGGACTCACCTGGGCAAGGGCAAGCACCAACCACCGGAGGAACAGAGGGGAAAGACAAAAAAAAGGAAACGAAAATATAAATACAAACACCACTGTTTTCTCAAATTAAACATAGATTAAAGGAGTTGTTTCTTAGACTTTATTAATATAACAGTCATTGTAATACTATGAGAATAATAGTTTATTATGAATCACAAATTCTCGAATGAATAGGTTTTATAATAATTTATTATTTAATTTTTTATGATTCAAAATAAATATTATTCTCAATATAAATTAAAAATTATCACATAATCATTTTCTTTTTATATTGTCATAGAAATCGCAGCAAATGGTAATTATCTCTTTTTCCAAATACTCCTATGTGTCTCCCATGGGAGCGAGCATAGCGCGTGTATATATAAATGCAACTACGCTCTCGGTTGCTGTTGTACTAGTCCTTGTAATATGGCACCTCGCTTGGCTCTACTGTGCTCGCTCCTCTTCCTATTGATGGCGGCGTTAAGCGTCACTGGCGGCACGAGCTCCTCTTCCAATGTTGTCCGCCGCCGCCGTACTCCTTCTCCCTCCCCTCCTCTGCCGTTCAGACCTCCCCCTCCTCATCAGAGACGCTTACCTCCATCGTTGTCGCTTTGTCAGGCAGGGGAAAAGATGACGGAAGCGGCTGTGGCTTCGGATCTGATCGCGATTTTGGTGGTCAGCCGGGTGGTGGCCGTTTAGGCGGTGATGGCTCGGACGGAGGTGGTGGTGCATGCATCGTTGGGGAGAGCTCTCCAGGTGCACATTGAGGCGGGTGCGGTTTCATGCGCTTCTAGCGCCTTTTGTATATCCCTTGCATGCATCAGGGTTATGTTGATCAATAAAGAAACCTGCGATATGGTTTTTTAAATGGAAAGTGATGAACTAAGGGGCGCCGTTAGTCTTCAAGAGTGACGGTGCCTTCTCCGCCTTCAATTTTTCACTCAATTTCTTTAGAAAATCATCAATAAAAAATCTTAATTGGGATTTGCATAAACGGTGTTCTTCATATAAGAAAAAGAAATATGAAAATAGTATCAATAAAAAAAGAGATAATTATTGTCATTAGAAATATTTATTAAATTTACAAATTACAAAAAAGAAAAAAGAAAAAGAGAGAGTAGAAATGTTGTTTCTAGACTAATGGCAATATTATTGTACTTTACAATTTACATGGCACCTCAATTTTTGTGCTCAACTTCAAGTTGGTTTGACGCCGGTTCTTGTTATTTTGGACTCTTGAGAATCAGTTAGAGGAATTTTCACAATTATTGAATAACCTCATTTACTAAGCTATCCTCTTTTTCACCATTTATTTTGTATTATGATTCCTTCTTCACTAGCATATCGTCGGTCTCATTTTCATCTTCGGCATTAGCATCATCAATCACTTCACCTCTTATAAAAGTGGCATCTATTAAAAGGATTTGAATGAAAAGGATAGAGTATTGTATCATTGTCAAGTATATGACTTTGCCTCAATCAAATCAAGAAATTGGTCGATGAATCTTTCTTGCTTCAACACTAGGAGCTCACTTGTATTTTGATTTGTAAACTAAAAAAATATTTGTCATTTGTATGTTTAATGGACTTCAAAATCTTAAAATTTCCAAAACCTATAGTGCACTAGAGGTTGTTATTATTTGATTGAACAACATTCATTGTAGATTAAAAAGTTGCAATTCAATTTCTTATAAATTATTTATTGATTGATTCTTATCACTTTTGATTTGTTCCTTTAGATAAATTAGAAAGATACCACTTTCTATTGCCCATCTCTTACTGAAACTTGTGGTCGAAATTCCGATCAAAATCCCCTTGTCAGAAATTCAAGGTAAGTGCAACCGTTACGCTAGCATCATCCTTTTTTTAATTCCTTCGAAATGCATCACTCGATTTTGCTTCGCTTTGTTTAACCAGATATATGCCTCAATCCGCTCAACTATTAGTTATTAAAAAAGGAAATAAGCCAGAACATGATTAGTCAATTGAAAAAAATCGGTCAAGAAAAATATCCATGCGTAAAATTCGAAAAATGAATTCATAAATCTAACAAGATGAAAACACCTTTTAAAATTGTTCATTTTGAAAATTTTTCTTTTCTTTTTCTTTTTTTCTTTTCCTTCTTCCTCCACCACCGGTCACTAGGCCTCGACAATTGGCCATAGGCACGAGCCAGTGAGGGCCGGCCTCAAGCAAGCTATAGCCTCACTAGCCTCACTGCCATGAGCTCTCCAGGCTCTAGCTAGCTTGACCCCATCACGACGAGCTCAAGCTTCACTTGAGGCTAGCAAGGCTTGAACTCGCTCGATGGTGGCTGGGTTTTCCCTTGTTGGGCCTTGGCGATGATGCTAGTGGCTTGCCGCTAGGGTGATGTTCCCAATTCCCAAAAATTGGAATTGGGGAACTAGGATCGAGAACTGGCCCGATCCAATTAAACCAATCACTACTTTTTTTTCTCTCTAATTATTTCCCATTACTTTTTTTCTCACTATTTGGAGTCTGACTGAGATAGTGTTTAATACGCATTTTACTAATTATTTAAAAAATAATTTTAAAAAAAAAAGTATATTTAGTCGTTCCTATCCAGTTCCCTCTTGGAATTAGAAATCATACTGCTCGGGCACTGATTCCGCTTTTAGGAACATGGAATTGGATTGACACTCAAGGAAACCATTCTAAACCGTTTTGTCCGATTTAATTTAATACAGTTTAGGTGGTTCCCATTTCAGGTAATCCGTTTTATACACCCCCACTTGTCGTGGCTGTCACAATGACCCGACGACCGACATAAGAGGAAGAAGGAAAGAGAAAGAAAAGTAAAAAATAATATAAAATTATAACAATTCTTTTTCATGAGATAAAATTATGAGATTGAAATTATTTTCAAATGAGATCTAAACACCAAAGAACGTTTTGGATCACATATCACCAAATGATTTCTCAAAAAATATTTCTATTTTTCATGAATTTTCCCCCAAACAAACGCACCACATTTAATTGTTATAAAATCAATTTTAGGACCTCCTATTTTGGTATAATTTGAATCTTTCTAGGTCCCTATTTGCTTCTCCAATCGCCTATTTTCACACTTTTTAGTTAAGACCGAAGTCCAGCATTTGTTGGTCGATTGCAGATGATTGAATCTGTCGTTTTGGCGCGTACCAATCTTGGGAGTCAGTCATTGTTACTGCCAAGGAAAGTTACAAACTTATAGATAAAAAATGCAGGGCGTTCTTATGGGAAGGCTGGACTGATGGAATCTTGCTTTCGTTTGAGGTGCTTATGGAGGATTTCTTATTAAGTTTCTGGTTCTCCGGGGACCGCCTTCCCCTGTAGTTATCATCTTCACAAAGGAAGCATCTCGTCATGAGCTTTTCCCATGAAGAAAGTAACGGAGATGGGGCTGTAGGCCGGCCGGGGTCGGCAGCATTGGGAAGTTTTGGGCTGTGGTCTGCTCAGCCGGCTCGGTGTCCCCACGCCTGGTGGAACTGGTGTTCCTCTTCTCTTCCTTAGAGCTCAATCATTTACTAAATAACTAATCTATATAACAACTCAGCCTATAAGGGTTAAAAATTGATTTATGACTCATTTTGATAGGTTTACTTTTATATGGCGAGATTGTCTTTAAGCCGATGAATTTGTAATTTGTATTTATTATTTTTTAGTATTTGGAATAAATTTTTGCATCGTGCTAACTTAGATTGACTTGCATATATGATTGGAAAGCTATCAAACGCTTGCTAAACTCAATTCACTAATTCGTTAACATTATGATTCATCACATCTTAAATACACATCTTGATCACATATGTTACGTATCAAAAACATTAATCATAGAAATATTTGGAGGCAATGGTTTATGAATGGAAAGAATGTACTTATTAATAAGCTTTATGATTATTTGCATCGGTATTCGAATCTTATTTGTGCATTGAAGTGAACTGTTTTGAAATGATAACTTTATAATGGATCCTACCGAAAGAAGAAATTGAAAAATCTGTTTGACCATAATTAGTCATATGTATCTTATCGTATATTAAATATTATCAGCTAATTAGTTGGCGAAAAGAAAAATATCAATAGTCAGTAATTTCTTCGCATGTTAGTAACTTTAGGTAAATATAGTCTTAATTCTCCGAGCTTCCATCTTCTCACAAGATTGGTCCTTCAACTTTCTTTAATGGACAATTAAGTAATCGAAGAATTAATACCAAGTCACTTCTTTACTATGATCAGTGCATTCTAACATTGAAAATTAAATGTGAGTTTATGAATGGCAGGGTAATTTTTCCAAGCGACCGTAACTTGGGACCTATCAATGATTAATAACTCGCCCACATTTTTAGTAATATTTCACATGGAAAAATAATATATTTATACGTATATTTGAAATGAAAAGACATTAAATGTGACACGTACATGCTTCTAATGAAAAATAAAATTGTTTAACTTGTTTTTAGTTTATCTGAGTGTTTTGATGATCATCTTCCTTAGAAGTCGCATGCATTGCATGTCTCGTGAAGTCTGAAAACGCATCCTGAAATTCCTGACCTCATGAACTACCCTTTTATAGGCGTAGGTGGTGGTGAATGCGGAGGTGACGGCGGCAGCACAGGCCGCAATGGCTGTGGCTCTGGGTATGGGTGGGTGCAGGGGAGGCTCCAAGCGATGCTCGAATTGCATTAGGCACGTAGAACAAGTCCAATGGTATTGTTATTATGAAAAATCAAATCATCTAGCTAAACAACAGCAAATCCATATAATGTATTTTGCATTTTTATTTTGATAAAAAGAAAGTGTATATGGGCACATAAAAAGAGTAAAAGAGTACACAAAGCTATTCTTCAGCCAATGTGATGTGCTAGCACTTCAGTCATGCATGGTTTGAGTAAAAGAGTACACAAAGCTTCTATCTCTCTTAGCTTACTGGCTTAGGAGACAAATATTCCCCCGATGTTCAACCCTTTTTCAGAATGTTCCTTTATAATTTTGACATTCCTTGAAGGGAGGGAGAGAAAATGAGAGGTGGGTTTGGAAAATTTCAGAAAATTTAAATTCTTTGTGAGGAGATATTGGAGGGAAAATGTGATTTCTCCTCGGCCACCTCAAATTTTACTCCCCGTCTCCCAAACAAAAACTCAAAGAATTTGCAGATGAATATTTTAACATCCGTTCAGTCCTTATACGCGTGCTATTCTAAAGGACTAGTCAGTTTTTTCATTGCTTCTGACTAATTCCTTCACACTATCTTAATGTCTTTTTGCCTTCTTTAACTTGAGAAGTGCTTGGAATATGGAAGGACTGGAGGACTAAAGCCTTTGCACATAATGACTGATTTGATCCACTGGAATTCTTTAAGAAAACAGAGGGGAATAGTTTCATGCTTGTCTTTGGAAAATCATGATCTTCACCTTGACAACAATCTGGACATTTTGGGAGGACTACACCTGTTTGGATGTTACCCAGTGCATATTACACAAAGCAATCATAAAGATCGCTACAAAGTTCCTCAAGCCCACTTTATGTGGTGGCCTGACTCCATTTCTTACCCTTGGGGCCCAGGTCGTTTTATCTTCTTATGATGCTCCTAACCCCAACTCTCACCTAGAAAGTAAACAATGCCTTGCATGCTGTTACAAACCAGCATGGTGTAACTGAATTCACACGAGCGAACACTTATTTCAAATTTTATAAAATAAGTGGTGTTATTAATTTCACGACAGGCAAGCATTTGGTGTTAAAAACATCTACATATGACGATTATGTCAATGGAGGAGTCTCAAGAAGAAGAGCATTGCAAGATTTTTTATGTGGTAACTTATCTCTTTTTGCTAGTTGATTCTCTTTAGTATCTTCCTTACCAAATATGTAATACTGCTAGGCGTAGAAGAGAGCTTTCTCTATTTTTTCGGGTGAGAAGTGGGGAGTTCTTGGGGGATGCGGGAGGGCTGGAGCTGGGGAATTGCAAGCAGGGAGGGGTAAGTGCAAGTCGCGGCTGGCTCTTGTCTCATCATTGCACAAATTGTTTAGGACTCTGTTGGGAGCTTAGACAAGTTACAAGATGAAGCTAAAAGTTTGACTGAATTTATTTTGACTAGACTATCTCACTTCAGCACCATCTTGTCTTAAACTTATAGTAGGAAATCCCTGCTTTAATACACGGTAAATGGCTCTGGCAACTGAAACCTGTGCACGGAGAAGAAAGGAAAATATTCTGCATCAATAATTCTCTGATTAGGTAAAATGCCTTAAATTAAATTGGGGGAAAATATGTTTTATTTATTACTGTTGGATGCTATCATTTATCTTTTTCTTCTGGCCAAATGCTTATCTCTATCTTTGACATTCTGAAATTCTCTGATGCTGCTGCTTCTAGAAGTACTTCCTTTCTGCAGTGCAAGTTTCACTGCTTTGGTGCAGTTTCCTTCGCTAGCAGACAATACACTAATGAATATTGTGGAGTTTTCATTATTGGAACAACTAAATTTAACAAAAGATTCATTGTCGGAAATTGAGGTACTTATTTATCGCATTAAGTATTGCCTTCAATTATCTCTCTCATATCTTGTTTCTATTCTTAATTCAACAACTATAGATTAGATACTATGGGGGTTAATTTCCAGTATCTTGGAGAGGTTAAACTTTGAAAACACGGATTTCTTCTCTTTATTCTTTTCCTATGGAACAGGGGAAGCATAAACCTTTATCGTGCCATCTATGATAAAATGTTTTCATTCATGTCTGATAAAGAGAATCCAATCCATTAGCTCAGAAATAGTGAAGGTTTCACATACAGTCATCGACGGCTGTAAAATTATGCGAAGATTATTGCCAATCTGGGAACCATTTGTGAGCAACATCCGAGAAAGAACAGAGTACCATGGATACAGAAGGGGCTGGTGACATAAATATGTTGCTAATGTGGCAAAACATATAGTAGAAAAGCTCTGCGAATTGGGAACTATAGCAGCTAGTGGTGGTGGAAGTCTGGTCAGCATTCTGAATTTCACTTGAAAAGGTGTTGTCACACTTCTCAGATAGGAAAAGCAGCCCTAGAAGTCAATTTTAATGTAGCAGATATAATTTTAATTTTGACTCTTATTTCATTAGCCAATGAATCTCTGAAATGTGCAGCTGAAATTGGTCGTTGCCGAAGGAATCCATTTCTCAAGCAGAAGCTATATGGTCCTTTGTTCCTGTAAAATTTTACCTTGTAAAAGCTGTGAAAATAGCCTCCCTGTATCCATGTCAATCCTATAGTGTTCACGGGCAATTAACACACTGTGCCCTGATGATTGCAAATTTGAAAATTCAAATGTGCCTTGAAGACCACCTAAAAATTGTTAGTGAGGTATTGTCCGAATTTCTGGATCAAACATCCATGAATTTATTCAAGTTGCTGAATTTTGGTGAAGTAAACCAGGAGATGAAGTTTGAAATTCTGGATTGTTTGTTCAGTGACGAGACCTATATCGATGAGAACTCAAATGGATGTTTATTGCACAAAGGCAGTGGATAAAATCTCTTCAGCGAACTCCAAGGTTATGTTTGGGACAAGACTACCTTCGCTTGGCCAGATTCTGTTACTTGTCTCCTGAGATCTTCTTGCGATATTGAGGGAGATGTACAACTTGGGATAACCAGAAAGCTCCGATGGCTATTCAACATACTTGTCCATGAAGAAGTATATCCCAGTACCCTCTCAATATTGATACCCCAACTACATGGTACTAAGAAGACCCGGCGTTGGTATGGGAGACTGTGTCTGCTTCTCTTATACATTCCCTCAAGTCTTTCATGATTGTGGCTTCGTCTAGTACGGCATGGGGAGATGTGAAGGCTGTCTTGCTTGACAACTTCTTCCCTCCTCACTTTCTTTGTTGGGAGATTATAATGGAGCTGTGGTGCTTTATGATGCGCTATGCGGAAATCTATGTGGTAAATGATGTTATTGATAAACTCTGCTCATGTCTCAAATCTGTGTCTTCCATCGAAGCTGTTTTTATTGATGACTCTTCCCCGAGAAGAGTGGCCAGATCAATAAGTATACTGGTTTCTCGTGGTACAACATCTGTGGCAGACAGGGTTTATAACTTTGTTACTAGTGTTGGCGTATCTCCGTCTTCATCAGTGATGACTGTGCCCTTGCTCGCGGAAGGTTTTCTGCTGAGTGTTGACTTATGAATAATGCAACAAGATTTCTCCCATCCAAAATAAGGTTTTGGATGTCATAAGACCATTGCCGCCGCCACCACATGGTTATCGTGGCTGTGAGCCTTAGAGATAGTGAGTCACTAAGTGGCAATGGTCATCATTTCATGAGCCATAAGCGTTGAAGGCCTTTGTGTGTTAGGTCAAAGAAAAGGCCATTAGAAAGAGGCAATCGTGCTCTAGCTCTCCAAGCCTCAAGCCACGGCAACCGACAACCATCGTGTGGTGGTTACCTTCGCCGTGGCAGCCACCTCCCTAAGGTGGTTGCTAGATTCAAGTCGTGTATTATGGGATATGCATTTTGCAAAACTTTACTACCTTGCTCGCGCCTCCTCATCCCAACTCCTTCAAGAAGGTGGAAAATCAAACTTCTCCCCTCCCCTTCAAAGTGAGAAGTGTGTGACAAATGAAAATCTTCAGGCCAAGGGCAAATGTAGTTGTAAAGTTGAGGACTACAGTAAATTATTTCTCATTGGGGGATGGAAATGAGGGCATTTTGGAGGCAAGCATAGTGACATTTAAAATTGGGCCTAGTGAGCCGAGTCCAGGTGTTCAAAGACCATCTCAAGTGAGACGGGCCTTCCATTACAGTCGGGCCATTGGGGCCATTCACGACCCAAGTCCAGCACACCCTAGAAAACCACAATAAACCTTTTTCTAAAATGAAAAGTTCAATTTTTTTCAAATCGAGTCCCATGAAATCCAATCATTAAAATTGAGGATTTCGAACTCATGGTACACAGAGCGGAATTCCTGCAATGATTCAGTAGCAATAACCATCCCATAGCTATAGTCGACATCACTGAAGAAGCACTTTACAACTCATGACAAACCCCGCCTTTTCACTCAGTTTCCCAAATGGCCTTCCTGACCCAACCGGTCCCGTTCACACCTAGGAAGAACCCTTCCTCCTTCACCAGCCAGAGCACCCGGCCCCGCCCCGCGTCGCGGCGGGGCTGGAACCCATGCCATGCCGCGAACATCCTTGTCCACACCGCCTCACACCGGTACAGTGCCTTCTCCGTGGCCGCCCAGCTGCATCCCCGCCCTGCGCTCAGTGCCTGGTCGATCACGACAGCGGCTGAGCCATCGCGCTTGCAGCGGATCTGCATGGCTTGTGTGCCGTTCGGCAGTGCACTCACCACGCTAACCACAGGCTTGTCGACCATCGCCTCTTCGGTGTTTCCTGAAAGTTTCCTCGCGCTTGCGTACGACGCTGTTAACAAGACTAGAAGGAGGAGAGAAACGCGTAGAGAAGTCATGGTTGCTTTTCTCTCGTTTTCTTCGCTTG